>CM067503.1:37076986-37676986 GCA_034509495.1 Acestrorhynchus altus | reverse complement strand
AGATATGTCTAGTATCATTTTACTCCAATAGGGATACAAAGAGTGCTTTATTAATATCACATGTTTGATCATTGATCAATGATCTAGGGCTCTACAAAATCCATTACATAGTCTTCCCCAAATTCCATTTAATAAATTTCATCTAATGTTTTGTTATTTTTAGGCATTTCTATTCTGTTTTCCTTAAAGGAATCACACACCATCAAATATGCATTATGATTGAAATGATAGGGCCCTAAACCAAGTGAAAATCCCTGTGTCTTTAAATCACAATATATATCACAGAACAACATATTAGAAATCTCTTTTTCTAATATTTTCCCTAAAAAGGGCTCAAAAGTGTGGAATGTTTCTATAAAATAAACCCAAATATTGGTTGCATATACAAAAAATATAAATCAAATATTTTATGTATATTATGGTATGTGTTCCCGCACCAGGTTTCAAATGATTAGTAGGAACCTGAGCATCTGAAAACTAGAAATGAGTATATCAAGTATATTATGATTAGATCAAGGCGTATGAGATTAAATGTGAGGCTTCACTGAAATAAGCACCCATTTCTTGGCAGGAAAGAAATGGATTCTGATTCTTTTATATAGTTTATCACCTGAAACAGGTGATAAGCAACCTTGAAACATTACCAAAAATTAACCAAAATGTACATACACAGTATGTAGTATATACACTAGACAACAGCAATATGTAAAATGTGTTTACTAGTCTAACAGTCAAATATATCAAACATAGGCTGTACATATCACTATTTAAGTGATTCTGCTCCTTCCGTGATAATATGAATATGAATGGCAGAGCCCTGACCCCTGTGTGGCAGATCACTTACTATTAGGCTGGTGCATTTATCAGCATGAACCTCTTCCATTCTTTATACACAAGCAAGGTCACAGACTATGCATCAGAAATGGCATATGTAGATTTATCATTGGGAGTGTTTGGATGGTGTTTTGGGGGCAGCTCTGTCTGTGAGCGGCAGGGTGGTGCAGATTACACACAAATACACACACTCGGATCCTTCAGGGCCCATCTGTTCTGAGGAACTGTCTTAGAGAGGTGTCACACCGCAAGAGAGAGGGAGACCCATCTGCTCATAGAATTGGGACGCACACACTCCATACACATACCTCATACACACACACACACACACGCACGCACACACATAAACAATACACATACATGCCCTAAAAGGGACACTGGGGAGGGGAAGCACAGATGGGAGCACAATCACATGTTTTCACACACTTTGTGATGTGAGTACACACACACATTATATATATATATATATATATATATATATATATATATATATATATATATATATATATATATATAGTCCTATTCTACTGGCAGTACATCATGTACACAGCTGTATGTATACACTCATCTCACTTATCTTTACATTTGTAAAAAAAAATGGTGATGTAAGTTGTTTGTTCTCAGCCGTTGTTGCTGTTCTGTGCTGCAAGTCATTGTCCACTTATGGCATTATGGAGGAATTTAGGTTAATGAAAAGGTGTGAGTATCCTAGAACAACCTGTCTTTGTTTGGTCCTTCTCACAGTGTTATTCTTGATATTTCAGACATTTCTGCCTTTTTAACCCATAACACCCATAATATGACTAATAACTCATAATATGAATAATGTTCTTGTGGCAAGTTCAATCAAATCCAAAATTCAATCAAAAACACTATTCCAACATCTTGTGTTAAGCCTTCCAAGAAGAGTAGAGACTGTTGCTTTTGCAAAGCTGGGACAAAGTCCCAATTAAGGTGAAGAGAAACAAATAAATGAGATGTCTGCAAACCTTTAGACTTATATTGTTGATTTCCTGGACATAATTACACTAAATTACAGTGTCAACGGTGAATCTCCTCTGGGTATCGTCTTAGCCCATATTTAACCTTAATCTAGTCAAATAACTGTCTCATAACGTAAGGCTCAGCAGTCTAATGTGCCAGTACTGTGATCAGAGTGTCGCAGGTTGTAATCCCAGGGCTTGCTGCTTGCCATCAGCAGCCAAAGTCTGATATGGCAAAATTGTCATCTGGTCAGCACAGGTGTCTGTTTGTCATTGTATCAAGTGAGTTGGCAGCAATGATGCAATGTTCTTCAAAAAAAGGCAGGGGCTGGTTTCATATGTATCAGAGGAAGCATGTGCATCTTCTAATTGCAGTGTGTATGGGATGGGGGGAGAGTCCTAAACAAATTGGGATTAAAATATAAATAAATACTAACAAAAAAATCTGAAATCTTTGCAAATGCATTAAAAATATGACATATATGTTTTCAAAGCTATTGGTCAATACTATGTTGAAGCACATTTGGCAGCAGTTACAGCCTCAAGTATGTTTGAGTAAGATGCTACAATCTTGGGACACCTGTTTTGGGGAATTTTCTCCCAACTTCTCAAGCTCCATAGATTTTTCGAAGCATCAGTGCACAGCCATGTTCAGATATCTCCAGAGATGTTCCATCGGTTCGAGTCTGGGCTCTGGCTGGGCCACTCAAGGACATTGACAGAGTTGTCTCGAAGCCACTCCTTTGTTGTCTGGGCTGTGTGCTTAGGGTTGTTGTCCTGTTTGAACCTTTGTCCCAGTCTGAGGTTCAGAGTTCTCTGTACCAGGTTATCATCAAGCATGTCTCTGTACATCGCTGCAGTCATCTTTTCCTCAACCCTGATTGGCTCCCACTGCATGATACTACCACCACCATGTTTCACTGTAGGAATTATATTGGCTATGTGATGAGCAATGCCTGGTTTCCTCCACTTGGCATTGAGGCAACAGTGTTCTTTGTTCCATCAGATTAGATCATTTTGTTTCTCATGGTCTGAGTCTTTCAGGATGGCTTTAAGTGTGGAGTGGCTTCCATCTGGCCACTCTACCATGCAGGTCTGATTGGTGGAGTGCTGCAGAAATGGTTGTCCTTCTGTAAGGTTCTCCTTAGAGAAGTTGGAGTGATCATTGGGTTCTTGATCGCCTCCCTGACTAAAGCCTTGAAATGTGTTATGTGGTTTTGAGAATTCACTTATAGTACAGTTATACAGTTAAAGTACAGCTAGAATAGTTACATCTGGACTTTATCAGCCTTTACATCCTTGAGAACGTGTCCATCTTTTCAGGCCTTTTTCACAGACGCATACAAACTAATATACAAGGTGAATTTGGTTTGTATAGCTGAATACTTCATGATGGACCAACAGAAAAAATAGAGCATAAGTTGTCATGAAATCTCATTACAGTAAAGATAATAATGTTGTTTTCCATTTTAAATACATTTGTAGAATTTGTTACAACAATAATGCCAATGAGTGTCCATACGCGGAGAACAGAGTCAGGTGGGGTACATTTTGTTCAACATAGAAGACTAAGGGGGGTTACGGGGTTGGGTTGGGGGGACATTGCCTGTTTGTTGGAGTCTCCACCCCTCCCCCCATGTTGCGTGTGAGTGGCTTGATGGGGGAATTGTCTGTCTGGATGAATTTTGGTCTTTACATCAGCAGTGAACTAAAAACACAGAGGAGCCTGAAATCCTTTGTGTGTGTAGAGCCAGAAAGAATAACTGGGGCTTGTGCCAATAAAATGAACAGAGAGCTATGCCCCTTTTTCCTGTGCTGCACATTTGATTTATGTGTGTGAGAGTAAGACTGGGTGCAACACACACATACAGTACACACACACACACACACACACACACACACACATGTTTTTTATCAATTTTTACTGTACTGTATTCACCAAGGCTCTACAGTAATAACTTCACTCTGAGCTTCCAGATCCGCTCCAGGTCTTAAAATCCAAACGGCAAAATGAAACAAAACAAACTAAAAAAAAAAAAGATCCTCTAACCCCACCTTCCCCTTCTCCATGCCTCCACACCCCCATTTGTTCTGTTCCCTGTCTACTGAAAGGTGGAGTGTGGCAGAGCCTGGGGTGAACATGACCTTTGACCCCATCCTCCTCTTCTTGACAAGCTTATGAAAAAAACCCCTTTCAGCAGCGCTGATCCTCCACACTTTTGCTTGTCCTTCGTATTGCCCCCACACTCATGGCTTTTTCCTTTTTAAGCAGGGGGGTTTCCTTCATACAATGTGGATAATATGCCAAAAGAACCAGCAAGCTGATGCGGCCTGTCTGTGCAGCTCTGCTGATCTGGTGTAGGCTGGTTAGGGGATCTCAGATTCCAGGTGATCATGGTCTGGCTTCTCATGTTTGTCAGAGAAATGGGTCTTTGAATGATTGTTAATGATTATTTGCTAGAGCGTCCTTTTCTAATGGTAGTATTTCTCTACCGGACTTCGAGAGCTGTGTGCATTTGCACATCAGTGTCAACAATGGGTGCAACTTAAAGCAGAGGAATGGATTAATTAAAAGCGGTGATCACAGACGTGACACGGTGTTTAAAGGTTGTTGCAAATGCTTTAAGAAAACAAAGGAATGCAGGAGATTAATGCGTGGGCTGGGAAATATATTGATATTTAAATATTAATTGTAAACAGAGGTATGAGTTGAGGCAAAACAGAGAGACAGACAGACATTTTTATTAATCTCAGAAATCACATACTGAATGAACAACAAAAGAGCAACAAAAAAAAAGCACAGAACTCAAGTCTTATTAGGGAACATAAATAAATAAGAGATATATTAAAATACAATATTCTACAAACTAAAACTACTGAACTGCAGAGCTCGTTTATATTGAGTTTCATAGTTTTTAAATAACATCCTGTTTCAATCTTGCTCCGTTCCCTCCTCTCAACTCCTCATGTCTTCTACTTTGCTCGCCTCTACCCCCACTCATGTTCTCACACAGACGCAATGGAGAGGGCCATAAGACAGAACCCTGGCATGATGACTTAGTGTGTATATACTAGTATATATTGTTCATTCATGATCACAGTTTCATTCAAAAAGTTAAACTGTGGTTTTTTATATTCATTACACGTAAAGTGACATTTCAAGCCTTTTTTGTTTAACTGTTGTTCAGTTCGGCTTATAGCTCATGAAAACCAGAAATATTAGAAAATTAAAAGTCAAATTTGAATAGATTACTAATCATAGTATCAACTTAAAAACAAAAAGCTTGAAATATATCCCGCTCTGTAAATGTAATGATCATAAATATACAACAGACACATTTTTAAATTATCAATAACCTTTTTCACATTATTCACATTTGTTTGAGATGCAATATAATACATTGTACGTCATTAAATTATTATTAGATTATTATCAGATTTTTCATCCATATCGCCCAGCCCCACATTGACTGATGGGATTATAGGATTTAATTATAGGAGTCATTTAGTTTTAATTTATAACACTGAGAATGTTGGAGTCCAGAGTGGAACCAAACTTTACATTTTTGTGATCTGAAAAATATTGCTTTATTTGATGTTACATTGATTTATTCAGGATATATCTCAGAGATTAGGGCTGGGCAATATGGACAAAAAAATTGAATCCCAATATATTTTAGCTGGATGGCAATATATGATATTCAATACAATATATGATGTGATACAATGTGAAAAATGTGGACAAACCACAAAATACTTCTAATGTTCTTAAAATGTTCTTTTTGCTATATTTAAAGATGTTGAAATTTGATCTGTATTTCTTCTTTATACACGCCAAGTCTTATGTCCCCTCCATAGTGTGTATATGAGAGCGTGATTGGGGGTGTAGGAGAGCAGAGTAGAAGAGGAGCTGCAAGCAGGGGGCAGAGCAGAGCAAAGGAGCAGAAAAAGATCGAAAGATTTAAAGAGAACGTTATTCAAAAACCTTAAAACGCTATATAAACAATATAACCTCAGCCCATATCACACTCTGTTTATATCCCAATATCAATATCAAAATCAATATATCACCCACCCACCCTCAGATGATTAAACCATGATCATCAACCAAAACACAATCTAACATATTCTAATCTGATTGATTGTTCAGTAGATCTTTACAAATGCTATTCTTGCTGTTGGCTACAGCTGGAAAAGCATGCAGTATTCACTGTTACTTTGAGACAAAAATCAACTGAAGTTGTCTTAAATACTATTGATTCATTAAACAACAGAAAATGGAATGAACCCGAGTGAGATGAATTGTAACGTTTAAGTGTAGTAATATTGAATGCAGTCTGTTTTACAGCAATAGTGATCCTCTTCTGGGTCTCTGTTGGAGTTTAATACGTTATTAAGTGCTTAGCAGAGGAACTCTGATGGTCTCGCTACTGAACGAATACATTTCCTATTACAGAATGAACATGTTCTTAATTAGAGGCCACTATCAGGCCTTAAATTAAATCTCTGGATGTGCTGGAGGACTGTATAGGCACGGTGGACATTCATCAGGCGTCATTATTTTAATCAGTAATTTAATCAAAATCACTCGTCACAAATTAGGCAGAATTTCTTTCCAAAGAGCGGCTCGCTGTCCTAATGACTCGGCAGCAGCATAAATGAATTAATTGTCGATTGGATTAATGAGCATGCAATGAGCCTCGAGCAGTGCAGTCTCCTTCTCTCAATTTCCAAACAAGAGAAAGCTTGGCCTGCTCTCTCTCCCATTCTCTCTCTCTCCCATTCTCTCTCTCTCTCTCTCTCTCTCTCTCTCTCTCTTTAATTCAGTTCACTTAAAGATAGATTAATTGATATGACTGAATTTAGCTCACTGTTGCCAAAGTATAGTGGCCAATTATAGAACAGACCCAATGGAATTAAACTATTTAATACTGTGAATAATAATAATTGGATTAGCAATATTCTTATTTTTATTTGCCTATTGTAATTAATATATTTCTATGTATTATGGTATCGGTGTCGCTGCTGCATCTCATCACTGTCATTAAAAAAATATTTTTTAATATCATTTGAATCTGGCAGTTGTATGACAATGAACAGACCAATAGACATGTTTATACTGACTCCCATTGAACGTTTTTTAATGATTTTTGTCTAAAGTTGCGTTTTTGGAGATACAAGGGTTTGGTGTGACAGCGATGACACCATGACTGCGAATCGGCCTGCAGCGAATTAAAACATACAGCTGACCCTTTGAAACACTTGATGTGATGTAGTTAAAAGGTTCTGACCATTATTTACTGGACTTTGTTGGATCGCAGGACTGTTTCGATGCCTTCTGACACCCACAGAACCTTAGCAGGAATGTGTGAGAATTGCTCACAGCCTACAGTGTACTAGAGGATATTTGAACAGGTCCCGTTTTCATATTTCAAATGTCTGCAATATCAGTATTACAGAGAGCAACACTGCGAACAGTAAACAAACAATATTGTGTGCAGTCCTGTTGTAATATTCTACACGAACAAGCACAGGGTCATGTCTATGTTGAGTGTCTGGTTGCTGTGCAGACGAAGGGTGTGTTATAAAAAGTGCGACACTGAAGAAGGATGGAAAGAGAGATTGGGATCCAACAGAAATGGAAATTTTTTTGGATTGTTACTTTCAAAAATAGGGTTGTGAGATATATTCATGTTTATGTTGATATTGGGATATAAACAGTGCAGGAGACCATATTGTTTACACCCAGTTTTGAATATTTTAATTAACGTTCTTTTTTCAATCCTGCCCCTACTTTTAGCTCCTCCTCTACATTGCTTTACTCCGCCTTCATTCATGTTCTCACCGATACGCTGTGAAGGGGGCGTAAGACAGAGCTCTGGTATGACGATGACTTATTATAATTTGATCTTCATTTCTTCTTTATTAAAGCAATGTTTAAATATAGTAAAAAAAAGATTCTATGGGGTGTCCTATTTTTTTCCACATTGCATTTTTCACATCATATATTGTATATTTTATATCGACATTCAGTTAAAATATTTCGGGTTAGATTTTTTGTCCATATCACCCAGTCCTAGTCAAAATTATGCTCGCAGGCATACATACAGACAGACACTAAGGGTCCGTTTCCCAGAAAGGCATTAAGCCTTTTCCTTTCTACAGAGGATCTCCATTCAAAATAATGTGTAGTCAAGGATGTTGCATAATCTCTGTCTACTTTAACTTATATTCATTGCCGACACAAATGTGCAAATGCACACATGCAGCTTGTGTAGTCCCTGTAGTGAAGTATTGCCAATAAAATAGTACTCTGACCGGACGGTGTTCCATCTTTTTGGGAAGAATGGGGACCTGGGCGTGAGGTGGTGATCACCCAACATCCTGATTTCACTAGCAATCTTGTACTAAAGCTGAAGGGAATCAGATCCTCAAAGCAATTGTCCATAATCTAGTAGAAAGCTTTCCCTGAACAGTAGAGGCAGTTAATCCAAAACAAGCAGGATAAACTCTTTTACTACCATTGATTTCAGATCAAACATTAAATGCAGAGCAGAAACCCAATGCTTTCATATAGAGTTGCTAGTGTAGAGCTAAGTTCTACTATAGACCAAGATAAAGGTGTGTTGAGACCACTTGGTAGAGTGTTAGCTTGTAAGTCACTGGGTTTGAACAGACTGAATACCGTTATACAATACCTCCCTGAAGAGAAGGAGAAAGTGAGTGGAAGAACACTTCTGCTAGGTATGGTATTGCATAAGAACGCCTCGTTCCTCCCTTCACTTTTTTCACTCAAAACACTGCATGTGAGTACGAGGTGAAACCATATTCATATTCCGACAGCAGGGGTGCCGAGCCGGTGTTCAATTTCAATTCAGTACTGATTATTGTAGGATTATGCATATGGAGGGCAAAGGGAACAACAGTACTTTTAGACACACCTCCCTAAGCCAATGATTATTCAGCGACACTTGTCCAAAGAGAGACCCTTAAAATTCACCCAAGAGGCCTATTTGAATATGAAAAGACTGTTTCTTGTCTGAGCAGAAGAGGCCTCAGCGCTGCACAGCTGAACCACGCTTTGGGTCAGTAACGACCGCCTCACATTGGAACAGCAGACACTAACATTGCCCTGTGTAGAAGCTTTCTGTAGATATTGGGATGACAGCAGTGTAAACAGAGCCCCGCTGTCAGGTCTTTACAATCTCACACACTGCAGGGACTCTCACTCACACATAGCTTGATATTTCTTATTATTATTCTTTTTCATCATCTCATTTTTATAGACAAGATATGTCTGTAAAACAGCTATGAGGCACTAAAATCACAATGTGGATTGTTAACGAGCTTGTACTTCTGAAATTCTGAATAGTATAGTTATATCGTCGTTGGCATTTTTCAGTTTTGTTTGTTTCATCACACTCATCATACTTGAATCTCTACCATGGTTTGTCTTAAGCCCCGCCCACATGTCCGTAGGAAGTTTTGAGATGTTTGTATGTGTTTTTCGGCCTGATGTCTATGGTGTTACATTTGTGCCACCGTTCTATGCGCACATGTAGATATTTTGAGTGAATAAGAGACGTTTTTCCACGCCCATGAACTTAATATCTCATTTATGAATTTTGATGGGAATAGAAATGGTCTACCTGAATTAAAATGTGAACACATGTTTGCTATTATATATATATGTGCAGAACTCCACTCGTTATGCTCTTTCTCTCTCTACCCTCCTTTGTGCTCAGTGTGTCTCGCTCCACGTCCCTGATCTGCAGTCGTCACAAAGTATACAGTATTAAATTTATGTGCATGCAAACGCTCTTAATGTTTATTCAAAATGTCACAGGTGTTCAGAGACCTCTGGCACAAAAGTAACATCATACCCACCCACATGAAAACATTGCTTTTGATGACTGAAATTGGAGCTCCAAGGTGATGATTTCTGATTTGTTCACTGTTGTTGTGTGGACAGGGAAACCAACGTCACAACGCATGCATGTTTATATCTGAATCTCAAACTCCTTGCTCCCTAAATAGTAAAACTACAGCGTCTACACACAAATAGTGCTAGACGTTCAATTACCACAAATGAATAAAGGTAAAAGCTGTTCTATATTCTATAGCAGGGTTTCACAACCTGTGAGCTGGGGACCATCGGTAGGCCTTGAACTCTCTAGTGGTCTACAGGCCCATCTTCAGAGGGAGGCCGTAGTGGTCTGGTAATGTCACTTTAAAGTCTATGTAACAAAGGTTCATAAGTTTGTTGTTGATGTGGGGTGTGACATATAGACATAGCTTTCCAACAGATGTAAAGAAGTCCAGGTTTTGTAACTAGACGAGTTTTTGCGTTTGTGTGACATTTGGGACCGACAAAGACATTTTTTAAGGTACTGCTCAGGCCATCATTTCCACAGTATCAGTGTCAGCACTCAAGAAATAAAAAGCAAAATTGTAAATAAAAGTTTCATTTTCTTGGGTCATTATGCTTTCTAGTTAGAACAGTACGTTTGCCCTTTACAGAGCTAGAATGCTCAGCACTCATTTTCCTCTCTGTGTGGACAGAAATAGACAGAGGGTGGGAAATCTTGTTTTAAAAAATCTGAATACGTGTGGACATAACTTGCCTAGTTTGGTTAGTACTTGTGTTTTAAGCTTTGCAATGTACAGAGCATATTGTGTTCAATATTTTACACGTCTTAGCAATAAGAAAACATTTTTAAACGATTAATTAATCAATAATTATATATTTACTGCTGCATCTCAAAAATTAGGATATTGTGAAAAAGATGACAAGAAAAAGTGACATATTTCATACCTTTTTTACCTGTTTTACTGTTGATCTGTGTGGGTTATAGCTCCTGAAAATCCAGAATCTCAGATTATAATCTCAGAGTATTTTTGACTAAATAAGATTGACTACATGACTAATCAGACAGTATAAATATTAAAACAATAGAAAAGTGGAAATATATGACTTTAAATGTAAGGAATATAACATATATAACAGTTTAACCTTTTGAATTCAGTCATGAACAAAACAATAAATCTTTTTCACAATATTCCAAAAAAAAATGGTGCACAAAAGGAAAACCAGAGAACCAACAAAAGGGTCATGGGCAAGGAAGGTTAGACCATGTGCTCCGATTCCATAGAAAAGCTCCTGTTATATAAATTGCTGAGAATTTGGCAATATCTCATGGACTCCATGCCTCAACAGGTCCAAGCTGAGGGACCTACATAATATTAGGTCAGTGGGTTTAATGTTATGTCAGGTCATTGTGATTTAGACATTGACTGACAAACAGGTGAACATGATCCCAGTCTTTGGATTGGTAGTGTAAGCTGTTGTTAGTAAGATGCATTAGACTTGTAGCTCCAGCAGAAAACCAGCTACCAGCAAACAAGCTGATTGACTACTTGCTGTAAGAGGAAATTGTGGAAATTCAATTGTTCTTAAAATCATTCCTTTAAGGAGCTGCAGTGCCACTCTGATAGCAAGAGGATATTGGTGCACTGATGGTAGCTGACAGCAGAACTGGTGGTCCACTGGTGTTTAATCTCACAGTTTCCTGAGCGCTCCACTGGTGGTTATGGAGTAAACAAAATACCACTTTTGTTGCTCGATTTATCTTTATTTCTGTTGTCTGATCTAAATTAGTTTGGTCAATAATTTTCATCCAGCACTGCACCAACAACAGCATTTTCAAAAAACAATCAGAATTGGTCATTTTTCCCTCACATTTGTCTGTGATATTTGTCTTTGTTTAGTTTCTAAAATAAAAGTCTCTGTGCATTTAAAATCTGTTAGAGAGATTAAAAAAAATTGTACACAGGTGCATAATCCAGGTGGTCTAATGGTGGACCAGCAGTGGCAAACAGTCACTGGGGTGCCGATTTTATCAAGCTCACTATGTGGCCAGACATCAGTGATCTTTGAGTCACATTTTTGAGACTAATTAAAGGATATCTGCTGCTAGTATGACCATTTTCCTCTTTCATCTGCTGAGCTCAAAGGTCCTGTTTATGATAAAGAAATGTGGTCCTAGAACAACACAGAAGATCTAGTGCTTCAGAGGGCCAGTGGACCGCTGGTCCATGATGGGTGACCTGATCACTCAGTCTCCAGCAGATAACACAGGCATTTTTCAAGCAATGAAAATAATGCACATGGGAAATGTCATAGAGGGAGGCAGAAATGGGGGAGGCGAAGATATACAAATACAGGAAATCTTTCATTTTGACTTTTACACTTTGATTAATGTTCAGATATGAAAAGGGAAGATGGTCTGCTCTCTTCAGGTCTGTGTTCTGGCTGTAGCCATTATAACTCAGATAACTCTGCTTTGTTTACTGATTATCACATTATTGTATCCCATGCACTTTCGCACTTGAATGTCTCGCGCTCGACAGTGTCCCTTTCGCCTACCTGTTTACTTTCGGTCTCTCACTTGGACTCTCTCTCTCTCTCTGAACACTGAGGCCCTTTGTGTCCCGCTGCAGGGTCAGAGTATTCCTCTTTGTCCAGCCCAACATTCCTCACATAACTGTGCATCCTCTAACCCTGAACACGGCTGATCTAATCGAGACAGGACGCAGTCGGAGAGAAAAAGGCCTGCAATAAAACGAGCTGGGCAAAATACATGCCCAGCACAGGGGCCGTGCTTTCAGCTTTCAGTTTTGACTCATGGATCTGCCGTGTCCTCTTGTGGATACTCTGATGTGCACTCTTAAAAATTAAATTCTCAGTGCAATACATTGATCCAATATACAGGATTGGTATCAACACCAATGACCCTCTAGACAGGGAATGCTCAAGTGTGATCCCAGAACTTTAAGACCCTGGAGAATCGTGCCTGAAAGCCTTTTTAGAATCAGGTGTCAGGGTTTGAGTTAAACTCTGCAGAGTGACAGATCCCCAGGACCCCTTGACCAAGATGTTTCTCTTCAGGATGGTTGGTAGACCCTTGGTACCCCTACACACTGTATACGGCAGTGTTTCTCAACTCTGGTCCTAGAGGCACCCCTGCCCTGCATATTTTAAAGCTTCCCCTGCTCCGAACACACCTACATCATCTCATTAACAAGCCCTTCAGAGTTGCATGGGGTGTGTTAAATATAAAACTTGCAAGGTAGGGGTGCCTCCAGGACCAGGGTTGAGAAACACGGCTTTAGATAGTATGTTGAGCATAAACACTGCAACAGTATTGAAATAGCCTGCAACTTTGGTGCTCAAAGCAATATCGCACTAAAATGTCTCTTCATATCTATTAAATCTCAGGTTAACTTGCAGGTTTGACCACCAAGCAGCTGTGGCCTGGCGGATAGGACACTTTATGAATGAAAGGTTTCCGGATTAATTTCCTGAACGGGCAGGACATAAGAAGTGCCTTGAGCTTTGCACTTCTAGGGCTGCCTACTGCTGTGGGCACGTGTGCTCACCGCCCCCTTAGTGTGTGAATTCACTAGTGTGTATTTGTATATAAATGGATGGAATTGGGAAGTGTCTCCCATTCTTCTTTGCAGAACCTCTCAAACTCCATCAGACTGGATGGGGAGCGTCAGTGCACAGCAAGTTTAAGATATTGATGTTCAAAGAAGTTCAATCAGGTTCAAGTTTGGGTTCTGGATGAGCCACTCAAGGACATTCACAGAGTTGTGCCAAACCCACTCGTTTGTTAACGTGGCTGTGTGCTTTGGGTCGTTGTCCTGTTGGAAGATAAACCTTCATCCCAGTCTGAGGTCCTCAGCCCTCTGGAGCAGGTTATCATCAAGCATGTCTCTGTACATCACTGCATTCATCTTTCCCTTAACTCTGACATGTCTCTCATTTACACCTGCAGAAAAACATCCCCACAGCATGACACTGCCACCACCATGCTTCACTATAGGAATGGTATTGGCTATGTGATGAGCAGTGACTGGTTTCCATCAGACATGCCAGTGCTTGGCATTTAGTCCACAAAGTTCAGTCTTTTTGTTTCTCATGGTTTGTGAGTCCTTTAGGTGCCTTTTGGCAAACTCCAGACAGACTGTCATGTGCCTTTTACTGAGGAGTGGCTTCCGTCTGACCACTCTACCATACATGCCTGATTGATGGAGTGCTGCAGAAAAGATTCTCCTCTCTCCTCAGAGCAACGTCAGAGTGACCATTGGGTTCTTGGTCACCTCCTGAACTAAGGCCTTTCTACTATGATCACTCAGTTTGGCCAGACAGAGAGCTCTAGGAAGAGTCCTGGTGATTCCAAGTTTCTTCCATTTACAAATGATGGATTCCACTGGGTTCATTGGGACCTTCACTGCAGATCTGTTCCCTTCCCCAGATCTGTGTCTCAAAACAATCCTGTCTCTGAGGTCTACAGACAATTCCTTAGACTTCATGGCTTAGCTCTGACATGCACTGTCTGCTATGGGACCTTATATGAACAGGAGTGTGCCTTTCCAAATCATGTCCAATCATCTGAATTCACCACAGGTATACTCCATCCTTCAGATGTTTCTACAGCTTGATTGATCAGTGGAAACAAGATGTGCCTGAGCTCAATTTTGAGTGTCCAGGCAAAGGCTGTGAATGCTTATGTACAAGTTATATTTTTGTGTTTTTACACTTTGTCCTCATGAATTTAGTCCGTTTTGGAATTAGGCTGTAACATAATAAAATTAGCACAGTGCAGTGCTGTGAATACTTTCTGGATGCACTGTATAAGGTGCTGTTGTGTATCATGCTTTGCAAGACTTCACAAGCATTTCAAGCAGTTGGAAGGTTTGGAGAGGGGTCGTATCATAGAGCTCTGTGAAGCAGGATGGTCTCATCAATGTATTGTGCATCAGCCTAGTTGTGCAGATATTACTATAGCATGCTGTTGGTGACAGTGGATAGAAGGCACCTACCAGTGATATGAAGGATCTGGGAGATCTACATGGACCATAGAGAGGGTGAACCAATGGATAGTCTGACGTGTGGAGTGACACAACAGTGAGTCTTCTAACAGTCTTCCTCCCAGTGCCAGCACCATTGGCAGATGGCTGCATGATGTCGGATTACATACACACAGAGCGTTATGGTGACTTCCCTTAACACCATGTCAACATTGCCAAAGACTGCAGTAGTGTCCTGCAAGACTGTCGTGGAGTCACTCAGAATGGCAGCGGGTCATCTTCTCTGATGAGTCCTGCTTTTGTCTCAGTGGAGACAAACAATGAATCTGTGTGGAGGCACCGTGGTCAATAGCATGGTCTTTTTTACTACCCACTACATGTCCAGAAGGCCTTCTAAGCTGTTTCTTCTAAGTGTGGTTTACCAGTGAGGTTTCAAGAGTGATCTGCTCTTTCAGCACGTTATGTTGTGTTGAATACAGAGAGTAAACTTGAATTCTTGGATATCATGTAAACGTCCAAAAGAAAAACGTTTGCCCTGGATTACTGAATGGCAAAATAAGAAGAGCCAGCTTGTCAGTAATCATAGTGGCCATCAACAGCGCAACAACTGCTGGCAATGCAAGCTGTACCGCAAGTCACAGCCTAATACAGCGTCCATGAGAAAATCCAAACTGATTGTTGTTATTGAATGTTGCTGGCGGACCGAGATATAACATGGACACCAGTGAAACAAAACACAAGAATCTCTGTGATCAACAAAGTAGCCACTGAGCAGTATAAACTACTTCTGAAAAATTAGCCTGGCAGTGTTTTGTTTGAGAATTCATATTTTTTTAATTGATTTGAGTTGATTTTATTATGGCAGTAATATGTTTTAAGTGAATCTAACCACAATAATTTCATTTGATTCAATCTTGATTCTTCAGGAAATGCTTCAGTGCATCCAGTTATTCAGAATGAAGGTTCAATTTGTGTGAATTTTCTTGGCGTTATTCAGAATTGTAAGGAAAAAAGAGAATGTATAAATGTGCCATTTTTAGGCTAATTTTATAGGATTTATTTAGTAATTTGATGTATTAAATTCACAAAAGAAGTACAATCACACATGCCAGATATTGTTATTTTAAGGAGATCCTAGGCTGTACAATTATTATCAATCTTAACAGAATTTTTCAGTCTTAACAGAATTTAGATATTTGAATGAAAATGACCAAAAAAATGTAGATTTTTTTAGTATATAGAACACTAAATCTCAGATTGGATTGTTGGAAATTGATAATGCAGAGTGTTTTTTAGCTGAAAATGCAAAAATTGTGATGAATTTTTTGTAATGATTAGATTGACAACAATACCAGCATGGAGCATGGGACACTGATAAATAGATAATCGAAGTGTCTGTGCTGTGTTTGTTCTCGAAAAACCGTGTTGACCTGAGTTCCATGTGTTTGCCCTTCTCTCTGCAGCCTTGGTGACCAGTTCTATAAGGAGGCCATTGAGCACTGCCGCAGCTATAATGCCCGCTTGTGTGCCGAGCGCAGTGTCCGCATGCCATTCCTGGATTCGCAGACTGGCGTGGCACAGAACAACTGCTACATCTGGATGGAGAAACGCCACAGGGGGCCAGGTACAAGAACCCTAAATCAAAGCAGTAGGCTATAAAAATGAATTTCTTACAGTCATAAAACTCTCCAGTTTACCTCAGTTCAATTTACAGCAAATGATTACTGTCAAAGAAAGTAGGAAACAAAACACCAGTGCTGAACTGAAAGGATTCCAAAGATTTTTCAAAAACTTGCTTCAATAATCTACAGTATAAAATCCAATGTGTGGTCATGTGCATGTTCAGGTATTTTACAACAGGTTTAAATATGTCTCAGCTAATCTGACAGAGCTGGAGCTGTTTAAATGATAAACATTATTTTATTTACATTTATAATTTAGAATGAATTGTTCTTAAAAAAAATAAAAAAATTAAACCTATGACGTCCACTGTTTGATGAGTATACCCAAAATTAAATAACATGTTAAGTGAAAATAATAATAATAATAATAATAATAATAATAATAATAATAATAATAATAATAATAATAATAATTGTAATAAAATGCCTTTAAAGTTACAAAAGAAAAAAATTTTATAAGGGTATTTTGTATGTTTTTTAGTAAACCTATTCATAACCTTGTTATTTTCCGGGGTGAAATAAGCACATTGTTATCTCTGTTCATTGATTGGTTCACGTCACTGCAGTAGCTTACAGAAGCCACATAGCTCAGCTCAGAGCAGTATGAAGAAAAAATGTCTTAATACTTCGGAACTAAACTGAAGTAAAAGAATTGTCCTTCAAAATATGACATATTTTGTCAGGAAAATCAAGCAGGTGACCCGTTACTGACGCAGCGTAAAAACCTTTTATATTAAATGACATAATCTATGCAATCATTTACAAAGGCTTACCCGTCAAACATCAGCTGCTCTTCAGTAAAGAGTTTCTGTAAAGTGTTATTACCTTCTCTACAGTTGCCCTGTCCTTTCTGCCTTTCAGCTCTAATATGCTGAAAGTGGTCAGTCATGGTTGGACATCACATGTATTCCACAACGTTTGATCCTGCCCTGAGTATTTGGATAAGGAGAGCTTTGCTGCGCACACCCTTCTCAGTTTTCTTTTAGAATACAAATAAGATCTCGACCCGAGAGTTTCATGTCTGATTCAGATGGAATTTCTCTTATAACTTTGTAAACAAACACAGGAAGCAGGCTGGTTTTTCATGGATGTTCTTAATGTCTGATATTGTAATAACACTTGCGCAGTATAAACACCGTCCTGGTGGACACTGCTGCTCTGTGTTTAGGCCATTTAGACTAACTGGTTGTGAAAGATAATCTACAGCGCTGTATCCAATTCTGTAGCATCCGTTTAAGATTGTTATGAACTGAAGGGCCTTTGTGTACAGCAATCATGTCACAGCGTTGTCTTTATTCTGACCTGACCGGAGCCGTTGTTGATAGCAAGACAGCAGCATTCCCTGCCAACGGAACAGTATGATGCTGAGCGCCGGACACAAATAGAATCAACATCTTGCATGCTAAGGCCTCTCAGACACACCCTGTACTTTGTGGTAAACCAGTGTTTATTACATGTTTTTATTTAGGGTATTTAGGGCTTATCTGTCCTCTCCCTCTCTCTTTCTCTCTCCCCAGTTTCTTTTACTCAAGCTTATCTTGTGAACTGCATCACATTATGCAATACGTACCCTGAACTGCATATTAACTGTTATAAAAATAAGGTGTGCGTTATGAGCGTAGCTCTCAGTCGTCCAGGCGCTACCACTTTAAGGACGAAAATGTAAAAGTGAGGTGAAAATGGATCAGACACAGTAGTGCTGCTGGAGTTTTTAAACACTGTGTCCGTTCCCTGTCCACTCTAGGTAGGCACCTAATTAGTTGAGCCACCTTGAAGATATAGCCAGAGACAGAAGCTCATCTGTTTCTGCAGTTTGTGTTGGTCATCCTCTAGTCCTTCCTCGGTGCTCACGGTGTTCGTGAGCTTTGGTGGAACTGTACAAGCTGTAAAGGAAACAAAGTGCAACGCAACTCTTGTCTCAGAGTTTGTTTCAATCTTTCAGATAATGTCTTCAAGATCTGGATGTCACATGGCGAATATTAAGAACAATGTCTATTCCCTGAGCCTGTGTGTCATGTTCTGTTTAGTGTCCATGTTTTATGTGAAATCTCAAACCAGGGCTGGACTGCAGACAACATGTTTGTACTTTCCCTCTGTGATTAAGTTTTTCTGATTCTGATTTTCTCTGTTCGGGCCTGGGAGGTGCCTCAAACTATGTTTATTGCTTTAGAATTGTTGCACCAATAATGGCGACCAATGTTCAATACATTGTTGTGTCTGATTTTGATACTTGTAAATGGTTGCTTGTGTAAGCAGTGTTTTGATCACTCGTGTGTGCCCCGGCAGGACTGGCTGCGGGTCAGATGTACACTTATCCTGCCCGCTGTTGGAGAAAGAAGAGGCGACTGCATACCCCTATCGACCCTCAGCTTCGACTGTGTGAACTCAGGCTTGGTATGAGTATAACAGAAGGTTCCCCTGTCTTTCAGACACACACACACACACACACGCATGCATGCCCCCACCTACGCTATACACCTTGGCTTCATATTTCCTTCTCTATTGCCCCCTCCCCTTCTCTCTTTCTTTTTCTCCATGGTCATTCAGAGACTGTAGCATTGGCCCCATCTGGCTCTCATTACCCTCTCTCTCTCTCTCTCTCTCTCTCTCTCTCTCTCTCTCTCTCATTCTCTCTCTCTCTCCCTGTGCCCTGACTGGGCCCCTTAAATCATTTGGCCATGCAGCATTAGAATGTAAGTGAGGCTGAGTTGGTGTTGGTGGTTGTTGGTGGTGAGGGCAGGGTTGATGGAGCTTGAGGAACTCGATAAGAGGGAATAAATGCCACTGTGTGTCTAAAGGAAGCCCAGTGCATTGTTTCCAGAAATCTAATTCTGCAGTGTAGAAGGCCTCCATTCACTTCGCAACAAGCCATTCCAAATGCCACGCACGAGCAAGGAATGAGACATCGTAGACGGAGCGTCGTCAGCAGAATCACATTTATCTACAACACTTATATAAGACCTATGAGAATACCAGAGCTGCTTGAAATCTGAAATCAATCAATGATCTCAGATCTATTGAATAGAAGAGTGTTGTATTATAGAAGAATGGTTTACTGTATTATATACATTTATTTAGTGGAAGAATATATTAACATACAAAGATCTTCTTCTTCTTCTTCTTCTTCTTCTTCTTCTTCTCCTTCTTCTTCTTCTTCTTCTTCTTCTTCTTCTTCTTCTTTCGGCTGCTCCCTTTAGGGCTCGCCACAGCCGATCATCATATTTGTGATCTGCATTATAGTTTTGGCACAAGTTTTAGGCCGGATGCCCTTCTTGACGCAACCCTCACCATTTATCCTGGCTTGGGACCGGCACCAGAAGTACACAAACTACAGCCCTAATGGCTGGTTTATTAACATACAAAGATATGTTTCCCTATTTAGGGATTTAAAACCAACCAAGAAAATGACATTGTGCTATTTTTGACAGCAGGAGCAACAGTTGGTGAAAGTGGTAACATGTCAAGCCTGTCGGTACAGACTATGAAGCAAATGTAACAAATTATGTAATCAATTGTGCAGTTACATATAAAGAATGAATTGTATGATATAAATCAATCTCCTTTGCACATTTTAGTGGATCCTCTGCTTTAACACGCCCCACAATCCTTAAGGGCGTGTTAATGAGCTGAGTAGTTGAGTCAGTAGTTGAATGTCCCAGTGACTAGAGATTTAAGGGTTAAGATTCAAGGCCGATGTAGGGACTGAACATTTTTCCACTCAACTTCCATAAACTAGTTGTCAAGGCCTGAAACTGTGTTTGGCAGTTAAACAAGGACTGAATATAAACACACCTGCATAGACTAGATGTAGTAGATTTTACCATCTAAGGACAGCAAGTGACCACACAAACACTTTCACCTCAGCTATACAGTTGTTTAACTGTTGAGCAGAGAACGGGTCCATCATGCATCAGGAGCTGAGGAATGTAAGGTATGTGTTTGATAACAGTAACATAATGAAACATCTTGCTCCCAGGATAAAGCCAGAGCTTTTACAGAGTGGATAAAGCCAAGATAACAGATTTGTGGCTATGAAACATTCATAAAATGTATAAATAGCATGGTTTCTGACTAGACATCTGCTAGTGTTTATTAAGTTCCAGTTTCGAGAGATCATTAGAAATGCAGAGCAGGCCTAGCTTCACAAGCTCACACTCCACTGTCATACTGCGACCCCATGCTTTATTATATAGCTGATTTAATGTGTTATTGGTTACAGCTTACAAAGGTTTCAGAAGCTTTCACACTCTTACGTGCTATCCAGAGCACCCACGTTCTGCCACCTTACAGAGGTGACCTTGTTCGAAAAGCTATGAATGACAAAATATAAACGCCAAACACATTATTGCTATTTTGAAAGGTTCCTTGTTTGTGAAGAACCCTCTAATGAGGTAACACAACTTGCAAGCCTTTAAATGGGTTTTTGTGCTGTCATGGTTCTAAATAGGATCAGTCATTTAGCACATGGTTCTTTGAATGATGGCACAGAGTAACCACTTTTGGTTTCATTAAGAACAATGTTTGTAATTGAGATGGTTGAATGTGAAAGATCTAAAGAACCTTAGCATGGCATCACTCAGAATCATCATTGTAAGGGTGCCCACAATACCAGTTCACTTACAGGACTGTGCAAACGTTTTAGGTGCATAAGAACATCATTAAAAACCATTTCTCTCAACAATTACAGTTCCGACCTGTAAAAACAGCACAGCAGATTCGAAGAGATGCAGTAAAACAAAATACAGCAAAAATGAACAAGAATTTCTCATTTTGAAGAAAGTAGTTGAGATCTTGTGAGCTAGTTTGAAGAAAAAAGCTTTCCAGATTTCTTCTGGATGCCCCCAGCAAGCGCCTGGATGTGTTGAATTCCATCACCAGTGCACCTTATTTAACATCACCTAAGCACTGGTTTACCAACTCAGAATAATACATATACAGTATAAATAGATTTTAATGAACACAGTGATGTAAAAACTATTTTTATGAATTTATAGAATTTATTTTTGTATTTATTCTATTTGTTTGTGTTTTGATGAGCAAATAAACATTTACTCCAGACAATCCTGATTGTCACAGGTGCCAAAAATGTTTGCACAGTTTTGTATTGTAATGACCTAAACCTAAGTAGTTAGGTAATTATTGTAAAATTGTTTTTACATAAATTTCTGTGACATTATTTCAGAATAAGAGTCTTTTATTGTCAAGCAAAGTGTGCACTTTCATGGTGTAGTATCAATATAAAAATAAATCTGAAATAATGAACTATACAGATTGGACTACATTTTATACAGTGTGAACAGTTGAAGATTTGAGTGGTAAAGTTACGTACATGTGCAGTATATGACAGAAGAGGGATGGGTCCTTATTTTTAAAGATTAAGAAGAACATATGAAGTACATCTAAATGACCTACATCACACAGAACTCCACTGGACAAATGGCGTTATAAATTTATTTGTTTCAAATCAATTATATCAATACCGGGGTGGCACGGTGGAGCAGTGTGTAGTGTAGCAGATCTCCACACCTGTGCAGGGGGTATTTCTACCTCATGCTAAATGATTCTAGGTAGGCCCTGGACCCACCCTGACCAGGAAGAAGTGGATAAGAGGTTCACTGACTGACATCATATTACTGTTGTCTTTCAGTTCTGGTTTATCATGAGTATAAATGAAGTTGGAAAATCCATCCAAATGTCTGTTAAACGTTCAACTGTTTCATTATTTTGCAGTCATTATGTCCTACTAGTGTGCACTTCTACAGTGAAGTTGAGTATACCAGCAGTTTGTGCCTAACTGTTATTACAGCTTCAAGCTAACAGAGTCTGTCTGAAGACCCACCACTGAGAAGAAGAAATATCTGCAGGTTTCTGGGAAAAAGCCCAACTTTCTTCGAGATGTGAAGCCTTCGTTCATTTCAGTTACACAGAGTTACACAGTCTTTACACTGACTTTACACAGTTTAATGTCACTTTCACAAAGTAGTGAAGAGCTGAATGAAACATAACCTCCATGCTGACTGACAGTTACACACAGCAGGTTGTGTCACATGGAGCGTGTGGCACATTTCATTATTAGCCAGATTAGTTACTACATACATCTTGATACAGTAGACTAACCAAGCAGAACAAATGCTGGTATGAGCAGCTGTTCAAACAGCTGTTGTGTGACCGTTAGCTGCTGATAATAGAGTATAGGGTGTGGTAGATGCAATGAGAGGGTCTTCTTATTGTTATTGTCTTTATTACTGAGGAGTGGTTGCCCATTTAAAAGAGCAGTAGTGCAGGTTAAAGGTCTTCTGTGTATCAGGAGGCTGCGGATTTGCATACTGAGGGGAACATCAGCTTAAGCCTGATCCTGGAGAACTGCCAATGTCATCGCCCTGTGGCAGCGAGATGTAATCCTGTGTAGCAACAAGAGGTTAATGTGAAAAACACGTGTGTGTGTGTGTGTGCTTTTTTTAGAGTTAGAGTTTATATAATCACACACACTCCAGTGTGCAGGACACTAATCCACCAGCGCAGAACTTGAAACCGAATACTTATAATACTCTTTGTTGTTTTGTTGGCAACACTTTACAATAAGAGAACATTAACTAACAGTGCTTACGACAGTAATAAATATTAATAAATGGTTTAGTAATGTCTCAACTAATGAATAACTTACACTATTTAAGATATTAAGCATGACTAAATATTGGAGTAATAAGATATTTCCTCTCTCAAAGCATACTGTCTACCCATAAGTCGCAATAGAAATCGTGGCTTACCTAAACTATATAGACAAAAGTATTGGGACACCTGCTCATTGTTTTCATTGTTTGTCATTGATTGTTTTTTTTTTTTTAAATCAAGGGGATTGGCTGCCGCTTCTTGACAGTGTGTGTTGCTCTGATTCAGTGCCAACAAACACCTGTGCTGACCAGCATTGCACTGGGTGTGATGTGGGGAGAGACCACCATCTACTCACCTGACAGAACAGACTTCGGCTGCCAGTGGAAAGCAGCATGATCCGGGTTTCAAACCTATGATCCGTGCATGTCTGAGTCCCTTATTTAGAAATGTTCAATAATGTCTTCATGGAAATGTGCACGATTGAATGTTTCCTCACCATCCACTAGCTGTCCATTCTGTTTGCATGCTGGGAAGTGTTTGTATTCAGCCTTGGTACTGGAAATTGGGGGAAAACCGAAGCCTCTTGACCTGACTATTCTAGCAGGGGGCGTTCCTGGTCATGCACAGGTGGAAACAGGGACAGGGTGTATGAAAGACAACGCGCTGTACACACAACTAGAGATAGCAGTGAAAAGCCGAAGAGGAAAAGGTCAGACTATCCAAAACTTTCTTTTGGTCTGGAAGTCGTGTTGTTACGTTGGCAACACATATGCATGCATTTGGGGTGCTGAGCTTCTGAAGGAGCACTGAAGGGAGGGATGTGGTTGTGGCGTTGAACTCAAATATCTACAGTTGTTCAACAGTCATTTTCTGGAACCGTACACATTTCCTTTAATTAGGGTCAGTAAATAATTAGTTGAGACATTAACGATTGGGTTTAGTAATGTATTACAGTCGTAAGTCCTGTTAATTAATGTACCCTTATTGTAAAGTGTTACTGTATTATGTAAAGGAATGGTTTGGTGAATAGTTGCAGTTAATCAAACTCACAAGCTCAGATCTGACAGCCACTGATCAGCGTATTCAATACAGTGATTTAATTACATGCAGGACGCTCTGTATAGCAATCTGGTGTGTTGATTGGTGTGTGTTTGAAGAATTTGTCCTCGATTAGGCTCTTTGTCTTTGGTGTCTGCTCCGGCTGCTGATTAGTGGGGGGATGCAGGGTGTGAAGTGTAAGAGGAGGTGCTCAGCATTTTGCAATCAGTGTTGAGTGACAGCACGTCTCCCATGGGATTCAACGGCCCAGACACAAAGAAAAGAGCGAGAGAGAGAGAGAGAGAGAGAGAGAGAGAGAGAGAGAGAGAGAAAGCAAGATGGGGGGAAAAAGCTTCACCAAAACACCAACACATATGTTCCTTTGCTTTCTCTTGGAGACAGTACACAGTGGCACAGATGAACCATCTAGCGCTTTAGAGAACAAAGCTTGGGATTTATTCTGTACATCTCTTTATCTCTCTCTCTCTCTCTCTCTCTCTCTCATCCCTCTTTTATCTTGAGCACCTGGAGGCTTTCTCTTTTCATGAGGTCCAGACCATCAGCTTGGCAGAATAAATGTATGAAGGGCAGGTGCATCTAGCTCAAAGCTAAACCAAATGAGTCCAACACCCCCTACACACACACCCCACCCCACACACACACACACATAAAGAATACTTTTCATTTGTTTGTTTGTTTTTTTGGGCAGAAAATCACAGGGAAACCTAGCTGATCACTTTTCCCTATCCTTGTGTTTCTCTCTCCCTAATTTCTCTCTGTCTGACCTTTATCTTTATCTCTCATTTGTTGTTCTCCTTTTTTCTCAGTGTCTAATCTTTTCCCTCTTCTCTATCTGCTCTTATTTCTCCCATATATTTCTCTCTTGCAGAAGCAGAACTGATGCCCAAGAAGGAAGCCCCTCCCTCTGAGGCCACGGCCTTGGAGGCTCTGTTGAGAGGGGAGGGGATTCTGGACAAGAAGAACAGTGGTGCTAAGGAAGAAGAAACATTGCTGGAGATTCAGGTATACACAGACATACAGACATACATACACAGACATACATACACAGACATACATACACAGACATACAGACATACATACACAGACATACATACAGTCATAAATACACAGACATACAGACATAAATACACAGACATACAGACATACATACACAGACATACAGACATACATACACAGACATACATACACAGATATACAGACATACATACACAGACATACAGACATACATACACAGACATACAGACATAAATACACAGACATACATACAGTCATAAATACACAGACATACAGACATAAATACACAGACATACAGACATACATACACAGACATACATACACAGACATACAGACAGTCATAAATACACAGACATACAGACATAAATACACAGACATACAGACATACATACACAGACATACAGACATACATACACAGACATACATACACATACAAACACACAGACACACAGACATACACATATTAAGACATGCATACACACAGACATACAGACATACAAACACACAGACATACACGCAGATACACATACATACAAACACACAGACATACAAACACACAGACACACAAACATACACATATTAAGACATACATACACACAGACACACAGACTTACATACATTAAGACATACATACACACAGACATACAAAAACACAGACATACATTTATCGCACTACAGCTCTATCTGTCTGCTTCAGTAACAAGCAACAGTCTCAAAAGTGAATGCAAGGTGTCCCCACACTTTTGACCAGCAGTTTATATCTATAACTGTTTTAGATTAGTGGCACATTCACTGCAGTCCATTTCCTCATTTCATCACAGGGATGATGAGAGATCCCTGAAACTGTCAAAGTTTCCCCAAAATCAGCCAAAATCTTCCCTGAGCTCCACTGTTTGGCTCTGTTTTTTTGCCTCATTCTGAAAAATAAGATGACCCAGTATCTCCTCTGAGCCTAAAAATATTTTTTCCAACAATCCCCCATGATCTGTAGAGGGTGCTCGAAGCTGAGGAAAATGGGGATGGTTTCCATGACGATGAGGATTTTGAAGTGGACACACCGAAGAGGAAGCAGCGAAACAAAGGCAGAGTGAGTGACATTAAGGCACATCAAAGCAAGATAACATAGACGAGGTCCACCACAAACAGAACAGAAAAAAATGTGTTTCAATCATACAAGCCAAGAGCTATTATTACTAAAATATTAAAGTGTAATTACACAATAGCATGTAGTTATATATAGATCGATACACAATTAATTACATTTGCAATTGATTTATAATCATTTGTTTTTGTTTCTAACACTTGTCCCCACATGTTTTGGCAAAAATGTAAAGAACTGTTTTCATTT
This sequence comes from Acestrorhynchus altus, assembly GCA_034509495.1. NCBI lineage: Eukaryota > Metazoa > Chordata > Actinopteri > Characiformes > Acestrorhynchidae > Acestrorhynchus > Acestrorhynchus altus. The sequence goes on along the minus strand of CM067503.1, from coordinate 37,650,578 downwards.
TTCCCTTTTTTTGGGAATGACAGACATAGAAATAACTTTTTATAATGCTTAAAATGCTTTATATGTGCTTTGATGAGTGATAACAAGTCTGTTGACTGATGTGTTGCTCAGAGCCGAGGTTCCGGGCGCAGAAGGGCTGAAGCAGTGGCAAGTGATGACCAAGACAAGCCCTACGTGTGTGACAGTAAGCTCAACTTTGCACTGAACAACATGACTGTGCCTTAACTTTCTGAGTTAAAGAATCACAAAGCTGCAGTAGCTCACCCATAATGACCACACACCCATTAGGGCTGCGCCATCTGGACTGGTATTGTGATTATATTCTACACATTCCACTGCAATATGATGCCTGCAGGCAGTTAAAGCTTAAATCGGTGTTTTGACATGTTTATAGATCAGCCTGCATTATTTAGACCAAAGTAGATCACAAGAATATGCTTATGCATCAGACCAACCACAAAAACACCCATTTGGAAATGATTGGTCAGAATGTTCATGGCACATTGATTGATTATAGGGCTGTCTTCATATTATAGTATTCTGTAATATGAATACAGTGTTGCAAACATGATTTATTGTGCACTTCATACACACACACACACACACACACACACACACACACACACACACAAAGGTCAATTGGGAGGGTGAAGAACTTAAAGGTTTAAAGAACCTTCACACAGTGTAAACATTCTGTTCCAATTTAAAAATCCTCACATATCTCCTTCCCAGAGTTCTATAATCTCATACCTCACATCTTATTTCTAAAAATGCTTCTCATTTTTGTGTTTCCATGCTCTAACACACTCTATCCAGCCAATGATGAGCCTCTTCTTTTGGTATTTAATGGAAACAGATGCAGCAGATAAGCACAAAATGTGTGTAGGGTTGGTTCTACATACCTGGGATACTTTTTTTAGATCCCTGTAGTCCACACTAGGGAACAAGCTGTGTTACATAGGTCATATATCTACAGGTTGATTTTATAAACCACTGGGAAAATTATATGTAATATTTACCATTTTCATTTATCCATTTCTTACTTCATGTTTCACAGTGTTTCTCAAAAAACTTTGTCAGGGTCTCAGTTTCTCTATCATTGTTTACTTTCATAGCAAAACATTAAATGAACACTACGGTGCACTAAAGTATGAACAAGGCTTGTGTTTTTCTCCCAGTAACGCTGCAGTCTGTGTTTACCATTTCAGCATGGGCAGTATTCCTGCGTGGCCTTTGTTATTCTCGAGAGCATGTGTCTACCCAGAAGAGAAAAAACAGCCTTTGGGTTCCTGAAGCATCTTTGAATGAACCTGTTTTGTTTTCTTGTCTCCTCTTTTGCTTTGTGTCTTCTCTATTCCAGACAGATACAAACAAAAGCATAACTCAAAAACTGCTGACTCAGGTATACGGCCATGATGCCATCTTCCTCTTGCTTTGACTTATGGGCTGCACGAATGACAAGGCTTACAGAGGCTGTCTGCTATTAACGAGGGGTTAAAGTTAACCAGCCGAGACTAATCCTCCCGCTCTCCAATGATTATGGCGCATTGTTTTCTGCTTATGTTACACTGCTTGGCTACAGCTAGTATGCATGGCTAACAGTTACTCTATCAGGTAATGCGCAGTGACTACAGATCACCTTCTGCTATGCTGCCACTACTTCTGACCCTGGATGTTTCCAAAAAATATGACACGCATGCACTGACTTCCCTTCTGCATTTTCTCTTATGTTATACCTTGTCCATTTAATATAATCTAGGATCTGTAGAGTTTGAGCCAGTCAGAGTGCAGCCCAGTCAATGTGGCACTTTAGTCCAGTAATCATCGGTAGTTGAGGCCCTGTCCACACGTATGCCGGTCATTATGAAAATATACGGTTGTCTCTCCATCTCCAGCTGAGTTTCTGAAAATCCTTCTGTCCACTCTACAATGTCTACATGGTTCTGAAACCCTTACATGCCTAATGTCCTCATAGGTGGACATTAGGTAGGTCCTTTGCTATGCTGAGCAGCAGTCAAACAAGAACAGGCTGTATGGTTGGGGAGGGACCAAATTACTCAAAACTGAAGGTCAAATGACATTTTCAAAAATATATCAGTTTAAATCACTGATAAAATCTGAAAAAAAGAATGAACCATTTGTATGTTTGGTCACAATATCACCAACCCTCCTCCATGTAGCCCTCTGGCAAAAGCAGCATGCATTTTGTTGAAGAGCTTGGCCAGCGTGAGGCCAGGGGGTGAGATAAGGGGCAGTACTAGACCTGGGCTACACGGCTATTGCCCTGTGTCTTTTTACAATTGCCTCAGGTCTTTTCTTCCCTCTGGGACAAATGGTCCTCCACAATTAGTCGAATGAAATGAGCATGGGGGGCCCCTCCCCCTTGTCAACCAAAAAAAAAAACATAAAACCTTGGGCTCTACAACATATATGAATGCCCCTGGACGAGACTTTATCTGGAAACAGATGCCCTGATGAGCATAACAAAAACTCATTGAACCACTGACCAGTCTCCTGATTTAATGTCTCTCACATGCCACTCCAGCAGGGGGTGCTACTACCACACAAAGTTTAATGTCAAATTAAATAAGGATGATTAGTGGCCAAAACAAATCTACAGTGCCTTGCAAAAGTATTTGCCCCTTTGATTTTTACATATTTTGTTACAGTACAACCTGTATTTAAACAATTTTTCTTTCTTTGTATTTGATGCATCTGCACAAAATGCTGTAGGTTTATGAAGTGAAATGAGAAAAAGGCCCCAGAGGCTGCAACATGAATAAGCAAAAGGCACTACTAACCAAACAACACCATGGAGCTCTCCAGACAAGCCAGGGACAAAGCTGTTGAGAAGCACAAGTCAGGGATGGGTTATAAAAAATCCAAATCTCAGGTGATCCCCTGGAGCACCATCAAATTCATTATCATCAAATGGAAAGAACATGGTACCACAACAAACCTGCCAAGACAGGGCCACCCACCAAAACTCTCAGAGACTGGAGTATCTGTCCACATGACCACAATAAGCCATACACTCCATAGAGCTATGCCTCATGGACCTGAAAAAAAGTGGCCAGAAAAAAGCCTTTACTTACAAAAATAGGAAGTCTCATTTTGAGAAACTCCCCAATGTATGGAGGAAGGTGGATAAACCTTGAACTTTTCAGCAACCAAGGAAAACACAATGTCTGGCACAAAACCATTACTTCTCATCAGCCCAAGAACACCAGCCAGCATCATGCTGTGGGGATGGTTTTCAACAGCAGGACGGAGAAACTGGTCAGAGACGAAAGGGAAGATGGATGGGGTTAAATACAGGGTTGCTGTTGAGCAAAATCTGTTTTGGTCTGTCAGTGATTTGAGAATGGCACGGAGTTTAACCTTTCAACAGGACAATGACCCAAATCATACTGCTTAAGCAACACACAAGTGATTTACGGGGAAACATGTAAATGTATTGGAATGGTCAGACAGGAAACCATCTAATTTGAAGGAGCTGGATTAGTTTTGCATTGAGGAATGGACAAAAATCCCAGTGGCAAGATGTAACAAGCTCATAGAAACTTATCCAAAGAGACTTGCAGCTGTAATTTCTGCAAAAGGGGGCTCTACAAAGTGACTTTAAGGGGGTGAATAGTTATACACACTGAAGTATTCTATTATTTTGTCCTGGGTGTTGTTTGCTTCACAATAAAACAAATCAAATGTTCAAAGTTGTAGGCATGTTCTGTAAATTAAATGATGCCATTTTAGGGTTGTGAGGTAGCAAAACACAAAAAATACTTTCGCAAGGCACTTCGATACAGTATTAAGCTATTAGGAATTTTCTCGTAAAGGTCTCCATAACTCTCAAAAACAATATAATAAATGAGTAAGTTTTGTTGTTAGTCAGCACCAACCATACACAAGTTAACATCATGATGCCTGCTTCAGCAAAAAGCTGTGGTTTTTTTTCATCCACATGAAAACACAGAAAACTAAATATTGAACTTATCTACCCTGGAGAATGTTATTCTCTTAAATGCTGTGTTTGTGTGGACAAGAGGCCAAAAACCATATAAAAACTACTTTTATAAAAATATTTGAATATGTGTGGATAAGGCCTGAGTATCATGAAGATTCCTTTAGGCAGCCTAATCCTTTCCTGTGCTAGGAAGCCTAATATTTATGCAGTGAATTTACATTTATTCTTATGTCTCCATCCTTTCCATGAATAAAATAAAGTCTGTTACCACAAATCAGTTAATGCCACAAGAAATTTCTATAAACAAATAAAAGGCTATAATTGTGTTGTTGTTGTTGTTGTTGTTGTTGTTGTTATACAGTTGTAAGAGCCATTTAAGGGTTAATTCATGTGTATTAATAATTTAGTTCAAATTTAGTTAAAAAGGTTAAAATAAGATTCTATAATGATTGTATTTTATAAAATGTTTTGTAATTTCGGCTTCCAATAAGGATACGTCATTTCCGCTGCTGGAGTTAATGGCAGATTGCAGCTGGAGACGTTGGAAGCAGCACAGTGTTTTGAGCGAGTCGTACCGAGTCTATTGTGGATGTATAGTTTTGTGTTTATAAGTAAACCTTTTAAAGAAGATTCGGTCTCTCGCGTTTTCAAATACTGGTTGTTGGATTAGCTGCAAAGCGTGGAACGGAGTTATCTTCAGAAGGAGTGCAGCCACAACTGTAGTTTATTTTATCCATGGAGAAATGATACACATTTCTCACACATAATATACACATTTTCAGTAAAGTCAAAGCATTACTGTTGGTGTAGGTGGTGTGTATGGTGTTAACAAATACAGACCGAATATTACAATTTTAAACCGTAGCTCAGACACTGCTGTTGGTGTAAAGTTGCCATCCTGAGTACATTCCATCAGAGTACAGAGCGTGGATGCTTACGCTCTGCACACATCCACTCTGTGTGTGTGTGTGTGTGTGTGTACACACTACCGGTCAAAAGCTTTAGAACGTTTAGCACTGGGTTCTGAAACCTTTGACCTGTAGTGTACGTATATTACACAGCGGCATGTTGTTAATCGAGATCACATCAGAGCACAATGACGGGCTGAAATGGATTTGCTTTACTGGTTTACGATCAAGCACAACAGTATGACCTGCTTAAAGCATTTTTGGCCAGCAAGTCTTTATTTGTTTAACAACAACAACAACAAACATTAACACTCAAATCAGTGTAATTGTTTGTGTTTCCTAAATTCTACTTGAGGAAATCCCGAATTTCCATCCAGCTTTCCATTCCGTCCACCTAGTCTAGCTTATCACTTTGCATTTTATCCATCAATGCAGTGATACACACAGTGAATTCACACTCTAGAGGGCAGTGAGCACACATGCCCAGAGAGGTGGGCAGTCCAATCATATCCCAACCCGGGGAGCAGTTGGGGAGTTAAGTACTTTGCTCAAGGGCTCTTTAATCATGTCCAGCCAGTTCATGAAATCAAAGCAGCAACCTTCCAAGGCTTCACAAGCCTGGTTCCCTGACCGCCAGGCTAAGGCTACCCCATGTTCATGTTCTATAAAAAGCTGATATTCTGAGCGATACATAAACCTTTTTTGTGATTGACTTGTGCAGTTCTATAGGTCAAATTCATAGGCTGTCCTTTCACTTTGTCTGCTTAGACTCCAACTATTATGGTGCACGCTCAGCTGTTGCACAATTAAAGATAAAAAAGGAGTGCTTCATTTTCTGCATATTTGGACAACGTTTGTGTGTTTGCCCTGTAGCCTCCATGTTAGTGTTTTAGGGTCAGCTTCCCAATAGACTGTGTGATAGCTTTTAACCTCCCAGCTTGAACTGGAGTTTAGTGTTGCTTTTTATTTAGATCAGATGTTCCACCTCATGTTGTTGTCTGTTATTTTGACATTGTGTCTTCTCTATTGTAGTTTGTGGTAAGCGTTACAAGAACCGTCCAGGTCTGAGCTACCACTACACCCACACACACCTGGCTGAGGAGGAGGGAGAGGAGGAGCGTGAAGTGGAACTTCCACAATCACCACCTGAACACAACCCTGAAAACCATAAGCGTAAGATAACTGCAATTCTGACATTATTATCTGCCGTGTTCTTACTCTAATGAGGTCGGCTGCTGTACTTATGTGAACACCACTGTAATGCAATGTTCACAGGATTTCCTGAAACCACTGTAAACAGAAAGCTGCAGACTAGTATTAACACACAGCAAAGGATTTGTTCAACCAAGAGCTTGCAGGGACCTAGCAATATTTTGGGAGGAAATGTTTGAAAACTTGTTCGCGTTATATTAAGTCATATTAGATCAGTATCTAATATGTGCAGGATGATCTTCAAGACAATGTTTATGTTATCGTTTAAAGAGATAAAATCAACACATTCATCTCACATTATAAAGCTGACATTCCACATTACAACAGCGCCACAGTTACATTCTGGCATTGTGCACCAGCTTCTGCACCATTTAAGGTGGATTAGAAAATTCCAGTAAAAGAACCTTGTGAATAATTCAGCCTGGTTAAAGCCATCCATGCAAGGCACACAATGGTCATACAGAGGTCAAATAGAGGTCAGACAGAGACCTGTTTAATATGAACCAACTTTCCATATTTGTAAGTTTTGTATTTAAATGTATTATTATTATTATTATTATTATTATTATTATTATTATTATTATTATTATAGTCAATAACTAAATAACACTTTTGATAGCAAGTTTTGTTTTTTTGTTTTGTTTTTGTTTTTTTTGTTTTTTTTGTTTTTTTTTGGGGGGGGGGGGGGGGGGTTTATACAGTGGTTACATATCCTTTATATTCATTGGTTTTGTCTATACAGTGGGTAGAATTCGGGTTGTGGCTGAGTGCCCCTACCAGACCAAGCCTATGTCCTTGTGATCTTCACTCATCTTTCTGGTCTTTTCTAATCTTATAGCCCAAAAGGGACCAGACGGTGTCATCATCCCCAACGATTACTGTGACTTCTGCTTGGGGGACTCTGTCTCCAACAGGAAGACGGGCCAGGCCGAGGAGTTAGTGTCCTGTTCTGACTGTGGCCGCTCTGGTCAGTATCTCTGGGATCTGTTACACTCTTAAACTGCACCACTCACCTATAGTTACATCATCTGTCCAACATTTAAGAAGCGAAGACTTTGTGCTACACCAAGCAACATACCTCCACCTCTATTTTCCTTATGTGAAATTGGGAAGCCCTCTGAAGTTTACTACATATCTCTTTCTGAAACATGAGAAGTAGACACACGAATGAGGCTGTGTTTGCAGAGGATGCAGGCAGTTACGGCAGCAGAAATCCTGTTCAGATTCATTGCTTTACAATATCAGGAAAAATTGTAGGTTTTATACAAACACATGAAAGTTAATGAGATTTTATATTCATGAATATTTGATTTCCAGTACGTTTCAGGTCAAGCATTTTTAATGAAGCAGTTAAAATAAGTACTACTTGATTCAACATATTCTCATGTGACATGTTTCATTCTATCATATGTACACCATATCCACGCCATCCACCCATATTCTGTTAGTGAGTCTGTGTTTATTTCTGGTCTTTATTGGATTTAGTTGGTTGTGGTTTGGATTACTGTTTGCATAAAGAGCCATAAAATAAAATCGTAATGTGATATTTAAGTACAATATAGTACAATATAGATTTAGATGTATATTGTATTGTATCTATATTGTATATCCACCATTTCCCAAAGTAACATAAACAACATAAACTGATCAATAGTAAGACCTGAAGTCCCTTTTATTCACGTAGATCTGTTCGTCTAGGTGTTTGCTTAGGATAAGGGTAAAGTATTGTTTGATCATTTTGCCATCCAGAAAGAAAATCATTGCAGTTGGAAGTTTACGGACACTAATAAATATGAATGTCATAGCAATATATGGCTCAGCAGTGTAGATGTGCTCTTAACAAAGGGGAGGTGAATCCATACATTGTAATTCTACAACCAGTAACCAAATTATTGGAGGGGACATTTCAATTGTTGCTGGATATTGGTGGGGACGCTTCACCCCCACCCCTGCTGAAACTACACTCTTGGTGAGTAAAAATTAGGCAGTTAACCCCAAGAATGCCCTTTTCCTTTGCCAGTGTAACTGACACATTGCCCAAAGTGTATGGGAATGTAGGAGGACTACCTCATAACTCTTCAGCAAAACCTCAAACTCAGTTAGACATTTGAAACTTGAACACAATTGGCTGTTCTTACATGACATTGATTCCAAACAGTAATGGGTAAAGCTGGTTAACGGCTACCAATTCTCTCAATGAAAGTCCAGTATTACCGTGACATTCATGCTCAGGAGTTTTTGTAAAATAATGACCACAACAGCATCTTTATTCAAATTGCAGAGTATGTGAAGGGAATTAACTTGTGTTGTTGAAAGTTATGTGTTTAGTATTTTTTTTTGGTGCTTTACAGATTTATGCTTTACAATTCTATGGCCTGGTTGGTGGAAAAGAGACATGTTTTGAAGTTAGGAAGGATTTAGGACTTCATCATTTTACTTCAGTCCATGTGCTTCACAATATATTCTGAATTGATTTATTCTTTCTCATATTTTACATATTTTATTTATTCCTATTAATGTCCTTTTGATATGTCACTCATTCTCAAACTATTTCCCTGCTAATGGAGAGAGAGAGACAGAGAGAGAGAGAGAGAGAGAGAGAGAGAGAGAGAGAGAGACAGAGAGGGAGAGAGAGACAGAGACAGAAACAGAGAGACAGAGTGAAGATTCAGTGAATATATGATCTCACCCGGAATTACATCTTATGCAACTGGAAATACAAAAGACTGAAGACATACTAAAATGCAGCACACTCTTGGCCTCTGTCTTTCCATTTAAAGGAAAAAAATAACGAATCTGATCCTTGAAGATCAGATTATATGTTGATTGGTCATATGTCAGGCTGCCTCTGTTGTATTGCCAGTTGTCCAAGCTGAGAAGAGTGTGTGAAGCCTTGCTGACTGCAGTGTTGCTTGTGTGTGTTTCTGCTGTGGTGCTGATATGTCCGTCATACATGTCAGCTGGACGCGTGACTGAGCCAGGGGCGAAGAGGAGGCCAACTGGACTACGGGACATGTTCTGCGATACGTCTGAAAGCGAGGCGTCCACCTTTCACGGCTTTGAGGAGGACGAGCTTGATGGGCTTCTATCGGATGACAGCAGTGGTCCTCCCCAGTACAGATAGATGAAAGAGAAAAATCTGACAGCTGGTCTTGAGAGAAGCCTTACAATGTTCACCAGCTTTTTTTCATTTTGATGATGGTAACAGTGCATAAAGAACTTCAGAGCTGGGATGCATTGCTAATGGAACCTAATGGAACTAATGGCTAATGACTTTCTTTTACATCCATCTTGTACTTAGAGAAACTCTCTCTTTGAGACTGTTATAACAATACGGCGAATGGGGTAGGGGGTTAGAATAAAGGTTTTTGGCATAGATAGAGAAAAGAACGGATAAATGTACTCAACTGCCAAACGTAGGCAACCTCTAAAGGATTCTATGACTGCCAATGGACACGGTGTGAATGGTCCTACCTCCAAATAATTTGTCAATGAGAAGGAACATATCACAAGACTGAGCAGAACGGGGCAAGTCTGAGAAGATGTTACTACTGCGAATTGGATTCACTGACCTTTTGGAAGGCAGAAAGAGGCGAGGGAGGACAGTTAGCCAAGAGGTAAGAGCCAGTTGGCGTTTACTTGTCCATCTCTCAGCTAACAGGGAAGAGAAGGTCCCTCAGCAGGACATGTGAGTCATCGTCTCTCAAATGTGAGCTGCTAAACACCTGGCAGGAGAAAATGGAAAGAATGAGTGGCATTCATTGGACATGTAGTGTGTGAAGCATCACATTTCTTTTACATGGGTTTTCCCTTCTCAGGCTTGGGTCGTTTTGAGGTAGGTACCACACATTAAAGTACATCTACAGACAGAGCTGGGGGTTCAGGTCCATCAAAGCAAAATCTACCACAGGATTTCAATTGGTTCCAGTTGCCTGGGAAGTCCTGCTGCAGCTTACTCACCCAGAAAATCGGAACAAATTAATCTGTAAATTATTCTCATTATTATCATCATGTGTCCATACTAAGACTCCTTTCATAGCCCACAGTTCTATTGATTTCCGTCTTTTTTTGACAGTTTCAACACTATATTTGCACTCTATTCACTCTATTGTCATTACTAAATTACAGTATTGTTCACATTGTTGTAAATTGTCTATTCTTTGTGGAGTTACTACATTGTTAATATCCAACACTGATGAATACAAAGCCTGTCATTTATCTGCTTCTACATTTTGGGCTTTTTGATTGTAAAAGCATGCCTTTTGGTCTAATCCCTGCTGCACTCTCAAAGCTCTGCTGATTCTTTAGTATTATTCTTTAGTATTATTTTAATCAGTTAAATCCAGCACTACGCTGCCATAACATCTGGACTTTGTTATGTTCCATTCTAGCTTTTCGGGAAACAATACCATGAGGGCTAGAGTTGCACTTGCTAAACAGTGTGCATGGTGAACTTAGATATTGTATCATTTTCTGGATGCATTATTGCACTACATGAAGCTGGGTTACTGCTTTCAACAGTTCCTTGCTTTGGCTTTAAATCAGTGACTGCTTTAAGTGATTCTGTTCCAGAGAAAAGTGAAAGCTTATTTTTTTGTTGAAAATGAAGAGAACAAGCTCATACAGGTTTTCTTCTGTAATTCTGTAACTTGTTTACTGCAGATGTCAAAGAGAGTTGACAGACAGGATGTCTGTGAGAAATCAATACAAGACTATTTTGACTACAGTTTCTAATTTGGGTGACACTGCGGGTCTAAGCATGATTTCATCACTTCTATCACATTCTGTGGTGAATAAATATGTTTTGAACTCTATTTGTACATTTGCACTTTGTACCTATGTGTACACTTTTCTCCTGTACATCACTGGATCAGCTGAATTATGCGGTCACCATATTATGATTACAAACATGTAATCTAATGCTAATGGGTACTAAACTGACCTCATTAGACTGCAGCATATACAGCAGTCTGTATATGTGAACAGCAGGGGGTGCAGTGATCTGTATGTGTGGTGAGGAGGGGGGGTGCCAGCACACAGAAAGTTCATTTACTCTTTCAGAAACATTCTGCTGGTTCATTTAATTTCCGGGACACTGCATATGATTTGTGGATGTCAGGGAATCTCTACCAATATGCTGTTGTGTCCCCTGTCTTCTGGGAGATGTGATATTTCTGTGATAGACCAGCTAAACCAACAAACTAATAATTCTATTCTCCTTGGTGACCATCTTCTCTACCACTTTTAACCATCAAGGACCAGCTGATGTACAGCATTAGCTCACATGTAGCACTATTAGTGTTAAAACAAAGAATCTGAAGAAATTGTAGAAGAGAAAATTGTAAACATGAACAAAACAGGCTCTGAACATATTTGTTTACCATACAACATGACAGAGGTGATTTTGTAAAACCCCATACATTCCCAAATCCAGCTTAGATCTGGAGTGCCAAATATGGGCATAACAATGTGGTAGCTGAGGGACAGTCTCACCCACACACACACACACACACACACACACACACACACACACACACACACACACACACACACACACACAGAAATTTTACAATCTACACTCTGCATGTTTTATGGACCATCCCATTGTTTCTGTTTCTGTCTGTCTGTCTATCTGTCTGCTACTTCAAGTTAGACCCCTTGCTGACACAAATGTGGAAATGCAGACACACACACACAGCTTGTCTAGTCCCTGTAGAAAAGTATTGCCAATAGAATAGGACTTTCTGAAGCAGAAAAACATAAATATATTTGCAGCATATTTAACACCGGGTGTGGGTTAGAGGGGTGTAAAGACCACCAGAATTATATTTTCTCTGGAATGATGGAGCTCCATCCAATACTTCTGAGATGAGTTGGGAAGTCTTAACATCTGTCTGTCTGTCTGTCTGTCTGTCTGTTTGTCTGTCTATCTCCATCCAGCCATTCAACTGTTTGTGTACCTGTAATTGCAAATTTCCAGTAATCAAGATCATCTCAATGAGCTACATTATGGATTAAAACTAATGTTAACATATGTATCTACAATTACAGTAAGTCATCAAAATACAGAAATTTAATTAGTTGTTTTTAAAGTGACTTGCAGGGGTCTGGCACTCATCAGATTTGCAATTTAATGTAATTTTGCAAATTTCATTGAATTATTGTATTCTATGTATTAAATTACCTCTGACTTCTCTCTTTCTGTCTCTAGGCCACCCGACTTGCCTTCAGTTCACAGACAACATGATGCAGGCTGTGCGCACGTACCAGTGGCAGTGTATTGAGTGCAAATCCTGCAGTCTTTGTGGCACCTCGGAGAACGATGTAAGAGTCCACTGCTCATAACATTCGTCATATTGTATCATCAAAAAGCACTTACAGTGTGGTATAATATATGAAAAAATAACACACTCGACATTATTATTATTTATTTATTTGTTTGTTTGTTTATGTATATTTATTATTATTATTATTATTATTATTATCATTAGGGCATTTATTGACTATTACTATACTGAGTTATAGCCACACATGTACATACATACATATAGTTCTGAACATGCCAATCACTAATTATGTGTGTTTCCTGCAGGATCAGCTCCTCTTCTGTGATGACTGTGATCGTGGTTACCATATGTATTGCCTCAAACCTCCCATGACTGAGCCTCCTGAAGGTAAACACACACACATCTGTATAAACTTAAATCTTTAGAGTTTAGTCTCATGAGTTATGAATAAGCATGTTTTGGGCTGGATAGAAGAAGGCTTTTAATACCAACTTGACAGGCTTTCTTGTATACACTATTTGCCCAAATGTGAACGCATTCACCTACTTTAAGTTGCACTTATTGCTGACACAGGGTTGCAAATGCACACACAGCTTGTTTAGTCTCTGTAGAGAAATACTGCCAAGAATAGGACTCATAGCAGCAGATAGACAGGCATCGTGGCAGGTGTGAGCTACAGTGGTATAAATCCCCCAAGCACAGATCAGTGTAACGGTGGAGTGATCTTGAATGATGGTGCCTCATAATACCTTTAGGATGAGTTGGGGAGTTGGGATGAGGTGGGTGGTCTCATGGCTAAATGCAATCGAATCCTCACAGTAATGCACCTAAAACTAATAGAAAGCATTCCCTGGATAGTAGAGACAGTTACTCCAACAAAAACAGCATAAACTGCCTTAATTACTTAAACACTTTTGTCTATTAAGGTTATTTTCAGACTGCAGGACAATTTGATCTGTTTCTCAAATCAGATCTGTTTATATTACTGTCCACATTGGATCAGATCAGATTCACATACCTATCTGCATGAATTGCTGTTTGTAATGGTGTAGGTGTCAGTAAATATAGAGCTATGCTGGTGCCACGCACTTCCATTATTCTGGATTTAACATGGATGTTGTTTGTTGAGAGTAACGCAAAAGACACTTTGAAATCTGATTTGTTTGTCCAAAGTATCCAGACTGAGACTAATCTGCAGAAATATGAATGTAATGGTATTTCATGGTTTAATACTGTCCAGAACACCAGAATTAGGGGCAGCTGTGTCTGGTGCTTAGGGAACCCGCCTTGTGACTAGAAGGTTGGCAGGTCGAATTCCTGGATAGGGCTGCCCACTGCTATGGTCATGTGTGCTCAGTGCCCACAAGTATGTGAATTCACTAGTGTGTATATGTGTGGATGGGATAAATGCAGAGGACAATGTGGCTCTATGAGCACCTTTACTAAAGATCAATCTGGAAACAATCTAAAAAGGCCACAAAAATCTGATCTGTGCTGGCAGTCCGAAAATTGTCACTGTGTGCTTTTCATGTGTCTAATGACAACCTAATCAATCATCAATGTATTGTCCACTTGGAGCTACATGGTTCTATCTGGCATTCTTATAAAAATGGAGTTATTTACATATTCTTATTCTGTGATTTCTTACTATAACGTGAGGTGTTTTTTTTTAAGTTGTATGCATTTTGGACTCACTCACTGCATTATGAACTACGGTTTGTCAGCCTCTGCATGGTGAACACTGTCCTCACTCTTTTAACAAGCCATTTATAACTGCTGACATAAAGGCTCTTCTAAAAGAGAAGCGGGCCTTCAGGTCAGGTAACAAGGTGCTGAAAGCTGTGCAGAGGGAGCTGCAAAGGAGAATAAGAGAGGGGGAAACCACTATAGGAGGAAGCTGTAGGAACACTTACAGCATTTTTGGAGTTCGGGAATGCCCTCAAAACCATTTTTCAATAGATTTGATCACTCACCTGCCCCTCACCCCACATAGACATTCCTCCCCCCTTCTCAACAGCTCTCAGCTCACTGCCACCCTCCACCGGTTCACCGGCTGACAGCTCCAATCTGCCATTCACACACTCTAGCACCCAGCCCCCCTGGTCCACTCTGTCCTCAGGTGAGGAATTATCTAAGGAAAGTAAAGACGAAGAAAGCTGTAGGCCCGGATGGCATCAGTGCCAGGTTTCTCAAATTCTGTGCAGATCAGCTGTGCAGGGTTGTTGAGCACATGTTCAACATGAGCCTAAAGCTGGGAAGAGTACAACAGCTGTAGAAAACATCTTGTGTGATAGCTGTACTGAAAACACAGCACCCAAAAGACCTCAACAGATACAGGTACTGACTTCTGAACTGATGAAGTCACTGGAGAGGCTGGTCTTTATCCATCTTTGGTGAGCACATCCATGGACCCATCCCATGGATCCATGGGGTGGATGATGCTGTCATCTGTCTTCTACACCGAGCTCTTTCTCACCTGGGACCCCTGTGTGTGAATTATCTTCTTTGGCATCTCCAGTGCCTTTAACACTATGCAGCCTAGGCTGCTAAAGGACAAGCTAGAACATGCAGATGTGGACAGTCGCCTGTCTAACTGGATACCGGTGTACCTCACCAACCAACCACAGTATGTGAGGGCACAAGACTATCTCTAAGACAAGGTGGTCAGCAGCACAGGGGCCCCTCCAAGCAATGTTTTTCTTCACCCTGTGCAATGCTGACTTCATGTACAGGTCACCTCCAGAAATTCTCTGATGACTCTGCGATTGTCCACCTCATAAATAATGAGGAGAGTGAGTACACAGAATGTGGGGAAGAACAAATAGCTGGTGGTGGACTTCTGCAGATGCAGACACAGCCCTCCATCAGTGAACATTCAGGGAATGGACATTGAGAGATTGGACTCTTATAAGTACCTGGGTGTTCACTTAACCACCAAACTGGACTGGTCAGTTAACACCACTGCACTTTACAAAAGAAGCCAGAGCCAGACTCCACCTACTGAGGAAACATTTTGGGGTGCAGGGAGCACTCCTGAGGACCTTCTTTCACACAGTGGTGACATCTAGCAAAACGTTCTTGTCTTGACGGACAGCCAATCAGATCCAATGAAATGTTTTTGGGGTATAACACTTGACTTTTTTGTTCCCTCCATCCATGGGACCCCATCCGTCATTAAAAATCCAGGGCTGAATTAAGTTGCCAGTCCAGCCCTGGAGCCAATCATGGCACACATTGCAAATCACACTAACCCTCAGGATCTTTTAAGAAATACAAAATGACTGTATTAGTGCATTAGTGAGCTTTTTTGCTTTTACCATCAGAAGGTATTGACAGTCTGAACACTTGACAGAAAATAATATGCAATCCACATTTTTGCTTTTAAAGGCTGTGGTCTTAAACTTTTGATCAGCAGAACATGTTTGAGTGTAAATGCAGTTGTCAATAAATTGCCTCAAAATCTTTTGTCTCTTTCTCCCATTTCTTCTTTTAGCTTTGTGACACTCTACTTAGAACCTTCTTAAGATGTTCATCAGTATGCAGTAGGAATGTGTCAGTGTCACTATAAAGATTTTAAAGCTCAATATCTCAAAACTGCTCTGAAAGCAGATAGAACCTTATAGCTCCACGAGGACAGGATATCTTCACATAGACGTGCACATGTGAATTTATTTACATGATACCTGCATTAACTTTGTCTTTCAATGCATTGACAGGGAGCTGGAGTTGTCATCTCTGTCTGGATCTGCTAAAAGACAAAGCATCTGCTTTTGGAGAACCATCAATGGTTTAAAGGAGGCAACTTCACCCATATCCCTCAAGGACTGGCCAACATCTCAGCACATTCACAGCACACAGAGCAGAGCAGAATCAGGATGGTGGTACATGATTGTGTCTGTCCAGTTTGCAGCTCTTGGTTGAAGTGGCGCCGGGAGTGTCTACCTCTGTAACAGCCATCCATCTACACAGCACAAAGCAATACACACAGCTGGAAACATCAGACATGAGACCAAGAGTCAGCAGTCTACCTCGCAAACTCTCTCTCTCGTACACACACACACACACACGCACACTGAAGCAGGTCATGCTAATCAGCAGTACAACACATCCACTTTGAATCTGTGCAGGTTTTTAAAGAACAATAATTTCTGTCAATCTCTTTTAAAGAGCATTTACCAAAAAACACACATGATGCAAAATTCATGGAGTAGAAGCTATTTTATCACTCAGTTCACCATGTCTCACTGAATCCAGGTATCTGTATGATAAGTGACTAAGACTATTAATACCTTTCAAAGTTAAGCAATATCATAATTGGCAGATCTTTGTACAGTTTGTAGCAAAATGCAACTTCCAACTAAGGTACAGAACAGCCTGTTAAAATACTCCCCAAGGCATTATTCTTTGTGTATATCACCTCTCTGTATTTCCATTTCTATATATTTAAGCAAAAACATTTCACTGTAGTACGTGATGCAAGATTTCTCACAACAGTTATTAGTGACTGCGATGAAAAAGAAAATGTGAGTAGGAAAAGGGTGTGACATAGATACTTAGCTCATTTGATTATTGAATGCTTGTGAATGCAATCATCAAAGCTGCAAAAATAAAAAATTCACCTTAGCTACTTAAAAATATTTAATGCTATACAGAGCTACTATAACTTGGCCAAGACTGGATCAAAATCTGTTGTTGTTTTTTGTGCTATTTTCAGTGTATATCTTTCACAGACAATCATGAGTTAGATTAGTTGTGGATGTGGGCACATTTGTTGGTATCCTTCAACAAAACATGCAGAACCTGAATATTTTAAATAATGAAATAAAAATGGTTTGGTCAGAAACTATGGAACCCAAAACCAGATGTTTTTTACACAACCATTAGAGTCAATTAGGGATGTACTGGCCATTGGGAGAACCAGGAAAAATCCTAGTGGGTCAGAATGGGTGATGATGCCCGTGAACCAATGAAAAGGGACCATTTTCCCCTCCATCCACGGGACCTCATCCGTCATTAAAATTCCAGGGCTGAATCATGGCACACATTGCAAATCACACTAACTCGTAATTGCTGTTTTCACATGTGAACTCTGGAAATTGTCTGGAGAATCTGGTCAGGACATTATCTAGAGTGGTCATTTCACACACACAGTGTACATCCAGAAATTTCCCATATCAGTCACTTTTGCACTATAAGAAATGCACTTCTGCATGATTTAGTCAAGGAGGGATCCTGTGCACATGCAGGAGGCATGACGTGGCCAAAGACTTTATAAGAAAGTGTTCACTCAGTAAACATCTCTGCAATGCCACCTTGTTGCCTGGCACACAAGACCAGGCGTTGATCTCTTTGAATGGGGAGAGACTAAAATACTCAATATTGAAGGTACATAAATTGAACATAAATTGTTGATAAAATCTGACAAAAAAAATCTTATGAATTTGTAGCCTTTGGCTCAGTAATGGACAAAAAAGTGAGTTTCTAGCTTGTTCTGGCTGTTGTGCTTCCACATTGTGGGGACGTTGAGTAACTATCTGATTAACTGATTGGCTCTTTTTTGACATTTTGACTTTATCTGTGAATAGATGTCTTGTTAAGCGTTCTGAACCCCTATTCAGACTTCAAACAGTGGCCGGTCTGCTCATTCATGTCTCTGGCATGACCCATTGTGAATTCTCCAGAAAATTACCTGCTTGATTCACACATGGGCTCACTCAGAAATGACTTGACGTACAAATGATTATGACATTTGCATTCACACACAGCTTCTCTGGGTAATGTCTAGAAAAGTTCTGGGTTACTGTGCATGTGTGAAATGGGACTTCATGGAAGTAGATGAGGGTTCATAGAAGGCCACTTTAGGATAGTCTAAGTAGTTTTGGGGTCATTATCCTGTTGGGGGACCCATGGACTGTGACTGAGACAGCTTTCTGATGGTGGACAGTACATTTTGCAAATTCTGGGTCATTTTTCCATGAAGGATAATTTTGCTCAAAAAGCAGTGGATGGTGCAATCAGGCACTGATGGAGTGTATGTCTTTGGACGTTTCCATTGGCTCTGGCCTACTATTCACACTATCCTTCTAACGCAAATTAAAAATGTTATAAGTGTTAATAGAAGTGCACAATTAATAACATGGATAACTGTGCAACAAGGCAAATTAAACATCAGTATAAACATATCAGTTTGAGACAACATAGCCGCCTGATGCAGACAAAAGTACAACCCAGACTACATTAGTTATGATGTGACAGCATAGATGACATATCACAGGGTTAACAGCTTTTAGACAGGATTAAAGACGTTTTGTGTACTTGTGGGCCATTATACGTTCTAGTTTTCAGTAGATGGTCCATGAGGTAGGTTTGAAAACCCCTTTCTTAAACTTTGTGTTAGATTTCTCTTCTCTGCTCCATGTTCCAGTGTGGTGCAGATGATTATTCCAGTGACCACTTTTCTCCATTTAAATACACTCAATGACTTATAATAAGATTGATATTAATTAAAATATATTTTGAAATATCATTATATAATCTTTTCTAGGGATAGCAACCAATCTGCCCAGGCCATTTTAGAGCATCTTAGAATTGATTAAAAATGATTATTGTAATAATCAATAAGTAAATTGCTTTACTCTGACATTCCAAAGGGTCTGCTCCAGTAAAATGCCTAGAATTTCATCACTTTTCAGGAGTGATGTATTATATCAGGACTGTTGCAGTGCACTGGAAGGGTCTCAACAAATTTGTCCACATCTGTATGTAATATGTGTTGCATATTTATATTCCAGTTGTGCTTCTCCATGCCAGGAAAGCCTGGATTTCTGTGCATGCTGTGTTTCCTTCTAAATCCTAGACCTTGATCTATGTTTCTATTTGTGTTTTTGTTTTAGCCTGTGTGAAAATGACTGTTCAGCTTATTTGTTATCGCTTGCATTGAAACACACAGACAGATATGAACAGAAGAAAACTTGTTCTTTTTAAGTGTTTGACTAATTGATGTCTTCGAGAAACATTCCATTTGTACCAGTCGCTCTCTGAAAGTTCTGTAGCTACCTCCCCTCTTTTGTAGGGGAAAAAAGGGTGCTTAAAAGTTTTACACCTTGCAGAGTGAAACATCTGCTTGCTCCATTTTGTATTTCTTTGTTCATGATATATTAGCATCTCTATTTCCATCTGGATATTCTCGCATGTCGTCTCTCTCTCTTCCCTCCTCCGGTCTGTATAATGCATTAGAGGCTCTATTTTCAGAGCCAATTTATCAAGGCAAATCCTCCAAATCCTCAGATCTGCTGAATATTTCATCTGATTCTGGCAAGGGCTGGCTACATTGATCCTAGTGAACAAAGAGCTTCAGGAGACGCTCTGATCAGATGTCATGGTAAGTCAGGAAACATGGATGACTATATACCAATTTGGAGGCCAGATAAACAAGTTCATGATTCTCATTAAATTAGGCATAATTTACTGTTTTTGCCATTTGTTTTTTTCCTCTTCCACATGTTGTTAACAGACACTTGTTGTTTTCATTGTTTGAAGTATAATAAAATGTTCAAAGATCTGTTTTGCTTTAGGTTTATCGTGAATGGAGCTGCACTTCTCATGTCTAACACTGGAGGTCAGCATATACAAACTATCAATAGTTTGGATCCTATCTAATGAATTCAGATAAACCTATTATAATAGCTTTCATGCATTTACACTAAAAACCCAAAGCTCTTTCATGATATCATAAGCTGACTCTTTCAAACAGCTGCAGATGCAATAAAATACATGTAATTTCAGACAACTGACAAATTAAAGAGTCTTTCTAAGGTGCTGAGCCACCTCAAACCACCAGAACAAGCTTCAGCGTGCCTTGGTGTAGAGTCGATGTATCTTGAACTGTACTGGAAAGCTGCAGTACTGTTCATTCTTCGGATGGTGTTTTGATCATGGTGGTGGAGAGCACATTGTGTTTCATGAATAGGGGTACTGGCATCCCAGAAGAGACCAATCCCATCAGGAAAAATTTTCATTGTATGAAGAATCTTCCATCTATCTAAAGTGAACAAACCATTCAAGGAAAGAGCATGATAGATTCACCAATCTTATTCACATTAGAACCAAGCAGAACCATATCATCTTGGACCATTTGCACCATTTGAGCAGAACTGGAGGATGGATTTAAGGCTACTACTCCCTTAGGACTCCCTAGAACCCTGTTAGGACTCTTATCACATACGATGCTCCTGACACTAGGAGGTTGAAGACAAGCACATGCTTCCTCCAATACATGTGAAGCCAACCACCTCCTTTTCTAACTGCCTCCCATTGCATCATTGCTGGGCAGCCAATGCGCAGAGATGAAAGCACTGAGCCCCGAGTGCTGATACAACAACAGATGCCTGTGCTGGCACCTTGGTTGTGATGTGGGGAGAGAGCTCCATCTACCCATCTGCCCAATTTTTCTCTCTCAGATTGCAGCTGCCGAAGGTAAATGGCACGACTAGGCTTTCGAATCTGATGATCCTCAGATCACAGTGCTGATGTATTAGACTGCTGACCCACTCGGATCCCCAGTTAGTGATGTTTATTACAGTCGTACTGTTAAATTAATTTGCCCTTATTTTAAAGTATTACCAACAATTTTTACATTTATTCATATGTGGAAATCTGAAATCTAGTGCTGTCTACATGTAGATGTTTTAGGACTTAGTCCTAAAGCAGGATGTAGTTCACTAGATAGGGCGTAAGAAAAAGGTATTTGATATTCAGCAAGAAACATGCATGTGTTGTGAGGTGTTTTCATATTGGTCAATTTTCCCGTCCACACAACACTGAAAACAGAGTGCAAAAATCTCAACTTTGAAGAGTGTTATATTCCGCATGGACGGGAGGCCTAACATTTTTAAAAGCAATCGTATTCATGTGCACAGGGCCCTAAGAAGCACTGTTGAAGACTCCTCAGAAGCATCGATAACCCAAAGAAAAAAAACAGAACAACCCAAATAGATACTGAATGTTTATTGGTTGACTCTGGACATAATGTCCTTTCTATTCATCACTGTGTTCCACTAATACTCTTTTTTTAATCTTTGAAAAAACTAAAAGCTGTAAAGAAATATCCTTTAGAAATATCCCATGCATAGTTTTGTGCTTCTTGTTGCACTTGTGCCTCTAATTATACTCACTCTGAAATCTTCTACACAGCATTCTCTACAGGCAGAGCTGCTGCAATATGTATACATACATACATACAAACACTATTTCCGCTGCTTCAGCCTAAATGCACTGGTATAAGTCCACAAAGCAGTTCTAGCTGGAAACAGAGAGAAAACATCTTCCACAGCGTCTCTCAACAATCAGGATGGCAGTTGGTGAACTGAGTATTGACCAATGAGGTCTCCTGTTGTTGCCTCTATCTGCATTTCTGGCAGTGATACACAACTTCTCTCAAGCGGCAGCAATAGTAAGCCAGTCTAGGTCCAGCAGATTGTATGAGGCTGCGCTGAATGATCCTAAACCTCCACTGGCCTGGACAGTCTCGGCTGTGGGTGAAGGATTCACTGAGGTCCTCTATTTGTGTTGACCATCTTTGGAGGGGGGTGTGATATAATAGACAGTGTGTTTTCTCCCCTTCATAACACTACTCTTGAAGCATACATCTTATACATTCAGACAATATTTACATTTTCTTTTGGGCAGGCAAGCTAGATGAATACATTTAACATGGACCAGCTACATCTGAGGATTTGACACATATATATAGATCTACGTTAGATTTAGGTATAGTTCTGTTTTGAGTTCTGTTAGCTAAGCTGCTTTGTATAAAAAGGAACACATCTGTAAATGTCTGTAATTTTCATTTCATCATTTGCTTGGTCTTTGTGCTGTTCTAATGTACAGTATCCTTAGTGCAAGAAAAGTGATATCTTGGGAAGTTAGCCAGCCTTTAAAGTCTTCAAAGGTTCGTTAGTACAAGCAGACTCAAACAATCATTTGAACGCGTTCAAAGTTCCATGCCTGGATCGTCAAATATAAGGGAAACATCCTGTAGATGATTTAAAGAATCTTTTCCAAAATGATTTCAATAGAATTAAAATGGTTGCACTATAATGAGCCAAAGAACGTAAACTTGCATATGCTTGCACACGGGGTCATTTGTTCTCAACGTTTTAGCCTTCCACGCAGGCAAACAAACTAGTGAATACACACACTATGGGGTAGTGAGCGCATGTGCCCAGTGTGATGGGCAGCCCTATCCACAGTGGATAGATACAATCCACTGCCACAGGAGCAGCTGGGGAGTTAAATGCCTCGCTCAAGGGCACTTTAGTCCTGTTCAGGGAATCAAACCAACTACCTTCTGGTCATAAGGCTGGTTCCTTAACCACCAGGCCACAGCCTATAATCTGTTTAAAGTACTAGTATCACATCTCACATTTCCAGTGAAGTGGTTTGGGCAGAGTGATACAGGTGTGTTGTACACTGCAGCTGTTATAATGCATGTTATAGGGTTGTTACAACCTTAGGTGCTGCTGGACAGTGATGGACATTTGTTCTAATGGTTGGCTTATTGGCTTTGTGTTAGTGAATCAGTGAGTGAGTGAGTGAGTCAGTCAGCTCAGTGTGTCACTGTTCAATGAATCAAATGCCCTTGATATATGTACTGAGTCAACTGAGGCATTTAAAATGCTCACAAATAAAAGTGTATTGTTTCTAATCAACTATGACTGTTTTCCATGTGTGTCATTATTACGATTGTTATCTAGGTGTTGTCTGTTATTAAGCTGTTTTTTCTGAATAATTGTCTTATTCCAATTGTAGAATATTGTTCTCATTTTACAACATAATGTAGATAATTTTGCTTGTTTTCAGCACTAATGCTTGTCTGGCAATTGGTTGGCATGTTCACAACAACTGTCTACAATAGGGGTCACCAACACAGACAATGTTCCTGTTCCTGCAGGTTTCACCTTCAACCAATATCTAACACACTCCACAAACTTCTGAATGCAGTAATAAGTTGGATCAGGTGGGGTGCATTAGGGTTGAATCTAAAGTCTGGACAGTAGCTCTGCAGGAGCAGGGTTGGTGCCCCTGGTCCAGAAGCAGAGGTGGGGATTTCAGGCCCAGCAAGTCAAAATTCACACCAAGAATTTGTTCCAACTACTTGGGCAGCTCTGCAACCTCATGGGGCGGATTTAGATTTTCTTGACCTGAAACCCGCACCTCTGTTTTTAGAAATATTAGAAATTTAGACCCAATTTTAGATGATATAACTTGCCAAGATATCATTTTTGCAGGGCTCCATCCCAGTCCCACTCACATCCATCTGAATTCTTTCTGCTCTTTGCTGTGACACTTCTCTGCTCAGGTATTTTTGTTGTACCCACTTCAACATTGCACTTTGTTTTCATGAACTGTAAAGATGAAGATAAAGAAACAGAATGTTCTTGAAATCAGATCCAGGTTGTGCTGCATCCATTAACACTTCAAACCACTTTTCTCACAAACACATTACGGTAATATCAAAAACTGTGCAAACCTTGCCAAAGAGTACAACAAGACAAGAAGCCCTTGCTACTTTTGTTTTCTCTCCTTTGGAATGTTCTGCAGCCACAAAGGCACCCATCCTTCTCCTTCATCTTCTCCCACCACTGTCCACTCACTCTGTCATCAATTCCCTGCTCCATGTCTCCAGTCTCAAAAGTGGATGAACTGCGGTGGAGGCTATTATAAATGGCGAACAAAGCAGCAAGCGTTCGTTCCGCTTCTCAACTGCTGGTAAGAAGTATCAAACCAGTACAAGGTGATCCTGGAAGTAAAAATCTGACATTCATATATGCAGTCATTGTGGTTGATTTGAAGGTTGTATGGTTGTATATAATTGGTTAAATACAGACGACGCTGTCCCTGTTTGTAAAGTTTTAATAATTCATTGACTTATTGCATGCCATCTAGAGTCCATAGCTGTGATGTCAGGGTAGCTAGCAGTTGGTCCATATTATAGATGTGTAGATGTCCATTGTCAAGCTATGTTTAAGCCAGCAGACCACAGCTCCTCTGGGTTCGGCCAGGCTAGTCCAAGCCCAGGCCTCGTCAGGATGACTGCATGAGGCCTGTCAGACGCTTCCCCGTCAGAGATTTACCCTGGAACAAATAGAGGTCCACTTTAAGAAGGAACAAGACACCAAAAATGAGGCAATGTCCAGCTCAGTGATAGTTAATTAAATTCTGACGCTGACAAAACTAGTTAACAACAGACCAAAAGTTTGAATACAAATTATTTTACATTCCCCCAAAAGATAAAAGAATCATTATAATTCTTAATATAAAACAAAAAGGTTGGACCAAATGATTGTAACAGTACTGTAGTGTATAAATGAATGATCCTTCATTTGGTTTGCTCCTGACTGATGATTCATAAATCTGATACTTCCAAATGCTTGAACTGAATCTAATGTACTACACTGGGTTACCAAATGTGGCAAAAGTGAGTGTGAAGCCTGTTCCCACTGAGGGTAAATGTTGGGTACAACATAACAGATTAGTGAGGTAATTGTAATTTAGGTAATTTCTTAAGATTCACTATGAAACCATGTCTTAGTACAAATTAAGCCTTCATCAATTACTGACTTATAAGTGTAATTTCATGTAACCACAGACCCACACTGTTTTGAATTGTATAACCAACTCATCTAATCATAAGGATTATACATTGGACCGTTTTACACACAGATGAATCAGAAAATGCACAAAAAGACTGTACAAAACATATATCAAGCATGTCCAGGTAATACCTTAATTATTTTAAATATCTATTAAATCAACTGAATTTAACTGAACAGATTTTGACTAATCTGAAAATCTATAAATAGTCTATATAAGGGGCACTACTATAAAGCAGGGACATTGTAGAGGATGTTTCAATCTACAGCTATTTCATTTCACATTTCTTTAGGTTCAGACTGGGTGGCCACTCACCACACTGCGGGTGAATTTCTCCAGAGATGTGCGACGGCCTTGTTCACTTTCAGGCTGCGGGAAGGTACACACACACACACACACACACACACACACACACACACACACACACAGAGCCAACTTCAGTTCCACATAAACCACATAAAACAATTGATAATGAAACAAAACAGTAGTGTATCATTCAGTACAAAATTATGACAAATGGCTTTTATGAAATGCCCAAGAAAATGTGGAGAAATTCAGTTTTGATAATACATACATACACTCATCATCAAAAAAAGTGTTGCATCCAGAAATAATCAACCGATTTAAATGCGCAGCTGCAATGGTGTTGTGCCAGACTGTCATGGAGTCACTCAGAATAACATCTTCAGTTTCACTGAAGCAACATCTTCAGTGATGAGTCCGGTTTTTGCCTTAGTGGAGACAACCAATTAATCTGTATGTGGTCAGCGCCAGTTTGATGTCACGTGTCACATGTCCAGAAGGCCTGGTGTCGTGGTGTGTGGGGTGAAATTTCGTATGATGCCAGATCAAACTTGGTCTTCATAACAGGCACTTTGACAGCCCAACGTAATGTTAATAAGGTCCAGCAACCAGTGGTACTAATGCACATTTTGATGTGCTATTCAAACAGAACAACACTCCTCTGCGTACTGCTGCCACCTCAAGAGCTTGCCTTGAAGACCATATACTATGTAATGGCCGTGTGTGGGATGATATTGGGCACATTATCATCATTCCACCCTTACAGCAAAATGTATAGAGAGAATGAGATATATCTCTTTCCAATATCATTTCTGCTCACTGCACTTAGATACTTTTCAAATATAATATCATCTGTCTATAAAGCAAATGTTAAAAAAATCTTCATAAATTAAACCACTGGTGTTTCAGCAGCCTGTTTAAAGGATTTGGGACAGAGTGATGTTTGGATACGGCTCTAGGGCTTTTGCACTGGCACAGATATGGATTGTAAATTCATAAATTCCATCTTAAACGGCAGCATTCTCTCCAGAAGATAAAGCAGAGAGCAAAAAAAACTTGTGTGTCCCCAAAATGATGCTTGCAGGCACAAAGCCTTGCATCAGAATTCTGCAAAGCTTGCCTTCAAAGCACTCCCCTGAGGCATGTGGGAATCTAGGTGAATTTAAACGGAGGTTTTAACGCACCTTTTTTCTGGCCAGCAGGAGGTCCTGGTATGCACTGGAGCGCAAGAAACGGGTGTAGCTATCGCTCTTCATCAGCTTGTAGATGTGGTCCTGAGGATGAGAAGATGCTGACTGTTGGCTGATGGGTCTTTCTACAGTGGTGGAGAACCTATTCTAGGCCTAAAATGAGTTTTGAGCCCTAAATGACACGTTTGTTTAAAAGCCCTACAGAAAATTCTCCAATCATGATTTTTTTTGCCTTACCGTATCTAGGAAGAGGCAGCTGAAAAAGCTCTACTGAGGCTGTGCATGTCAGAGTAACATCCAACATACCGTTTTTTTTTCCGGACTATAAGACGCACCGGAATATAAGTTGCACCCGCAAAAAAAACCCTGGAAAATAACATATATAAGAAGAAGCACCTCATTAAAAAGCTGCACCTCATTATAAGCCACGTGGTTTAAAACATGAAAAAAGGTAGCGTCTTATAGTCTGGAAAATACGGTAATAAAAAATTTAAAGTGGAATCAACCAATGAATCCATGATTTACAACTGGTGGGACCAATTTTGCAAGAGTAGGCATTAATCTAGAAGCTCTAGATATGTGACTCCCTGTAAACACTTCAACCAGATTTCGGCCAGTTGGTAGAAATGGAAATCAGCAGCAGCGTTTGTGTTACAAACGTCAACTAAAGCTCATGGAAGGCCTTTGAGATTGTCTGTGTTTAATCTAAGACAGGCCACATGTGTCATTACTGGCTTTGAGCTCAAAGTGCTTCCAGAAATAATATGGCCTGAACTGAAGGCCTAGCTCTAATAGTCAACTTCATAGATGGTCACATGTTAATATGATCCTGGAACGTTCCTGCTTTCTTATACTCCAAACCTGCTCTGAACCTATGGCTTCAATAGCGAAGGACTGGCTGATAAGTGAGGTTCTCAAAAGAATGTCTGTAAATACGACCAAGAAGACATTAGGTGAAGAGTTCCACTAAAGTAACTGAGGTGTGGTGTAGTCATGTAGGTAGGCGTAGGCTCTTTAACTATCCTGAAATAGCAGCCTCTGCACATTATCACTGCTACAACCATGATTTTAGATGCCTTTCTTATAAAGTCTCTGGTTTTATTAGACACAACTGATCATGAAAGTGTCCCTTGCCCTGTATGTGTCACTGGAGTTGCAGGGCTCATCATAATGCACAGATCTGATTGTGACATATACAACATATCTGATTGGTCTGTGAACTTCTTGGGCCACTAAAACTTTACTGGGAAGGCTAGGAAAGTTTAGTAGATTAGCTCTCAATTACAGTTATCAGTTATAGGTCCAGTTCCAGATAGGACACCATCTGAGTCCAGACCCTGATAGTTAGCCACCTATTAGTGACCTCTGGGATGGATATTCTACTGCCCAAACACACCCACTAAATCTGCTAAGTAACTGATGATTTAAACTGTCTGTTTATTATTTATAAAACTGTACTTGACATCAGAGGTTTAACTGTTAGAACCCAAGGTCATATCCTATGCAACACCTATCCTATTAAACCATTAACATCATCTAAAGGTCAATTGTTCCAACTGATTTAAATCCCAGTTTAAAAGTCAAAGGAACCTTCCAGAGCATTACTGCTCTGTCTACATGTACATGCTCAACCTGCATGCAGACCCTGACTGATCAGCAAGAGGGGTGGGGTTGATGATGTCACTGACCAAGATTTTGGGTTACAGAGGAAAATGAGAATGTTTGCTCTTTCTTTGCTCAAACAATGTTCAAATTTCAGAATAAAAGTCCCAAGAAAAGACAAATACTGATATATACATAAATATTAAAAACAAAAGGAACACTATCAAATATTATCAATAGTTTATATTATTAATATCATTATCAATCTAATCATTACAAAAAGCTCTTTAAAATAATGGTCAATTTTATACAAATGTCTAAAAAATAAAGCATAAAAGATAAAATATTTGGCATGTTGTAGCTGATACCTTTTCAATTTTCAGGCAAATAAATGAATGCCAAACTTTCAAAATATCGGGGCCTAGGGGCAATCTGGTTAAGAGTCCTGGGATATGGGTTTAAAGTGTGTCATCAACATGATATTCTCTTTGTCTACAGTGAATGTGACACCTCATGCACTTGCCTGGGCATCCTCAAAGCTGTAGCGTCCTGGGTCTCTGAGGTTTTGGCAGGTACGCTCAAAACTATGTGAGTCCAGGTTGATGGAACTGGGAGCGCCTTCAGCCAGAAACTCCTGCCAGATTTCCTGAGCACGGGCTGGCACATCTTGCAGGGGGCGCCGCTTCAAATCCTGTACAGCCAACCAGAACCTGAGAAGGCAGCCAAAATCACTCAGGTTAGATAACCAAAGTGCAGGTTTTCTGCACATGTTGGTGGTTTCCCCTGCTCTAACAGATTTTCAAAACCTGTCCTTTAACAGGAACATTGAATCTGGCCTTCCACGACTGGGATCGCCTACTCCTGACCGTTGCAGTGTCTAGGTACAATAAGGCTCACACCTGCACATACCACCCAGTTGTACAGTATACGAGAGCACAAATACTTAACATGTGCACTAAATTAAAGGAACACTGCTTGCCATTGTCTGAGTGGTACTTTTTCCCATTAGTGCACTCATAAACCACAAAACTAAGCTGTACACAGAACATCCTGTCCTCAGAATGAGCAGAGAGGGAAAGAGACACAAGGTGAATTGTGCACTCTCCCTCTGTCCTCACATAACACTCTGCTGTATCTCTATTGATCTTGGCCGAGCCGGCAATATTGAAGCATTTTAGGCAATTGAGGAGCCCCAGGGAGAGCCAGACTGTCTAGAGTACATATCATATCCACTCGCCTCACAGTTTCATAAGTGGCACAGGGCCTGCATAAGACAGCTCCCCTAGAAGCTATTAGATTGAGGGTAGGAGATAGTGGAGATAGTGGAAAGTAGAAGCAGAAGGGTTGCTGCAGACAGGCACCATTTTATCACTGCTGCACTTGCTCCGAGGCACCACTGATCTCAGCATTATCTCCACAACTCACTTCAGGGCCATCCTGTCCCAGGCAGGCCCCCCTCTCAGAAAATCGCCGATCCTCTTTGACCTGCTAATGATCCTCTGTCACAGGCAGCAGCAGGCACACTGGCCTGGTGAACACCAGAAGAGCTGCATTTCTCACATGTGAGTTCGTGAAGCACAGTGCTGCTGTGTTGACAAGCAGGGGTATAACTGGACCACAGCACACCAGAGCAGAACTGCAGCACTTCTGGGTTATGAGAACAGCAAGTGAAACATTTTCTGTTTAGTAGCACTTCAGTGTTACACACGTTAATGCTGTAGTGCACAGGGTGACTGGCTGTACAGTACACAGGCTGTGTGTGGAACTGAAACAAAACCATGACTAAAATGAAAAGAAAGAAACACAATAAAAGCAACATTAAAGGTATTATCAACAAACTGAAAAGTGATCCCAATCCATTGTTAATTGTGATTGTGATTCAATTAAAGGAAAAAAAAGAGCAGAAGCTCTTAAACACATTATGTGGTGTAATGAACTAGCACTATGATATGAGGATCACAGGTTAACTCCAGGTCATGCTGCTTGCCATCAGCAGCCAGAGTCTGAGAGAGCAAATTTGGCCACATGGGTGGGTAGATGCTGCTCTCTCCCCACATCACACCCAGTGAAATGATGGCTGACTCAGGCATCTGTTAACCATTGTGCTGAAGCAGGGCACCTGCGGCTTCCCTCTCGTTGGCTACCCAGCAATGAGGCAAAGGCAGCAGTTTGTAAAAAGAGGCAGTGGCTGGCTTCACCTGTGTCTTCACACTTCTAGTGTCAGGAGCATTGTATGTGATATTAAGAACCGCTTTTCTATCACTGTTACTCCAGGCTTAACACACCAGAAACTGCACTATGTAAGTGGGGATGTGGGCGTGAGACTGTGCAATGAGAGCTTTTAGAGCTGATTCTGTATTTCTTATATTGCAAAATGCACGAGTAAAGTTGAATTCCACTCTCAAACAGTAAGGGGAGACCAGAAGAAAATAAATACCAGTTTTCATATAATGCTGCATTTAAAGTGTAACTTTTAGAAGAAGCAGAATTTCTAAGTAAATACAGCATATCAGCATCCACCAGAAAAGGGACTGAACTTTGTTCTTGGACTGAAACAAAATGACAAACATATTTTTCCCAACCAGTATATTTCCAACAAGAAATATGTTTAAATCTTCAATGTCTAGCTTTCTTAGTGGTATTCCAACATTGTTGATCTCCATGAAATAAAAAGGGCTGTCCTGCCCCCTAAATGAAAACTCCTGGTGAGAGGAGAAACTGAACCAAACAGGTAAATAAAGGTGAGGAATCCAAGAGACACAAAAAAGAAGAAATGGGTCAGAGAAGAAGAGATGTGCTCCAGGCCTCACCGCAAGTTCTCAGAGCTGAACTCTGATTCTAGAAATTTGAGGAACTGATCCCGGCCCACGGGATCCTTCAGAGCCTCATCCAGTGAAAAGCCCCATTTCCTAACCCTCTGCTGGCTGGGGTCCTTACTGAGAGGGAGAGAGAGAGAGAGACAGACAGACAGACAGAGAGAGACAAAGAGGAAAAAAGAGAGTTAGAGAGAGGAATGGTTTACCAGCATGACCAAGCTGGTCCACCATTATGACCAGCTAGATCATGCTGGTCTACCAATATGACCATCTTAATAACCAGTTTGATCATTTTGGTCATGCTATTTCACTGGGAAGTCCATTAATTTAATTTGAAAACATACGTTGGGCAAGAGCAAAGCTGGTTAAAGAGTAATTACACATTATTAGAATCATATTAGTAATTAATATTTTTTATTAATTTAAAAATAAAATGTAGCTGCCCAGCTTACATGTTTAATAGAGCCTTCTAAAGTGTCAAAATAACCTCTGGTTCAACTCTGCTTTATGCATGGATGAAATGTCATCAAACAAAAGTATGATGTCACATCAAATTATGCAAATTGGTCAACCAATGTTACCACCCTGCTGATGACATCCACCCCTGTCACAGTCAGAAATATCAGAACTGACAGAGTACAGTACTCTTCACAATAGAGAGCAACAATGGTGACAAGCTGTTTTGCAGCAACCACAGTAGACGGAAGGACAGCCTTTAATATCCTGTGGGGACCCTGACAAGCTATTGTTGGTCTCGGGTCATCGTTAAGTACCCTCAATGTATACATTTTTATTTTGACTCAGCAGTGTTTGTGCCAGTAAGTAGCAAAGCTACTGGCCTAGTTGGACCCATGATAATAACAGACACAGTGGGGAAACTGCTTGGAGTTGTGCCAGTTATCTGTGATTCTAACAGACTTGTTGGACCCACAATGCTCACAGATGCAGTGGGGGACTTCCTTGGGAGTTGTGCTGAAAACCTTGTAAGATTTCTTATTTACAAAGGTGTCACTTTCCAGATTCTCTGGCAGCTAACATTGACTATGAGAATAGAGCAGTCCAGCCCACCAGCTTCCCTCTCTGTCCCACCTCCTAAATCTTTACAGCATTGTAGGACCCTTCCCACAGTGCACCTCCCCTGAACTTGGGGTAGGGTTAGTTGAAACAAGTGGGCTGCAGTTACTGTTTAACCTGATTAGTATACTTTTGTCTGGATGACCAGATTTTCAGCCATTGTGACCACTGTGACCAGCTGGATTTCTCAGCATTGTTACTGAACCTTTCAAACATTCTTGAAAATGTGAGAACAATAATACCTAAAAACACATGAAAAAGCAAAAAGTTCAAGGGTCAACATTTGGTTTCTGGCAAAATTGAACCCATCATTTAGTGTGACAAGTTCTCAAAAATCTGTGTGTAAAAAACGTGAAAAGTAGAACTGAGACACATGGTGCGATGGAGTGATGCGGGTTACTTAAGGGCACTTCAAGACATTCAGAGGAACTTTCACTTGAACTTAAACAGCGGTTTCCATACTGCAGTTAATTTTAAACTCATCAGGGCTTAACTGAACCCATCAAATCCACAAACCGCACATTTTAGAAAGAAACACCCCAAAGGGAGAGATGCAGAGATAAAAGTGGAAAGTTAGCACATTGGAAAGAGAAAGACTCAAACCTGGCCTCCAGCTCCCAGAAAGAGCAATCATCACTGACCCAGGGGTTGGACGGCTCAGGGGCGCACACAAATGGGTCGTACTCCAGATACTGCTCTGTGTAGCTCATCAGCCTGAAACACAAACCTACATGTCAAACCCCGTAACCACAGGGTCTTTGGTGAAGCATCCACAATTGCATGCATGGTGTCTCAAGTCTGACTGAACAAAAGAATGCAGACAGAAGTACCCTAATTAGTGAACATAGCAATTTTAATGTACAGTCATTTCTGACAGTTACACACAGCTTGTATAATGTCCTTAGCACTGTACAATAAAACTGCACACTCTGGAGCAGTAGTACAAGAGCCAAGTGTCAGCTAGAGGGGTGTAAAGCCTCCCAGCACTTGGCTGTGGAGCAGTGGAACTACATTCTCTTGAATCATGATCTAGTGCATAATCATCCTCCATCATCAGTACCTGACCTCACTAAGACTGAATGCAGCAAATGGAAACCCTAAATTAAACCCTTGGTTTCAGAAGAAATGTTTAATGGAAAAAAGTGTAATATATACAAATGTATAAAGTTAAAAAGCAGCCTAAGAACATATTTGGTGTTTTATCTGTCTTTAAGGCAAGGAAAATGGGGACAAAGGATACTGATGGACTGACGCATGCATTTATGGGTTAAACATAAACACAGGCAACATCACTTCAAATTCAACCATTAGAACACTGAAAGCAGAAGGCTGAACAGTTCACATAATCGGAATACTTGTAGTCATATTGAAAGAAACCGCTGAATATGTGTGTCGCATTTTGTTGCTGCAGTGGTTCAAGATGGTGATGCTATTGAACAAAAGAGGGCTGCAGATTGAAAACTCTTGAATCTGCACCATTCACCATAAAGTGATGAGTCGACAGAACCTGCTCATTCAGATATTTAAGGAACACGCTGCCGGTCCATTGTTTAAATATTCACCTTTCTCACCTCAATCTATATTAAACCTGCATTCACACACCTCACTCTGAACTGAACAGTACAAACACTCTGCTACAGCTCAGATCACACATATGTACTGCGAGAGAACAGAGTAAGAGAGGTTGTCAATGGTTTTGAAAGAATACAAAGCCAAGAGTGCGAGAGAGAGAATGTGAGAAAAAGAGTGAGAGCAAGAATGAGAGTGATAACGTGAGCATGAGAAAACAAGAGAGAGAGAGCGGGTGAACGTGTGAGGGTGGCAAGCAGAGTGTGAGGGAGTCAGATTGCTGCTATTCACAGTGCACATTAATTGTTCTGACCATATTCTATCCCAAAATTTCTAATTAAAATTGTAATTATTACACCAACGCAAATTGTTTGGAGGCCTCTCTATGAAACTACTATGGTGACATCAACTGTTGTCAATTGTCTACTACATATTATACGTCTTAGAATTCCATGAGCACAGCATTGAGCATCACTAGTACAGAGCACACTTTCTCCAGTGTGACTCTCTTTAATGATAACCCTCTATATAGAGTTCCATTCTCAAGACGCTGGTTTTGTACATTTAAAGTATTTAATGATATCCCTCTGTAATTACTCCAGCCTCACATTTCACGGCATGAATGTCTGACGTTGTGCAAATGACAAATTGACACTGACTAGACTATAATAGAGCACAACAGATGAGAGCAGGACAGTACAGGACATAGGAGGGCAGGACAGGACAATCAGAATAAGACACAACAGACGATAACAGGACAGGACACAACAGAAGAGAGCTGGACAGGACAGGAGAGAGCAGGCCAACATAACATAACATAACATAACATAACATAACATAACATAACATAACATAACATAACATAACATAACATAACATAACATAACATAACACATAACGTAACATAACATAACAACATATAACATAACATGACATAAAATAACATAAAACATAACATAACATAATATAACATAACATAACATAACAACATAACTTAATGTAATGCAAACTTTAAGAATGAGCTCAACAGTGTGGTTAATATGTGAACGAGAAAGTGAGAGAGAGACTAAAGCAGCATGATCAGAGTGCACACAGGATATTGTAAGCTGAGGAGTGTGTGGCAGTGAAAAAGTGTGTGCAGCTTTGTGTGGAAAAGCTAAAGCTCCAAAGACTTCAGCTGAGTGGAATTCCTCGCACAGCCTGGGCCTGTGTGTATTGATTAGCTGTAGAGCACAGAAAGAGCTTTTAAGAGTTTCCTGAGTGAATGAAGGGTCCAGAGACGCACACTGCAGGGATAGGATTTTCTGCACACTCCTCTGTATCTGCTTTGTTCTCAGTGTTCAGGGCAGAAATTCATTGAGCAGATTAGAAAGTACAGAAAGTTCTAGAAAGCAGAAAATGCACTCACGTTTCTGCTACTTTGGACATTTTCATACAATGTCTGTCCAGCTGAGTGTTCAAGAACAGAATCTGTAAGAAGTGAAACATTGAGCATGTCATGATCACTTCCATTCCCAAATGTTTTTATACTATAAAACAGGAAGAAATACTTGCACATTGTGAGGATAATATAATGAGGATAACAAGCACATTCTAGCAAAGTTTTACCTCATTGCAGAGAAATCTCAAATGAATAACTTTATTTTGGTTAATAATAAGAGTAATTGTTATTATTGTTCATCCATCTTGTTTTCTGTTTAACATAGTGAATTCACCTTCCATGTGTGAAGAAGCCAAAATACGCAGAGGAAAGACAGAGAACCCGTCAACTTCCCCACAGAAACACACTACCTGTTGTGCCACCGTGTTATTATTAATAGTATTATTATGAATGAACATTGAAAATCTATAGTAAAACCATAGCAATTACTGAGTAACCATTTAGCAACATCCTAGCAGCCAGTAAGCATCTTCATATAAACCATATCACAACACCATAGCAACCACCTGGGATGTCATAGTAACCATCTATAAATTAAATTTTTTTTTTAAATTGCAAACACTTTCTGAATATTTAAACCCCAACACAATACATTGGGAATCAATCAATTTAACATACCTACACACACACACACACATACACACACACACACACACACACACACACACCTACCTCCTTCTCTACATCCTCTTTGGTGTCCTTCCTGCTCTGTTGCGAATGTGTGTGTACAGGACTCTGTGTCTGTGTGTCTTCTGCTACACCATACACAGACTACACACACACACACACACACACAGAAAGAAATAACATCATTATCACATATTCACACTACCACAGTAACAGTGGTGTGTGAGTTGTGAGTGTACTGGAATACACTTGTGTCACAGTTACAGCCACACACAGCCACTGTTTCTCTCTCTCTCTCTCTCAAACACACACACACACACACACACACACACACACACACACACACACACACACACACACACACACACACACACTACCTTCTTGACTCTCTGGGGGTTTTTCATGCGTCGACACTTCCTGATGTCCATTTCTGTGGTGTTCACACAGCCTGGCTGTGGGTCACATGATCAGTTATTCATATGTCTATATTACTGAATAGACTGACAGACATTTAAACATGCATAGTCTACAGCATCCTAAAGTCATATAGTAACCAAGCCAGTTTGGTAAAGATCATTTTTTTCACATTTTATTGTGACCATTTGTAAAGCCACTTCTACACACCACTGGTCGATGGACATCCCAGAAAGCTCGTTCTTGGCTGTCGAGGATCTTCCTCTCTGTCTTGTCCTTTTTCCTGTCAATCCTAAATGATCACAGAAGAAACATATTTTGTGATGTGTAATATAAATTTATAATTGCAGGCAAAATGATTTGCTGACGATCACACAAATTAGCCATAAAGATGGCTGTGAAAATGACATACTATTGATTTGTTGATAGACAGTCATTATCTTATCCACTTCATCCTGAATATGGACATAGTGGATCAAGAGCCTGCAATCATCAGACACAATGCAGGAATACACACTGGACAGGGTGCCAGTTCACTGCAGAATCCCCCACACACAGGGACAATTTAGCACAATCCCAAATGTTGGGATTAAATACTATATTGCATGTCTATGTGATCAATGAGAGGGACAGGGCTAATGACATCACTGACCCAGATATTGGGATATAAATGAAAGTAAGAAAGAAGGGGCTGTTTGATCTCTTTCTGTGCTCACACAGGGTTCAAATATTGCCAAGTATTTTAAATAATTTATTATAAATATCACTGTTAATCTATTTATTACAAATAATTCATCAAATTTATTGCATTTTCAGCTCAAAAACACTCTTTCCAACAGGATATAAAGTTTTAGTCCAAACACCCCCCAAAAAGATTTGGAACAAAACTGTTAATTTTTACATTTGAAGACACATTTGTAGAGCCTTAAAACACAAAAAATAGAAGTATAAGGGCAGACACTGAACCACTTTCCCACCAGTTTCCAGCTACGTTCTGGGTGATTCTTTTGACACCAAAATTTACCGTTGAACCCCTACTGTAGGAAAACTGTGAGTGCATGTCCTCATCAAAAGCACAAGCCTTGAATGAGTGAAGCTAATTCATTTCCATTCCTGCCACTTCACCCTT
The DNA here is from genome assembly GCA_034509495.1 of Acestrorhynchus altus. Classification (NCBI taxonomy): domain Eukaryota; kingdom Metazoa; phylum Chordata; class Actinopteri; order Characiformes; family Acestrorhynchidae; genus Acestrorhynchus; species Acestrorhynchus altus. Next base: position 37,613,388 of record CM067503.1, on the reverse strand, counting down.
ATGTAACTGACATTTGCAGCACCATCACACACTCTTTCCTTCACTGATCCTGTTTTACTCTCCTGAGTCGGCTCCATTCATCTCTGCCTCTCTCTTACACTCTTCTCTCTGCGCTATGCGCCCGTGCATCTTTTCTCAGGAAACATCAGACAACAAATGATCCTGGAGAAAGATCGATGGCACGATGGAAATGACAGATGGCTTCAGATGACCTGGGATTGTATTTGCAGCAGCTGACCATCAGATGAGGCTGTTGATTCAGTGTTCGGAATGAAATATGCTGAAGCCAAATCATATCTCATAGCTTAATAAACCATAGACTATGTGGCAATAAACCCAACAATGAACACCTGCTCCCAAATCACAGACATATTGATGTATTGATATGTAAACAGAAGGCTTGTGTGTCAGCACTCACTTTGTATTTTGACTTGCTTGTCTTTTTAATGTAATTTGAAAATGCCAGCTGCCATTTACATTACTTTGATATTTCATGATGAATGAACCAACAGAAATGATCCAAAATCATCCAAAAATACATGGTTCATATAGAAGATGTGGTTTCATGTGTTCAGTACAGCATTTCCAAAGCTCTCCTCATTTACAGTGATCACCCAACAGCTGGTTTGGTAAATCAGTGTTTAATGATGTTAAATCATGTGAGCTGGTGATGGAATTGAACACCAGGACATCCAGGAGAAATCTCTCAATGTCTCGACTACTTTCTTCAAAATTCTTCTTACTTTCACTGTATTTATAATTTGATCAAAGTTTTTTCACATTAAAAACTCTCTTATTGCTGTTAATGTTTTTACATTGTGTAATTAGGTTCATAATCCTCTAATCTTCTGTTTTACATTGTACAGTTTACACACTGTTAGTACTTGATGGACTTACATATCTTAAATCAAATGTTGTAGGGTAGCCCTGCACAATCTTTCCACAGTACATTTCTGGAATGTCAGCCCATCTAGCAGAACTGATTTAAGCCATTTTGTCACAATTTTATATGACTATGCATTGTTACAAAAAAAAATGCAAAATCCATTTTCTAGCAAGTTTCCTGGTGAAGCTTTGAAGTCTCAACAATATTTCAAAATGATCCTCCTTCTTCATGATGATATCTAATTTCTGAAGTGCATGAGTATCTTTTCCAGCAAAGCAGCTTAAATACTAATATGCTTTACCTAACTAATATGTCTACCTAACTAAAAAAACTATTGTGTAGTGGATTAAAAAGCACCCACCACCATGTTTAACAGCAGTGAAAACCAAAACCTAAATTAGCCTTTTTTCAGCTTGAAATTGACTATTCAATACACATAGAATTACTTTTCTAGACTGACCCCAGAGCACATATATTGCTCTGGGGTCAAAGGGAGTTTAAAAGGGAGATCATCAAGACAACATGAATAGAATACCGTAAGTAGGTTAAGTAGAATACTATGATAATAACATAACAATTAAGCAATTTGTAAGGGTTGTGTTAGGTGCAGCACAGCTGCATTTATCTCAGACACAAAGAAAGCAATACAGTCTAGTACCAGTGAGTGTGAGGGCACATGTGTCATTGTATTCAATGTATGTGTGTGTTTGGGTTTCAGGTGATGGCTGGGCTTAATTTCAATGGGAAAGTCAACAGGTAAGAGTGATAGGCTACGTCCGCTCTGTTTCCCTGACGACAGCACTTACTTGACCTGAGCCTCAGCCTGCATGAAGATGAACTCCCACTTTCTCGCAAAAGCTCTTTGTAACCTTGCTAGGTTCTCCTGAGGCAAAAAGAGAACAATGTAAGTACAGTAACAATTCAGTACTGACATTTGAATAAGATTGATATTTTATAGAATGTCAACAAATCAATGTGTACCAATAAATGTGTACTAGAACTTATTTATTGATATAATTATTTATTTATTTTAGTGTCATTATGTATGATACTGAAACAAAAAGGAGTATCACAGCTCTTGATATCAAACAATACCTCAGCAAAAACAATTAAAAACAGATATAATTGTGTGAATATTTGTTGCAGTTTCCAAGACACTGAAACCCACTGTTGTAGTTTTTTATGTATTTATTTATTTTGTGAATCATTGTTTCATTGTAGGTTTGGTGTTAATATAGGTCTGAGAAACTGGCACAAAAGGTTTAAAAAGAATAATACTCACATTATAAGCTCTTCATTTTAATCATTCTCTTTTCTAAATGTGTAAACTCTCTTAGAGCTTAATTAAATGAAGAATTCAAATGAACTGAAATTAATAAGATGCATTTTTGGTAAACTTCAATATTGAAACACTGGACTTTTTGCAGGCCATGCAATATGATTATGAAATTATATGACTTTCCTGAGGCTATTTCCACATCCTTTGCCCCAAGATTCAAACATCCTTTCAGCTGATTGAAAAATAAAAGTGGCTATGTAAACTTTGGCATTTATTGAAGATGTAATGACTGTCATCTTCCCCATGACATCATTATAAGTTGGCACCAACCAAAGTTCCAGCATCATCCAATGCAGATTTGACATTCATTATTGAAGATTATTTGAATCCAGTCATTCAGAGTCCATTGCTTTTCTTTAGCCCACTGTACCCTTGTTCTTTTCTGTTTAGGTGTTAATGATGGCTTTTATTTGGCTTTTCTGTATGTAAATCCAATTTCTTTTAGGCCATTTCTTATAGTTCAGTCACAGAAATCGTCTCCAGTTTCCACTTGTTTCTCATTTGTTATGCATTTTCTGTTTTCAGGATATATTGGTTTACATTCTCTGTCTTGACACTTGATGCTTTCCTTGGTCTACGTGTACCCTTTTACAATCTTCCCATTTTGTTTGTACTTGGTCCAGATTTTAGACATAGCTGACTGTGGGAACAACCAACATCTTTTGCAATATTGTGTGATGATTTACCTTCTTGAATAAGTTTTATAATGCTCTCCTTTGTTTCAACTGACATCTCTCCTATTGGATATGATTCATGTCAATCCACTTTGTGCAGCCGCTGCACCAAGGTATGAGCACTCTTTTTTAACTGAAGACTAATACGCAGATTTAATCTGATTCAGGAGTTTGTTTTAGAACTGCAAATTACAGAGTGATTCCATATTTTTTCCTCTACTTAATCTAAAAAACACAAATGTGACTGAATACAACAATTATATTTCTTTATATATATTTAATTTTTATTGTTGCATAATGTCAGACAGTTGAAATTTAAAAAAGTATCTGTGATTAACTATTTTCTACAAAATTATACAATTTAGTGATTCCACAAGATTAGTGATTCCATAATTTTTGCTAAGGGTTTTAAATACCCTAAATTATGCCCTGGTAATCCACAACGGTACATAGATTATCTTTATATCATTTTTTACTTTTAGCAGAGTAAACTGAATGTTAAGTAATTACATAAGTCTTACTAATTTAAAAAACTACATAAAATTCTTAAATTAAATCCTTTTTCCAAATAATTCATCAACATTTTGAATATGGTAGTCATTGAATATAGGTCATTTGACTATGTTCATCTGACATTCTTTAAAAAGCTAAAATTAAACCATGGGCAAATTATATTCTAATTTGCTTTCTCCAGAATGAGTTAGATTTGCAAATTAATTGATCAGTTTGATATTTTATTAAAAGTGAAATAAATTCAAGTAATCAAATTAGTTTCACACTCATTCCTGTATGTTCCTCTCTTTGTGGTAACGAGTATTCATGTTTTAAAGCTCATCAGCATCTGGAAGAGACTTTCTTATAGAACAATCAACACACAGCTCTGTGGCTGCTCCTCTATTGGCAGTAATAGCTGGGTGTATTTTCTCTCTCGGGGGACTGTAGTGATTTAGCTTCCTTTTTGCCTCAGACTGTGTTCTCTCACCGCTTCATAGTCTGCTAGCTCCAGCCGTGTCTTGTTCTGCATGGTCCGCTTGCACAGATAGATGGCTGCGAGGGATGATGGAGGAACAGAGGGAAAGTGAGAAAGGAACAGAGAAGCCCTGGGAGGCCAAATCTTATCTACTGTCTCAAATAAATCCGTTACACATACACACACACACACACGCGCACGAACAAGAGGAGTAGGCCTCAGATTAAATTCAGTATCTCCCTGATTAGCCATAGCCTCAGTGAGACTGATTTACAGTGTAGGGTGACTCTGAGGTGAGACAGAACAGCTGCCCAGTGGCTGTTCAAACTGTAGCTGAACTTGCAGAACGTTCACTGGCCTGGGGTCAGAATAACAAATCAGACATTCTGTTGCCACATGGATGTCCAAGATCACAGAGTGTGCATTGCATATTGAGCTGTTTTATTCCACTGCCAATAAACCACCATATAAAACTCAAAAATCAATTCCTTAATTTAAAATTAATAGATTCATTAATCAATTCTTATAGGCACCTCTAAGGTCACTGGCATTTTCCAATACTGACTGACTGATTGACACCCTTTGTTGAAACCCACATGTGCAAGGACTGACTTTTGCCACAAACCTACAGAGATGAGAGGTAAGTTAACCTTTGTTCATCTAAATGAATGAATGAATGCATCTGTTAAAATGCATCTTATGTGCACATCACCCAGCTAGCTCAAAAGCAATAATGTTTATTGCTTGCCCTTTGTCATAAAACGACTCTTTGTAATATACCAAATGTCTTTGGTATCAATCACATCAATCTATATTTATGTATAAAAAGTCTTTAATTGGTGAAATACAATTTTGTACAGATTAATTTCCTAAAACGAGCAAGGACAGTGTTTAAAAGATCTGCTAAGTACTGTGATATGATATTCATTACTTACTGAACAAGTGTGAGGGTTGGTTGTATAACATATATACATATATGTTATATATATATATATATATATATATATATATATATATATATATATATATATGCTAATACAGAGGACATAAGCCTAGGAAAATCTCAATTCAAGATGCTGTGTAGTACAAAAGTAGGCTTAATCCATTTTTGGGAAACCAGCCTAAGTGTTTAAATTGTGACAAAGTGCACAGCTTTTACTAAAATAAATTATTTGTAAAATATTAATAATGGAATGAACATGTAATATGTCCATTCTGCACTCTGAGTGCCCCAATCATTCATAGTCTTTAAATGAACATTGATTCCATGAAAGAATTTCGACACTAACTGATGCTGATGAGGCAGGATTAAATAAAGGTTGTTTTCCCATCAGCAACCTTAAAGGATGTAATGGAACCATAAGTCAACTGTATCTGACACCATAAATATTACAGATATGTGGAAGCAAGCAAGTTCATCTCTCACCGTAGTCTGTATTCTCAGGTTCCCAGCAATTAGATGGCCAAAAGTATGGAGCCTGGAGAGAGAGAGAGAGAGAGAGAGAGAGAGAGAGAGACAGAAAGAGAGAGAGAGAGAGAGAGACAGAAAGAGAGAGAGAGAGAGAGAGAGAGAGAGAGAGTGAGAGATATGCTGATTACTTGTCTCCTTAAATAGACACGCACATTCATCCTCACGCCTGACGTGACAGCCTCACTGCCGAGACCAAGCCTCATCATTTCTCTCATCTGCAGGTGCATATATAGAGGAACTAATTCCCTATCAAAGCTCAGCTATTAGCACTTTACTTAACGCTATGGTTCCAAACAATTCCAGACATGATATGTTTGGTACATTTCCACACTGACGCATTACTGCAAGTTATATAAAAAGCATTTGAAAATAAATGATTCAGAGGTATAACCACAGATTTTGAAACTTTTCGGTTTTCACAGAGACTACCATTAGATTAGAGGTACACTGTTAAGATCAGTCGGCTCTTTAAGATCAGTCAGACTAGTTGTGTCAGTACTGACATTCAGAGCTGTCTGATTATGGCTGTGTCTCAAAAATGCCTTCTGAAAACAAGCAGTGTTTTTTCAAAGCATCTTGTTCATGCCTACGTGATTTTCATATTGTATGTTGCAGCCAAGTTCTATGAGGTGTCTCGAACGCTTTCTTGCGGCACTGTGAGTCAATACATATGGGGTTTTGCCTTGTGTTCAAAATTATAGCTATTAGGAGCTATTAGGCCTTCAAAAAGGGTGATTTTGTTCTGCTGATCACTAGTTTTTTCTATAGATTTCTGTGAATTTAAGAAAGGACAACCTCTTTCTTCTGCTTTAACCCAGAAAAATACTGTATTTTTATTCAAACTAAAGTCCTAGAACTACTAACATCATAGGATTACTTTAAATCACATCTTAATACTACTGTAACCTAAACCTTTGGACTCCTTTAAACTAAATCTTAAGACTAATAAACCTTAGAACTGCTTTAAAGGGAATATTAAGACTATTTCTAAGAGATTTTATATATTTTTTCACTTCTGTACAAAATTACCTGTGCCACAGTAGTGGATTGTAAACAAAGGAATGGGGTTCTGGGCCACAGTAAACAGGGTTGGTAAAGATGTGGGCAACACTAGAGGGTTGGAAATGAGGGTGTGGTGTTCTGGTACACATTAAGTGGGGTTTGCTGTGAGGGAGTGGGGTTCTGGGCCATATTAAACAGCATTTGTAAAGATTAGTATAGGGTTGTAAAAGAGGGCTGTAAAGATAAAATTACCCTTCATTAGTCCCGCAGTGGGGAAATTCACATTATTAAAGTGAAAGTAAAGTGCATGGAGTCAACACTGCTGTTGATGAGTGCCAAAGCTCTAAAGCTATTAGCATGTCTTCTACCAGAGGGAAATGGTGGAAGGATGTGAGCTCCACAATGAGAGTCATTGACAATAATTGTCCCAGTGCACTTCATGACCCTGCAGTTATATATGTCCTGAAGTGCTGACAAAATACACCTCATGATCCTCTCAGCTGAATATCTGCTGGAGCTTGGTTCTTTCTTCTGAAAAGGACAATTCAAACTAGACTGTTTTATATATCCTTGGACCAGACTATCTTCTGGGACCAGGATATGGTGGTTTCCATGAGCTTGTGTGACATCACAGTAGTAACCAAAGATCAATGGATTTTGAGGCAGCGGTATCAGAAATCATTTATCATCTCTACACTTTCTGCTTTCTTCAGTAACAGGTCGTTGCTGCTGCACCAGGACACCAGTTCCTTTCTGTAGGCAGATCCATCACAACTAGTTACGAGACCAGCCACAATGGCGTTGTCCACAAAATACAGTCATATAATACACAAAATATAATAAATATATAATATTGTTTTGTATTAACAAATAGTATTAATTAATAGAATATTAATGCACATAAAAATCAGGAATTCAAGTGTGGACGTGTCATTATAAATGGTCCTCGCAGTTTAAGAGATTAAAGTAAATCACGTCAGTGACACTACAGTCGTTTTCCAATATCACAGACTGCACCTCTAAAACCTTTTGATTCTATCTGATCTCTCCTCTCCAGAACTGGAGTCCTCCCAATATATCTGTCCTCCAAACTCATAATTTGCTCTTCCATGGAGGAAGACCCAGGGTCAAGTCTGAACCACTGCTGCTCATAACAACACCAACTCCTCCACTAGGCACACAGATCACGGTAGGTACGGTGGTAATTATTCTACATGAATATCATTACCTTCATGCAATGTGGTGATGAGCTCGTCTCCAGAGAGGAAAAGAAAAACGCCATTTCCATTTACTAATTAACGAGTACGTGAATCTGGCAGGTCTTTGTTTAGTGCTCCTGATTCGGTGCAGTGATAGTGCACTAATGAAATGACAGTAGAAGAAGTACTGCTTATTTTATAGCTGTCCAGAGGAAGCATTTCTGCTCAGACACAACTAGACCAGTGAATCTTTTATATGCAATGAGAAATACATGAGAAATACAAAACCTGGTTTCAGACATAACATGCACTAAACAACATCTCAAATTCTTGACTGAACATTTAAAAATGTAAAGAACTTCCCCATAAAATTAATGTAATGCTATAAACTGAATTTTTGGACTATTATGGACCAAACTGTTAGACTAATATAAACTAAACTAAGTATTATGTGTTACAGACTAATATGTTTTTAAATATATTTTTATATTTCTGCAAAATTTGCATTTAGCACAGACAGAGACAAAGTTTGCTCAAAGTCATCTCATCTGTAATCATGGAGAAATTTATTAAATGAACCCTCAGAAAACCTCAGAAAATAAGAATCTATATTTCTTGTAATTACTCAGCTTTTGGCATATCACCTGCTACCTGAACATACTGTACATTCAGACCGGTTCAAGTTCCAAATATGAGTGAGTTGGTTTCTCTCATTGGCCTTCTGCCTCCAGTACTACACAGACCCACGTTCCATCCCTTTTCTGTTACTAATTTGCCCCAGAATTCTTCCTGTTGCTTTGGAGGGGCACCTTATAGGACAGTTGTGTACAACTGTGGTGAGCAGAAAAGCACCTCAGAATGTATAAGACGTGAAACCTTGAGGGCTACAGCAGCAAAAGGCTACATGGGGTTCCTCTTCTGTCTACCAAGAAGTAAAGCTGACGGTACAGCAGGCTTATGCTCACCAAATTGGACAGTTGAAGATGGGAAAAACATAGCCTGGTCCAGTTAATCTTGATGAGATTCACAGATGGTACAGTCAGAATTTGCTGCCAACAACATGAATCCATAGACCCAACCTGCCTTGTGCCAATGATCCAGGTTGGTGCAGGTGGTGTGATTGTGGGAAACATATTCTTGCCACATTTTAAGAGCAAATAATAGTTGCTTGAATCCCACAGCCTATTTGAGTATTGTTGCTCTCTATATGCAGCTCTTCATCTCCTTCTAACGGTTGCTTCCAGCATGTTAATGTACAAAATCCAAATCTTTGAATCTGTGAAACTTTGCTTGGCTAGATTACACACATGCTGAAATAAGTGCATCTGGCTCATTAAAATGATGTTATTAAAGAAGGAGAGCAGATTATAATATTGGCTGTGGGCAACAATAGCTCACCTGAAAGCGGTAAAACGTGCCATCATCCTTCAGGGTGAGCACATGATCAGAGATGGGGAAGATGTAGCCCTGAGCAGCAATCAGGCTTCCAATGTGTAAGGCCTCCGCTGTGACAGCAGCCATCAGAGAAAACATATTCAGAACATATCACCTTTTAGAAAACTGCATATGGCTTCTGTGGTTTGTTCTGAGCTTCACTTACCTGGATCTTCGATGGAGAGGTTCTTCATCAGCCACTGAACAATGTCACTGCCTGGTGTGCATTACAGAAATGAAGAAATTCGTCAGTTACACGGGGAAACAATGTAAACTGTGTCATTTGAGCTCATTTGATTTCAGTAGTCAAAGCACCCAATTAAATTGCAGAGAAAGAAAATATGCAGGCATTCCTCATCCTAGAATAACAAACTTACTAAGGATTTATTTCTGATTCCAATATAGTGCATAAATTAATATTCAGAGACCCCCAAATAGGACTAGCTTATTAACATACATAATGACAATATATGCATGAGAGTTGTATATAAAAAATGATTTCTGTAGCACGGTACACAGTATAGAACATGAATATAATACCACACTATATCAGCAACACTATATCAGCTGATCATTTATTACAGTGCTCTTCAGAATGGCACTCTTAATAAACAAAAGCTAAATTGGATATGAAAATGTGACAGTGCAGTTTGTCAGCTTGATAATGGATAGAAATAGGGATGAAATGTAACCTTTCACTGAGATACAATTATTGGCACCTAACATTAATTACCTAATAACAGTTTGTGGAACCTCATTTATGAAGGTGAATTCACCCAGGGCTTGATGTCCTCTTTCAGGCCTAAATTCCTAAGCTTGCAGTTTACTTAGCCTTTCTTACTCTCATGAACAAGCTTTCAGCAAACAACAAACATCACTGTTTACTCTGTGAAGATCTTCTCTTATTGTGCATCAAGAAATACAAGGGTCTCAAACTTGTCAAACCTGTTCAAGCAACTGGATCACCCTTCAGACACCTCTTGGCCTGGGACTGAGTCTTGATTCTATTTGACATTTTTATATGATTTTATTCTGTTCTTTTTTATATGATTTGTTCTTTAGTTGTCATTTCTACCTTCAGTTTAACTTTCCTTTACCATTATCTGATTAATATTAACTCTTTAAAGCCTGAACCATCAAATTTAATCCAAATTTAAACTAACATATTTAATTCTTTAAAACTGTATTGTTTATTTATTTAACTGGATTTATTTATTGTTTATTTTCACTTTGCCTGTAGTAATGCATATATGCATATACTCCAGTTGATTCACTGTGCACAGCAGTTATATATTTAAAAACTAAAGCGTAAAACACAAAAATGTGTAATTGTTTAGATAATATTCAATAAATGTTTTTAGATAATTATGACACATTGCAGAGGTTTAAAAACATGTATGTATCAAATATGATACACTTGATTTTAAAAGGTTAACTATTAATTTTAGTTACTGCTCTTTTATTATTAGTTATTTTAGATTTATTTATTTATTTATTTATTTATTTATTTATTTATTTATTTATTTATTATCTATGTTTTTGCTCTTTGACTTTAGGATTTTCATTTTTTATGGCTTGCTCTATGCTTGCATTTAATTATTGTATGCTACTTGCTTTATATTATATACATTTCTCTTTTTCATTTTCCAATGACTGTGTTATGTATCATTTCAGCTGCTTGGTCCTCAGAGTTTAAATACAGGTTGACTGATTCGAGGGAAGAATGCACAAAAAAACGCATGGAGACATTAGATTTATGGTTAGTTAGATATTCTTCTTGGTTTATTAAGGTTCATGCAACTTGCTTGTCCTCCTTTCAAACTAATCCTTTGTGGTACTTAATTGATTAAAATGGTATCTCTTCTTTATTGAACAATAATTTTAGTAGGTTGTTGCTCTCCATTTGATAAGCATAATAGCCCTTTGGCAAACAAATGCTAATTTTCGAAGTAGTGTGAGCACGAATCATGGCAGAATTGAGACACTGTACTTATGCATATCTGGCCATATTATGTTCTTCCACCAAGTTAAATCATTCTACATGTATTTAGATGTTATGTATTTAGTATAAACAAATGATTGAGAGGATGTAACTGGAATTTTGAATAGACAAACCGATTGAAACCAGTTGACACAAATCCAAATGGGGCAATATACACTATAGGGACCAAACTATGGGGACACCTGCTCATCCTTTCTTCTGAAATCAAGAGTATTAAAAAGACTTTATCCTACTATTGTTGGAGAAACTCTCTGTAATGTCCACGAATGGCTTTCTACTAGACTTTTGAGCATTGCAATGAGAATTTTGATTGAATTCAGCAACAAGAGTTTTAGTGAGGTTAGGATGTTAGATGATCATCCCCCACCCCCATAGTCTGTCATTGCTCCTTGCTCCTGTACAACTAGAAACACCCACAGCATTTCGAGCTGAAAAATGTACTAATCTTTAGTTCCTGCTGCAAACTAACTTTTCAGGTTCCAGAACCTATTTTCGTTGGTGGTTCACGAACCACCACATTGATGGAAAAGGGCCCATTGTGTATATCAGACACCTCAGTGGGTGAAGCTTTTGACACTGAGAACGAGCCATCTCTGCTTATGCTGCAGTTCCTAAAAGAAATCCATTCTCCCAACACATATCAATGATACAGTTTATACCCCCACCAATATGAATTTGAGAGGTTAAGAAAATAATTACATGAATTCAATACTCTATTCAATATTCTGCTCACCTGTGACCACACTAGGGATCTTGGACATGAAGCTCTTGACTGTTCTGATAGGAACTCCTTCAGTTTCATCCTGGATTCGGGTCACTATATCCTCAATCTGCCAACAGGGATGAAGAAAAGCCTTTAGTACACAGTAACTGCACTTTGTACTTTATAATTACAGACTGTAGTTCATCTGTTTCTCTGTTTCATACTTTGTTAGCCTTCCTTAATGGTCAGGACCCTGCAGGACCACCACAGAGCAGGATTATGTGGGTGGTGGGTCATTCTCAGGACTGCAGTGACACTGACATGGTGGTGTATGACTGCTGGTATAAGTGGATCAGACACAGCAGTGCTGCTGGAGTTTTTAAACACCTCATTGTCACTGCTGGACTGAGGACAGTACGCCAACTAGAAACATCCAACCAACAGCGTCCTATGAGCACTGATGAAGAGGATGACCAACACAAGTTGTTCAGCAGATGATGATGATGCTATTGTCTCTGATGTTACATCTACAAGGTGGAGGAGGTAGGTATTAGTGTCTAATAGAGTGGACAGTAAGTGGACAGAGTCTTTCAAAACTCCACCAGCACTGCTGTGTCTGATCCACTCATTCCACTTAAACACACACACTAACACAGTACTACCTTATCATTGTCATTGCAGTGTTGAGAATGACCCACCACCCAAATAATATCTGCTCTGTGGTGGTCCTGCAGGGTCCTAACCATTACAAAAACATACAATTTGCATAGTATGGAAGAGAGTATTGCAATATGTAACTGTAACTGCCCTCATCTCACTGGTATTACATTCATATCTTAAACTTTAAGTGAGAGGCACTGGTCAGCACTCTGAATTATCCAAATATATTATTATTCAAACACATTACAAATAATATCATAAAAATATAACTCATAAAATATAGTCAAGTAAACTTCATTATAAATAGTTACAAAAACTGTGTTGGCGAGCCGAGACAAACAGACTGACAACTGCAGTCTATAAATAATCTCTGCACTGGTGAAAAATGGCATGAGCTCGACAGGAAACACACGGAGTAATCAGATTAGGTAGCACTTTCTACAGTTGAGAATGTGTGTTGTCATCACCACGCTTGTGTGCTTGATGCTCTTTTTGCGTGTTTACATGTGTGGGCGATGAGACCCCAGTCGCTTTGGAGACGCTTAATGCATATCTATATATAAACCTGATCAGACCAAGCCTCCAAACACCACAAGCCTGGGCGAGGTGCTGGGAAAACATGAGCTGAAACAAAAACGAGGTCTCTTTATGTTATCTGAGTGGAGCAACAGTGCACACACCATCATGCATGTTCAACAACACAGCAGAATGTGCTGTCTCATGCAGTCAATCTCACCCTCTGTGCCAAAAAAAATAGGATAATTAATTATGCAATGTACTTTTCCCCATGTTTACAGACAACATCATGTCACACAATGTCAGAAACCACATAGGCCAGTCTGTGAATATGAGCAGTGTGTATGAGTATGTAGTTCATAAAATGCAGTGCAGGGTTTCTTTATTTTCATTACTTATCATTCATAAGCCCCATTCTTTACCATTCTTTAGTGTTAAAGTCTGTGCGTCTGAGAAAAAATAATTAAATCTGTTTAAACCTTTTCAGAATCATTGGTATTCGTTGTTCAGAATCTCTGACATTAGTATAAATACAAAATAATTCTGTTCCATTTGTTGCAATAATGCACAATGCCCTTTCATGAGTGTTGAGGAGGACTAGCAATGTAAGAATTTCATTGTACAGTGTAACGGCCTGTTTACCACACATGTGACCATAATACTCTTGAATCTTTCGTCTTGAAAATCCACTTCCTGAAAAACAAACTGCACTCCATTAGCTGACTAACAAACTGGAGCTAATCATTTGTCAGAAGGGAAAGTACTGGCTTATTCCTATCACATATGATGTTCTAATGTGCTTGGGCACATGGGAAATTGGGGAAAGTGGGACAAATTGGGCAGGGGGGACAAATAAGGCTAGAAATGTCACTTTACACATAATACATTTAAAATACATTACAGTTTACCATTATGAAGTAATAATGAACTTTTTTTTTTAGATGCACTAGTTTGAGTTGAGATCTGCAAGCTTTGCTGGTGTTGTAAATCAGCAATTCAAAGCAGTTTTATTTCGAGACAAATAACAACATAGCTAAACTAAGTCACATATTACCATGTACATTATACATCAAAGCACCTTCCAATACTATATAAATGCCATCAATAAGACCTTTAAACAGGTTTGGTGACTGCCTATCACACTGGACCAGTAACATATATATTTTGCCTCTCCAACCATGAAAGCACTCCAGGTTATTGTTCTCTAGCCCAGTGGAGAAAACACTCCAACAGGCACTACTCAAAATGGGTCGATGTTGGCCACCCCCAAGCTCTGTTGAAGAAAGCTGTGTTCCTCTTCATCCAGAGCCTGATTACATGCCCTGGTCCTGGCCTTGCGGCGACTGCAGGGGAAAACAGAGCTGGCTGCCGACAGCTTAACATCCAAATCAATAGTGATAAAATGCACACAGCGCCACTGGGGATGGACACAGATAGTGCAACATGAATGGCGTCTTCTATCTCAAAGCCTCAGCTTAGCCCACTGAGGAGGGACCAGGGGGAGAGGCACATGGTGTTTGATGTTGTCTGCTGTCTTCACGCCTTTAGTGACTACAAACAGTATCAGTTGGCGTAGCTGCTGTGACTCCTGGAAGCACAAGCATACAAATTGTTGATTATAGCCAGAGGAGGAAGCACAGAGTATGATTTGGAGAACTGTAATTGGAAGGAATGATTGTATAAAGGAGTGTGAATGAGATCCTTGTGGGGGGTCTTCTCTAAAACTATGACTCCTGGCACTAATTTCCTTTTGTGCACCAACACCTTTGCATCATTGCTGGTTGGAAATAAATCCTACTTTCCACCTGGTGCATGAATGACTTTTAATGAATATGACCCTGAGTCGCATTAGCTCTTCTAAAGAGGAGCACTCCACTCTGCTTCATGCCAGTGAGTCATTCTACAGCACTGTTATCAGCACTTCAGCACTACATGGCTCCTTTCAGACTTAGACATTTTGCTGGCGACATTCCACAGAATGATTCCACTCATCCCAGTAGGCCACAGTCTAGTGATGGGTCTGCCTCCATGAGCTTATCTGAAGGCCTCAGTCAAGAAACACTAGGCCAAATGTTAACTAAAGCAATTATTACTTTTGTCACTTGTAAAGAAACTTGGCAGGATGGTCTGTAATTTGTGAACAACGAATCTGTTGACCTCTCTCCAGACGTGATGATTAGCGTGGGAGCATTACATGGCTGCACTTCAACAAAGCTCTCATTCCACGCACAGAGAAATGTCTGTGTGGAATGGAGCCGAGGTACAGCAAAAGAAACATTTTTAGAGCATTGGCTTTTGAGCATTGGCTTGTAAATTCCTTGAAGTGATTTGCTGAAGAGCTCTGGACCTAAATTTATGGAAAGTTGCACTGTCCCAGCCAACATGCTCATGTGGGGCTCAGATGGAACGTGGAACAGTGGATTCCAGTTTGGCATGAGTTCTGAGTGGGACCAATATGCTGTGTACAACACCTACAACATCAGAGACCCTGGTGAGCATCCATATGTGGAGCAAACATAGAAACCCTAAGATGTTCTGGTTCCCAGTTGGGCTACCCATATAGGCCCCAAATGGGTATTTTACCTGGGTGTGAATCATTCATAAAACCTTTGTCAAAACATCAGTACACTGTGAGACAAATAAACTGAACACAGAACTGTCCCCAATATTCACACATTCTACATTAACACCAGGTTTAATAGTAAAATGTGTGCATAGTTTGCAAATGTGGTGTGCATGTACATTCCGTTTAACCAAATTACAATAGTGCTACAGTATAATCAACTCCATTAACTATACATTATGACCATATAAGAAAGCCCCTGACCTGAAAAATAACAGCAAAAAACATAATAAAAATCTAAATAAATCAAATCTCCTTGTGCAGAAATTGATGTTTTATTCAAAGTATATGCATGTCAAAAATGACATAATGGGACATTACATTAAAATGACATTACTCCTGAAATAATGCAGCTCATTCAAGGCTGAAAAAATCCTGATCTGTCAGCAATATTCCAGTACGCAAGGAGCCAATCACGGATAGCACTTGTACAGATACAGAAATGTACAGGAATTTGTGCATGGATCTGTTTGTCTCCCTTCTCAAAGCTGACTATAAACTGCATGAATACCAATGAGTGTATCTCAGCAAATAGATTTCTGTTTGATATCCATTCCGAGGAGGATGGGTTTCCCTTTTAAGTCACCAATCAAGGTAAAATAAACAAAAAAAAAAAACAACTGAATGCCTTTATTATTTTTGTTATTTGTGTATGTATCAGTATTATACTTTCTCGGGACTTTTATTCTGGGCAAGCAACCCCTCCCTTCTTGTTTTCTTCTGTAACCCAACATTGGGGTCAGTGGTGTAATTAGCCCCACCCCCTCTTGCTGATCAGTAGGAGCCTGTATGCAGTTTGAGCATGTACACATGGACAGAGCTGTAAACATTTGTTTCACTGAGGTTAAGGAACACTTACTCGGGTGTGCCACAGAAACTAGCTCTTCAGACAGCTCTGACATCTTAAGCCTAGCTGTAAATCACAACCAATGCATTCAGCAATTCAGCAATGTGTTTATGAGTGACAGTAATGTCCTTCATCTGTACTTTATGTAGCATGCATAGAGTGGCTCTGAAGTATGCATACACAATCGTTCTTATTTGTGCATGGGACATGCAGGCTAAATATGCTTCATCTCACCATAAGTATGTGTTTTCCATTACATAAAATGACCAATGAACGGTAAAAACTTTGAGTCTTACAATGTGTGATGAGTCTTTCTCTGTCTCGAAGGATTTTGAAGTAGAGACAGCAGCAGATGTGGGTGGTTAGACAGCAAATACACCCTAAAGAGCTCCTTCTCAATCAAGCCCACCCTCGCAAACTTGATTACAACACGTCACAATGGCCTGAAACTGCCACTTACCAAGAGGAAGAAAGATAGTGAAGAGAGCTTTCCAGCTCTACTTAAGCGGGGGTTAAGTGGCAAGGTCATTTGAAAGGAATGTAGAGGGATGAAAAAGTAACAATGAGCATACTCGCTCATCATTGCTGAGTGACTCCTCAAATGAAAGTCTGAAATAAAAGTCCTTTCTGCAAAGCATAGTGAGAGGCAGGTCACAGCAGAAAGAGTTACTGCTGCAATATGAGAAGTACTTAGTTCTCATACACACTGTTCAAAAAACAATTAAGCTTCATCAGCATAGTATAAGGGATATCATAACTTCAGGATATCATTACCAATTTTCAGGGATAACCAGTTATGAAGCATCAGTTATTGTGAATCAATATGATGATCCGCTGTGGCGACCCCTAAAGGGAGCAGCCGAAAGAAAAAGAAGAAATTATTATTGCTTTGGTGAAAACAGGTGCACCAGAGACGCAACATCAAGACAACCTCCAAAAAGGGTTGTCTGATTTTGCAGGTTGTGGCCACAGACAGTTACTTTATTCTTATCCTTCCTGACTGATTCTTCTCTAGTTTTGCATTTTATCAATACTTGTGGCATGATCCAGGTCAAGGAGGACATCCCCCAGGACCCTATCGGCCATCTCATTAGGAGCATGACACAGAAGTTGCACGGAGTGCATACAAAGTGCATGCACAAGCCATATACACTACTGAGTAACATTATGAGGTGTCATAAAATTGAAATTGGATGAACATATGATTTCGATATTTTACTTTGATTTTCCAGAGTCCAGCACTCCATGAGTTGAATGTTTTGGTTTTCATTGACTGTTGTTATGTCATTTTGTTCTTAACTAACATTAATCTTTCATTAATCAAGATCTGATGTGTAATTTAAGTGTTCCCTTAATTTTTGTTATGTACACTATAGGTTGTTACACTCATGGTTCTCCAGAACAGTGTGAAGACACCTAGGTATGGATGCCTTGTGCAGAAATGCTGCTGCTGAATCCAAAAATGACTGAGTGAGTGTTACATAATCTTGCTGTGAACAGTTCTTTCCACTTCATCCTGAATACGAAAGGGTTGAGATCCAGAATCGGTGCAAACTGAGGAAGCAGTAAAAACTTTTGTAAATGTTCTTTTTGTCAATATATGCCTTACGATGCTCTGTGCCATTCTGTATTATCCAGTAGAAAGTGTCCACCCAAGTGCATATAAAGCTATAAATAGAGCTGAAGTTGGTCTGTAACAATGTTCAGATAAGCTGTGTCTTTCAAAGGTTCTTCAAAGGATATTGGGGGCACTAATGTTTCACACACCATTACATCACCAATCCCTGGCCTCTGCTTTTGTCAGTGAACAGGATGGCTCCATTATTTCACTTCTTGAATCAAATTCTGACACATCAATCAGTGGGATGCAAAAGGAATGTAAATTTGTCTGTCCAGACAACATTTTTCTTCCACTCCTCAATTCAGTACTGATGCTCATGTGCCCAGTGATGATGTTCACTGAAGATGTAGTGAGTGGTGCATTGAGAGATTACATAACACAAGGCTGAATGTGGATGTGCTTAGTCGTGGTCCAAGTGTTCGCTTGGTCAGTCATCACCATTTTCCTTGGATCAGGGTAATCCACCAGCTTTCTGCATCCACAGGATTGCTGACCACTGAACATTCTTTGTTGTTTGTCTCATTCTCATTCGTCTCATGGAAAATGCTAAAAGTTACATGTGAAAAACTGAAGACTACAGCAATTTGAGAGATGCAGGAGCTAGCATGTCTCATACCACATTTAAAGTCACTTATTTCACCCATTCCAACACTAAATTAAACAGCATATGCTAGAAACATCACACTCATGGCTGTTTGTTGTGCACAAAATAAGCAGACACCCCTGTTTTTACAACCTCTTGGTAATTCCATGGGTCATTCATTGTCTTGTGGCTTTTCTGGTCCTACAGGAGCCAACACCCAATCGATGCTGTTGATGCTGTTGACGCTGTTGATTTTCCCCAGCCGGCCACTGATGAATGACTCTCAAGTTCACCTCTCCAATCATACACCAACGTGACCTGCATTTCTCCATCTGACAGCAGCATCGCCACAGCCAAAGAACAATGAGCCAGTAATGCGGAAAGCAAAACAAACTGGAACGAAACAGGAGTCTACACAAAATGATAATTACTGTTTGTTTGTGTTGTCAGTATTTTTACATTCTCCACTTCCATACAGAGAGAAATAATATAAAAAACACAGCAATCTACAATGAAAATGATCTTTTATTTTGGACTCGACATAAGTAACTGAATCATAAGCAATTAAATCACATTATGTGAAATTTACATCAGTACACTGCATTAACTGCACTCAGAAAAAAAGAGCCCCTGCATTACATCAAGAGAAATTCTAAACCTCCATATGTAGTGTTATCATCATACAAACCTCTGTTTCATGCATTTTTGAAAGCAAAGAACTTAAAATAGCAAGGACACTTTTGAAGCATAGTGTGCACTCTTCCGTTTATTGAGCCTACACATTTTATATAACATGATAAAATATCCCAAGAACAAAATATCAAAAGCCATATTAAATACTAATACTGGTAATGGATAAAGAAAAGACTTAAGAAAATAGTAGCGATACAGTGGTACACAACAGCCGTGTTTTGATTGACATCCTGGCTCAGATCTCACAGTTCAATACAAGCACCAAATGAGGATATAATCCTCTCTGAGGTAGTCGGTACAGCTTGTAGTCTGTAAACTTTGCATGTTTTCACACACATACCCAACAACGGTCCAACAATGCAGAGATGCCGTAATCATCTGATCCACCATGATTTCATGAGTTGAAATAAGGTAAAAAAAAAAAAAAGGCAGAATGTACAGTGAGTAAAAAAGCATACAGGGAAATCCACAATTCCCATAACACAGTGCAAATCCAAATGTTAACTGTTCAGGTCTTCTAGTTTAAGGTTTCCAAAACTTGCACTTGTGAAATTTGGTTCCACATTAGTTTTATACATGTTCATCCACAGTGTGGACTCTTAGTCCTTAGCTCATACTGACGTCTGTGCTGTGAGAGATCGGTAAAAATACACAAAACCCCACACTGCTGAATACTGATTGTTTTTAGTACCAAATCAAGACTGTTCCAGGACCATTAATAAGAATTAGAATAATGGAAAATATGGCCACTTTAAGAAACAATGACCTACAGCAGAACTTCACTGTTTTCAGTGAGTGGCGTCCGAGCCTACCCTGTGGGCTCTTTTTCACAGCCACCGGCCTCTACAGCTGGGACATAAAATGAGTCAGGCTGCAGGTGAAGGATGAGTTTGGCTGAACTGAACCCTCATCAAAGAGTACCTTTGCTAATGTACATGTCAGAAGCAGCTGTCCCAACACTAATGCTCCACCTGAGACTTCAATGCTTGCAGATTTCAAAGCTGCAGGATTTCAGAGAGTTTCAGACCTCCCTCTCTCTCTCTCCTCACTATCTTCATCTGTCCCTAATATACAACCTCTCAATAGATCTAAAAATAGAATTAAAAAGACTGTTTGGGCTACTGTGTTTTTTCACACTAAAATGCATATGTATTGTCCTTTGTTCAAAGAGCAGTCCTGCTAGAAACATCAGTGTGATGGGCGGAGTCAGACTGTTGTAGGCTGAATATGTGGTAAAAGTGACAAGTAAAAGTGACTTTATAAAAACTGCAGTTTGTACGGCTCCAGAAAGCGGGATGGTCTTATCAGTAGTGCAGGTATTACTGTAGCACACTATTAGTAGCAGTGGATATAAGAGGGCACGCTCCAGCAACACGAGGGATCTGAGAGACATACAGAGAACCAATGGATTGTCTGACGTGTGGAATAGGCCAACAACCATGATTGCGGACATTCAGCGAGCAGTGATGCCCACCATGGGTCATGGTTTTAGTGCCAGCACCATTGGCAGAGGGCTGCACGATGCAGTATTACATGCATGCAGATTGGTATGGTGCCTACCTTTAACATCATGTCAACGTTGACAAAGAATGCAATGGTGTCGAGCCAGACTGTCAACCCCACTGCAAAATCTGCAAAATATTCAAACTTGGGATGGATTTTTGCCAAACACTATTAGGAAAATTCCATACCAACACATCTGGCATGTTGGATTAGAAAAATGACAGCTTGACACCATATTGATACCTACTTCTGTTTGTGTAGCTCAAAAATATTGCCCATATCAGTCAAAAATGTAATAATTTTTTGTTCCTGGTAATGTTTATCTTCCTTCCCAGTAGCACTGCAAGCCAACACTTCCATTTATGCCCTTTTTAACCAATGAAATGTAATTAAATCCCAGAATGCAAATGAGTAATTTGAGCAAATTTGAAAAAATATCGTGTGACTAAGACAAGTGAATAAGTCACTTATTGACAATATTCTTGCTTTGGAAACATTTGCAAATGTGAATCAGAAATAAACTGTGGGCTTTGTATAACAGAACTGTGCTGCCAAATGAAGTCTTTGTAGTTCATCACTTCCACTTGCATTGTTAAAATAGGGACAATAGTCATGGTCTCCTGCACCATGCCTTTGCCACGTCGCCTTTTCATTCCAGATAGTCCTCATTCTGACGGCAAGGCAAAGAGGACATGCTCTTTCACAGAGCAATGAGATTACTTCCACGCAAATGTCTGGCTTTGGGGCATGGCACCAGCTTCCACGTTCAGCTTCGTCTTCAGAACTTGAAATACCTCAAAAAATCTTTCAGAGCGTGAAAATGAAATAAAGCATTCTGTCTGATGGTCGGAAAAAAGCCAGATTACCCACAATCCCAGTATATAAACCTTATAGACTCCTAATTCTCACAAATCACACAGGCCTCTCTCTCTCACACACAGTCAGTGCAGTCAAGCTCCTACATTCCTCATGCAATATGAGCACCAACTAGCTTATTTAAAGGGGAATTATTAAAAGTCATTCAGATTTTGGAAAATCACAGATATCACAGATATATGCAATGTTTCCAAATATATTTTTAGAGACATTTCTATTTACATTCATGGCACTTAGCTGACATTATTATGCAGAGTGACTTACAGAAGGGCTTTACTGTTCACTCGGAAAATATCCCTACATAATAGACTAGAATCTAACTAATACTGCTAAATACAACAGTCAATATGGATAGAGATAGAAAAGAAGCACAGTGCTGAACAGACAGATCCATTTAATACACTGTGCCTGAATGTCAGGGAAATCAAAGTAAAACATGCAACCTCAATCACAATTCCAAATGCAAAATTAGTTCTGATTAAAGTGCTCTTGATAGAAAGGGGTTTTCGTTAAGTGTCTGAAGACACTAAGTGACTCTGACAATTTAGTGTATGAAAGAAGAGTCTAGATGCCGTCTTAATGGATGGTGGGTCAAGCCAATTCGTACTTGAAGCTCAAAGGGCTCTTGGTACACACTGAGTTCAGACCACTGCCATCAAGCAAGAAGGGACTGGTCCATTTTTTCCTTTGTAGGCTAGTGTCATTGTTTTGAATCAGAGCAACTTCAGGAAATCACTGAAGAATAAACAGTAGAGGACTGAAATGGAAACCACTGTTTATGCAATAATGTTTAAGCTCAAGGATTATTTTTAAAATCCACTTATGGTGACTTACACAGATGTATCAGCACCACTTACCATACAGGACCACTGTCTGATCTACTCAGCTACAGCAACCTCTGTCTTCCATAACCACCAGTGTAAACTTGCAGAGGTATTATGTTTCTATATAATACAACTTTTCTAATCAAACCACTCTGAGTAACTGTCTTTACAGCTCAATTTTATAAAATGTTGTAAGATTTGAGTACTTTAGAAAGACAATAAATGATAACAATGCAAATATCTTGAATATACAACAACAAAAAAGAATGAATGAAGGGTCACTGCCAAGAGCCATTACTACATTACTAAGCTTACTGGGCAGATTTACATGGCATACTTCAGTGTCTGTGAAAAGCAGCCCGATTTTTGCACAGGCTACAGTGTATAATCAAATGGGTTCTATGCTAGCTGAGAAGATTTCACATGGGCCCTGCTTAAAGGATAATCCATGTCCCTGAGGTTGTCTCCTGAAAAATCATTATAATCAAATCTATTCAATCATAACAAAGCACGCGTGTTAATCGTCAGCCAAAATAAATTGCCTCTCACTCTGGGTTAGTGGTGTAGTTCGTGATTAAAGCTGGAAAAAAATTGAAAGGCAGTGGTGGATGGCTGCCTTCAGAATGCCTGAAGGTCAGAAACGATGTTTGAGCTGTTATCTGATTTGCTCAGTGGAGGGTCTTAGCGTGCGCAACTGATGGCATTCGACAGCTGGGAGATGTATTTCTTAATGGAAATGTAATGACAGGGCTGTCGGCCTCTGAAGAGGAGCTAGAGAACCGTGTAGCAACCGACGCAAATTTCCTCTTCGTTTTTTTCTGTCCGAATGCACGCCATGGAGCAATGGGGCAGCTTCCCCATAAAGCTATAGGCTACTACTGACTTCCCTTTGTTTGTACTCAGACTTTTGACAGTGTTGCCCGAGAGCACTGTTACAACTAGCCCCCCCATCTGTTACAACTAATGGGGCAAATTGTAACATTTACACTCCAATTTTGGCTAAACTGTTCGTAGACGGTAGGTGCTGGAAACTTTGATTTGTTGTACAGATGCGCAGGTTCCTTGCATTAATATTTGTTGACTGTTAATTACATTATTTTTAAATATAAGATTTTTTTTTTTATTATTTTGCAAATATGTAGTTTCTGCACAGATTGTATTGCAGGACACTGTTAGCTGGATATTTCTGGTTAGTGGGCTATTGTCAGTCCAGCGGTGACACTGAGGGGTTTAAACATTCAAGCAGCACTACTGTATCTGAACCCCTCAGGCACAGCGTTTGGCTTCCATAACCACCAGAATAAAAATGAGAGGTATTAAGTTTCTGTACAATACACCAATTCAAATCAAAATAATTTAAACTGGTCCACTCTATCGTTCCACTACCACTATTAATGTGAGGAGTCATGCACATCTTCTCCTGGAAAAGGGCAGTGCTAGCCCTGAACCAGCTCTCCACTGGCTTCTGTGAACATGTGTGAACCTCCTTTAAACAATTCTAATCTTGGTATTTCTCATGACTCGGTTCAGTGGAGCTGAACGCTAGCAGCGGGCATCCACATGCGGAGCCCGAAGCATTACCGCCCAGAGCTGACACAACAGACAACACAAATACATCAACAAAATTGAGGGACCGGAAGCCAAGCACTCATCCAAAGCCAAAAGTTTTCTTTCACCCAACATTAACAGTTCATTAGTGAATGGAATTTCAGTGACTTCTCTCTACTGAGGTCTTCAGTATGGGCGGTAAGTCCACTGTGAGAAACATAATTTATTGTTCTTTTCCAGAGTAGTGACTGCATACATTACATATGACTTAATATTTAATAGCTAATGTTCCACTGTGGTGATCTAGTCGTATCATGTTCATGCTTCCTGAGTCAGATATAATAACTCTACATATGCTTGCTTCATTTATATGCAGAAGATAAGCTCCAAGAAATGCAGTGTTGAGTCTATCATATATTAAACATCATTTAAATTGACCTCATGGCCACCTTCATAGAGGTCAAGTCAAATCCAGAAAGACACTTGAGGTACTCAGATGTCTGAGATCAAGGCTTTGCTATGTTCTTATGAATGCAAATGCTGTGTCCAAGGACACTCTGTGTGTATGCCTGCTCTAGAACTAGAAATTTTAATGGAAAATTTACCACGAAAAATGTGTTAAGAAAGGGCAGTGAGCCCTTGACTTAATCTTTTTAGTATCTGATATCAGGAATATGATATTTTAAACAAATAACTGTGTTGATTTCAGCACCTATTCTCACACAGCAGCCTGTAAGTAACTGGACAGTGATAGCCTTTTAAACAACGGAGTAAATATTATGAGGTGAATGTACAGTCTATATTTTATTCAGTATGAACACTTAAAATAACAGCGCTTCAAAGGGTTCACTGAGTAATGCCACATAAAAACATTTCACTTTGATGAAGAACTTTCTTTCTATAAATAAATAAATTGGTAAAACCCACCCTTTTCCTCAAATATTTGAAAAGGTTCTTCACACCTTTTAAATGAATGTAGACCAGTGCACAGTCTCAGAATATCATAGCATCAAAGCATTCCCCACTGTGCAAACATCACGACACAAACATTAACTCTTAGAATCCAAGATCCACACTTTGTAGGCAGTTACATGCTGCTTTCTAGGCTTTATATCTTAGGCTCAGAGTAACCTACACACATGATACTCACAAAATATAAAACTACAAAAAGTACCCTATCAAAAAGTATTAATCCAGCTTGGAAAACAGCTAAACCTCACTCATTTCCAGTGTATGATCCACCTGAATACAGACTCAGACTGATCAGATAGAGGGGATGGGGCTGTTAACATTAATGGCCCAGATATTGAGTTACAGAGGAAAATGAGAAGGAAGGGTTCAAATTCCAGAAAAGAAATAATAAAATACTGATACACACATAAATAACAAAAAATGCAGTATTTTGAAGAACTTATTATTATAAATATTCTTGTCAATCTAATCATTACAACTAATTAATCAAATTATTTCATAATCAGCTCAAATGCACTCTGGATAATCAATTTCCAGCAGAATTTCTGAGATGTTACGTGCTTTATTCATTTTAAGTAAAAACAAAACCCAAATAAATTAATACAAATATTAACATTTAAAAAATAAAACAATCCAGAGTCCAGAGTCCAGAGTCAAAAAGCACCTAAACCAGCTATTCTCAATCCTGTTTCCAGAGTTTTGCTACTGAAACACATCCAGTTTGATTGTCAGTTCAATAGTTGGATCAGATGTGCTGGAATTAGGAAAAACTCTAAAACAAGCAGGGCTGGAATGAGATCCACTCACATAAATGGTGTGTAACATGTATTTTTATCAGAGGAAGTGAAAATAAGGGCAGAGGATTTACAAACATTAATTACATGTGGACGACAGTATACATTACCTATATTATATATATATAAAGGTAAGAGTATATCATATAACTGTATGTCATATATACAACATATAATGTCACTGAATAGCATTATACAGTAATGCCTTTTGTTTCTAACTGCATTACCTGCTGATTAAATAAAGACTATTAGTCTTTCATTAGGGGTCAATTGGAGATGTTTTCAAGCTACAAGCTCACTAGAATGTCAACCATTCCAAGAGACCAAGAAGCAATTTATAAGGCTTCCTGATCTCCTGCTGAACTACCACCACAACATATGACCATTATTACAGGCCACAGTCTTTTATCCTGAATGCATGATTATGGTTAAGAGCATGGCAAGCTAGCAATGGAGACAGAAGGAGCTTTCACAGCTCACGTATCCATGGCAACGTGCCAGGGTGAGAGAACAAATCAAATAAAAATAATTAAAGAAAAAAAGTTGAATTGTTTCCTTAGAAAGATGAGAAAAATGGCCCTCCTCTGAGGATTAGATCTGTGTGTACATGGCTGTGAGAAGATGAGGTCCAATCAATCAATCTCTATTCTCAAATAGACAAGCCCTTTCTGTGCCACATGGACACTTCAGTTTTCCATCTGCTTTTATGGAAATCATTTCAAAAAGTGAAACATCATTCATGATAAAGCTAATGTTGGTGATTTCAAGAGGACAGCACACTACTGATGGGCCACTAACTGTAAAGCTGGCCACTGGCCACTGGCATTTTGCTCAGTGCTAAGCCAATGTTTAAGCAGTGTGTTAGACATAATGCCATTTTCTTAACTGTTCAATGCATATCTTTTTCATTCATTTCTTACTTTTATCTTTTATAAATTATCTTAATAAACAAATTCCAGTTTCAGCAACATTTTCAAATAAATCATTATATATTTCTTCTTCAATTAAAGTCACTGTGCATTTAATATATGTTTGTGAAGATTATAAACTAGTTAGATCTTATATGCATGACCCAGTTATCTGGGTGGTCTGAGGAAGGCTGACATTATCAATTAAAAGGACCAATATATGCTTGCTATCTGGGTAGTTATTTAATGAAGTTAATAATAGTAATTAATGAAACAAACTGTAATTTCCAGTGTATACGTAGAACTGTTTAAATCAATTACAAATCAAGGAAAATATTATACGGTGAATTAAAGGTGATTGGGGCATAAGGTCAACTTATCATGGCCATCTACCCATCCAGAGAGAGCTGCCAATGACAAGCTTCATGACCTGAGATTCGAATCTGAGATTTTCAATAGGTCTACATTCAGTGCACTAAAATGGCATCATTGGCAGTGCAACAATGGCAACCTACTAATAGAATGATTTGCATTTTTTCATGTTTTTATAATAAACACAACATTAAACAATACATTTTCTTACCACCAGTTTAAACAGTCAGGGTTCTCTATAACAAAAGGCTAATGCTGCTAAGAGTTAATGAAGTCTAGTGCTTCCTGCCCAAAGGCTATACTTATAAAATATATTTAAATTAATCTGTTGTTTAAAAAAAACAACATGGTTTGACTCCAATTTGGAAACATGAATGCAGTTCAGGTTGGGGTGGTTGGCAGACTTATCTGAGTATAGCTTGTGTCCTTATTTTGCTACACCCTTTTGCCAGTGATTATGCTTTTGTACACTGTGTTAGTGGCAGGTAGGTTATATAATCACACACTGAGTTTCTCCTGTCAGTCATAAAACAGCTGCATGAAACAGAATCCAAAAAACAGCTGCACTGGTTTTCCCGATCCAAAAATAGGGCCCTCTAAGTGTGACTTACCACAACCAAAGCCTCAGAAAGCATCTAAATTGTCTTTTATTACATCCATTCTAAAAGATGTTAATCATATCGCTCAATACATCTGAGATATAGTTGCTCATTAGCATAATATAGCTTTAAAGTTTTTTTAATTTATATACTGCAATATGCAATATTACACTATGCCAATTGGTGGGTACTAGTTTCTATCCATAGTTAGCCACTGTAGCATGTTTTGGTGAAGCTGTGCCTTTATTCACATTCCACTTTAAACTTTGAACTCCATGCTAATATACATGCTAATATCCTTAATTTCCCTGAGGGAACCCTCCCAAGGGATCAATAAAGTTCTATCCTATCCTATGATCAGTACGTGACTGTGTTCTATCGCCATTGACATTTCTTTCGTTGTGCATTACTGGAGTGACTGGATGCTACTCTTGGGGAAACACGATCAGCTCTTTTCTTTTACATTGGGGAAAAACTCTTCAGTGGGCTGCCTTGTGTGAACGGCACTGGGAATCAAAGGGACAAAGATGTGGGAGGGTGTGAATGTAGGTTCATTAAAGGCGATTTTATTTTTGGAGCACTGGGGCTGACAGATGGACAGAGACAGCGAAACTTTCCGCAAAACCGTGATTCGTGTCCTCCACAGTGAAGAAGTGCCTTTGCTAACTGCCTCGTGTGAGGCCTGTGAAAAACAATGTCACAGTGAAATCCTTTAACAGACAGGATCATAGACTGAACCATATTCATCCCACTCGAGTGTTTGCAGCAGAGACGCAGACGTGAGGTCTTGCATTAGACGAGAGTCACATTAGAGAAGTCACAGAGTTGTTTAGAGTGTCAGTCTTTATCTATGGAGCAGACACCACTGAGAATCACTGATTCTTACTGAAACTCCAACTAGTGTTTCGTCTCTGTCTTTTACAGCAACCTGTAACAGATGGTGAAGGAAAATCTCTGAGACTTGGGCGAGTTTGCTCAGCCACAGCTGATGCATCAAATGAGTTGTTTTCTTTTTCTCTAAAACATTAAGATGACAGAAGGGTTATCTGAAACCAGTTTGGTTCATCGAAGCAGGGGTTCTTTTATTGCAGTGAGGGACCCCTTCTTCTTATGAGTGAAGTCTAACTGTGTAGATGTAGCATTAGGCAAATTTAGTACGTGCCATTATATTTATTTGATGGAAGCACGGTCTTCATCAGGGCATTTAATAATCCACTCAGCTACTAGCAGAGTCCAGACTGTGCTCCTTGAATTTTTTTAAATAAATGGCATAAATGTGTTTCTGGTATAAGCAGGCAGTTTTAAAACTGGATGAAGCTCAAAAACTATCTTCATGCCCTCATTTGCTAGAATTTGAGACAGATCACCAACAGAGACACATGATTTTAGTCTCACTAAAACGTGATGTAGTCATCACTCTGATTTTAGCTTATTGACAAAGTGATGAACATTTTTTTCCCGATTTTGTTCCTTAAGTCATGTTTCCTGTGGTTCATGTCAAAGTTTATATTGGTTTAGAAATAAATATGAAAAACATTTTAGAACCTTTCAAGAACTTTTCAGTGTATGGTTTAACTCTTGGACCCAGCTCCGAAACCAATCACTGGTTTCCAACTAAATTAAATCCCAGTTTAATTGTCAAAGGAGCATTTCAGTGCATGTTTACTGCTCCATCCATGTGTACATCCCCGACCAGCCTGCAGACTCTGACTGATTAGTGAGAGGGGTGGGGCTAATGATACCACTTCAAATCTTCTCAAGATCTTTAAAATATTTCTTTTTTAATTCAAAAGAAGACCAATTTGAGTAGCCTAGAATATCTTGGAAATAACCATATCTGACATAAGTGACTGTCTGCTATAAATACTTTAATTTTTTTTGATAAATAAAAGTGTCCAGCAAAATTAGCCTCAGGTTTGAAAGGTTCAATAGCTGAAATTCAGGCTACTGATTACAGGTGGTGGGCACAGCTTAGAAAAGTTATATATCAGAGACATCACTATAGTGAGGCTGACAACCACCAGGCAATTAGTCTACTTCACTGTATCTTTCATAACCACAGAAAAAAGAAAATCATTTTTAAACATGATTGCTGACAGCCTGGTTAGGGGACTCATTAGTATAAAGTCCTACACTTTACAGTCCTGGTGTAGACATATGGGGTGGATTGTTGCAGGTTGTTTTCTCAACTTGTCTAGAATTTTTAAATTTGTTTTCTTTAACAAGGTTATTCACATAGTTCACCAGTCTCACAGAGCTCTGAGAATAGGGGCTTATACTAAGGTCCAGCACAGAACAGCTAAAATCCCACATGCTGTAGAAATAGGGGATTAGGGGCATGTGTTTAACTCTCAAAACCCTTTGGGGGCATTCCATTTTCTAGGCTTCATAACTCAAAACTATAAGACAGCCTATTTAACCATAATTGTGTGATGAATTATCAGTGAGTAAACTCAGAAAACAATGTTAAAAGTCACTCATTTCCAACTGAATTAAATGACAAAGAAGCTTCCAGTGCATGTTTACTGCTCTCTTCACATGTACATGCTGAGTCTGCATGCAGACTCTGACTGATCAGTGGGAGGGGGCTGGGCTAATGACATCACTGACCCAGATACTGGGTTATAAACAAAATGTGAAGGGATGGGCTGTTTGTTCTCTTTTTTTTGCTCACAAAGTGTTCAAATTTCAGAATAAAAGCCTAGAGAATAGATACTGCCCAGAGAATACTGATACATATATACATAACAAAAATAATACATTGAATTAAAGTTGTTTTATATTTGGTCCACTGTCAAATCTTTTCATTAGATCAAGAAATAACTCATCAAATTCTTGAGACTGTAGGCACAAGTACATTTTATATCATAACATGGTCATAATTATACAAATATCTAAATTGTATTACTATTTACATCTCAAGTGAAGACTTGAGCCTAGGATCTTCTGAAAGCAATATCTGGTTTCTCCTATAAATACTTTTCAATTCTTTTGGCAAAAAAGTACTTCAAATTAAGAAGACACTCAAAACTGGTCTAAAGGTTAACAGGGCACTGACTCTCTGTACCAGAGTTGGTTTAAACCTGTGACATTACACGACTGATGCCAGCATGTCTATCTGATAACATGCTGTCATGTTGCCATGGTGACCAGTTTTATGATGTCAGGGTGGATGAAACACATTTTTGAACATTTTATTGCCATTGGAGGGTTTTCTTTTTTTGAGTAGACTGCAGTCTTGTAAGTTAGGAACTCCTGTTCCAGCCCATATCAGAGCTGTTCCACCAGTATAACAATGCATTATGCAACACCTGATCAACTATGTATGTCTGTGCATAGTGTTTCAGTCTTGACTTGTTACAGGATGAGGTTGAACATCCTTTTTTCCCCTCTGATGTCAAATCCAGCATTGTCTGCTGATATATTGATACCCATTAATATGAATATGCCATCTCTGGTGCCATCTAATTAAAAACAATGAAAAGTTTCCAGAATCAGGCATCCAAGCCAAGAAGCTTTCAAGCACCTTTAAATTTACAAATGTTCGTGGCAAAATGAGAGTTTATTTATTTCCCTCCTATCATTTTTCTTAATTTGCCTTAAAATGCCTATATTAGGGCTTTGTTTCTCATATATTCTCAGGGTTTCCAATATGATGCCTTACAAGACGTATGAGCCAAATGAATAGAACGGTTTGGAATGGAATGCATCTTGTGGGAGTTATGAGGGGGTAGTGTATCAGTGAAAAAAGCTCACTGTGGGCTGGAATTGAATTTATCTCAATGCATCAGGCCTCTCCAAAGTTATAGCTCTCATTTCAAGAGACAATACAAGGCAGTGGGCTTTTATCTAAATCTGACTGAACGAGAAACAAAAAGAAAATGGACAGTGGTGGCAAAATGGCCAAGAAACTTTTGATATCTACCATGACTGAGGGTCTGTAATGCCTCTGGATGAAATGAGGCAGTTGTTTTATGGCAGAGAGGATAGCAACTGTCAGTCAGGATGGCTTTCTTTCTGCTCCCCATTCCAGTTGGACAGCATTCAAATCAGAGCCATTTGATTCTGCATTCTCATTGATCAACCTCTGTCACACACAAGAGGGGATACAACGGCGATAGCACTCTGCTGCGTCGCTCGCAAAGGGAGCTCAGAGCCATTTAGTGGATGGCATATCAGAGGAAATGAAGCCAACACGAAGCCTCTCGCAACCTTCATGTCTTTGTAGGAGGGTTGGCTGTAGGTGGCATGTACTGAGGTTTCACCTACAGAGAATGGCACTCACCCTCATTACCTCCAGAACCTTGAGAATCTCCAAAAGGTTCTTTACACCAAGCATATATTTAGCGTGGGTTTTGAAAGAAGTGCCTTTAGTGGCTTACTGTGTTCAGGAAGATGCTTGATAATTTGAATATGTCCTTGTTTAAACTGTTTACATTTTAATTATTTTAACACTTTAAACCAAATCTATGTAGCTGCAATGTACCTACGTGTCTTGATAAATGCAGTGTTTTAATGAACATGAAATGCAAGATTTTTAACCAACTTTATATTATCACCTTTTTTAAATAAAACATTTCTGTCTGAATGCAGGCTATACAGGCCTCATCCACAAATATATGCACATTTTTAAAAATGTAATCTATTTCATCCATTTTCAAATACAACGCTGGCCATACAAGAACTGTAACACTTTCTTCATTCATGGCCACAGCTTCTATCCAATTTTTTCTTTACTGTATGCCACTGCAGTAATGAACACACACCACTAGGAGGTCCACATGACACCATCTCATAAAAACCTTATGGTGGTACTCGCCATGCTGACATGAATTAAAGAAAAGATTGGATAAAACCTGGTTTTCTGAGAAACCATATGAAAATAATTACTTAATGACAAACAATAAAATCACAACCTCTCTAAAGCTCCGCCTACTGGTTATTTTAATTGGCTATTCTCTGAATCAATTGCTTTTGTTCTGCCTCAGAGGTAGCACTGCCTTCAGAACCATTTTCAGTAGCAATTCTGCATATAGACCCAATAATGAAGCTTGTTGCATTTTTTTTTTATTTAAGCCCAATTTCTACTACAAAAGAGCCTAAAAATCAGAAAGGACTGCTTCTTACTGTTGAGTGGTTAATGTTATAATCTGATACAGTATTGTTGTCTAGCTTTTCTAACTTTTCTAATTCTGTGTGAATTATAGATGGTAATGCACAGGTCATTGTCAGGTAAAATACCTTAGAGATATTTGTTATAATTTTAATACAGCGTCTTAATGCAGAAGTCTTAATTATTACTATCCTTCAGTAGTTTACCATATTTATAACCAAATGTATCAATGCACTTGCAAAGAACATTCCTCAATTATGTCCATGAAGACTAACTTCCAAGACATTCCAATCAAAAGTCCACAAAAGGTCTTAAACCCCTTAATAATCAGCAAGCAAGTCCATCCGTTACACCATGATGGCCACCCTGAGTTTAGTTAAAGGCCTTGTCTGCAGTGGTCAAAGGCCCCTTTTGCATGCTAGTAATAACATGACACATCTGCAAGTCCAGCTAGCACAGTCACACATACAAACCCTGCATTCCTCCAAGGCCCAATTATAACTCACTCTCTGCTCACCCACTTACCCGGCAGCCAATCATCCTCATGATCTCACAACAGCCAGGTACTGCTAACCACTACAGATGCCATGGAAGAGAGAGTTAACCATGCTCCTAAGGCAGCACCTAATGAAGTCCCTCATTACAGCCCCAGACTCTGTGGACACCCAGCTGCTTTAAGAGCTAGCGTCTTCTTCAGGATTCTTCTGCATCATGAGTTCAGTGCAAAACACAGAAGGGGGATATAGAGCTGAAGGCGACAGGCCTGGTGGTGGGTAAATTAGAGAAGGAGGAAATATTATTGATGTACACCTCCTCTGAAAGACTGCCACTTCAGCGAAACCTGTGCTTCCCTTCATTGAGACAGGGGACTGTGTGGGTTGGAAATGGATCACTGCAATTGGGGTTGACGGATGTGTTTGTCTGGATTTATCACCTTCCTCCAAGTGCTTTCTTGCAAGCAAACTAAATATGGTCCCGATGGTCCTTTTAATAGCTCTTGTCACGTTTGGTCTGACATATACTCAACTGAAAAATGACCCGGCATGGATTGGGAATTGGGCATCATTGAAGTACCGGTGAGAGGTTTGAATAGAGCATGCT
The DNA here is from genome assembly GCA_034509495.1 of Acestrorhynchus altus. Taxonomy (NCBI): domain Eukaryota; kingdom Metazoa; phylum Chordata; class Actinopteri; order Characiformes; family Acestrorhynchidae; genus Acestrorhynchus; species Acestrorhynchus altus. Next base: position 37,579,555 of record CM067503.1, on the reverse strand, counting down.
GATGGAAAAACAATTATTTTAGTTATAAGATAAAAGAAAACATTTGTGTAAACTTTGTAGTTTACAAAATTCCTAATTAAAGCATTTTCCGAAGTGTATTTCTATAGGTGGTCTGTTCTGATCAGGGGACAAAGGATTTCCAATGAAAATAAACCCGTTTTTCCAACAGAAAAGCCAACAATTAAATCAAATCCCACCTTATTTTAGCTCTTTGCAACTTCTTTTCGATTCCCAAGCAAACACAACATGGCTTTTCCACATCATCTTAATGGCTCTGTTTTAGTTTGACTTGGATTTGATCAAATTTGTCCGACTGAGCTTGCGGAAATTGCTACCATTAGACAAATGCCAAGGGAGCGTCTGGTTCACCACAGGACCCAAGGTTTCAGAGCATTTCAGATGCACAGAATAAACATGACTGAAAGCTCATGAAATAATATGCAGAGGAACATAATCCTAGCCATTTCCATTTTCTAGAAGAAACCAGCTTGTTCAATCATCTAGCAGTGGGGAAGAGAGTACTCTATGTAGGTACTCTCTAGGTACTCTATGTAAGTGATACTATAGAATAACAATTGTTTAATTAATGTCACCACATTTCATTTTTGACCTTCCTCCCATTAACTGCCTGGTAATTCCATTAGTGACTGTTAAATCAGCATTTACAAGCAACAGCAATTTTTTCTCATGTTCATTCCGGGAGCATGTCTATTGATTTGTGCAGTCAGAGGAAATCAGGGCCTTCGCATCTCCAGCAGGATACACGTGGGGTCTCATCAAAATAAAAGGACAGCAGGGAAATAGAGAGAGATGGTAGACAAAAGAGAGCTAAAGAACTAAAGCTCAGTGGTCATCTCATCCAGCAGGCTGAGTGAAAAGCACTAGAGATGAGTACATATTCAGAAAGGTTCACACACTCCTACGTATACACAGGCGCACAAACACACACAGGTACCCGACACTGCCTAGAATTTGTCTCTAATATAAAATGATAGAGTTAAAATAACAATTGAAATGTATGTTTTTACAGAGCAGAATGCAGCTTGCTCGCTGCATAATACTTTGGACTGTACTGTCTAGTATGCCCTTGTTCCACTGATGCACTATAATAACCTGCATCTATTCATGTGCTGCCCTCTGAACCTGGCCTTGTTTGGAGGGATGACTGTATTTCTGTGGTTTGAGTGAGGGCTATGCTAGTTCCTTAGTCACCCTCATCCCTTTTAAAAAGGCCATAAACAATTTTTTTTTCTCATATGACATTCACTGAAATAGAAAGATAAGATAAGAAAAGTAGTTAAAATATTTCAATTGAGTTTTGAGGTTTTCTATGCTTTTGCATAAACTCCACAATATATCAACCAGAAGCAGATTATATCTGCCTAATATCCTTCATTTTATTCCAGTTTACCATAAGAGATGGCCTTGTATCTTGTAATAACATGATTTTGTATGGGTGACTTCTGTTTAAATATTGAAATATAAATATCGCAAAACAACAAAATATCGCAGCATAGGTTTTTCCCAGTATTGTGCAGCCCTTCTAAATTATCACTTAATAAATAGTCACCAAGTTACAGTCATATAAATGACATATAAAGGTGTGTCTCGCCAGCCACTTAAGGTGGAATCTAAAGAGTGAATGACCAATTTAGGAAAATCACACATTGGTTTCTTTACTCTTTTGTGAAAGCAGATTATCCAAACTCCTAAAAAGTGATGCAATACATTTATGTTGAATCAAATTTGTACATCATTTAAATATGAACTAATGACATGAGCACAATTTCTTTATTATATGGATTGGAAAATTATTTTTGGTGTGTATTCTGACAGGAAAAGACCTTTAGATAAAAGCTTTTTTTACAGTCATGTATATGATAAGAAAATCCACAGTATTAACAAGGAGCTGAAGTACTGAAATCATGAACTCAGCACTTGGTACTGTACCAATAACAGGAGGGACTGATAACTTTACAGAAGTGTATGCTGATCTGTCATTATTCGTATTAAGATGCTGTCACAGCTATATCATCACATTCACATTGCTTTGCTGAGTCTTCATAGAGCTCTACTGGTGCTTCTCCCCATAGGCTGAGAGAGCAGTTTATATAATATATATATATATTTATATATATATATATATATATATATATATATATATATATATATATATATATATATAGAGAGAGAGAGAGAGAGAGAGAGAGAGAGAGAGAGAAGAGAAAGAGACCAACCAATAGCCTGGTGAGGTCAAACAATGAGGTGAAAAGCTTAACTTTCTCAAGTCATCACAAGGCTATATTCATTAAAACTGAATTAAGATGAGCAGCCATTGCAGGACCAAGTCATCAAAAAGTCATTTCTCCTTGGTGCGCTGCAGCCAGAGATAGTGACAGGCCGTAACACAGCTACTGCCTGACATTGATGTGCTATGGAATGAGACAGCAAATGAAAGAGACAAAGACACGGAAAGAGACAAGTGGCAAAAAGAAAAAGACAAATGAGAATGAGAGAGACTGGGAGAACAGAGATGGTGTAACTGACAGAAGCATTTAGTCATGCATTTTGCTGGTGAAATATATATTCTCATGGAACGCCTTTATGTGTCAACAGTTTTTCCCCACCACGCTTTTGTTAAGATATCTTAATAATTCATCTTTGCTCACTGATGGCTGTAGCTACACAGTTCATCCATTAGCAGGACCAAATGGAGTTCTAACCTTAATTATTAACCTGCAGCGTGATCCAGAGCTAACAGTGCAGATGCTTTAAAAGAGTTCAAATTTTTTAAAAGGCTTATAGCTTAGAAATGTCCTAATTAAAAAAACAGCAAAACAGTTGTATATGGATCACGTCCATATAGGAAAAATAAGATGCAATGAATCTGTGATGTCACAAAAACCAATGCATTTACATATACCCTCCTTGCTTTGCTGAAAATGACCTACCACATAATACCTGCTCTGTGGTGGATCTATGGCATCCTGACCATTGAAGAACAGGGTGAAAGGAGGCCAATGAAGTATGCAGAGAAACAGATGGACTACAGTCTGTAATTCTAGGCCTAACAAAAACACACATCATTCCTACAGTCATAGTAAAATATCATTTTCCATTTTATAGGATAAAGACAAGAGGGAAAATGGTCATGTAGAAATGAATTATCCCTGTTTTTGTAAATAAATCCTCATACCATTCATCAGTGGACTACAAGAAAAATATAGAATATTGGTCCTTAAAAAACAAAGGAATTTCATTGCATTTTATTGGAGCATATGAATAAACTATTTAAATCTTTATAGTTAAACTTGCATAACTGAAACTAAAGTATACTAAAATGTACATTTTAGCCTTGTGTACGAGCCCAAACTGTGTCTAGGATAAGTCAACTGGGCTTTATTCTTTATCGTGATAAAAGAATCAATATAAACTAAAGCACTGTGCCTTTTTTTGTTGTTATCTACGCAGGAGCACATGGATTTTCTGTCAGATGCAGAGCATAATAATAAGAGCATGGCAGTATTCACAAGACCTCTGCCTTTCCTCTACTGCACAGCAGCCAATAGAGAAAATCCCAGGATTATTTATCTTATTTACAGCATGGACCTGAGGGTCTCACTTCTCTTCAGTGTAGTGCTCCAGGTAACCTCAGATTCAAGGCCACCATGACTCAGGTTTGGACTCAGGCTTGACCATTTGTGCTCTCACACTGAAACAGCATTAAAATGGCTTCTACTGCAGATCTGTTTCAGATTTATCTCACATTATCAGCGTGTTCCTTCCTGTCTGCATGCACAGTACACAGGCTCTAAGCAGAACATCATATTCGCACCATCAAAGGGTCAAAGCCTGCGCTGATATGACACATCAATGTGCAACTGCAGTTTCTGCTTCTCCTTTTTCGAGGTTTTGAAGAAATTTACTGAGTGAAGGATGAAAAGCATGAGGTTGGGAGAAAGATCTGGGACTACACAACTTAAATTATACTCACACCTGAGGCAACTTTTAATAAACACCACTATGATTCAAAATAACTGTTCAATTCAGAATGATATTGTCTGACAGGAATTGTGCTGCCAAAAGGAAGAGTCCTAAAGAAACAAGATTTTCGTAGAGCTTTAGATTTTGGTGGTAGGTACCTACCGATGTTCTTCTGAAATAATGTTAACCACAGGTTCTTCAGCATTGCTGCAGTAAAAGCCTCTACTCTTCTGAGAAAACTTGCAACAATGCTGTGAGGATCATTGCAAAAGCACTGGCTGGAGCTCCATCACACCAGTGAACAGTTTCACTGCTCCACAACCAAATGCTGGCGGGCTTTATTTCCCTATAGCGGAGCTTGGTGACCTGAGGTTCATGTGCAGTTGCTCCAGATTGTCCTTTTCTACTGGTCAATGTTTTACTATAGAGTATATGAATGCTGAATTTACTATTTAGCAGGGGTGTCTGAATACTTTTGAACATGTAGTGTGTGTTTATTTTTCAGCTCATAACAGGCTACAAACGTATATATTTATGGACTATTTACAGGGCTGAGCAATATTGACAAAAAATCATATCCTGATATATATGAAAGGCGATATATATGATGCAATATACGGAAAAAAAATATTAGGACACAACATGAAATCCTTTATGGTTTTAAGTTATATCATAACAATTTTGGGAGATGGTCCATTCACCAATCTCCTCCCACTAAGCCTATATAACCCCTCACTTCCACCATATCATTGCATAGAACAGCTTTGCACCCTCCTTCTCTCTCCCCCTTTATCTCTTTCTATGCACCTTGTTGGGGGGCTTCAGCTTCGCATACTTACCCAGAAGCTGCTCCAGCCCAAAACATCAGAGGGAAAGAGCAGAGCGAGAGATAAAAAAAAAGGCTTTCCATAAGATTAAAACAGAACATTACTTAAAAAATTTCAAACTTGATATAAATGATATGATCTCAGCCCATATCTTGCTCTGTTTATATCCCAATGTTGATAAAAATACAGATATATTGCCTCAGCCCAAGACTAGAGACTAATTTCTTAAGTCAGTTTAGCAGGATAACAGCCACCATGCAGGCAAATGACATTTTTTATCCCCAAGCAATGACTAAAAAAAAATGTAAGCGCCATTAACATGAGTGACTTGGAGAAGGAATCTATTTTATAAATGATATAAGCCCCAGTGACTCAGACACAGTCAAGTACACTGACTGGTGCTAAGCAACATCAGAACCAGTGATCTTTTCAGTTCACTGAATGGTACACTCTAGGATGTTGATGAAAAAATTGCAAAGAACCTTTTTGGAACCTTGTCATTTAAGAGTGTGATATGTCCAGCATTTATCATTCACTAAAATGGTCACACTTGGCTACTTGACTGAGGTGATATTGTTTATATCGAGTTTTAAAGTTTTAAATTATTGGAATTTTTTTGTATCAGTTTTGCCTCTGCTCTCAGATCCTCCACTACTCTGCTCCCCTCCAGACCATTCACACTGTCATGTACACACTATGAAGGGAGCATAAGATTAGATATTGGAGCGTATAAAGAAGAAATGAAGATCAAATTTCAATATGTATGAAAATAATAAAAAAAAAGATAGAAGAAGGGATTCAGGAGGTGTCCTAATTTTTTTCACATTGTATTTTTCACATAATATATTGTATTGTATATTGTATATAGCCATTCAGCTAATAGCTAATTCAGCTATGATTTTTTGTTCATATCGCCCAGCCCTCATTTATTATATTTACATTCTTATTTCCACTGAGCTCCAAGTACTAATGTGAGTATATGAACTGAAATTCTAATGTTTTCCAGTCTCCAGTCTGATTTTTATTTCTGTTTACCATGATATGAGCACTTTAAGGTCAGGGTGGGTGTTAGTTTAGAGCAAAAAAAACTTTTTCCTGTATAAGATGCTTTCCAGAGTGAAAAAGGATATTCGGGTGGGAAATCATTTTGGGCATGATTCAGTTCCAAAAAGCAGGAGCTCCAAATAAACTCTATGTGTCTGAAATCGTTGCTCATCTTCAGTCAACTGGAACCCCTGGAATACCTTCTGGACCACCTTCAGTACACGAACTGGAGCAAAGGAATGAAATGCCAGATAATACATATTATGATGTTCTGAGTTAATTATATTTTTAAATGAAATTATGAATTGTGCTTAAAATCACTAAGAACATGTATTCATTATGATTTCAGATTAACTTTAATTCAAACTTATGTTGATTAAAAGCAACATGAAGACCATCAAAATAAAGGATAAAATAAAGTTATTTAAACAAAAACAAAATAACTTTATTAACAAATCTTTATTTCTACATTTTTATTTACATTTCTTTACTCACCTACACTCTTAAAATAAAGCTGCTACAAGTATTCTCGTGTCAGAGAGCAGAAAAAATTATTTTGGCTTTGTACCTTTCAAAGGATGATGCTTAAACAAAGCTTTCTTCGGTGACAGAGTGTGAATGTGAAGAAGCTTTGGCTTCCACACAATGTAAAGACTTTATGCTAATTAAACGGTTTTCCCAGAACTATAAATACCGACCAAAAATCATTTGGAAACCCTTATTTTCGAGAGTGTAGCCAGTCACTCCAGGCAATAATCCTATGTTTAGGCCAATTAGACACAGTCCAAAGAGGATCGTTGCCATTCAGCTGACGTTTCAGTGACATCTCTGTGATGTATGTGTTTGAAGGGGTTAGGGTTAATCACAGCACAGCCCAGATCCCTGGCTACTGCAAAGAAGGCCCCCCCCGGGTCCTGCCATCACAACACTGCCACTTAGGGCTAACCGAAACTGTCTCTGCAGATTAATGTGCCCAGCACGAAGGCCAAGGTGACAGAAAGCCAATTAGAGCCAACCTTAACCATCATTAGAAAAGCTATGCATCAAGACACCAGTGAGAGGCTGAATGAGTTGTGAAAAGCACAGGAAATGATTCCACTTATATCCTTATTGTTCCAAACCCTCTCAAAGGTAAATGATTATTAAAGCCATGCGTGCAGGTCAGCAGACTCTTGTTTGATCAGTCAGTCAGTCTATCCATCTTTTATCTATCCACCTATAATAATTTGAGAACCTCCAATTAGAATATTTAATTTCAGCCGTATCAAAAACAAAATAATCTTGAACTACGTGTAATTAATACCTTTGTGAATTAAATTATGAATAAAAATGAACTTTTAGTGATATTCTTAATTCCCTGTGATGCACTAGTATGTACATTAAGTATATTAATAAATTTATTTACACAAAGCTTTAACATACACAAATAAATTGTGGTACTTCTAGCTGTTACAGTGAAGCCATGATGTTCCACAGGTTCCACATATTCTACTATTCTATTCTGTTGTTCAATAAGCTAGATGTTGTGGGTGCGGATGCTATTGTATCTGATGCTTGCTATGGGGTTGCTAGGTAATAGCTACTGTTTCAAGTGTTAGTACTGGTTAGTTTATAGTTTGTTCGTAAGCAGTCACAAAGATATCTATGGTGGTAAACAAGTCTAAGCTATTTAGGGTGGTTCCGAGGGTGTTTGTAGGTAATTACTATGGCATCTGAGATGGTTGGTGAGGTTTTCCACAGAGTGGCTGTGGTTGATACTGAAGTACTCCTAACATAAGAGGGTGCACAAACTTTTACATTTTGCTCTTCAGTCCTGTTTTAGAGATTGCTATGCGGAAATGGTACTAAAACCATGCTGAAATCTGATAAAAACCTGTATACAAGCTCACAATTTATAGACAGAATTAACATTCACAGCACCTTTATCACCTATAAGGATGTTCTTATTAAGCACAGGGATACATTTCAACATTATTGCACTGCTACAGATTGGAACTCTGTACTGAAAAACATTTATCTCCAAAGTTTGCCTGGAAAAGGGAAAATGTTCTCAACTTTAAATGGATGTTAATGTAATAAGTAATAGAGCAGCAAATAGAGCATTTCTGTTAGAGAGCCTCCCTATTCAGTATGCACTGATCAATACAGGAGCAACAATATGACCAAATATTAATTTTTAAACTGCTGATACAGCATAACTGTTATTAAACAAGCAAGCCCAGAATGTGTCCCTTTTACTTACAGAGGTGAAACACACACTGCTCTGTATCTGTTAGGTTGTGGATTATGCATTGTTATTTAATAATAATATTCCTGAATAAATATTGAATTTTGTAGTACACATGGAGAACACTCCATATGCCTCACAGACCTGAGTACGAACTGAATCCACGATCCCAGGCCGATGAACCGTGTGACAGACAAACTACCTGCAGCGCCACTGTGCTTTAAATTACAATATTTTCATTTGTAATACATTTACATTTACATTTATGGCATTTAGCAGACGCCCTTATCCAGAGCGACTAACAAAGGTGCTTTGCTGTTCACTCAGAATATCCTTAGCTAGAAGACAAAGCTAAAATCTAGAGATTCCTCACGCTTAGATCCTGTTGAAACAAATGTCTTTACGGAGTTAAATACTCCTGAAACAGATGAGTCTTCAGTCTGCGTTTGAAGACAGTGAGGGACTCACTGGGGAAGTCCGTTCCACTATTTTGGTGCCAGAACAGAAAAGAGTCTGGATGCATGTTTTGAGGGATGGTGGGTCAAGCCGAGCTGTTGGTACAGCTCGAGTTTTGACCAATATCACTGTCACACCAACACAAACCTTCAAAACAGCAACTTCAATAGAAATCAATGTAAAAAGATTTTACAGGTTATAGAAAAGTGGAAAATGGATAAACTAGGTTTTAGGCAATATAAAGATGTCTTTAATAGATAAAGATTTAGCTGTTTCATAATTATCTGTTTCTTAATGTGTTCAGTCCTATTGCATTGCTGCTCCATGTCGCACCTTGGTTCCGGAGGAACGTAATTTCGTTACACTGTGTTACTCAGATGTAATGACAATAAATAAAGACAATAAAAAGCCTTGACTTGACTTGAGTCAGGCAGACTAATATACTTAAACTGTATTAGAAGATATGGCCAGTTTTCTTAGTATATATTAAGTGTACCTTATCATTTTAATTATATATTAGCATAAATAACCAAAATAACAACATAATTACAGAACAGCACCATTTATATGTACTTTGTTCTTTTACAAGGGAATGCAGATAATACAGCATCACAAGTCTCTTAGTTTATTCTGTAGTAACGCAACTGCTTTTAGAGATGTCTCAGACTAATGCATGAGCAGTGTGCGACCAGGATAATAAGTTGTTTTCATGCACTACAATTTTACAAATTGTAATACAACTTGTCTCCAGAAAAACATGCTTCAGTGTTAGTGCCTTCTCTGCTGAGCCTTCTCAATTGCCCCACAGACATAAATGAGCATTCAATTTGACAATTTAATCCGTTTGCAATAACAGATTTAAAAGTCCAGCATCTACCCCAGAGGCACTCCAGCCCAAATGTTCTTCTACGCTGCTTTCATTTCATTAACACGAAATCCTTCTGCCGCCCTGTGATGCATTACCCATTTTAAGACATGCAAATGCTTGTTCTGTGTTGTACAGACAACTGTGAACTTATTAATCACACTGTTCAATCCAGCTTCGAGATGGTTATCATATTTATAATTCCTCTACCAGTCTTGGTGCACTTCAAACCTGTATAATTTCAAACACATGCCCTTTGATGTTCATCCTACCAGACAATACAATACAGTTTGTCTATGTGAGTAAATGTAGTTAAGAATAGAAAAGGTTATTAATCTATTTATTATAGTTAACAATTTAATGCCAAGTTACAATTTTTATGCCATGATTTACAGTCTGTATTTTAGGGAGTTAGGTGAGTTAAAGGGCTGCAATGACTGATTTATCTCATAGGATGAGTAATGACAGATGCAGAAAACAGTGAAGGAAAAATGGATATTGGGTGTGTAGAGGAGTAAGTGAAGTACATGTACCTTATTTCTGTCCTCCACTGCCTAGAATATTCTATGTAGCCAACTAGTTTACCTGTAAACTAATGATAGTTCTTCTGACCACGTTTTATATAATTTATTAGAATGAATTTAGAAATTTATTCTTAACTGTTCTAAAATAATAACTGAATAAAAATGGTGATACGTCCACAATATGCTGAACTTTCCCTAAAGAACAACACCATAATAATAGGAACCTCAAGCAGAAAGGAACAAAACACGCAGTGTAATGAAGTCACAGTTGAGGATTCAGCCTCCAAATGCTTTTTTGCTGATATATTTTCTTTTCCACTAGTTGCCATTTCTATTAGTCTCCAAGACTCCCTAAGCCCCTTCAGCAGAGTAGGCCTTTTGACCCACTTTAGTTTACTTTTGACAATCTCATTATTGCAGTAAACACTGTTACAGTTTCTTAAACTCCCCAGTCCAGATCATGGAAACTAACCTACAAGCTTTTTGTTAAATATTTTTAATACACTGTTTCAGAATTTAACCAAAGCTTTACATAAATCTGTCTATGCAGCCAGTTTATCCCCTCTCATCCAGAGTCAATTAATAAGATGTGTTTCAGTCTGGACTAGGGGCAGCTGTGGTCTGGTGGTTAGGGAACTAGGCTTGTGGCTGGAAGGTTACCGGTTTGATTCCCTGAACAGGCAGGACATGTCTGAAGGCACTCAACTCACCAGCTGCTCCCTGGGTGCCATGGAAAGGGCTGCCCACTGCTCCAGGCATGTGTGCTTATTGCCCCTTAATGTTTGTTTAACTGTGTGGATGGGCAAAACGCGGAGCACAGTGGATGTTCTATATGCATGTTTGTTGTTGTTGTTGTGTGTGTGTGTTTTTTTGTAATGAGACTCAAAACAAGGCAGCCATAATATTTCATATTATTTATATTATTTACCTGTAATCAATCTTAAATCCTATAATCAATCTTACCAATCTTAAACATACTGTTACAAAACCTTTTTTTAGTCTTAAAGGGGTTGAAAGACAATTATATATGAGAAAATAACAATATTGTTGCATAAAACCACAGAAATGAAATAAATTTAGACAAAAAACTAGAACATGGGTGCTTTAAATAAAGTATGAGAGGAGAACTCTGATAAGTCAACCATAAATCTGAAATTCCAGTGCTTGCACACATGAGCCAACAACCTGCCACATAGAGCCACGTGTACACAGCTTTCTTAGCACATGCAGAAAACACATGATCCACCCACAGATCTAGGTCACTGTGAAAATGGAACGTCCCATGTTCCAGTTAGAATTCCAGCAGTAGGATACTGGATCATGAGGGCCCGTATGAGTGCTCAATAATGCAAAACCTCCTCCCACGGCCAGCACAGACAGCTTTCCTGATGAGAAAGAAGCTCTATTAACCATACATGTAGCTGCTGATTTGACACATTACAGTGCTTTGGTGCAGCCTACATACAGCCTGATAGTACTTAATTATACTCACCTGTCAAACGTCAGTGGTGAACCTAAACAATGAGTAAAAGACTGTCAGTTAGAGGCTGGGCATACTGAGATATAAGTCGCCTTGTGTTGAAAGACCCATGATGAACACTATAATATTATTTAAAATGCCAGAACAGGATGTGAATTATAAACAGAATGTTTCATCAGTATGTCCACCTTTCTAAATTGTTATATTGAATTTGGCATTTCTTGACAATAGGGTGACTAGAGAGCATAATACATGGCAGGCTGATTTTAAGGTTCCCCTGCTGGGTGGTTGTTTGTGACCAGCATGCAGGTCTGATAGAAGCTGCGAATGTTGCCATCAACTTCCACCCAGCAGGCAACAGGCTAGAGAGCAGTGCCAAGTGCTGTGTCCCTGCTGAAGATTCATCACATAAAGAAACATTTTTGGACAGACCCTCTCTCACTCACCTATCACTGGCTCCATGTCATGTTGTTCATGTTGTAAATTGTCAGTCTTGAAATTTAGTGCAATTAAAAGTCCATTAAGGACAAAGCAGAGTGACACAGAGTGTATATAGACTGTATATAATGGGGAGTGAGCAGTATGTTTTGAAACCTAGAGGCAAAATCCAGCTGACTAGTGCTTAGCCAAGCAGTAGAGACCTTTTAAAAAGGCGAGAAGTCTCGGTCTAATAGCACTTCTTGAAATAGTGGTTAAAGCAATGTGCAGGCACACATAAGAGTTTTAGATGCAGGTCCTTATGGGGACAATAGATAGCGTTAACACTCAATTCCACCACACACTGATTCCCATTTCTATTTCATTTCAAGCCCTCAACTGCCTTGTTTAGCAGCGCACAGTCTGGATAGGCTGAGGCAAGATGACTGATAGCTGTTCCATCCACTTTTTAAATCTGTGAATAAATCTGAATCGCTCATAGTGTTAGCCTGGACGGAACCTCGGACCAGCCTCCCATTATGCACACACTCTCACACTCTCCTGTGCTCTCTTGCTCACTCAAGCTTCAGCTTTTTCACTTCAGCTATCCAATTTAATACCTGTATTTCAAGAAGGAGAGTGCCCCAAGAGAGGTCAACCTGCAGTATTCTCCACAGGCGCAGGCGTGCTCCTCTACAAACCTGCTTTTTACTCCTTATTAGAGTCCAAGATAATTCAAGTTAATGGTATATGAACTTTCCATTTGTGAAAAGCAAAGAAAAGAAGCTGTTTGTCCCTAAAAATCCACTTTACATACGTCTTTGGCCTCCAGTACAGTCGAAAATGGGAAATGTGCTGTTATTCTTGGTCTTTTATGTAAAGATATTCAATGCAGTGACCCTGAAAACCATGCTGTTTACAGTAAGACAATGAGCAGAAGAAAAAAGAAGAGCATGACAAAAGAGACGAGCGTTTCTTTGTGTGAGCGGATTTACACAATAGAAAGAACAGAAACTGTGTTGAGGCTGTGAGGGGATAATAAATGAATAAATAAATAAGTCGATAAATGAATAAATAAATAAACAAACAGAACACTGTCATTTTAGCCCAAAACATCTTTGAATTTCTCAGCAAAGTGAGAAAAAACCTTTTTGTTTTAGCCAATCTCAAATGCTCAACAAATCTGAAGCTTATTTCTTTATTTAAACACTATAAAATGTCGTTATACAGACAGGACATGAAATGTCACCATCAACTTTCAATATAGAAAGTTAAAACATTGCTGCATTGGTTAAGACGGTACATTTATGATGCTTCAATTGCATCACCATTGACGTGATTTCATTGTGTTTTCAAATAATACAATCATACCAGAAGGTTCTGGTTGATAACAAGCCTTAACAACAGCCTTTCCCTTCACAGGAGACACGAAAGCATCCTGGGAAATGACTGACACTTGAGACACCGCAGCAATCGCCATGCTTTACAAAGGAGAGCCAGGGAAACTCCAGCCATCGTTTATCACCTCCAGCGATTCTATTGTGGTTATTAAGAAAGAGAAAAATTCAGTGTCAGCTGCTGTTATCACTCCAATTAATCACAGGCTTGAGAGGTGGCTGAGAAGATCACTTCCCTCCTACGACTCCCAGAAATCTAGCAGGTCTACAGTAATGCTGAGTTTCAGGCTGATGATAATCAGGCTAGGACACTCCCTCTGAATCATTTTCGCCCACAGATAATGGTGCTGAAAATGGCAGGGTGTTTTCCGAGGCTGAGAACGGCTGGACAGGCATGACTCCAGAGCAAGAGTGCTGTTAAACAGCTTTTCGGGCCGTTTTCCTCTGGGAGCCTCGGGGCAGTCGGCAAAATGAAACAAGCACTTTCATTAGGTTTGGGCTCGCTGAGAGGTCTGCTGGGCCAGGCGCGGTGGACAGGCTTATTACCATTGCTCCCCCCGAGTGTCATGCTAGCACTTAAGAGGAGATGACAGTTCTATTTACCATCAGCATGGGTACCTAAGCTGTACCTCAGTTCTCAGGAGTGAGGAAAATACAGCGCTGATATGAGGATTTGTTGTTTGGAAGCAAGGGAGCTGCATTAAACTGCTAGTACCCTAAGCTTCTCACTTCTGCCGCTTTGTTTTTGTCAGTCATCTGAATATTCTGTTTGTGTCTGAACTGAATATTAATGGGATACTCCAGTGTTCTTAACCTTTCATTCAGTGTCTGTGGCACCCGCTCGATTATCATGGACAGCATTTTGAAATGAAATTGCACCCTTCTAGAACAACCTTTCTACTCAAGGAAGCTTTACAATCAGTACTCTTCACAATCACACTTCAGCACTCCAGTGGCAGTCAACTGTGCACAGCATACTCTCTGCCGGCAACGACCGTCTACCAGGAGGACTGTGTCGAGCTGCACCACTGCACCAGCTCATAGATCAGCACACAGACATACACTAATTCACACACAATTTAGAGTAGCCAATTCACCTGATATTCACGTATTTGGAATGTGGGAAGAACCCAGAGTTCCCAGAAGAAACTCACACAGACACAGGGATGATTTGGAAACTCCATGCAGATAGGGCCTTGAACCAAGGCCCCCAGTACTGGGAGGCAAACATGCTACCCACCAAGCAAGAGACTGGTCTGTTTCATGATGATGTCATGCTCTTCTTTATTTATTTACTATATAGGAAATGTGCCTTTGTTGATACAGTCTGTCAGTCAAAATGTAAACAATTCCTGCACTTGTAGTTTCAGGACTGTTCATAGATACACACTTAAACAAGACCATGAGTTGGTATATCCTAATAGGTTGGAGGTTGGAGGCAGCAATGCAGGGTCAGCACTGCATTTGTGGTCAGGTTGTATAGATCAATATTGTTAACAAACACAATTAATCCAAATAACAGTCCCTGTCTTCCTTGTAGTCCCTCACTTTGCTTCTGCTTCTCCAGTTTTACTGCCTTCACTGCTATCAATATTACAACAGTAATGTCACACATGCAGTAAACACATGCTGACAAAGACAGATAGTAAATGTGTTCTTCGTCAATAGGCAGTGGCAGATCTACAACATTTTAACCAGGAGCCGGAAGTCTGGATATGTTAGTAGGGGTTTGACATGGCATAATGAGACGTAAAGAATATCATTAATAAACCATTAAGCCATTCCAATGCTAAACCATTAGCTCATCCCAATAGTAAACCATTAACCCATTCCAAAATTTTCTATTTCTCTTCCTAAACTGGATTTACATAATAAATAAATACAACATGAACCTTTTTAACATTATGTATTTGGAAAATTAATAAGCTAAATCAGGTTTCAACACACAACAGGATCATCACAGTCAGTTTAAATGCTTAACTGCCTTGGCTTTTCTACTGAAAGGGCAACCTCTGACAATCCATGTGGACAGGTGTGTTTGACCAATCAAAAGTACATTTACAGCATTTGGCAGAAGCTCTTATCCAGAGCATTACAAAAATGCTTTGCAGTTCACTCAGAAAATATCCTTAGCTAGTTTGTAGAGGCTAGAATCCAGAGATAGCTTAAGCGTACATGCTCCCACATACAAATGTCAGATTGGATGCCTTGATATAGGATTCATTAAAGTTATAAGCCTGTAATGAGTTAAATGCTCTTGAAAGAGATGGTCTTCAGTTAGCATTTGAAGACAGCCAGTGACTCAGTAGTTCATACCCCCAAGGGAAATTTGTTCCACCACTTAGGTCTCAGGACAGAAAAAACTCTGGATACTTGTCTACCATGCATCTTGAGGAATGGTGGGTCAAGCCAAGCTCTACTTGGTTCTCGAACATGGCTGAACTTAATAACATTAAAGTGAGCTGTGCCACTGCCTTTTGGATCAGTTGCAAGGACCTGATGGTACGCAAAGGAAAGCCAGCAAGAATCAATCCAAAACTAATAAATTACCCATCAAATCAGCCACTTAAAACCCCTCCTTTAGGTTTTCTGGGTTTTTTTAGCAAATGTGCTGAAACTGCTACTCAGGATAATCAAGCCTGTGCTGCAGTTTCTTCAAATAGAGAATAAATTGAAAAATCTTGACTGCTATAATTGACTGAAACAAAAATCTTGCAGATAAAAATCTTTCATCTTTTCCATCCTTTCCAAGCTCAACAGTGTTTGGTTTTGATCTTAGAGGCATGTATCAATTCCCACATGCATGGTCTTCTCAATCAGTGAACATCTTACCATTCAAAGCACTCTGGTAATGCTGGACTCTTTTTAATGTACATATCAAACACATTCCTGTTTGTTCTCCTAGCAGGGTATCACTTGTCTACTTCTTCTTTTTGTAACAGAAAAAGCTCTTTATACATTCAGCACCTCCAGGTAGTACTTCTGGACCTAAAAGCACTTGGAAATATCAGCGGCTCATTCATAATTGATGATAGAAGAGCTTGAGAAGCTGTTTTTCTGACTCTAATATTAACTGTTTAGGCCTGTCCCTGTGTGTGCAGGGAAACAGAAGTTTGCAGCTGAGGGCTTGGTTTGACATTACACACACACACACTCATCCATAAGTTACAGAAATGAGCTGAGTCAGGCTCTGTTGGGATTTTCTTTTGAAACGCTGAAGGCATTATGATGATTATTCTGGACCAGGAGAGGAGCCACAAAAAGACACTTCACATCACACACAGAACAGACTGTAAATAGAGCTGCTGGGTTCTGTCAGAAACAGCCCCACCTTGTCCCACTATAATAAATGTCTCCGATTGGACCCAAGAGAAGATGTGGAAAAAGTCTGTCAGAGTTAACTTAGCGTATATATATATATATATATATATATATATATATATATATATATATATATATATATATATATATATATATATATATAAAAAACATACATTCTCCAGTGAGATTATAATTATATTTATGGATCTCACAGATGAACAAGCAGATGAAAAATCTATCCGTAAAACTATTAAAATAAAAGTCACATTTACTGCCGTTTATAATTAATGCATGTAATACAAACTTACTTTCTATGAATTCATAATATTATTGAATTTTTCTCACTTTGAGCTCAGTGAAAAAGAGAAATTGTGTCAGATGTGCAGATTCAGAACTTTCAGTTTATATAATATATTGTCTTTAAGTGGAATAGAATATATTTTTTGTTGTAAACTTCCTATTACAGTTATTTATTAAATGCAAACATTGCTCAACAAAGATTGATTTTTTTATCCATTTTATAGTTTTTTAATACACAATATGTTTCAACAGTGCAATGTATGTATAGCATAAATTTAATATGCCCACACACACACACAAACACCCACACACACACACACACACAGTGGGGAAGATAACAGTATAAAAATAATAACTGTTTTTATTACTCTGTGTCACTCATGCTTACACACATTTGTGACAATAAACTTGATTTGATTTGATTATATCATTGGATTAAAATAATGCTGAAAGTGTCCAATTCCTTTTCCGTGGCCAACAGGAGCTCACCAAATGTCACAGAGAAGCCCTGGTTTCATTAGTAACAGCATGGTGTTTTATTTCAGTTCAGGCACTAGGTTGAAGCATAGCTTGTGCGTGGGTGATGCACAGATGGCAGACAAACATATTCATGGACTGAAGGACAAAACAGTAAATAATTGGTAATTATGGCAGAAAAATAAACCTGCAGGTCTGGTTCAAAAAGAAATGGTGTGTAAGCTCTGTCTGAACTCTGAATGAGTGGAGTTTATATGAGCGTTTATTATGTTGCTATTTAGACAACGTGTAAAACCCTTTTCACTGTCCACTGTCAGTGACCAGACAGGACAAAATATATGCTCAGATATTCCTCAGATACCATTATGTCGGTCTATCCCTGGCCAGTGAGAGGCCCTTTGACTTGCATGCAAACAGACCAATCACAGTTGATTCTTCTCAATATGAATGAAAAAACAACTGCGAGAAACAAAACGGGTTCATAGATTTACTGTCAGGTTAAAATTGAAAATGATGCTTCAGATTCAAGCAAGTAAAGTTCACACAGGACAATCACACTCTCAGTTCCTCTATGATCTATAAATGTGATGTACAATATCCAATCACAAAGCACTGAGTGTATACACCTGATTAATGTGGTCATGTTTAATTGGATCACCAAAAATGCATGTTGATGCAAGTTATAAACGGCAAACTGAGCAGAGCAAACAGTTGATAGCTACAGATGACTAGGTACCATTTAACTTGATAAACAGGATAAAGAATGTAATAGTAAAAATTATAGTTAAAGGGGCTGTAGAATGGAGAAATTAAAGCTTTAGTGAAAGTTCCACTGGGAGACTCAAATGCCACACCTTCATGCTTCATTCATCAGACAATCACATGTCCCCACCTGTCTTTTACTCCCACGCCCCTTTGCTGCTTTGCCTTTTCCTCCTTCCTCCCCATTACTACCAGTTTGATCCCATTGGTCGTCCAGGTGGTTGGGTCTGAGAAGGCCCAGATGTTTTAAGACCTGGCCGGGAATACAGGGCCATTGCCCTGAGCCAACGAATTGTACACCATTGGTCAGAATAATATCCTTGTTTTTGGAAGAAACAATAAATAATACTTCCAGATATTTTTTCCATATAGTGAATCATCTATACATTATCATCAGGATTAGTTATGAAAATATTCTCAAATGGCCTTTTATTAGCACTGCCAAGCACTAAGAAGAGGAAAAGGTGTCAGTTTCTTACAGAAGAAATATTGTAAGTAACCATTATCTCTTCCAGCGTCAGCTAAGCAGAAATGGCAGCTAACGCATGGCCAGTGTGTGACTATCGTTTAAATTATAAAGTGTGACTGTTACTGTGGGTTTTGTCATAAAGAGCAAGGAAACCCTTCTAATCCCTGAGGGAGCACAACACAGGCGGCAGCCAGAGAGTGCGTGCATGTTTGTGTGTGCATGTGCATGCATGCAAGCAAGCAAAAGAGAGGGCAGAGAGAGAGAGAGAGAGAGAGAGAGAGAGAGAGAGAGAGAGAGAGAGAGAGAGAGAGAGACGAAGAGAGAAATAAGAAGGACATGAAAGACTAAAAGCACAAAGTATGAAACGGCCAGTTAATGAACCAGTACAGATGGACAGAAAAGGAAAAAAACACAATCAATCCTTAGTTTATTAGCTCTGGATGTGACACATTGAGGATCTTCAGCACATACAGAAAACACACACATTTCTTCTAAAATCAAGGGTACTAATAGTAGGAGTGTACAAACATATCAATACTCTTGAATATCATGATATAACATTTTGTGATATTGTATCAATTTGCAAAAATACAGTATTGATTTTTAATTACTCTGTGCAACCTTCATAATTCTGGTTCAAAGAAGCAGTGGATGGATTAACCTGTATCGGAGGAGGCATGTGCTTCATCCTGTTGGAGCATTGTATGTGACGGGGACAGTCGTAATGGGACGAGGTATCTGTCACTTCCAAATTTGGGGAAATTTGGGATAAAAAAAAGTTACACATTTTAACAACAAATCTCAACATTTACTAAATATTCATATAGATAAACCCCACATTGTAAAGAGGTATCTTTTTAAAAAAGAGGTGTGTTGCACTGAAAAGTAAACTCAGTACAATTGTTCTATACAGTACTGAAAAAGGGTTCTTTAGCTTATAACTGAACATCCTTCTGATGTATGGAACTATTTTGGAAAGATTCTTTGAAGATCCATTTGATTGTATTAATTATTTTTAATCAGTACATTTATTTGATAAATGAAGAATCACTGATAACAAGTGTGATTAAAAAACTAAATGATTAAACACTCAAAATGTTCTATACTATCTATTCATAGTTCTATAGCCATTTTTTAGCACTTGCCACCAAGAAAACATCAAAACATTTTGTCATTTTGTCATAGAGAATGAAGCAGAACATAACCTTAATGTATGTTTCAGTGCCATATGTATCATTTGTATCTATAGTGTGTGGTTAGTGTATGTTCATGTATAAACACTCTATTAATATTACATATAGGTTTATTCTTTCATATCATTATTTTTATTATATAATTATATATCTTCTTTTTAATGCATCTGTTTACTATTGCGAGGGATTTGTACCTACGTTTTTACTCACTCTTACACCTATGTAATGTGTGAGTAATGTGTAATGTGTTGAGTTCAGTCCACAAGCTTGCAGTGCTATTTAGATCAGGGGAGGGATAAAAAAACAAACAACATTTCCTTTGATAGTTTTTTTTTTA
The DNA here is from genome assembly GCA_034509495.1 of Acestrorhynchus altus. Taxonomy (NCBI): domain Eukaryota; kingdom Metazoa; phylum Chordata; class Actinopteri; order Characiformes; family Acestrorhynchidae; genus Acestrorhynchus; species Acestrorhynchus altus. The sequence continues at coordinate 37,559,475 of CM067503.1, read as the reverse complement.
TTTTGTTTCTGTTTTTTTTCTGTCAATACATCTGGAGGGCACAGTGGAGAGGAAGACACCCGCAACACCATTACTGACTTGTACTAAGCCACACTCTAATACTGCTGCAACGCTCCACACATCCAGCTCTGCTGCTGAAAATGAATGAATTCAGAAACTAAAGACTAATCAAACCTTGCTGTCAGCCACACTTCTCTTTCGCCTGCCCTCTCCTGACAATGGGCAAGTCTCGGTCCTGCAAGGGACCTTCCTAATGAGCTCTCAAACTGTCCCACATCCTCATCAAAACACACACACACACACACACGCACACACACACACACACACAGACACTCACGCCAGTCTCTAATCCCTCCATCTGCACTTCAATTATTCATGCATCACCCTGCCAGGCTTCCTGGCACTTTCGCTATGATTACTGTACCCTGACCTGAGAGAGGGAGAGAGAGAGAGAGAGAGAGAGAGAGAGGGAGAGGGAGAGGGAGAGAAAGACAGAGGAGAGAGAGAGAGAGAGAGAGAGAGAGAGAGAGGGAGGGGTGATGGTGGTGAGGGTTGGGGGGGGGGTCTGCCATTCGTGCCCTGCTACTTTTCTACCTGCGTGGATTAAATACACCATTAGACCCTGCAGACTAAAACATCTCCAAACGTGACCGGCTGCCTGAGGGGAAACACAGAGCACAGGAAATAAAGTAAAAGCTTTAAGAGGCTGCCTTTAAAAACGCCAGCTCATTAGCAGCAGCGTTTCTACCATTTTTCTGAGAAAGCAGTAAGAAAGTTCCTGATATGGGTGAGGAGATTTGCATAAAACGGACAAATTCTGGTCTAGATGCATAACCATGTCTCACCTAGAAAAAGGGGTTTGGGGTCAGGGGTGACCGAAACTCAAGAGATTCCAAAATTAAACACATGATCCAACTCTGACCTGATCTACTAATTAAATTCTTCATGCCTGCTCTTCTCTGCCAATACTTTTCAAAGTTAACTTCATGTTATGCTGGTAGTTCTTCTGCTCGGAGGAGGGCAACCAGGCCAAAAAACAGCCATTTACATTTCTGTCATTAGCATGGTTTAATAAATCATGATGGATTTGATTTGCGCCTCAATGTCCATGACTAACCATGTCTAACTTGAAGTGAGTAAATCTACAAGGTTGGGAACTTCCTTTTAGTATTTAGAGATGTAAACAAATGTCTCTTCTCACCCACACATTCGCCTATTATTAAGCTTGAACCATTGAACCAATTTTAATTGTAAATATGACTTTATACCTCCAGAATTCATTGCTAACAGCAGGTCTTTTTAAACAAACAAACATAGAGAACACAAAACTGTTGAACCCTGTATACACTTGCATTACAACTGAAATAATTTTAAACTTAGAAATCTGCATGTATTTTTCTGGTGCATGCTGTGCATAGACAATCCAACAGGGGACAGAAAACAGGTATATGATTTTAATCCGACTCAGGCTTTATTGTCATTCTCATCATATGACATGATAGAACGAAAAACAGTTACTCAGGCTTGGTGTACAGCGTGAATTTAAGCTAGTTAGAAAAATAAAAGGAAGAGAAAATAGACTAATGTAGCTAGAAAAATAAACTAAGTTTAATAAATAGCTAAGTAAAAATAAAAGTAAATGTACTGCACAATGTACTGTAAGTTGTAAGATTTGTTGTAAGGTTGTGAGAGGTAGCAGCAGAACTAATCACATCAAGGTGACAGTGTGCATAGTCAGTATGGGTGGGGCTGTGTTCAGTCAAGTGTCAGTATGTGTGGGGTGGAGCGGTTTTTTGTAAAAAAAAAAAAAAAAAAGAGACTGCGTCAGGGTAGAAACTGTCTAGATGTTTTAGCCTGGATGCAGCACCTTCCAGAGGGATGGTGTGGTAAAAAGTCTGTGCAGGGTGGGTGGGGTCACAGAGTATGCAGGCAGCTCTCTCCTTGCATTTGGTGTTGTAAATGTCACTGATAAGTGGTAAGCTGCACCCAATGGTCCTCTGTGCAGATTTTACCACTCTCTGCAGCATCTCCTGCAACATGTTCAGGACACTCTCCACCACACAGGTGTAAAAGGACCTGACCCTGGGGGGAAACAGTTTCAGGATGGTGGAGGATGTGTGGCAGTTGAACCTGACACTCTGGCTTGCTGGTCAGGAAATCCAGAGGATGAGGGATGAGGAGGTACCCAGTGCTGCAAGCTTGGACACCAGATTGTGCGAGATGATGGTATTAAAGCAAAAACAATGAAATTGAAATCCAAAAACAGCAGACAAGAGTCCTTATTCTCTAGGATCACAGCAGTGATGGCATCAGCTGTGTATTTTTGGTGATTTGTGTAATTAATTATTATTTATTTCATTATAATGTCATTATTAAGATAATATTTAATAAGATTTTTTTAGACAATTAATCATTTATCCCACTGATGTTGAAATATTTGTGAAATCTAATGAAAAGATGTGAAAAGATAATATGTAAAGAATGTCCTACTTGTTCCCTCACACCATTAAAAAGGCTGCAAGGCTTCTTTTTCCTCAATTTTTCTCCACTTGCCATTTCCTGCCCACTTCAGAGGACTTTCTCATCACATGGTGAAGGATGTCAGGTTGTTCCTCTAAGACACGAAGCCAGCAAACATCTTCTCATGCTGCTGCTAATGCACACATGGAGTTCTGTGTCAGGTAACAGATACCTGTGTTGGTTAGTATCACACTGAAAGATGGTGCCATCCTACCCATGCAGAAAGAACTAAGGCCTACTAATGACTCTTGGTCATGTATCCTCAAGTGTTCACTAAAGACAATTATTTCTAAGCTTTATAGGTTCTTCTTTTGTTTGTGGGTCTTTGAATAACCTTCATAAATGGTTTTAAATACCATTTGCATAGAGCATTGTAATCCCATATTGGAATAATGGTCCTGGAGTACCACTGCCCTGCAGGTTTCTCCTAATTTCAGGTGCATCTGATCCAGAAAATGAACTGACCAGCCATTGCTGAGACAAACTGGAAAACATTAAAATATGCTGGGCAGTGGAGGTCCAGGACCTAAAAAATAAAGCCTGTTGCCATTGACAATGGAACTGCAGTACTGTTAGTTTTAATCATTTCTCTCAGTGATGTTTCTCAACAAGTGCCAGAGTGAACCTGAATCAGCTGTGTTGTTTTAATTAAAGGCAATGACCTGCAGGGTTTACTTAATGTTTGGCCAATGCGCTTTCCCTAAGTACAATTGACATCTGTCCCTTTGGCTCCTCGCACCATCTGTTTGTGTATTGATTTCTTAAACCCTCTTATTTTACCATCAATGTGTTTCATTTCTCCATCCTACCATCCCTTAGGAGAACACTGACGTTTTATCCTTTATTTAACTGTCAGGCCTTCCTGTTAAAGGCTGTAAGAGTGCGTTACCATTTTCCCTGCTACTCAGAGTGGGTCTATGTTGGCTGGATAAAGCGACAAACACTCTTGGATCAATGCAGGATTTAACTGTCAAGGTTTGATGTAATGCCTAATAATAATTGATTCAAAGTAAATGTAGATAAAAGTAATTTGTAGTTTTAGTTTACCAGCTAAACAGATTCACTGAAAGTATTAAAAGTTCTAGTTACAGAGAGACATATTCAAGTTATTCTAACATAATACATTACAGGTATTTTGAGATTCAGAGTCTAGAAGTTTGCTCCAAATGTTTTAAATATACCTTTGATTTCAGACAAAGAAATGAGATTATGTCCTAATACCTTTGTCTATATAGTAGAGAGTAGAAGATGTGTGAAGTAGTGGAGTCGTCTAAGAGGTCATTATTCAATTCTTGCAGTCTAAAGTTATCATGAGGTTAGGAAAAACAATAAGATTAGATTTAAACTATATTTATAAAATATATGGACAAAAGTGTTGGGACACCTGCTCATTCATTGTTTTTTCCCAAAACCAATGGATTTAAAATGAGTATTTCTTGCTTTTGTTGGAGTAACCTTTTATTCAATTCTGGACCATTGCTTCAAATATTTGACTGCATTTAGTGACAAGAACACTCGTGAGGGAGGGTTGAAGATCACCACCTTACCTCATTGCCAACTCCCCAACTCCCCAGTAGTGAATAGAGCACCATTATTTTTGAAAACACAGTTCCACTGCTCCATACTGGGGCCTTTATACTCCTCTAGCCCATGCTTGGTACTAGGCATGTTCCAATAAATGCATGTTAATCAGCTACAAAGTCTCATATTCTATTGTCAGTATTTCTAAACAGGAACTAGACAAGCTGTGTGTGTGCATTTGCACATCTGTGTTAGCAATGAGCTACATGCATTCATGAGAAGGGGTGTTCACAAACACTTGGACAATGCTACTGCGTTAAACTTTTATTTTAAATTTGGAATTATATTATTGAACATCACTTGTAATCAGACAAAGTACCTTATTTCTACTAAAGATATATATATATATATATATATATATATATATATATATATATATATATGAGTTCTCCCCAAAAGCAGGGCTTGTATTAAAAGCTGGATGTTCTGAATTTTTATATATCGAGATGCTGTTACAATGATTCCTGATTGATCAGAATAGCGCACTGCTGCTTTTATGTCTTTTCGAGTTCATTCCAGAAGATGCCTAGACTCTATCTGTATGGTACAATGTCTCCTGGGGATGCCATTCTACCAAACTGATATCAGCTCTGTTACGTCAGGCAAGAGAGAACACAGTTCAAATACAAGTCAGTCATATCCTTCTGCCATATCAAATAACTGCTGAGAAGTGATGAGCCTTACTGCTGTGAGTTAAGCCTTCTTCAATCACACATGGTGTGTGCAACCAATTACACTTGCTCCACTCTGTTCCACACCGAAAATGCACCACATACACACACTGAGGCAACTCATGATAGCTAGAACTGAGATCAGTAGAGATCATGCATGAAAAAAGCCTGCATGCTGGGAACCATTTTTGGAAGGATAAAATAAATCTTTAGTCGAGTTAATTTGTTCAACATTGGTGTATATTGCTTTAAAAAACATTGACTGTAAAAAGAAAAGTAAATAACTGGCAATAAGTTTGTCAGGAACTGTTAAATGAACAGTATTCAACTGTTAGAAAACATAGTGAAATACTGTTTTTATAAATAGAGGATATATGACCTGTAGGTCAGTCCTTTTACAGTATTATACTGTTAAATGACATGTTTCTCAAACCTCTGCCACAGTGTTATACATCTTCCTATTATTATTGCAATAATTAATATTATTTGTGCATTAATTAATGTTATTAGTGCATCACAAACAAGCATCACATTCAACACACTGAACAGACCTTCATCCACCACCCTTTATGCCCAATGAGTTCAGTCTCTGAGGATGCCATTCTTATCTTTGATGAAAAATGTAAGAGCAAATTTACTGCCGTGCAAAGCTCATCAACACTGGATTGTTTGTCATCTGATATAACAGACCTCTCCTACAAGCATGTTCATTCCATTAGCAGCAGTTTGAAAAGATGCAGTTGCTAGCCTCCACCCTCCCAGCATGTCAAAGCTGAAATCACACATACGATAATATAATGCCTGGTTTGCGGGACTTCCTGCCATATCACTTTCCAGATTATAGCATATCCACACTGTGTCTGCTAGGAAATACACAGATCAGACTTTACTGCTTACACATTTCCTATCATGTTCAATACAAATAAAATCTTATATATACATCCCTCATTGGTTTTCACACCTCAGTACATGGTATACAATCCTTTATCTCTGCTTGTACCCTAAAGGTCTGACAATCTGCTCATGTCCTGCAGTTCAGTCTGGCTTCCATTAGCACAATATTTACTGTTTACCTGCAGTTACTGACTACCATGATATCTGTTAATTTCCTGATTTAAAATATATGACTTTATAAGACTGCTTTCATGAAAAATGTTATATCTCCAAAAGTCACATTTATGGGAGGAAAAATGCTCCTTGAGGAACGTTTGGAAGTTCTTCAGTTTGAAACTGTAGTGGAACCCTCCAGGTGCTTCAAGGAACCTTCAAAAGGACTAGGGTTTCCTGAAGGTTCCTTGAAGCACCTCAAGATATAGACAGAGATCTCTACAGTTTCATATTGAAGAAAATGCAAACATCATTTCATTCCTCAAGGATTTTGTGCTTTTAACAGTGTATGTTTAAATGTGAAAAACTGTGTGGTGTGAAATGACGATAAATAAAAATTATGTGTTTTTGAACAAAGGGTAGCAGGTATCACTTGGGTCTACAAGGTATCAAGGGACTACAAATGTACTGTTGTATTCTTTTGCAACTGTTGATTTTAAATCCATTGCCTTCATATATTTTCAGGCTATGAAAAGATGAAAATATGTTACCTGTATTATTTGTGTACTGACATGTACTGTTACCCAAGGAAAACACGTGTAAAGCAAATTTAAGGGAATTTATGTGGTTATTTTGTGTGTTCACTAAAGGTAGGAAAAATGCTAATAATATAATAATAATACTATACTATAATAAAATAATAGCATTTACTATACAAACATTATTATTATTATTATTATTATTATTATTATTATTATTATTATTAAAGATAGAAATACTAGCATTTTATTAATCTTTATACTTTATTTTATTACTTTATTGTCAAATGAATTAATTTCATCATGTATGTTTACTCAGTTCTTCATTTGGGACGTGGTTATTTTAAAGTAAATGCTGCATTGGCACAAACCTGCTGCAGTCTCTGCTGGCTGCCTGCTCATCAGCCCTTCATGTACGAAAACATGAATACATGCATGCACTTCAGCATCTTCTTCTCACATCAAAGACAACCTGACCTCTCTGCCGTAGCAAACACGCAGGATATGCTTCCGCAGCCTGAGGAGCCACGTCTCTGCATTGATGAACAGGGCCACTTGGCATGCCGAATGCCAATAAGCCTGCAGCAGCTCATTTGATATGCTTCTACCAGTTTAAATATCACCACTGTCCTAACTAAACCATAAATGTCTAAAATAATGTCAAACTATAATGCAAACAGACAGTATTGCAATTTTGAAACATTTCTATCTATCTATCTATCTATCTATCTATCTATCTATCTATCTATATATATATATATATATATATATATATATAGAGAGAGAGAGAGAGAGAGAGAGAGAGAGAGAGAGAGAGAGACAGAGAGAGAGAAAGAGAGAGAGAGAGAGAGAGACAGAGAGAGAGAGATTATAAAAATAAAATATCTTCATATATTCTCCATTAATCGATTGATGGGTTGTTTAAAACTGTGAAAACAGTAAGCAATCAGCGAGATTCTCTATTTGGTTGCATTTGTTATCAATACCGGAATTAAGGAAATGTACACAATATAATAACAACCATCAATTATACCTAAAACCAGTGTACCACTTCAACTCTAATTTAAAACCACATTCCTTAAGAAACAGTGGAATACAAAAACTTAATACTTAAGATGAGCTTCAATATGTAAAACTGCATATAAGGAATTATAGGTTTATATCAAAAGTGCTAGGAAATAAAATGCTTCTCAGTAAGTCTTTCTTGTGGAGTTATTGATTAAATTGAGGACCATAACATGGAAATTGCTCTGACCGCCAGTAACAACCCAGCCCACTCTCTGGCAGAGCAAAGAGCTGAGAACTCTAATGCGTTACAACAGAAACGCATTTAATACAAACAAAGACATGAAGGCAAATCTGGCAGTCCAAAGATAAGACTGAAACAAAGCAACTCATTCCAAATGAGGGATCTATTAAGAGCATTACTCAGTGCCAATGAAGAGAGTGCAGGGCGAAACCATACTGGGCCAGAGAGACAATAAGTCAGAATGAGAGAGAAAGCATATTTCTGTTCTATCCATCAGTGGAGTTTAGCCCCAGCAGACTTTGGGCACCTGCTGATGTGTGTTAGTGGTAGCTTTCTGGCCACTGTGTGTTTGTGTATGTGTCTCTGGGTAAAGTTCACATTCATTAATCATGGCCTCACAAATAGCACCTCCACCCCATGTGGGTGTGAATCCACTGCCATGACCTGAAACACCAAACCTGTTCCACCTCTGCTCAGTCCTGCTGGATAAGTGCCAGTCATGCTCACATACTCATAAACCCTGTTCTGAAAAATACAGATGTAATTATATTGCATCCATGTTACAGCCTTATTCCAAAATAGATTCAATTCATTTTTTTCCATCACAATTCTACACACCATTCCCCGTGATGACAAAGTGAGAAAAGTTTGTTTGAAATCTTTGCAAATTTATTAAAAATAAAACATAAAAATATAACATGTACATAACTATTCACAGCCTTTGCCATGACACTCAAAATTAAGCTCAGGTGCATCGTGTTTCCACTCATCATCCTTCAGATGTTTCTACAGCTTGATTGAAATACACCTGTGGTAAATTCATTTGATTGGAAAGGCACACAGCCTTTTTTATAGAAGGTCAAATGAACGGAATCCATTTTGAAATAAGGCTGTAACAACAAAATGTGCAAGCGTTGTGAATACTTCCTGGATGCACTATATTATATGTTCTGTGGTGGACAATGGTTATGGTAAATGCTGGTGCATGGTGATGTCACCAAAAAAATCAGAAGGTGTTTTAAATTTGCTGATTATTGCTTTCCGCCTCACGGCAACATGAGTGTGATAACGCTGTTAGCCTCCTTTTACCTTGATCTTCAATGGTCAGGACCCCAGAGGAGCACCACAGAGTAGGTATAATTTGGGTGGTGGGTCACTCTCAGCACTGCAGTGACATTGACATGGTAGTCACCGCCATGTGAGTGTTACTGCAGTGCTGAAAATGACCCACCACCCACATAATACCTGCTCTGTGGTGTTCCTGTGGAGTCCTGACCATTGAAGAATGGGGTGAAAGGAGACTAACCAAGTATACAAAGAAGCAGATGGACAACACTCTGTAATTATAGAAATATGAAGGGCCCTATATGTTAAATAGAGCTGATAAAATTAACAGGGAGCATAGTAACAAAGATGTATTTATAATATTATGGCTGGTCAGTGTATGCAAAGTGTTATTGAAATTATTTTTAAAATGGTCAGAAGGTCAAATAAACACTCCAGTTTTAAATAATCAGAATGGTTTTTTTTAATTATTTGATGGTTAAGGCATTAAACAATTAAATATTGGTTTATTTGACCAGAGGCATGCATCAACAAGGTTTAAAACTAATGTAAAAAGGTCTGTTTGGATTTCAGTGAATAATAAATATTGTATTACTGTTTATGTCTGTATTTTCAGTTCTATGATCAGAAAAACTCAATGTCCATGTATTTTCTCCTACTGGTAGTCTCATTAGTACTAATCAGTACCAGATTATTTGAATTGTTGATATGTGTCATGTTAGTTCACCTGAAGCTAGCTGAGAATACATTATAATGGCTAATTAAGCAAGCATGCATGGTTATTTAAATAATAATTCATATTTGGCCGCAGAAAGAAAGACACGCTTTCTTTTCTCATGTAAGTGCATTGTCAAAATCAGCTCAAGCCCATTCTGCAGGTGTGTTGCTCTATTGTCCCAAGGTGCGTCCAAACCCAATCCGTATGGCCTACATGCAAGGCCTGACTCATTGCTAATTCACAAGGATGGCTCGGCGAACAGCAGGTCAGAGGTGTAAATATGTCTATTCATGGCATCAAATGGTCTCCTTTGAAATGGCCGCCATCATAAAGCCTGCCAAAACGCCAGGCAAATTAGGAGCTTTAGTGCTCCTTAAGCACAGTCTCATTGTTCCACTCTTAGAGCAACACAGTAGCACAGGCTGAGCGCACCTAAGTAATGAATAACATTTACAGTATGATTATTTGTAACTCATCAATAAAAATACAGCAGACTGAAAATCAAACTGACCATGACCATGACCCTTCATATCATTTTTTTCTAACTGAGGGAAATTGATTTTGAATCATTGTACCTTGCTTATTTAAAACCCTTAATAGATGAGCTTCGGCATATTTCACCTGTTTCGTCTGTTTAAGCAGTTTACTGCTTAAATAGACTGTTTACTCACAGCTCAGCTATACAATCTTATGTCTTATGAAGATCCTTAATTGAATAACATTGTTCCAAAGAGTAATGCAAGCTCAAGATAGATGGATGGATTAATGGAAGAATTGGCCCCCATCTCCATCATCACTCAGTGTGGCACAGGTTGGGTATTTGTTAGCACATGTAACAGAACTATCAGCCAGTGTTCTCATCAAAGCATCTTCCATTGCACAATGTATGAACAGCAGTTTCGCAGTTGATAGGAGTCCAAGTCCTGAGCAAGAAATAAATATAACTTGGTGAAATATTTGTTTAAGCTGGTTTGAATCCCTGAACTGGTATGGCCTGACTAAGTGTTCCTTAATGTGACCCAGAACAAGGAGATGGTGGTAGACTTCAGAAGGAAGAGGTCCACAATCAGGCCTATGACCATCATGGGTCAGTTGTGCTGGTTGACACATACAAATATCTGGGTGTCCTGCTGGACAACAAATTGGACTGGAGGGTCAACAACAATGCTGTGTAAAAGAAGGGGATGAGCAGACCTTTTGAGAAAGCTCAGGTCCTTCAATGTATGCAGCAAAATGTTGGCCATCTTCAACCAGTCTGTTATTGCAGGTGCTGTCTTCTTCACAGAAGTCTGTTAAGGAGGCTGCATCAAAGGGGGAGATGCCAAAAAGATCAATAAACTGATCATGAAGGCTGGCTCTGCTCTTGGATGCTCACTGGAGTGTTTTGGGGCGGTGGTGGAAAGACAGCTCTCAACAAACTGACTGCTATCCTGGACAACACCCCCATGACTTACTGGTCAGACAACGGAGCACTTTCAGCACTTATCAGACTCATTCAGCTCCACTGTAGCAAGGAGCGGTTCAGGAGGTCATTTGTACCAACAGCAATCACACTGTACAACTTCCTTACTGTGTCTGGACATTATTACACACTGAGCCACTAACAGGACAAGCTCCCTAATTTCCATTCGATCCTATCAAATCATTGCACTGACACTTTTTCTACACATGTACACAACTGACAGACTCACTGAATGGCTGGACATGACTGCTCCTCTATTCATATCTCTCTGCACAGATGTTATTCATATCTTCTATTCATATATTTGCATATATACTTTACCTGTACATCTGTACTATCTATCTAAACTCAGGTTCTCCTTACATTCCAAACATTTGTACAAGTTTTTGTAGGTTTCAGAAGAAATCTTCTAGTAATGAGTGCTCAGATTGTGTTTTACTTCAAAGTAATTCCATGTAATTAGAAACTTGTAATGGATTAATTACATTAGTAATTAGTAAACCCCAACACTACATCAAAGTAGCATATTCTAAAAAAAAGTACTTATGGTTAGTATTTATATTTAGTCTTTATGAGGAAAAACAAAAAACATGATCAAATTCATACAAATGTCTAAATTCTGTTAATATTTACATCGCAAATGAAGACAAATTTGATAAATACTTTTCTGTTTTTTTGGTAAATAAAAGTATGTGAAACTATGAAAAAATCCCACCAAATTAGCCTAGGGTTCTAAAGGTTAACTGATTTTTAGGCAATGGTTCCTCTATAATGTACCTTATAGCTGCATGTGGTTCTTTACCTGGTTAAATGGTTCTTTACCATAGAATACCAAAAAGTGTTACTCTCTTGTTATGTATCAAAGAAACCATTTTCATTACCATAAATAATTATACATATATAATTATACAAATTATATACAAATATACATATATAATAATAAAAAAGATTTTATTGCATTTAAGGAGGTATAAATACAATCATTCAATTCTTAGTTTAGCCAGAAAGCATCATTTTGGTCTGTCTCAGTTGTAGGTTAAACAGAATAGCTAACATTTCTGGGCATCCTTGGGGTCCTCTGAGGGGATCTTAGAGAGGTAAAGCACAGATGTAGATCACTGACACACCCACAGGCAGATTTCTTCACTCGTCCCTCTGTTGTCAAATCCTTTGGATCACAAGGACATTGTTGTCACACCACAAAGCCGCAACCAAAGAGCAACATCATAAATAAGTCCCTTTTTTATACAAACACAGGCAATCAAAATGGGTCAACACAGTCACAGAAAAACAGAAATGAAGAAGAGCAGCAGGTCCACTAAAATGCAGCAGCCATGGGGGACAGTATAATGACAGGTCCAAACAGTTCCAAAAACAGTGCAGATAAAACACAGCTCACTAATTGGCCAAGGGAGGCCTTCCTTTGCCCTCAAATCAGACTGTATAATTAGCCCCAGCATTGCGACCCCCTCGCTCGATGCCCAAACAGTGAAGGGTAGGCGGTGCTTTTGAAGTGGTTTGAAAGCAATGGGGCACTCAACTCCAGAACAACTATCCATGTTCTTGTGCACCAGCTTGTTTTCAGTGTAAGTGTCAAACAGTGAAATAGATAATAAGACAAGAAGAACTACATATTCAAATCCACAGCGAAGCATGCAAATACATATATGCCGCTTTTCACACAACATCAAGACATGGGGCATATATATTTAGCCTATATCTATTAATATATGTAGTTCCTCTGTGTGTATGTGTGTGTACCTAAATGGTAATGATGTCCCATATCACTGATGTCCAATAAAAAACATGTATCTCCCTTATTATCCACTTATTTTCCATTCACTTCCATTCAAACTAATGTAAAGTTGATGTTTTGGAGATGTATTTTTCATTGGACAGTGACAATATCCATGCAATGTATGTTATATATATGTAATAAGTACCAGGCTTTCCTATTAAGTCCGGAAAATTGAAGAAAACATGCACTAACACATACACACACGTAAGATGTCACAGTAAAGCTGGGCCATCCCAGCCCTACCTGTCAGCTTATGTCAGAAGTCAGTGACGTTCCTATAAGACCATGATAACTGCAGAGTAACTTTCTAACAAGCTCTTCTCTTCTCACATCAATCTCTTTGAAGAACACGACAAAGTTGGCAGAGAAGTCTGGGGTTTTCCAAGTCCAATCACCTCTCCAAGCACGAGCAGTGCTCCTTATTATCCTTCTCATTTCATTTTCATATAAAATAAAGTTTGGAGAGACTCATTTTTCTTCACTTTGCTTCAATCTTTGAGAGCTCTGTGCCAAAAATGGCCACTGCAGCAGCACAGAGGGCAGTCAGTCATTAATTAAATCTGAAAATGGTGTGATAACAGGGCTGGTTGGAATAATTAAGCAGAAGAGTCTCGGATGTATATTCCTGCCCACCTGGTTCATCATTAAAACCTATAATTAAACAAAAGACTTTTTGATAACAATGCTCTTCAGTAATGAAAGCGTACAGGCATGAATTTTCTCATAAGCTCTCACAAAGTCTCTGCAGCTATAAGATGAAAAGCAGCTCCGGATGTTTCTCTATTGATCTGCTTTCACTGCCGCTGGTGTATTGGAAATGGATAAACAACAGGTTTGCCAACAGTTGCTGCATTGCCAGTTTGATAGTTTTGATGTCAAATTTTCATTCTTGAATAGTTATTAAGGCAGACATATTTAGAACTACATCCACATTTAAAGAGCAACATCAGTGAAATAGATAGCGGGCATGATATAGCAAAGTGGTAGCAATGTGGGATGTGGTCCTTAGTCAGCATGCTAACACTACACCAGTGATTTTGGACGAGGGCTGCAGCTGGGGTGATAATACTGCTGTAGGGATGTTTTACTCTCAGACATGATGAATGATGGATATCTTAGCTAGCTTACTTATGCTGTTTGCATAGCATCTTTCCATAAAATCACCCATGTTTATATAACCTTACGTGAAGCCGGCCAGTCCTCCAGAACCCACAAAGCACAGAGAAAGACGACAGAGCTTAAAGGGCACTGGTGTTGATCTTTAAAACTAATTTCATTTACTATAGGCAGACTCAAATACTGCCTATAGTAAAACAAATTAGTTTAAAAGAGCAACACCAGTGCCCTTTTAGTACTGTCTCTTTTCTCTGTGTCTAGCTATTAGAAATGTTTACAAGGTATAAAATTCTTTATAATATTTATTGATTCACATATAAAACACAGTAATTTCCGTGCTCAGGCTTTCTTCAACGTGCTCACTATATAGAGACACTTAGTGACATCATCAAGTGACAAGCACATCATGCAAATGGTCTAAAATGATTATATGTGAACTCTTATGGCAAATTAAAACAAAACCATTTATATAAAAATGAACAAATGAAACTAAAGTAGACAGGGCAGAGAGAATTCTTAATCCATGTCTTTTGGATTCACAGTATTTAGCTTAAAAATATACCAAGCCTCTCTCAGCAGGAGGCACTTCTCATGTTATTCATGTAATAAATTGGCCTGCATCATTAAAATGTCTGGCCACCAGGGATTTTTCATACTTATCTCTAATTGTACATTCATGTTCACATATTCTTGTTTTTAATGTGTTTTATTTTCTCCATATAGCTCAGAACACAGGGACAGACTAATGAGTAAAGCACAAAGGTCGATAAACATGATTCTTATATGAATCTTATTTCACAATTATTTCATGATGTCACACAATTGTTACCATCTGAAATCATTACCAAAGGAAAATGGTAAAGACCACACTTGGTAAATAAGCTGGAACTAAATAATGGAAGCTCTTTTACAGCAAAAACAGGGAAAATCATGCAAAGTATGACCAATGTTTTTTATCACTTTTCCATACTTGCCAATGCTGGTTAAAGGACATGTGCACGACTGTAGAAAACAACTGTTCAATGACGGGTTATATTTGAATACAGCAACACCACAACCACACCCCTACCTTCAGTGCTCCTTCAGAAGCTCCATCCCCAAATTCATGCATACGCATTGCAAAGGCTTCCAGACCAAAACAAAGTTTTTGTTAGTCTGACCATTTCCTCTTCAGCTGTTTGTATGCCATCTCTACTTGTGTGTACAACACATTTTCTTCAACATGCCCCCTGTCCCTCCTTTTCCACCTGTGCATGAGCAGAAATGCCCCCTGCAGGAATATTCAGGATGCCTCTGTTTTTTCCCCATTCGCAGCATCAAGGCTGAGTATAAACGCTGGATTTTTTCTACAAACAGAGCTAGCAGATAGTGAGTAAACTGAATTACTGAATTTTACAACAAGTGTAATAAATTGAAATGTTGGCGTAATTGCACTAGTTCTCCCACAAATTCAGCATACTCTTAAAAACTGACTATATGGCGGACTGTGCTATAATAAGACCATATGATAATTGCTATAATGCAAAAAAGCTTCATTTATCTCTTTGCAACAAATATCAGTATTTATATTTTCTATTTTCTGGAGAGGCAAGCAGCCTAGTGCTGAATTACACATCAATCTGTTCAGAGACCCTTAACATATTACGTACAAACTTATAAAAACATAAAATAAAACAAAGATTTTTAAAGCGTTCTTAACCAGAAGGTTTGGAAATTGAATGATGGAGCGTAATCTTTGGAAAACTGCTACCCTGCAGGTTGAGGCATATTAGAGAATGTCCTAACAGCGACTTACGGCACGATGTAGTCACCTTTGCTAGATTAGAGTTAGCATAATTACACACATTGGTATTAAAACAGACTCATCTGGGTCTTGTTGTACTGGCAAATGGAGAACGATTGAACTGGAGAAGGCTTAGAGGTTGAAAAGCTCAATTTCCCCACATACCCAGAGTTAATTCTCACTTGGGTGAATTCAGACCTCCCTGCCAATGAAAGAAGCTGCACTACATGACCACAAACCACTGCTGCACATTTGTACAGCTATGCACTATTATTAGGAACCATGCCTGCAGTGTTATAGCTGAGCTCATTTCGAGACAGTTTCTCTTCATTTCTTTCAGCTCCAACTCACAGTTCACTCTCAGGCCCTTCACTTCAATCTAAACACCAGATACCACACATTCTGATGAGTTATTTGTCAATCAGGCTGTTACCTATCCGTTACGTTGATGTGTCACACCTCTAAGGCAGAATACAACATGACTGAGCAGTCATTTAGCTAGTAAATCTGTTAGTTAAAAGGGAAGCTGAACAAATGTATGGTACATGTGGGATTTTCTTCTATCCAGCTTTTCAGATATCACTGCCTGAGGGAGAGGCACAGAAAACAGAAATTACACTTCACCTAGTTTCAATTCAGCAGGTCTTTGGATATACTTACAATGTCCAGAATCCACACCACGTTATCCTCTACAAACTCTCAAATGGTACCAACCTGCACGTTTGATTAAAGACCTGAAGGTAAATATTCAATGGCCACTTAAATACTTTGCACCGCTTTCTCAAAGCCATTGGCTCTGCTCCCATAGCACTAAATGACCCATAATGTCCAACCCAAGCTCGGCCCACTCTGTACACACCAGATGAGCATTCAGGGAAGGTGCCGGGCCTTTGGGGGGTACAAGCAGAGGCGAAACATAAATCACATGCAAAACAGACGTCAGGAACTCATCTTCTGGGATCTCGGCTCAATGCTGTTGCCCCAGAATGCCAGACTCACTCAGCAGCTGCTTAATTTATGCCATATCTCTTGGAGGTCTGGGCTTACTGTAGCAGAGCCAGACCAGGGCAGACAGACAAATCCCTACAGTGCTGCAGCTGGCCCTATACTCCAACTCTGATAGATGATTTGTGGACCAGGCTGCTAGAAAGCTAGACGGGTCATTGCTGAAGCCACTTCCTCTCTCTCCATTCACCATGATCAAAAAACAAAACTGTAAAAAATAAGACAAGTAAAAGAAAGTCCCACATGCTTTAAAATTCCACTGGCTTAAATGACTGCCCAAATATAAAACGATAGACTAAACTATAAACAAATACAAATACAGCATTCAGCTCTACAGTCATTTAGCTGATCGACTCCTGCATTTGCTCCCATATGTAAGGGCAAATATTCGTTCAAATGGTACCACAACAAAACACAAGCTTGGAAAAAAGTGATGGCTCAGTGGCTATAGTGCAATTTTTCATCAACCTCATTTAATTTAATCTAAAGTTAATTTCTTGATTAACTTAAAGGTAGGAGGCTATGACACCTCGTTTACTGTATAATTAAAAATCCATGTTTATGTTATTCAAATGGAGACGTCATTAAAGCACAAAAGAGACCAAACAAGTTTCAGACTGTTTGTAATTTTCATGCGTTTTCCAATTCACATCTAGGCCTTTGCTGATCATGGTGTAAAGCTGACTCCAGTTCCCTGTATGTCTTAATGCCCAGATATGGATTGGCACTCTGTCCTGAGTGAACCCCCCATTGCTCAATACAGTCCCCCAGGTGGGACTTCATTTCCAGTAGAGAGTACACTGTGGGCAGTTGGCTGATGCTTCTTGCCTGTGTGTGTGCATTGAGTGCTAAGTGTGATTGCAAAGAATGTTAAAATGTAAAGCGTCCTTGGGTATCTAATGCTATAGAAGTGTAACCTTATTGATAGTTATAGTTAGAGAGTACACTACACGCAATTGGCTGATGCTTAAGCTCAAATATTATATCTGTGAAATATTTAATAATGCTTAATAATGTCATATATAGCACTGTGCAAAAATTTTAGCACTCCCGTGTAAATGAGAATGTACATCTCCTTATCTGGGCAGTGTTCATTACCTCAATAAAACACTAATATTACAATAAATACAAATAACTGATATCTGATATCTGTTGCTTTAGGGCATATGCATCACCAATCTGATTGACATATGCGGGTGCATTGGCTTTGTCTCCAAATGTTTGTGAACATCCTTTCTAATGAATACATTCAGGTAGTTGCACTTACTGTTGTCATACATGTACAAATGCACACACACACAGCCAGTCCCTCTAGAGAAGTACTGCAAATAGAACAGCCATCTCTAATACTTTTAGGGTGAGTCATACGACAGTAAAGTGCACAGCCACTTTTAGATATCTCCAGAGATGTTCAATCAGGTTCAAGTCTGGGCTCTGGCTGGGACACTCAAGAACATTCACAGAGTTGTCCTGAAGCCACTCCGTTGTTATCTTGTGAGGTTGCTTAGGTCATTGTCCTGTTGGAAAACCTTTGACCCTGTCTGAAGTTCAGAGCACTCTGAAACAGGTAATCATCAACAATGTCTCTATACATCGATAAAGTCATTTCCCTCAATCCTGATTAGTCTTCCTTCTGCAGTAAAACATCCCCACAGCATGATGCTGCCACCACCGTCTGTACACCTTCACTGCCAGAATGGTATTGGCTGAAGGTGATTAGCAGTGCCGGTTACCTCCATACATGATGCTTCACGTTCAGTCCGAAAAAGTTCAATATTTTGTTTCTCGTGGTCCTTCAGGTGCCTTTTGGGAAACTCCTTTTACTGAGGAGTGGCTTCCATCTGTCCACTCAACCATACATGCCTGATTCGTGGAGTGCTGCAGAAATGGTTGTCCTTCTGTAAGGTTCTCCTCTCTCCAACAAGCAACACCAGAGCTCTGTCAGAGTGACCAACGAGTTCTTGGTCACCTCCCTGAGCCAGCTCTATATAGACTCCTGGTGGTTCCAAGTTTCTACCATTTATGGAAGATAGCGGCCACTATGTTCATTGGGACCTTCAACGCAACAGACATTTTTCTGAACCCTTCCCCAGAGCTGTGTCTCAATACAAACAAGTGATTTTACCACAGGTGTCCAATCAAGCTGTAGAAACCTCAGAAGGATGATCAGTAGAAACAAGATGCACATGAGCACAATATTGAGTGTCACAGCAAAGGCTGTAAATACTTATGTACATGTTGTATTTTTGTGTTTAATAAATTTTGGGGAATTCTGAGGGAATTGAATCAATTTTGGAATAAAGCTCTGAAACAAGTGAAGTGTGATGCACTATATATACTCAAATGAAAGAAACAATGAATGAGCAGGTGTCCCAATACTTGTCAGGTGTAATTCAGACTTTAAACTTAAGTTATGTAGTGCTGTGAGAGTAATGAACTGAAGTGTGGGCCCATATAAAGGACCATCCATGTTTGAGAGGCCGAACAAAGAAGACATCTAAATCAGTGAAGCTGTACGGTGTATGATTAATACAGGCTGGAATGAATGCCCTTGGTAGATACCCTCTAGATTAAAACTTCACTGCCCAGTTTTAGTTAGGCAGATTCAGCCTGCTGGGTATGATTCAGAGAGACGTTACTGTACACATCAGCTCAAAGACAAACTCACAAAAATACACACACACATACACAGAGAGCAGAGGTTGACAGTGATGGAAAAGGCATCTCAGGCCAAGGCTGAGCTAGTGACACTTGAGGGGATGTGACAGGAGAAATAAACATCCACCTTTCCCGTCCTACTGCCTTGTTAATTCAGCCTGCTCTCTTACACTGTTTCCCTCAGTATCCCAATCTCTCTCTCTCTCTCTGTATCCGCTTTAAAACATGCATTATCCAGACATTACAAGGAGGAAATGAATATGTGAATGCAAATGGGCAGATAATTCCTACAACACATGACCCAGATATTTTACTTCCAGCCCCCTAATTACCCATGAGGGTCTGAGTTAGTCACACATGTGTACGGAGCAGGTCATTTTGCGGAGGATTCGGTGGGTGACTTTAGAAACATTAAAAATGGGATCAGTCACTGGTAGAAATATGAACAAAAGTTCTGATAATGTTCTACATGGCATCTGTTTACAGATAAAGTCTCACCCTTCAAAAAAAAAGGCTATGACATTTTAACTTATCGAAAGACCTAAAGTACCAGATATGCATGTATAAAGCATGTACTTAAGAGGTGGCTCAAGCATAAATTACAATACAGTTGTAGGAGGAGCTAGAAATACCAATTCTCACATAATGCTGCTTTAAGTAGGCAGTAACGAGTAACAACATGCTAGGGCTGGGCGATATATAGACATTTAAATTGATATCAGGATATAAACACAAGATATGGGCTGAGGTGATAACATTTATATTAATTTTCAAAGTTTTAAAATAATGTTCTGTTTCAAACTTGTGGAAACCTTTTTTCTGCTTCCTCACTCATCTCCACCCCCTATTCTCCTCTACTCTGCTCCCCTCCATCCCCATTCATGCTCTCATGTACATACTATGGAGGGGGCACAGTGTGTATAAGGAAGGAATGAAGATCAAATATCTATCTGGTTCTATCAAAGGATTTCATGGGGTGTCCTAATTCTTTCACATTGTAAACTCATATATCACCATTCAGCTAAAATATATCAGGATATGATTTTTTTTGTCCATATTGCCCAGCCCTAAAACACATTTGACCCAGCCCATTCACTTTACTTATGCTCCAAACACTACCTCGCAAGCTTTAAACCTCAACCAAAGACACTTGCACACTTTTAATACATCTCAGAACAATTAAAAATACTCAACAAATGACTTCTTCAGCTACAAACATGTAAATGTTTTCCACGTGTCAAAGTTTTACAAAGCCTACCGTTTTAGTCTCCTTCCACAGTTCCACCATCTCAGCCATTAACGAGTCAAGCTTTTATCCTCTAATGTGCCGACTGAAAGAAAACACTGAAGAGGAGGGGAAAGGTGGAACACTGACAGCATGAGAAAAACATGAAGTAGCAAGACTGGCTGTGGGCATTTCCAGTTGTGTGTCTGTCCTTCTGCAACAAGTTCAAGTGTGCTTCAGGCAACAAATGTGAGGCATACAGTCCAAACCAGCAGCTGCTGCTATTCTTCTCTTCATCCAGTGGCTTAATAAATAGTTCTCCAGACTCCAGGCACCACCTCACAGTCAAACTGCTCTTTTTTCAGGGGGGTGGAGGTCTGGGTAAACAACATTAGTGGGCCATTAAAGAACTTTTTTACATAGGGAAAGAGCAGCTCTCAAGGAATCTTTGTTGCTTTGGACAAAAAGGACATTATGCTTACTGTTGGTGGTAGGAAATGATGGGCAAAGCTAATGAGGACCTCATTAGTTCATTTATCAGGGGTCTGCTTGGCAGACTACAGCTCTCGGCTCTGAACTGGAGCACCAGCTCGATGTTCTCTGTGGCAGAAAGCTGCTAGGTGTAGATCTTTAAACGCCTCACAGGAAGCAATGTCTCTGCTGAGGTTTAACAAAGTAGCACATATTGAATGTACATTATCAATCCTGTCATTGCTAGGGGAAGCCTGGCTGCACAGCACCGTGCACACCTACAAGTATTCTGTCTCCCTCTCTCTTTCTCTCTCTCTCTCTCTCTCTCTCTCTCTCTATCTCTCTCTCTCTCTCTCTCTCTCTCTCTCTCTCTCCTCAGGGCTTTGCATGCTGTCTTTAATGGGTAAATTCATCAAAGTCAGTCCTGTCTCACTGCTCATTCAGGTTAATTGTGTTTCTTCACACATGCAATCATGGTCCTCCTCTCTCTTTCTTATTTTTACTCCTCACTAAGCAAACATTTGAGAGACATGCCAAGACTGTAGGGGTGTGATCTATTGTACACTCACTATAACTGTGTTCTGTGAAGTCGTGCCCTTGCCAGAGGCCAAAAAGAGAGACAGAGAAAGAGTCTGTTTGTTGGGGGTGAGCTTTAAAGGTATATGCATATGGTGTGACCAGACTTGCCATCAGTCTTGGTTAGGTGTGTGTAGCAGCACAGAAGAATATAATTTGCTTTGAAAGCTCACTCTCCAGGCCTCAGGATGCTCACGTTTCTCCTGAGGGCATCAGGCATATTGTCCACCATCTGTTGCCCATCTTCAGTCACTGTACAGTAGTGTGAGACCAGACCAGTCTGGGAATGGCCAACTATTACTCACAAAGACAGATCCAACACTATTCAACTTATTCTCCTTCTGATGAATGTGTTCCCCTCCTACGACAGCAGTGACACAGCTCCATACTCGTTACAGGCATGGATTTGCTACAGTGCATCCAATATACAACCCAGGAAGCTTAAAGGACCGCTTAAGCATAATAAGAGGATGATAAGAAGGCGGCTAATAAGGAGTAAACAGACACTAATTGCAGAGAAGCAGACTATATTGCTGTAAATAATGGAGTTGGGATGGGCAATATGATGATATGTTATCATTATTGTGGTAAACCATATCTCTAAATGCATCTCTGGGTACACTTTGCGCATGCTCAATCTTTCTAATACACTGTACTGCATGTAGCCTAAAAGAGGCCAATAGAGATAAATAGAGCCTGTAAACAAAACGAATCTGTGTACAATGTGTGTATAAACTGCATAGTAACAATTAAATCTTTGGCTACTGTTCTGCCTTGAGTTTCACAGGTATTCAAACAAATGTCTCTCAACAATGTTAACTCCAGGAGAATGTTAAATATAGAGCTTTAGAGCATGTACATTAAAACAATTCTATTATTCCAGTGTTCTAGACATTTTCTGTGCTTAAATGACCAATAGAACTGCAAGAATTCAACGAATATGAGTATATAAAATATATGAGTGCTTAAAAATTTCCCAGTTAAATGATTCTTGTATACAGTAAAAAAAAAAGTTCCACTACTGTTACATACATAGCACATATATACTAGTATATCTCCCAAAATGTCTGAATATAATGAATCAATTCACAATCATAAAGTCCATTCATAATTCAATCTCATTCAAAAGGATATGTACAATGAGGATAAGATTCCATTTAACTATAATGAATATAATTTATATGACAATTTGCATTTTAAATAAATCATGAAAAAATCTTTTCCACATTACATGTCCAATAAAACATATTTCCACTGCACACACTTGGTACCACAACTAATGCCAGGTGTGGGCCAGAGGGATTTAAAGTACCACAGCATTGTGCTGTAGAGCAGTGGAACTGTACTTGCCGCAATTAACTTTTAGGATGAGTTGGATAGTTAGGGATAAGGTGAAGTGGTTCATCCTACTTCCAGACCTCAGTAATGCTCTTGTCACTGAATGCAATCAAATCCTCTTAGCAATGCTCCAAAATCTAATAGAAAGTCTTCCCTAGACAGTAGAGACAACAAAAACTGTATTAACTTATTTTAATACAGGTTATTTCAGAAAGAAACAATAAATCATCAAATCTCTCAATACCTTTGTCCACATATCCTACACTTTTACAGCACAGTGTAAAGTTCCTTATAGATGTCACTTATGTCTGTCTGTCTATGTCTGTCTACTGAGCACTGCTGGGAGAGACAGATGAATTATATAAATCACTTATAACTGCAGTAGCACTCAGGAAGAATGGGTTTAATGTTTTTATTAATGATAATGAGTATGAATAATGAAACATGTTTGCATACTGTCATATTCAGAAAAAAAAAAAGATATTGATAAAGATATTGAAAACAGACCCAATTTCAAGCAGACAGGCCATGCCAACCATAGCTGTGTTTGCTTCTGCTCTTCTGCACCTTGCCCCAGCAAATCTGCCAAACTTATATCATTAGTGTGCAACATTTAAACTCCAAATCCTTGAAAAGCCCAGCAGAGCAAGTGTGAAACTGATTCAAATTCATAACCTCCGTTTAATTGGCCTGGCCTTCAAAGATTTTGATTTGTTGTCCTAGCCTAGCACATAGTTAATGCAATACTGATTAGACAGAACATTTTCTTACTGATTTAATGAGGTATTTCATTAAAAGGAGACAAGGGACAACAAGAGAGTCTAACTCAAAAAGAGAATCTAAGTCATCTAACTCGTCAGCAATGTGTGCTACTTAAAGTGAAGTAACTGCAGCCAAGAAGGTACTCTAAACCCCCCCCCCCCTCACCCCCCCAATTATCTCCACACTGACTGCCCAGGATAATATGTAGTTCCATCATATATAATTTGCAGAGAGTGTACGGGCCATACTGATAGTCTCCCATACTGATACACTGGACATCATTGTGGACCCCAGGAACTGGCACTCTTATCTATGCATACATAGACAATTCCTGGGGTCCACAATGACGTCCAATGTATCAGTATGGGACCATAAGTTTTTGGTCATGCACAAAACATTATGGTCAGTTATTTTGTTAATACACATTGTATATGTACTTATCTATCTATATATACACATACATACATATACAATGTGTATTAACAAAATAACTGCATGAACAAATGAAGTTAGAGATGTGTGGTTTGGTTTGAGTTTTGTGGAAAAAGCCTGTCAACCATCTGCAATTCTCCCAAGAGTTTAACTCAGAGAGATCAAGGTCTTTGCTAAAAAAAAAAATCTATAAAACCAGATCAGATGCAGAATTTATTCTTGTTTAGTCATGTAGTCATGGGACACAAAATAAAATAGGGATCTAAAGCACAGGAAATGCTCCTCCATCTGCCAAGGGACGCAGTGTGCCAGTGTATTTCTCTGGCATCTACCAGGGCCGTTAACTTTGGTGCATTAAATGTACTTGTGTCACCATCACAATATGAGTTTATGAGACACAACATAAACAGCTGTAATGACTGATCAAATTACCTCACACATGCAGTGTCAGAGTGACATAATAATGAGTCGAGCACTAAAATCTAAAATCCTATCCAAATGAGCTCTCATATTTCAACTATTGAATTTACTAAAAAAAACATTGGAGAACTCAGAATTATCAGAACATGGTGATAATGTGGTAATACCTGGTTTGGTTAATCACTGCTTAAGTTAAAGCTGGTGAGCTGGTAGTGGATTTTAACCAATCTGTGCAATGGCTGATAGATCGTTTCTATAACTCTACTGTTTGCTGTCTACTGAACCCATTAGACTGTGTATGTAAGCCCATGTTAGGTCTTCTCTCTCATAACTGCATTATGATCAACATTTACATCAGTTTCTTTGGTCCTGAAATAGAACCCTGTGAGATTCCACAAGACACACTAAACATTTACCAAACATTTCTGCATTTCTGGATTAACAGCTTTCCTCTCCACTCTTAAACACTGCAACGCAACCGGTGCAGCATACAACAGTGCACCACTTTATTTGTGTTTTATCTCAATAATTTACTCGAATGAATAGAAAAAAATGCTTCTTATGAACAATACTCAACTGTGCCCTGTGGATTATTAGGATCATGGGTGGTTACATACATTGTCATCTTATCTCCAAACATGAAGTCAGTTTAATGTGATTGTCAAGGCTCTGGACATGGATTATCACAACCAGTAAGCTCCATATCTGGATACTTAATTTATCTGCTATTATGTAGAGGGAAAAGATGGTGCATATCAGCACAAAGCTTTTCTTTTTCTTTTTCTTTTTTTGTTACTACAGCCCACCCTGGGGAAATCATTGAGATATAAATAATAATAACTGAAGACAGCTATGGATTAACCAGCCTCTTCATTTGCTTATGAAGCATCAGAAGAATCTTACATGAAGGATGACTGAATTCAAAAAGTGAGCAGATGTTTATGCAATACTTCATAAGTTGTGGAGGTTCCTATCAATGTCCATGCAAACTTCTCCTACCAGACACAGGAAGTGCACTGAAGTAATAAACATTCTTTCTATGACAGCATTAAAAGTCTGGTAGAAACCTGGACCACATCTGATCCATAAGTGCCAAAAGTGGCCCAGATTTCGCCCAAATGTGTCTGCTGTATGGGTCAATTCATGGGCAGTTAAAGTTTATGCTGATATGAAATGGATGAATTAGTGATGAAGTGATGAATTCATGAGAATAACTGAGATGAAGAAGAAAGAAACCTTGTGGCAATAGATAAATGAATAATTTTGAAGCACTAAATTAAAAATATAGTGAGTAAAATGTAAGCATAAGGGTAAAGTACAAACCATTTCAGTAATGGAGTACAGTTACTCAAGTATTTTACACCACTGTGGAATAACCCCTTTACATAACCTTCTAATAAACAGCTCATGAATGGTTTCACTTTCCTCTTTAATAGCCAGTCAGATGTGAGGGACCAAAATGAATCTATTAATTTCATCTTCATGGATTTAATCAGGGGTAGTTTGCATTGCTCACTTACCTTCTGTCTCTACTCCAGACATTTTTTTGCTATTTGACAGTTGTGTAAACAAATATGCACCTTTCCCCTGGGAGAGTGAATGTAGTGTAGTGTGTATTAATGTCATTATTTACATCCGTTTCACAGACCCAAACACAGACCCCTGTGATACTCCTAGGGTTTATGGACCATGTTGTATCTTCGAAGGTACATTTATGCTGTTTGTACCATTGGAACTGTTAGCCACACTATGGTTTGATCCTCCGTCAAAGCAAGCACACCATCCTACATCAGTAGATGTCTTTGAACAACACTCTGAACACAACATTTGCCTACCTGTCCAACATGTAAGCCAAATACAGTACCTTTTTCTCCACTATACCAAAAGACACAGAACAATTAACCATGCAACAAGAGCTATCTTTGCATTTACACAACACATGATAAAACATTTTTATTGAACTTATTTTGATAAAAATGCATTCACATATTCTTATTCTGCCACTTCTACTTAACATTGTGTGAGCTTTCTTTTAAAATCCATTTTACACCAAGCCAGATTTTCATGGATGAATAAAACCATGTCAAGTTTTGAAAATGAACAGATGCATACTAATGGTGTGCAATATAGGTCAAATTTTCAACTGGAGCCTGCTCAATTTTTTTGCAAAGTCCTTAAAATACACTAAAATTAAGCTGACCAATCAGAGATCCATTATCGTGCCTGCAGACCAAAAAAATGAGCATCAAGACAAGCAGAACAGATCTTGTTTCGTAGCAGAACACAAAAGCTTATGACAGGCAATGCAATGACTATAAAAACGCAGAGGTTAAAGAACTCATATGAACTGAATAACTAGGGAATTATTGTGACAAATTTTTGGCCACTTTTTGTAGCAGTTTTTTAGGTGAATAAGAGTCTATATGTGACAAAAAGAGCCACATACACCCTCACTGATTAGAATTTACATAGAAGAGGGAAAGTGAAGTGAGCAAAAGTGGACAGGGAGCAGAGAAAAAGAAAAAGTGGGATTTTTTGAGAGCTACCCCCATTTACAGAGCACCTAAAACAAAAGCAATGGTCAGACTTGGTGTGAAGGTTCAACTGTGTTAAAAAATCAGACTCATGAAAGGACTTTAGGTTCTATGCATTTTGGACTAGAAAACAGTTACAGTGTATCTATGAGGACATTAAGACTCAAACCCTAACTGATCAGAGTTCAGATAGAACCTTACAATTCTAACAGTGAAGCAGGTCTTGGGAATGGTCTGATTGCCCTGATTTCTCAGTTGGTGGAATCTAGTCATGCCCCTGTCCTGAGGTACAATATACCACGCAACACTACACTGCACACTCACACAAGCATACATTGCTGCAATATGCAAACAATACACAGCATGCCATTTCGAACACTGAGTCTGAGTCATCTTATAGACAGCTCCGACTGCGTTCGTAACAATTTAGTAATGAAGGCTTCTCCTCATTATGTGGCATCAATTTTGCTGTTCTGAGCCAGCTTCTGTAAGCAGACCTAAGCCTGTTCCCTTAACCCAGATGCTGTCATTTAATTTGGCAAACTTCCTCTGATATTCTTCAGAAGGTTAAGCAGGTTTTAAACAGGCTCACTGGACTGAGGGACAATCAGAGTAAATAAGAGGAGATCCCACTGAAGATTTGGAATCTGAATTTGGGATGGGATATTGTCTGCTTTTCTTCTGCTTCCATGTTGTATCTTTCCGAGAGTCTAGTCATGCCCCTGTCCTGTATTACACACTGTACACAATGCTATCTTTGGTGTTCTCAATACTATGCTGCACACAGTATGCAGTAAACAGTACGCAGTATGCTGTTTCGAACAGTATGAGTCATCTTATAGACACCAACTGTTTTTGCAACAATTTAGCAATGAAGGCCTCTCCTCGTGGTATGGCACCAGCTTTGATACTCTGTGCCAGCTTCTCTGAGTGGCCTGTTCTCTTAACCCAGATGTCAGTACTTAATTTGGCATACTTCCTCTGATGTTCTTCAGAAGGTTAGGCAGGTTTATAAACAGGCTCACTGGACTAAGGGACTCAAGCTTCTTTATTGAGGTGAGAACGAAGACTGAAGCTAGATTTGGGCCAAAGCATTGTTTGCTCTTCTTTTGTGTTCAAGCCTCATTGCTCAGGAAATGAATCTCTCCTCCAGTGTCTCACTGACGGCACGCAGAAAAGGACTCATCACAACACCCAAAATAACCACACAGACAGCCGCATGACATGTCCCTTTCTCCCTTTCTTCCCTTCTCTTTCCCCGACTCTCTCTCCCTTTACTCTTCCAATTTAGACACACTAACCAAATGAATACAATAATGATTGAGCCAGTGTCACAATAATGGGCATGAGCATTCCCTACAGATAAAGTACCTAAAAAATATGCAAGCATCTGCACGGCTATGTATCCCATTCACATAATAAACACATGCGCTCGGCAGACGCCTCTCAATATGCTGACACGCAAACTGACTCAAACCCGCACAGCCCCGGCAAATTCCCCGTGGCTCGTTCTTTCTGTTTGCCCACAGTAAATGAGAGGCCGGAGGAAGATGAGAGTTCCATTCTAATGCGTGAGCTGTAATCAAACAAGCAGGGTTTGGGGAGTCGTGCCTCTACTTTCACTGTGTGTGCATTTACTTTCACTGTGTGCATTTGCTGACAATATTCACATAGGTTGCTCGCTTTAGCTCCGAAAGATGCTGACCTGCAGGAAAAGTATTCACCAAGACTGCATGCCCATTGTAATGAGACCCAAGAAGGAAACAGTGGCCTAACACAGGGTCATCAACAAGCTCAGCGAGTGTACACTCCAAACACAGCTGAAGGTAGGCTAACAACATTGATGATGGAAAAAGGTCAGTGCATCAACAGGTCCTTTATTAAAGCCAACTAGTAGTCTGCCACCCTAGCAGTTTGCACGATACAACCAATCCCTGCTTCTAATTGCAGTGGTTTTCTGTATGGACACAAAATGACCTGTATGCCTAAAAAGTTGTGAGCAGTTTACATAACACATTTAAACATGTCTGTGATAAACACTGCTATGAAATGATAAATACTGTATTGTGTTTTTTGCATTATTTTTATATAGTGATGTCCCAATCCCAATACATGAGCTGATCAGGAATCGGATCATTGAATTCAGTTCTGAGTCATGGTGTTCAGAACATCTGGTGGCCTCAAGATGCCATTAATGGACATTTACAGAAGCAGTTAGGAACATCCATAAAGGTAAATGAGAGTTTGAAACTATATGAAGCCACTGTAGGAAACAGATTAGATAGTGTTTTAAAGGCACTGGGGGCAGAATGGTCAGGGGTCAGTCAGACTGGATTATAAGATATTAAACACAGTATACATCAGTAAGTTATTTTAAGACATTTCTAAACAAAATATTTAAATATGCCCATGTGGTCATTATACAAACTATTATAAACTGGTTTAACTTCTGTATTAATCAGCACCACATCTTATCTAAACTGTGGAGCTTCATTATTTATACAAACACAAAGATTGAATCAGGTTAATGGCTGAGACTCAGATCAAATCAGGGGCAAAATAACTTGATCAGCCCAACCCTATTTTTGTGGTTGTGGAGTTGAGATGCTGTGGAATAAAGAGGCATTGAGGACATGGGGTGAAGCAATGGGAGGACATGTGCTGGCCTATGCAGGGGGACCTTGCTTGCCCTGCAGGATTTTAATTCATGACGGTGTAGAATGTTATAAACAGTAATATTTGAGAACGGGGTCATTGACAAATGTAGTTCTGGGCTGATTCCTGACCTTCTTCTGAATCATCCTTACTCCACAAGGCAAGATCTTACATGGAGCCCCAGACCGAGAAAGAGTCACAATCATCTTGTGTTTCTTCCTTTTTTTAATAATTACGCCAACAGTTGTTGCCTTCTCACCAAGCTGTTTGCCTATTGTCCTCTAACCCATCCCAGCCCTGTGCTTAGACAGTGTCCTTAGACAGCTTGGTCTTGGTCATGGTGGAGAGGTTGGAGTATGATTGATTGAGTGTGTGGACAGGTGTCTTTTATACAGGTCACATGTTCAAACAGGTGTAATTAATACAGGTAATGAGGGCAGAGCTTTGTTAAAGAAAGTCATGTCTGTGAGACCCAGAATTCTCGCTGGTTGATAGATGATCAAATACTCATTTCATGCAATAAAATAAGTATCAAATACTTATAAAATCCCCACTGTATATTATGTTAATTAGCAAGAAAAGAGAGATAAATTGATTAATGCTCTGTCTAGTGGCTGTTCTCTGCACCAGAAATGTTGTTATCACAAGCAGGAGTTGGCTACCGATGTGGTGTGGTAGTCCACCTTGACATCTTTTGATCTATCATTAGGTTCTGTATAATGCCACCTTATTCTAGACCTTATTCTTTCTATACAGAGTGACAGTAGTGAAATACCTTTCACTCTACCACTTGGTGTGTTATTTAACAGAAAGGACGACAGGAGCATCCCTTCTGGAAAGAAACCATTAAATGTTTTTGTTAGGTCCTGCTGCTTTTGTAGCAATGTCCAGTGGTCAGTAATAGTAATTTATGTTTTCCCAATGAGTTGATATCACTGAGAAACCTATTTCTGGTTCTAGATATATTTGTTTTCTAATGGGACCAATTAGAATACCTGCATATAGTAATTTCAAGTATAACCTGTTACTAACTTTGACCCCAACTATGACTTGCCCAAATGGACCCCCATTAACCGGATTCGTTCATGACATTACTGTAATGTGAAGTATGCCCCAGGTGTAGCTTACCCAACAAAGCAAAGTAGTCTGATAACAAGCTTGTGTAGGCTTCTTACAATTTTAGAAACAGTAGGACTTAATAGTAGAACTACTTTTTGTAATGTTTTTATTTTTCTATTCCATTTCTCCATTTCATCTGTGGCATTCATATAAACAGGTAACTATGTGAGGTGATTTCAGCCAATGGAAGACCATCTATGATGCCTGGCAGACCCGTGTTTTTTGTGCACATATATTTTAACCAGTAACAGCTATCAC
Source organism: Acestrorhynchus altus (assembly GCA_034509495.1). Classification (NCBI taxonomy): domain Eukaryota; kingdom Metazoa; phylum Chordata; class Actinopteri; order Characiformes; family Acestrorhynchidae; genus Acestrorhynchus; species Acestrorhynchus altus. Next base: position 37,528,473 of record CM067503.1, on the reverse strand, counting down.
CAGTTAAGAGAGAAGAGGAGGGGGGGTGATTTCAGTAATATTCTATAAAACATGTCAGCATTTAAAACAGGGTTTCTCCATCTGTGGGCCAGGGACCACCAGTGATGGCAGTTTAAATCATAAAAGTCTAAGTAAAATGTATTTAGTAGTGGAAAAAATTGATAGATCAATTCAATTCAAACTATGAACATTATATAAACATGAATAGAAATGAACAAATATGCTGCAGAATAACACAAGATTTAAACATTATTAGTTTGAGATGCAGACAATCAGCTACACAGGGATGTAGAATGAATTTTACACTGTTCCTCAGAAAAAGCAAGTACAGCACAGACTACATCAGATATGATAAGACAGAATAAGCAGAGGGACTGTCAACATGGGGACTGACATAAAGATTGATGACAGAAATAAAGACGTACACATTTTGCAAATAGATGTCATCTGATGCAAGTAATCTTTACTGCTCATGAGCTACATTTGAGACACATTTCCATGAAGACATGCTATTTTTAAGCTACTGTTCAGACCCTTTCAAATATTTCTCATGTTTTTAGTATCCGCACTTGAGAAATTAAAGGCAAGAACCATTTCACATATTACCTATTTTACAAGTTTTATTTTCTTGTGGGCCGTTATGCTTTCTGGTTGTTTCAGGAAACAAAATTCTTGGGCTATTTTCAAGTTATTAGATTAGATGAAAGTGACTGTGAAATATAAGAATTTGTTCTGCTTTAGACCACTTTCTAAATCATAGTCGAATTATTATAAAGGCACGCACTCTGAGGCCTCACTCATAGTCCGCACACTGTGAACTCAGGGCCAAAATGGCCTTACCTTCCTGTAGATGATCATATTCGGGGAGTCCTCCTCTGGATCGGCGGTCCCCACTGCCGCCTGCTCCTGAGAAGCCTGTGCCATTGCTCCCACCTGCTTCTCCTCCACACACTCTGGCTGCAAGCAGAGGGACAGGACAGAGGATAGATCAATCACATGGAATGGCTCCCAGAGTCTCTCCCAACAATGAACTGCTTTGAAGACAATGAATTAACTGTCTACACCCGTTTGATCCCTGTGAATGCCAACAGATTAACATTTCATAAGCTCAATACAATGTGGCAGAGAGGGAGCAGAGCTTTATTAGTTCATACAGACAAAGACACTGCTACATCTGATACATTTGGAGAAAGAGTGAAAGGAAAGAAAAGAGAAATTAAATTGCAATTAGGAAATTAAGTCTGAAACATAGCCCAACTGAATAACAGCTACAGCAGCAGTGGTGCTCTGCGAATGCTCAGTTGCCTCCCAAAGAGGGGAGGAGATGAGTGCAAGGTGTATGCACCCTGCGTCACATACAACCTTTCATAAGGGGGAATAAGTCAGCCTATCACGTGGGAAAGTAGAGTGAGTGAAACTCAGCCAGAGGTGTAGTCAACAACAGTCTGTAGTCTGGTTCTAGAGGCACCCATGCCCTTCAATTTAGTGTACCCCATTCAACTCTGAATTGGCTTACTAATGAGCTGGGGTGAGTTTCCCAAAAGCTTTCTACCACAAAGATGATTCTTAGATGGTTAAATGAGCATCACATTAAGAACTCTCTCCCTGTTAATTTGTTATTAAGGCTATGATGCTTTTGGGAAACTGGGCCCTGATTAGTTGAATTAGTTGAGTTGCTGTGCTGGGAGCAGTGAAATCTCTAAATATGCAGGTTAGTGGTGCCTCCAGGACCAAGGTTGAGAAACACTGGTCTACACAAATATATCATTTATATCATACATCAGAAATATCATTTTTATTCACGTCACACAAAACAAAATCATCATGAATTTATCATATTTTTATATTGAAAACAGTATTAACTACTTGCAGATTCAAAATATGTATAAAATATGTACAATTATCACTTTTGGTGTTTAGGGTGGTATTTTTGGGCTCCTGCACATGGCGTTGCACAAGGATGATGAAGCTATAAATACCTGCTGCATGTGCAATTGGAATGCAAAGAGGTAGTGCAGGGCTGTGAAGTCTGTCTTGTTCACTGTGTGGTAAATGGGATGCAAAGCAGATGTTAATGATTGGCAAAAAGGAGTTGCTGCATTTGGTTGTGTGAAGAATGTAGCTGAATTTACAGGTGTATTCGTGCATAATCTCATTCTGATTCAATACCCCCTCCTATAGGGCCCTTTTCTCATGCACTATTATCTATATTGTATATTGTAATACAGTCTCTATATTATATATTCTATATATTTATATAGTGTTTCTTACTAAAATATTATTATCTATCCTTCTACTTTCTGTACTGTACTGATGCTGCTACTGGAACCTTAATTTCCCTGAAGGAACCCTCCCAAGGGATCAATAAAATTCTATTCTTCTTATTCTTCTTCTTCACAACATTTGGCTTTATCAGATGTTCTGTTACACAAGTAGTATAGGTAAGGAGTCCTTCTTCCATGAACATTATGTATGTGTATGCAAAGCTGCACAGTGGAACAGTGCACCACCTTCTTCACACTAAACTCTACTTTTGTGCAGCTTCTTCAAGGATTCAAGGGAGATTTCTTGGTCTTCTAGATCTCATCTTGATGTCCACAACTCCCCCAAACTGCCATTTAACTGCCAGGCTGAAACCACTGTCTTCTGAAAGCTTTCTCCTGCCTTGGAAGCATTGAGTGTCAAATACAGTAGACACAGTTTAAAAACTCCAGCAGCACCGCTGTGTCTGATTCACTTATCCAGCACAACACATACTAACACACCACCACTGTGTCAGTGTCACTGCAGTGCTGTACAATAACCCACCACCCATGTATTAAATGCTCTGTGGTGGTTCTCATTGAAGATCAGGGTGCAGAGAAACAGATGGACTACACTGTAATTATAGAGCTACAGTGCTCCTGCATGGTCAGTGGAGCTGATTGAATGGTCAGTGAGTGTAGAAACAAGGAGGTGGTCATAATTTTAAGGCTGATCTGTGCACATATGTGCACAAATATGCTGAGGCAGCTGGTTCATTGGTCCCATTTCACAAGTGTGAATAAGTAAATATAGTAATTAGTGCACAAATAAACAGCAGTTTGTAATTAAACCATATAATTATTTGCAAAATTCTAAGAAAGAGTCTCCTATATTGCAGGTTTTCGTATTTCATCTAGTTTCTATGTGACAATAAAGACATTTGTTAAAGAGGAACAGCTGTTTGAAACTGGAACAGATACAGAGAGTGTGTGTGAGAGAGAGAGAGACAGAGAGAGAGAGATAAAGAGAGAGAGAGATGCCGTGTTTGTAGCAACACTTTTACTCCCAGGTCAGACTCTTCCCCCCACTGGGGTCCTGAGCATCTGCTGTCTGCTCGAGAGTGTGTGTGCATGTGTGTGTCATCACCTTCTTGACACGAGCAGTAAATCAGCTATCCCTCTTCTTAACCGCTGCTGTGCAGTGTCTCCATCAAACCCAGCAGATTGCCTGTTTGATCTGCATGGCCCAGAATGCGTCTGCTCTGGGTAATTACACACACTTCACATGTGATCAGCTTTAAGATGAAACCCCAGTGAAAAGGAAGGTAATGCAATCAGTTGGGTGTGAAAGCTCGACTGGAGTGCGATGCTGGAGATCACCTACGGAGACGTGCAGTTATTGAGGGGGAGAGGAAGAGCAGCTGTGCTCACAGCCCCAATCCCCACAGGAGAGCTGCTCTCAATTCACAACTTACCAATTCAGAACCCTAGAACCAACAGCACCACAGACAGACTACGGCCTGTCACTCCACACACACACACACACACACACACACACACACACAGGTAGAGAGAGCGGCAGGGGGTGGGGGAGATTGAGGGGAATGGAAAGAGGGAAAGAAAGAGGGGAGGAAACCAAAAGAAGAGAGACGGAGAAATGAAGAAAGAAAGAAAATGACAGAGCAAGAGAAGAAAACAGAAGAAGGAAATATCAGGAGAGTAAGAGAGAAGGGAATGAAGAGAGTGAGAGAAAGAGAGAAAGAGAGAGAGAGAGAGAGAAATGAAAACAACTATCCTGAAATTGATCATATCAAAAAGTGAGGCCATAACAGATACTTCTAAGTTTACAGTAGCAGCACACACACACTCTCTCTCTCACACACACACACACACATACACACACACTCTCTCTCTCTCTCTCTTTCTCACACACACACATACACACACACACCTCCTCTCTGGAAGCGTTCATTACCTTAGCAACACAGTCCTGCCTTCGATCACTGCTCCTGAACACTCTTCTCCTCCTCTTCTCCTCCTCTCCTCCCTTGCTCCTGACCGCTCTCCTCCTCCTCCTCTCCACTGCTCCTCAGCACTCTTCTCCTCTTCTGCTCCTCAACACTCCTCTCCTCCACTGCTCCTGAGCACTCTTCTCCTCCTCTCCTCCACTACTCCAGAGCACTCCTCTCCTCTTCTGCTCCTGAGCACTCCTCTTCCCCCCTCTCCTCCACTGCTCCTCAGCAGCCCGCTGACAGCAGCTGCATGCTCCGGCTGAACAGGAGAATAGGAGCCTCAGCTGATGAAGAGCACGCTGGAGGAGGATGAGAGGAGAGCAGCAGCAGCGCTCTCTCTCTCTCGCTCTCTCTCTCTCTCTCTGGCTGGATGTGAGCGTGGGTGGTCGCTCAGCAGAGTGGTCAGGTACAGTGTGAAGATTCTGGCATGTGAGCAGCTGCGTGCGTGTGTGTGTGTGTGTGTGAGAGAGAGAGAGAGAGAGAGAGAGAGAGAGAGAGAGAGAGAGAGAGAGTAGAGTTGGGGTGGAGCCTCCTTCACTGTGTTCATCCGGCAATTTGGAAACATATGTATTATTAGACACAGAGAGAAAGAGAGAGAGAGAGAGAGAGAGAGAGAGAGAGAGAGAGAGGTGTAAACAGAGGGTCATTGCACAGTTTGTGGAGTGTAGAGTGTTACTGCATTACAGTCTGAGAATATAAACTCATTAGCTGAGTGTCTAATAGAGCAGTGAGTTTCACCGAGATACAGCAGAAAAGACCAGCTCAGACTAATCTGATACACACAGATGATTGAAAAATGGGATCAATATGAGAAAATATTACATGACCACAAGATATGACATATAGCACATATCAACTTTCCAACACAAAATGTACTGCTAATGCCAGATTTTAACCTGCTGTCCAGCCACCAATAACAGACAAGTGTGTATTATTAGTGTATTATTCATATTCAGTGACATTATACACAGAACTGTAACTGTTATCACAGCCAAAACATCACAAATCACAGAACTGTAACTGTTATTACTACAAAACAAATCACAGAACTGTAACTGTTATCACAGCAAAAACATCACAAATCACAGAACTGTAACTGTTATCACAGCAAAAACATCACAGAACTGTAACTGTTATCACAGCAAAACAAATCACAGAACTGTAACTGTTATTACAGCAAAACAAATCACAGAACTATAACTGTTATCACAGCATAAACATCACAGAACTGTAACTGTTATTACAGCAAAACAAATCACAGAACTGTAACTGTTATCACAGCAAAAACATCACAGAACTGTAACTGTTATCACAGCAAAAACATCACAGAACTATAACTATCACAGCAAAAACATCACAGAACTGTAACTGTTATACAGCAAAACAAATCACAGAACTATAACTGTTATTACAGCAAAACAAATCACAGAACTTAACTGTTATTACAGCAAACAAATCAGAATGATAACTGTTATCACAGCAAAACAAATCAGAGAACTATGTTATCACAGCAAACAAATCACAGAACTATAAATCTATTATCACAGCAAAACAAATCACAGAACTATAACTGCTATCACAGCAAAACAAATCACAGAACTATAACTACATTATAAAAGATCACCATACTGTAACTGTTATCACAGCAAAACAAATCACAGAACTATGACTGTTATCACAGCAAAAACAAATCACAGAACTATAACTGTTATCACAGTAAAAGATCACCATACTGTAACTGTTATCACAGCAAAACAAATCACAGAACTATAACTGTTATCACAGTAAGAGATCACCATACTGTAATTACAGTTATTACAGTAAACAAGTTATTACAGTAAACAATCACAGAACTGTAACTGTTATTACAGTAAACAATCACAGAACTGTAACTGTTATTATAGTAAAAAATCACAGAACTGTAGCTGTTATTACAGTAAAAAAAATAATCACAGCACTTTTTAGGCTTTTATCAGATCAAAGCTGTTATTACAAAAAACTCAGAGTAGTTGTAACCTGCTATTATAGAGGGGGAAAACTTTATAAAAACTTATTACAGCAACAAATCACAGGACTGTAATTGTTATTATAGCAAAAAAATCACAGTTTTTTAATTGTCGTTACAACAAAAATCACTTGTAAGAGAGTTCTGTGCTATCATGCTGTATATAGGCGCTACAGTAACATGATGCATATAGGTTCTATAGTAGCATGCTGTATATAGGTTCTCTAAACCATCATGATGTATAGTTCTAACGTATCGTGCTGTATATAGGTTCTAAAGTATCATGATGTATATAGGTTCTAAAGTATTGTGCTGTATATAGGTTCTAAAGTATCATGATGTATATAGGTTCTAAAGTATCGTGCTGTATATAGGTTCTGATGTAACATGCTGTATATAGGCTATACAGTAACATGCTGTATATAGGTTCTAATGTAACATGCTGTATATAGGCTATACAGCAAGACTGTGTTCATTAGGACAGTAGTAATGCTTGAGAGGGCAATAATGTTTAGTCCTGATTTGTTGTCAAATTTTTTTGAATTCTGGAGTCTGTAGAGACCAGAGTAGGAGCCAGACTGCCTCCATTTGTTGAATCGCCCAGAGACAGTGGAAGCCTGGGACCGCCCCCTTAAATCCAAATTGCTCCGGTTGTCAAGTCTGTCAAACACTCATTCCTAATTATATCCGCCTTATTCATAATCCCGCCTTTTATCATAACCCCACCTTCTGATCATAACCAACCCCTGCCTTTTAATCATAACCCCAATCTTCTAATCATAACCCCGCCTTTAATCATAACCCCGCCTTTTAATGATAACCCCGCCTTTTATCATAACCCCGCCTTTTTATTCATAATCCCGTCTTTTATCATAACCCCATTTTCTAATCATAACCCCGCCTTTAATCATAACCCCACCTTTTAATCATAATCCCGCCTTTTTATTCATAATCCCGCCTTTTATCATAACCCCGCCTTTAATCATACTCCTGCCTTAATCATAATCCTGCCTTTATCATAACCCCGCTTTTAATCATAACCCCGCCTTTTTATCATAAGCAAGGTGGCAGCTGTGTTGTGAGCTCCCTGCTGGTTTTATTAGCTCCAGCTGAGAATTATTACCAAACTTGTTGAAATCCTTGGAGATCAGAATAAAACAACTCTAGCCTGGGCGATCTCCCAGTGTAGCTGCTAGACCATTTTATTATCATTCATGGATGAATCTTGTTATTGGCTGGGCCTGACTGAAGCATTGCTCCAAAAACTATTTCCCTTATATTATCTGTAAAGTAGGATTGTTTGCTATTCTGGGTCTTTTCTAGGACAAAACCTGGAGTTATTTAAGTGTTTTGGCATTTCCCACTGGCTCCAGAAGGTAAAAGACTTCAAATGAAGATCGAAAGTTGAATCAAAAACAATAATAATTTTTATAATATCTTGAAAATATCTGAACCTTCTAATATATATATATATATATATATATATATATATATATATATATATATATATATATATATATATATATATATATATATATATATATATATATATATATTTCTATTGCTGCTGTTTATATATCCCAAAAAAATCAGTATGGAACAGTATTGAACAGCTAGGACAAAAAAATTAACTGACTTGAAGAAGCCCTATAATGAATTGGCATGTTTAGCTATTGGATTCCCCTTCAGCTGATGAGTGTAATTCACTTTCACACCTCTGCTGTAAATATAAATTGCACTTTGAGCTCTCCCTCACAAACAGCTGTAAATTTGCATTTGTTGACAAGTGAATGTGAAAGAACTATGCTGGATTTTACACAAATATGACTCTCATTAAAGAGAGTGAGAAAAAGAGAGCGTGAGAGAAAAGAACAAAATCCTTCTTGAAGGTCGTGTGACAGAGACATCATTCTCTCCTTTAATGAAAAATAGTCTGTGGGGTTCCAGTACATTGTTACATGATCACATTCAAGATATCTGTATCCGAACAATGAAAGAAATTGGATTCATTTCAATTTGGAGTGAAAAAAAATATTTCACAGTCTGATTGCATATTGCAAAGTAACAGCCGCCTGGAGAGATGTAAATCCAGATCTGACTAAATGTATTAGACTACCACTGAGCCGATCGAAAACAGTGGGTTATTCAGTGTGTGATTTTCTCAGAGGGACAGACACAAAAAACAGACAAAGCATATCCAGACAGAAATAAAATCCTTTTTTTTAACTTTGACTTAGTTCAACACACACAAAGCGAATATCAGATATATGACAAAAGCATCTGTTAGATGAAGCAGTTCCTCTATAGAGTGGAACACATGACTTGTACAAAACATGCCATCAACAGTGATCTGTTGATTCTTCCTGATTTTGTAAGAAAAATGATGAGGAACAGAAGGCTTATTGCAGTGGCACAATCTGTTACTACAAATGACCATGCCAAACAAGCCGGAGGAAACTGTGAGCAGAAAAGCTTTCACACAAAGCAGCAAATAAACAGCACAGCATCTCGTGTCACTGCTTATTTGGGAATGAATTCAGCAAGCAGAACTATCACGGAACATTAATCCCTTAACCCCTTAACGCACTCTCATAACACACATAAGCTGTATTCGGACAGGATTAGGCTTACATGTGGTTCTGGGCTAATTCTCTCTTTCACAGGTGCTCCTCTGTGATTTTATAGCCTTCCTGATGCGAGGGCTTCATCACCGAGACGTTGTGTATAATTGTTATATAGTTAATCTAACTAGTCTTAGAGTAGTGTGTGAATCATTCCGTTACTGAGACATAAACCTCACGTGCAGGTGGTATTAATAATCCATTAATGAGTTCATTAGTTAGTACGGAATATTAGTGAAGTCAATGAGCCCTTCATTCCTGATACTTGTATCCCATAAAAATATCTAACAAATTTGACATCGCTTGTGATTATGTAAATGTTTTGTTCAGTGTATTCTTAAAATATAACATCAACGAAACTTTACACAGGCTTGTAAACGATAACCAGAATGACAGATTTTTTTAAACATTTTAATTACCGTATTTTCCAGACTATAAGCCGCACCGGAATATAAGATATCCATAATATCTGTATAGTTTTGCTAATTTTTAAATTAAAATATCTTAAACGTTTCAAGGAGGACACACACAAGACACAGAAGCTTAACTGGAGAAAATTCCCAGGTAGCAGAGCATTCCCATCCAGGTAAGAGTTTCCTTCAGCAAATCCACGCAACAATCACATCTGTTTAACCAATCTGGCCTGGCTCCACTGCGGGTTGGTGGTGTGATTGGAACTGTAAGGATCTGTTTTAGTGGTGATAAATAATGCTACCGCAGCATGTAGCTCAAACAGTTACACATCACCCTCCATATTCATCAACTTTTATTAAATAGATTGATAAAGGAAGACAGGAGAGAAGCAACTGTGTGTGAGTGCATCAGAGAGAGAGAGAGAGAGAGAGAGAGAGAAAGAGAGAGAGAGATGATGATGATGATGATGATGATGATGATGATGATGATGTAGAGGAAAGAGAAAGATAATTAATTAGTTAAGAGATTTAATCCGTAAATAACAACACTTGTGACACCATGTTTACATCACTAAATAAACTGCTGTTGTGTAACTGCTCTGTAAAAAAGTGATTTATGGGAGAAAGTTGGGTTCAAATGGGTAAAGTTATTAATTTGCATTTAAAAAAACAGCAAACTTTCTGGATTAATTTTGTTTATAATTATAAATCTGGGGATAGTCGTGGTCTAAAGGTTAGAGAAGTGGGCTTGGATCTGGCTGGAAATTAGCTGGTAGAGGGAGTGAAGGAACAGCTCTTCCTTTAACATTCACAGCTGAGCTGCTCTTGAGCAAGGCACTTATCCCATAATTGTTCCCAGGGTGCTAAGGTGGCTACCCACTGTTTTGTGTGTGTGTGTGTGTGTGTGTGTGTGTGTGTGTGTGTGTGTGTGTGTGTGTGTGTGTGTGTGTTCTCACTGACCTAATCACCTGCGTGTGTGTGTGTAGGTTCTAATTCTAATGCAGCTAAAACTGAAAGTCAATATCACAGTGCAACACCAAACACGGTCACTGATTCTATACATCTGACAGCATTGAGCCCTGAGACTTATAACCGACTGATAATCCTACAGTTCACCAGCTCACATGTTCAATTCACCTTGATCAGTCTCTCTCTCTCTCTCTCTCTCTCAATTGGCTATGAGAGGGCTAGCAGCACCACCATCATCATACACACCCACAGTGAGGCCTGATGGTGTCTGGGCATTAAGAGCATTTTTTTTCTTCCTCTCCTCAACTCTAGATGAAAGGAAATGATGCAAGAAGAAGGGATGGAAAGAAAGAGAGAGAGAGAGAGATGAGCAGTGGTGAAGAAACTGCATCTGTGCCGCTCCCCAGCAGTCCACCCCAAACTGATGTGACTCATAAATGCAAACGTGGCTATAAAGCACCAGAGACACCCAGGTAGTAGAGCTCTACATGCAGACACTGAAGAGCTGAGCCAGTCTGAGTGCGAGAGTGTGTGTAGATGAGGGCTTTTAAGTAAGCACCTCAGATATGATCAGCTATGTTTGTCCATGCAGTTGTATTCTTCACAGCATCAGATGAAGAATATAGATAGCTGTGGCTCCCACAGTCACGTCATAACCTCTATAAAATTACAAGAAGAGGAAATTGAAACTTAAATTTAAATGGAAATCAATGTAAAGCATTTGAGATTCTCATTGCATCAAAATATGGCAAATGTGGAAATTCTATTTATCTATTCACAGTCTAACTTTATACACCATAAATCATAACATCATGACCATCTCCTAGTTTCTACACTCCCTGTCCATTTTATCAGCTCCTCTGACCATACAGGAGCATGTTGTTGTTCTATAGACTGTAAGAACTGTTTCCCTGCATACATTGTTCTTCCAAGGTCAGGACCCCACAGGACCACCACAAAGCAGGTATTATGAGGGTGGGTCCTTCCCAGCACTGACATGGTGGTGATGTGTTGGTGTGTCGTGCTGGGATGAATGGATCCAACACAGTGCTGCTGGAGAGTTTAAAAACTGTCCACTCACTCCTCATAGCCAACGCTGTTGGCTGGATATTTCTGGTTGGTGGACTATTCTTAGTCCAGCAGTGACACTGAAGGGTTTTAACACTCCAGCAGCACTGCTGTGTCTGATCCACTCATACCAGCAAATCACACAATAACACACCACCACTGTTTCAGTGTCACTGCAGTGCTGAGAATGACCTACTACCACAAAACACCTGCTCTGTGCTGGTCCTGACCACTGAAGATCAAGGTGAAAGGAGGCTGAAAAGGTACGCAGGCAAACAGATGGACTACAGTCTCTTATTACAGAACTACAAAATGTTCCTGTTTGGAAAGAGGAGCTGGTATAATGGACAGGGAGTGTAGAAACAATGTCAACATGTGTTTGATCAGTGTATGGTATCTATCCACCCACAATCAATCCCTCCCTCCCTACCTATACCTATCTATCTATCTGAAAGTAAAGTAATATAAGATAAAAACAATACTGTTCTACTCTAAACAGCAAAGGTCCTAACAACACTGTAGAATCTACAAGATCTATAAGATCCCTTAGATATGATGTGAATTTATGTATTCCAATGGTTCTTTTGGTTGTCGTAGTTCTATATGAAACTATTACCTTTATGATGAAATCCAAACAATATATAAATATTTGAAGGGGTTAAATACAGCTGATTTCTGCAGTCTGCTTTTATGAGATCAATATGAAGCGAGCCTAGCAATGTGACACTCTGTATAACATCATATTTTTTAATACATTTATTTACTAGCTTGACATCTCTGCTATGATGGTGGCATGGCTGTTTGGTTACTACTTCCGTCTGATGGGGTCATTGGTTTGGTTGAATTTTGGTTCCGTATCTGTGTTTTCCACACTATAAACCTTCAGTAATTAGCAGAGCTCAAAATCATTCATATGATCATTTGCTTCGAGATTGAGGAGATCATTTCAAAGATCAGATGTAGAATGGTGCTAGTAAAGATTAGTTGTGCTTTAATTGTATAGTGACAGATTACAAAAGAATTGTACAGCGTGTTTATTTCTGTTACTGTAACCTGTAACCTGTAATCTTTCAACTCCATCCAGTTTGGACATTCTCTCATCAGCAAGGTCATACCATCTGCAGAACTGCCACTCACTGGTTGCATTTTTTTTTCTTTATTGCACAATTCTGAGTGAACTCTACAGACAGTATTGTCTCAGGAGGTCAGCCGTAATAGAAATACCCCAAATCAGTGATATCACATTTCCCCCATTCTGATAAATTGACTTTAATGTTACTTGAAATGGCACAACTGCCTGATCATTTAAATTGAATGGATAAGTAAATGTACAAATAAATAAAGTGATTGTAGTTTAAGTTTTCTTCACTTGTTCCAACTAATGGATTTCAACTTTGAGCTATACTTCACAAACATCTTTACAAGACAACACCTGCTCAAGAGAGGAAAAAGAGAGGGATGCACTTTATATGAACGAATGCAGGAGAGAAATGTGTGGTGTTTTTAGAGCCTGATCCACTGCACACCCACTGCTTTGTGGAGAACAACCACGTTATCAACACTTGCCCAAGAAGCAGCTACTCAGGAGAGTAGCTCTGAGAGCAGAGCATCTATAAGAGGCCTATTTATCAGCAACAGAAAGCATCCCTTATCACACACTGTAAGCAGTGCTGTCCCAGGCTCTACAACATGCGCTCTCACACACCTTTATCCTCCCCTTTTCTCACTGCCATCCATTGTTAACAGGAAGAATACATGTGTGTGTAGTGCCTCACTGTGCTTCAGCTAGTTCCTGATGACAAACACCACTCCAACTCATCCCAGAGGTATTGGATGGAGCCCAATGCTGGGGTCTTTTTACCTCCCTAGTTGATGCTGTAGGCAGCTCTGTTGGCAGTGTTTTTTAGCTTGATACTTTTGGACATAGGGTGCACTCTGCGATATTGTTCTCCTCAAACTCATGATGTTTTTTTTTCCCCCCCTCCAAACGAAATAAATAAATAAATAAACCTCCAACACAGCATGAGTGTTTCATCCCTCTTTTTATCTGTAGCATCTGCTCATTCATCAAACAAACACTGATATTTGAAGCTGCTGCACAGGCTGCTTTGCCAGATATTCGCTTAGAAAACTGTTGGACCCAGCTCAAACAGAACTTGGATACCATGGGAGATCCAGACAAAGACAAAGGCAGGGATCTGAGGCTGTACTGAGGACATCCAGATATGATCCCGACAACAAGCCCTGAGCATGCACATTTCAATTTACAAGGAGCTGGAAATGTATCAGACAGTGGTCATATGGCATATTCACACTGGATGCCATAGTACATATACATATAGTACATAGTACACATAGGACACATGAATGAGTCGGGTGGGCCAAAATGTGTAACGGCCAAAACATCAGGAAGTATTTCTAAGCTTAGATGAGGTGCCATTACTTTTGACCATACCTGATTAACAGAATTGCTACTAGGCTATTTTTCAGGAATATATATCTTTAGCCAATAGGCTATCTTGCACTTCCAGTCATTTTTAGGCAGTTACTGTAACACCACCAACTTCATTGCACATTCCAGTGTCAATAACCATTGCAAAACAACCAAACTAACAATGGAATCTGATCCAAGTGGTCAAAATGAGACTCGTCTATAAATCTGATGAATCTGATTTTTGACATTCAGACTGCGTGCTACTCAAATCAGGCAGGCTGAAGAAACGAATTTGAACAAAGCCTAAAAGAACCTCATTAGATTCTTATAAGATCAGCTTCTTATTGCCGCATTGTTGGAGCTCAGCTCAGACGTGAAGTGGATTCATCACCAAAATCCCAATTTTCCGCTTCTGGGCTTGGCTGCCCGATTAAACCCTGGGTGTGCTCATCTGGATAAAAATATTACACAATGTGGAAATATCTCACCAGATAAGGAGGCTTTATTTGTAACCAAGCTGACATGGATTCACAGTCAAGCACAACATTAGGACCACCTCCTTGTTTCTACATTCCCAAAATGTTCTGTTTTACAGCATACAGGAGCACTTTGTGGCTCTATAATTACAGACAGTAGTCCATCTGTTTTCTGCATACTTTGTTAACCTCCTTTCACCCTGATTTACTATGGTCAGGATTCCACCGGACAATCACCAAGCAGGTTTTATGTGGGTGGTGGTTTATTCTCAATATGTCAGTGACACTGGCATAATTGTGGTGTGTTAGTGTGTGTGGCGCTGGTATGAGTGGATCAGACCGCAGTGCTGCTGGAGTGTTTAAACCCTTCAGTGTCACTGCTGAACTGAGAATAGTCCAGCACCCTGAGAATAATTCACCAATCAGAAATATTCAGCCAACAGTGTTCTGTGGGCGGCATCCTGTGAGCACTGATGAAGGCCTAGAGGCTGACCAACACAAACTGTGCAGAAATGGATGGAGCAACTAGGTAGGAGTGTCTAATAGACACTGCTGTGTCAGATCCACTCATATCAACACAACCCACACAAACACATCCCCACAATGTCAGTGTCACTGCAGGGCTGAGAATGACCCACCACCCATATAATACCTGCTCTGTGGTGGTCCTGCAGGCTCCTGACCAATAAAGAACAGTGTGAAAGGAGATTAACAAAGTATGCAGAGAAACAGACATTGCAACTACAGTCTGCAATTATAGAAAAACATAGTGCTCCTGTATGGTCAGTAGATCTGATGG
Organism: Acestrorhynchus altus; assembly: GCA_034509495.1. Taxonomy (NCBI): domain Eukaryota; kingdom Metazoa; phylum Chordata; class Actinopteri; order Characiformes; family Acestrorhynchidae; genus Acestrorhynchus; species Acestrorhynchus altus. The sequence goes on along the minus strand of CM067503.1, from coordinate 37,513,433 downwards.
AGTAGACAGTGAATGTAGGAACTAGGAGGTAGTCATAATGTGATGGTTGATAAGTGTATATACCAGTGCACACAATAAAACATCTCTGAATGATTTATGTTTAAAATGGGGCTGTTCTTAATACCTTGTTCTGATATATAGCACCTTGGTGGGTAATGCAGAGGTTCTCAGAAATGTCTTGCTGCTCTGGCTATACATCCATCAGGAGACTGATGAGTGATTTAAAATGCCAGAGGTGAAGATTAGTTTTTGGGTTTAATTCCACCTTGATTCAAAGCAGATACTTTAAAACTTTAAGGGCCACTTTAATGTTTAATTGAGTAATTACCCTTTAGAAGGTTCTTTAAGGTAAAGAACTAGAGCGCATCTTTAATCCTACTTTAACCCCCCCAAACAGGTGAATCTAACAAGTGAATCAAGACTGAGAGCAGCTGTACTTGCATTAATCTTTCAAACAAACTTTTGTCCCTTTTCATCAGGCAGAAGTTACGTTGCTGGATTCTAAGCTACCACATACAAACCTGGATTCACTGAGGTTCAGATTACAGACAGTGCATCATCAGGGCTAATCACCTAAACCCCAGAGCTCGTTTAAAGAGAAAGTCAATCATCAAGAGCCAATAGAGCCAAAAGAAGCCAATAGAGGCTGGGACCCCGGATCTCTGTAAAGCTGCTTTATGTCCACAGTTCCATTGTAAAAGGTACTGTGTAAATAATCATTGATTGATTTATTGATTGATGGATTGATTCATTGTATGAATAGCACCCCTACAAGTGCATAAACAAACTCAGACCCTATCTGCAGTCAGGTTACAGATTGTGAAGCTATTTCCCCATCAAGACTACATATACTGTATGCAGGGACATAGCACCAAATCTAGCATCCCCTGTCCAGAATCTGTTTGGGCCCCTCTCTTTTCATTGCAGGGCCCATGTACTCAGGTCCACCATTCCCCACCCCCTGATGCACCTGACTGTATCTCAAAAAGCTGGGGAGATCAAATCTAAAGGTTTGCTGCAGTAATAGCCCCAAGCCTTCTGTTTCCAACCACAAAAAAATAGTGAATAGTAGTGCATCAGTATGGGATCTGTCGTTTATTAAAGGACTGCAAATTACAAGAGAGTGAAAAGGAAAAAGGCATCAACTACGGTTACATAAAGAGAAGTGAACCCTTATAAATTACCATGTGTTCTGTTCAATTACTGAAAATTCAATTACTAAGATAAGGATCAGAAAAGGTTTATAGAAATTTAAACAATTTAACTAATTACACAAACTTGCCTTTTTGTCTTTTTTTGAGCACATTAAGTAAACATCCATAGTGCAGGCTAGAAAAAGTAAGTGAACAAGAACTGGAGAACAATAGTAAGATATTTCAAATTAAGGAGATGATATGGGAAGTATTTGTTTCTCCCCTTTTTCAATGCAAACAACCTTTAGTAGATCCCATTTAACCTCAAGGGCCCTGGACCAGTTGTGAGAGATATTGATGTAATTTGATGTGCATAAAAATGAAGAATTGAAAAGGAGGGGATAATAAAATTATTACAATTCATCTTCCTTTCAGATGTAAATATGAACTTGATCAAAAATAAATAAATTGTACCTTTAAAATCCTGTTGGAAATTGATCATCCAGAGTGTTTTGGAGTTATTTACAATTCTTTTATGAACCAGAATGTCCTTAATTATTTTTGTTATTTATGTATGCAGTAGTGTTTATCCCTTATGAGGGTGTTGATTCTGAAATTTGAACATGGATATCAAATAACCCAGAATTGTTAACCCAATATGTCTGGATAAATGTTCAATAGACAGATGAGAAGAATACAGATCTTTTAACTCATGTGCTCAATGGTATGATTGGAGCATAAAAAAACAAAAACAAAAAACCTGCACACAGCTATGAAGCATGGTGGAGGAATCAACATTGTTTGGGTTGCTTTGAAAGGAATTACTGTATATAACTATGTTAAATTTGAAATATTTTCACTAGGGTTCAGATTGTCTGCCAAAACCAGTATGAAGTTGAGGTTATTCCTGTAAGTAAAGTCCTGCTGGATGATCAGTTCTGGATCACAAATGCCTCTCCAACTCCCCCAAAGGAGTTGTGTAATGCTTCGTAGCTGACAAGCAAGTTCAAAGTGCCTCCAGCATGTAACTGCTAAGATTTCAACTTGATAACCACACATCCCTTAACTGAGACTGTAGATCAGTTGCTCGTGCCAAATCAGCATAGAGCTGACACTTGAATAACAGTCTGTAAGGTTATTTGAATTAAGAAAAGGAGATATGATAACATCAGCAGGCAGCAGTGTTTGAAAGTCATCAGGTTTGACAGCAAGTGTTTAAAGGCTGGCACTTGATTTCAACCCGAGTATCCAACAGGATTCTTTGTTTATTGCTTACAATGCTATCGTCAAAGTTCATCATATTTCTGTCACAAATGATTTTCACAGACAGACACTTTAGCACACTGACAGCTTTGTGCACACCCCTGACCAGCTGCTGCCCTCAGCACAAATGGACAGGAGCTGAAACCCTCCAAACGCACGCTGTGTTAATAATTCATGTCGTCCATGTCCATATACAGAGCTTCCACATCTGCAGCCGCCTAATGTGTGCACTTACATATAGATCATCCCCTCATTTAACTCAGGAAATGGTGGCCATCTCATTCAAGAGCTGTAACACACCAGCCTAATGTCTTCTGTGCTCCAGCAAAAGTTAAAACTCCGTACTGGGAGGGTTGACAATAGATGCTTGCATTTAGCCACTGGAGTAGAGCAGTAATGAGGTCAGGTACTGATGTTGGAAGATCAAAAATGCCATTACTAGTCCTTTGAAAGATGTTGGATGAAGCTGTACACCCCGCATTAGGCTCATGTGGGACTACTCCAGAGTGCCCTGTTCCATTCATCATGTGTTTCTGTATAGATTATATGATGCATTTACCCACTAGAAATGGTGTAGATATTTTGTGACATAGTCTTGATTTATTCCAACACCCTTACAGAAATAATTATGTACATGTTCCTTTTTACTATATTCAAATTACAACACATACAGCTCTCCACATTTGAGGGCACTGTATTATTTGGGACAAACACTTTGTGGACACCCCTAATGATAATAGCGCCCCCAATAGCATCCTGCTGGAAGAGTGCACTGGCGTTTGCCTTTAGAAAGCAAGATCCACTGGTTGCAGGACCTCATTAATGTAACACTGGGCTGTCAGTGTGTAATGACCAAAGGTTATCTGGCATCTAACAAAATTGCACCCCATACCATGAAAACTTTACCCTAATATACTTTATACCCTAATAAAGAATAGTAACAAAAGCTGCATTTTGACATAAAGTCCACTGTATTCAAAGATAAAGTATCTTATTTTTAGTGCTTGCCTATACATCTGCAGCCATGCCGTTTCAAAGATTCATTTCAAAATAAAAGGTGTCATTTTCTGTTACATAATCTCATATAATCTTCATAAGATTGATCATGACCTTTAGAGAAGTCTATTAATTTTTAATGCCACAGAATCCCTCTTTTAAGCTCTACTGTCTCATTAGATTCTCTGGAAATGTTAAGCTCATGAATTCATGAGTTTTGAAGCCACTGATCCAAAAGAAAAAGTAGAATCTCAAAAGAACTTCATATTTTGTCTCAACACCTCCCACACAATCACAATCAGTCTTTTTAATGTGAAATGTTTCCTAAAGAGAAACACACACACACAACCATCTTATTAAAGCTAAAACTTTCCAAATGATAATGCCAATAGAAATGTGTAGGCCGTATGTTACTAAATATTAACATGATGTGTCAAATCACATGAAAGCAAATTTCAGCCAAATTAGCTGGGTTATTCAAGTGGGTTCATCATATCAGACATAAAAAATATCATTGCTGCAATTAACTTTTCATGGACTTTAGCTGATTTGACTTTGTGATGCAACATTAATGAACCTTTCCTATTCAACTTTACCCAAAAACATGAAACGAGGGGAGTTAAACTGAAGGGCCGCAAGGTCTAGAACTAAGGTCATAAAGATGTAGCAATTCAAAATACAGCCAAACATTCCTGCAGAAGGCTACCCACATATAGATTTAATAAATCCGAAAATTAACATTTATAAATGCAAAGCTGGAAAATGTATGAATAGCTTATGACCAGCTACTTAAGAATCATTTAAATGTCCTTCACATAGGGAGGTTAAAATGTGTTTCATTTATGACACAATAAAGCAATGTTTTCATGTAACTGAACAGTGGCCTAACCAACCATACTTACTGTACCACTATAGGTTGTTGTCCTCCATAGAACTGATAGGGTGATATCTATTGTCACATAAGTATCATTACATAGAATGTATTACACCCTATGCCTTAATAATTGGTATTTCTTCCTTTGCCTGAAATAATATCTAGTAGACATTTCCTGTTTATGTCTCTGGCGTTGAGTGGGAATTTTTTTTCCCACTCCTCCATGCGGAATTATATTTTACTCAAGCCCCCTCTGATACAAGAGATTTCATAGTGGTTTCTATGATGGGGAGCTCTCCAGGCCTTACTACAGCAAAGCAGCCCCAAACCATGACACTTCCAGGTTTGCCAGGTATGAGTTTTTTGAGCTACGTGCTATGTGGGGTGTTCTTCACCCCCCCCCCCCATGACTGTAGCTATACTTTCTACTCATAGCAGCCTCTACAGTCTTAGCTCAACCAGTCACATGTTAAATTTTGTCCCATCATACTTTTCAGAATTGCTTCTGTATGGGGATTTGACTGGACCACTGGCAGACATTCAGCAGTTCCTGAAGTGCTATGACCACATAGTGGTTTTGAGTGCTTGTAAGCCGACTGTCTAATGGTCATGCTGTGTCCAGGTGCTGAGAGCATTCCAGTTTGGTCTCAATTTGTGCACTCAAGCCTTTCACACATCCGCTTCCATTAGCTCAAATATAGATAAGCACTCGTTTCAATCCCATTTCCCTGGTTTAAAAGTAACTAATATTTCCATATCTCTAAACATCAGTGATATGTGATACTAGTCAGAAAAAAAAGAATAATGGCTGGGGGCTGATTGCCCTTTTATGCTGATTTTAGATGATTTAGTTTCCATTTATTCTTCTTAATGTCAGCAATTTGTTAAAGCAAATTGATTTACGCTCGTTTTTGAACATGACAGTTAAATGGTAACAGGCATATTCAGTACCTCAATAATTCTGACGAATCTGACAATGAATCTGAAGGACATTCAAGGTCAATCACACTGCAGATCCAACATCACTTGTCATTATTCAACAGGCCAGTAACTTGGAAAGACACCAAGGTAACACTTATATTTGCTTGCATGTATTTTTATTTTTTTATACTCAATAATTACTGTCGTCTGAAAAGAGGAGTTTGGAGCTCTGAGCAACAGTCCGGTTCTTTTTCTCCTTAGCTCAGGTTTCTAAATGTCTCTGGTTCAGGAGGGGCTTGATTTAAGATACGCTACAACTGTAGCCCCTTTTCTGACATCAGCCTCAGTCCACTCCTTGTGAAGCTCTCCCAGGCTTCTGAATCAAGGCTGTGCTTCCAATCAAATATGCTCTGATACAGCAATCTGCCAGCAAACATCCAGAAATAACCCTCTAGTAGGGTGTTTATTGTATTCTAGACCGGTGTACAAATTACCATAATTCCAGCACACCTGATCCAACTAACAAACTAACTGATGAACCATTGCTGAGATGAACAAGGTGTGTTACAGCAGACAAACTCCAGGATCAGGATTGAAAATCACTGATCAGCTCATTAACAACCTCTTATGAGTTGCTGTGGGTGTGTTAAAGCAAAAATGTGCAGAACAAAGGTGCCTTCAGGACCAGGGTTGGGAAACACTGTTCTGAACAACTGTCAGGTCAGCAGTCTTCCTCATGATTGTGGTTGCATGTACTGAACAAGTATTCATACTATTTAAATAGTAATTAATCAAACTTGAAATGAAATTTTCTAATAACTTGACAAACTGGATTTATGGAATGTCACTTTGTGTAGTTAATAAGTTAAAGTAATTTGAAGTTATGATCATAGCCTGAGTTGCATGATTTGACATTTTAACAGTGCGTACATTAAAACAGGAGATGAAAATCAGTTTTCTATTATATAATAAATAAAAGTCTGACACAAATGAGTAACTGAGGTGTTATTTATAACCAGGTTTAACAGCATTTTAAGCCCATCTTTAATCAGTTAACTTTTATTCCAGGAACAATAAAGTCTAGCTATTTTACACAAGTTGACCCACGTTTAAACCAAACCATGTAAGGTACCTTACAGCAGTGGCATTCACTGCCCAAACTGCTGTTTAGAGGGTTTTGATGTTGAGATGGTTTCTGTCCCAATCAGAGGAAATTCTTAGATAACAGTAGAAGCCCTTGGCGATCCACAGCTCCTCTTCAGCAGGGCTTGGCTGATTAGTGGCTGTGAGGTGCAATTATCCTTGCTGTTACTGTGACCAAAAAAAAGAAAACAGCTGCACATCTAGAAACAGGAACCTGCTGGAGAGAAAGAAGAATGGACAAACAAGCATAGTAGAAGAAACCTGTGCTGAACAATAATAAACACAAGGAGACGTCACAACATTCACCTATGAATATAAATTAATTTATTGGCCCAGAAAGCAATGGCAAAGTATACACCTCAATAGAGCAGGCGGCAAGCAACAGCCTATAATTTCGACCACTTCATGAAAAATTACAGCACCTCAAATCAACTTTTTTTTCCTTTTATTTATTTATGAAATTTAATACTGTTATCACTGGAAATTGTCTTTTTAAACCTCTACACTTTACAAATAAAATGAACAGCATATGTAAACAGTACTTCTCATTAAATATAATGCTCCTTTTAAAATGTGCACATCATTCAAAACACGACTTCTCATAGACGCAAAAGGCGAGAGAGGGATTTGTTGAGGAACTACTGACACACTCTAAAGGCAGCACACGAGGAATAGAAGCATGATCCAGACCTCTCCTGCCTCAGTCGAGAGTCAAGGATTTCTTTTTTTTTTTTTTTTTTTTTTAAGATTGACATGTTTAGTGTGTGTGGCTCCATCAAATTTTAACCAATAGCAATAATAAATCTATACAATAAAACAGAAAAAAACAAGTAGTTTACAGTGCAAAGGAATCAGAATTCAAAGAGGACCAAAACCAAGGAAAAAAAAGAAATATAAAGAAATTAACATTCACATTACCAGTTTTCAATATTTACCTTTCCAAACAAAATGGGGGAAAATATAAAAAAAAAAAAAAAAAAACGTTGGAAAAGGCAGAACAAAACCTTACAAGTTGAAATACCAGAACCGTTAAAAAAACAGGAATCACATTCTCGGCAGTGTGAGAGCCAGAGAGAGCTCTCATTTAAACCTTCCTGATTGAAGAAGATGGAATAAAACCATAGAGGAGAAATGGAACTCGTCATATTTTATTAATTCAGACACAGTCTTTCTCTGTATCATACATAGCAGAAGTGTATGTGTGGATTTTAAGGTGAGACTGAATGAAGAGCAATAGGGGGTTAGTAGTGTTGGTAGTGTTAGCAGTGTTTACCTGCTGCTAGCAGAATGGATATTGTTGAGATGCTTCAAATGATTCCTACAACAGAATCAATAAACTCCATTCACTGTCGAAAAAAAAAATCAAGCCGAGCTTTGCTGGGGCTGCTCTTTCTGGCTGTGATATATAACATCCTGAAGTCCAGGACTCAACTGGCATCTCCATTTTCAGAGCCCACTCAGAAACACCCTGCTAACCAGAGAGCAGTGGTGCTTGTACTAACTGCAATATGGGGTCAGTAATGCAGCAGGAGGCGAGAGTGTGGCCTTTGTGGATTGACATTTCCCTGGTCAGAAAACGCCACTATGTTTGGAAGGCAGGGGGGTGGAGGATACTTCAGATGTCAGCTGGGACTGATGAGAGAAGCAACAGCGCTGTGATTGGGTGAGAGATTACAGGACACAGCTGTTCAGTGCTATTGATTATTGGCTGACTAAGCCTTTCCTCTCAACAGGCTCTTCGCTCAGCTCCACGTCTCCTGATCCATTATGCAAACCCTGGCACGGGCCTGCTAAGACAGGAAACTACTGACCGTGATGACGGAATCAAGCAGGTCCTCATCCTTAGTGGATCTGGTTACCAAGTTCAACCACAGGTGAAACAGAAATGTTCCACAAAGCTTACGTAACCGTATGCTCTTTGCCTCTTTTGTTTTTGCACCTTCAGATCCTCCTACTCTCCTTGCTGGCACAAATGGATCAGTTCAGCCTGCTTGGAAATGAACAAGCACACTGATCCCAACCTGAAATGTCTACTAAAACAGCTCAGCATAACTAATGCTCGCTAATGGCTGAAATGATAAATGTAGGTAGGTTCTGAAACACAAACAGAAATACAGATTATAGCAGAGGTTGAGTGAAACGATCACTTTTCACCACTAGATGGCACTAAGGCAACACAACAATAGCAGGATAGGGAACCACAAGCATACAAATAGTCAGCATCAGGGCTGAAATCTACTGGAATGAAACAATAATAATAATAATAATAATAATAATAATAATAATAATAATAATAATAATAATAATAACTAAATAATGAGTGTACTCTGTCTGGAAAATGAACATTGATATACTGTATGCACTGAGCAACTTATGTATTTATATTACAAATGAAATAAATAACTATTTATTGTTCCCCAAAAAAAGTCTCCACTTATGATTCCCAATCAACATTTGTGGAGACCACAGGAGTCTTCAACACTCGTACCAAGGCTTGAGATGTCTGCTTTGTGTAAGAGGGACCCACAAAAAAGATTACACTTTGTTTAGAGTCCAGTAAAGCAGAGGCATCAAAAACATCAAGACTTTCTGCTATTGCTTTTAAAAATGACCAGAGCCCATCCTTCAGTATCACCAGTTCACTTCATCGCACCTCACAAACAAGTCTGGCTTTCTTCCTTTGAAATGCTAAACAACTGATCCTGCTGCTGCATTGTAGATTTGCACGCCACGGCAGAGCCTCACAATTAATGAGGCAGCTTACCCAGAAAAAAAAATATCCAACAAACTCTAAAACCACAGTGACTCAGCAAAATTTCACAACAGGGCAAGGGCAGTTCTTAAAGCACAAAATGATTCCCTTTCAGAGCACAATCTGTACGAAACCTCAATTGACTGATTTTCTTTTGGCCTTTTCCTATTTCCTACCCTCTAGTGAAAGCCACGACACTGGGGCACTGGGTAATAGTGCTGCCCAGGGCAGAGGGTTCACAAAGTTGGGACTAAACAGCCAGACAGGCTACACAACTGGGCAGCTGATGCAGATGTCCGAGTGTGAAGCAGTGGAATGGAACAAGCTGAGCTTGAAGCCTTCTCAAACATCCCAGAGGTGCGCAATACAAGAAGTCCTTCATTGATAAGTAAGAAGCAAGAATTATTTCCCTGTCAAAAATGAGAGTGGATTTTGTGCCATTTCTGAGTCGATATCCAATAACCCAAACAGGAAACGGTCAACAGTATGTACGGGAGTGTCAGCAGGTTGAAAGCAGAGATTTGTGCTTGTGTTGGTCCCGGTGATTGCGATCAGAGTGGTGGAGAGTTATTCAGCTTCAGTGCTCCCCAGTGCTCCAGTGTGGACTTAGTTCAGGTCAATGGTGTTGAAGACCCACTCGGTGAACTTTTTAAGCTTGGCAGCAGAATTTTGAGACTCCTCCTGGAGCCTCTGGTTGTCCTCCCACAGCCTCTTGATCTGAGCCTGGAGCTTTAGCTTTTCCTCTCTCTCCTACAGAGATTGGGGAAATTCACATGGATCAAAGAGAACACATACAAATACCATAATGTTCCTCTCTTCAGTTAAGCACATTAATTTTTTTAAAGAAATAAAAGTCATAAGACATTTAAAAAAGGCATCTGACTACATTACTAAGCTAAAAGGATTAGAACAAATCAAAGCATGTCAAAGTTAAAAAGTAGCAGAAATGTTCTAACAGTGCAGAGCTGAGGTAGCTTATGCTCAGCTACTTGGAGTATGATTTCACAGTATTTTGTGGTACAATAGAGTGTACGTATTGTGTTTTAGGACACAGTGTAATTGATTTTGGTTGCAGGGTAGGGATGTTCTTAAATAGGACAGTACAAACCATTTTTGTCCACGTCTCATTACAAATAAGACTGAAATGCATTCTAATCACAGTATACTGCATGCATACATATTAACGGCTCAGCAAAAGAAATTTAAAAATACTCATTTGACTAGTCTTAACAAATTATTAATATTGTTTAAGTCATACAGCAAAGCAGCCCAGTACATAACAGCTCTATGCTTCATACAGAAAGTCTTGTTTTCTTCACCTTCTTCAAGTCCTCCTGCAACATTTTCACCAAAGCTTCTAGCTGTGAAATCTTCCCAGCAAAACCTACAGGGATTTCACTGCAGAGAGGAATAAAAACAAACAATTGAAGATTTCTGTTAATATTCCAGGGGCTAGTGTCCTGACAGCAAAATATGAATGTGGTCTGTGAAGAGGGAAGGAAGCCCACCTGGGAGAGAGTCGAGTGTGGGACACTGATTGCAGCTCCAGCTGTTGAGAGCTCAGTGAGCTTTCACCACGATGACTGATGTCCTGAGAACTGAACATAAACCCTCTCTGGACTGAGAGAAGGTGCATGAGAGGATGAGAAGAGGATGATTGAGGGGAAACAACAAGGAAAAAAGAAAAGCAAGATAAAAGAAGGAAAATGAGTAAAGAAAAAGGAAAAAGGTCGGAAGAAAAGTGGAAGGAAGGAAAGAAAAAGAAAGTACTCATCACAAAGAAAAAGAAACAAGTAAAATTATGAAATATGAAGAAGAGAAAGCGAAATTAAGAACAAGACAATTGAGTGAGAGAGCAAGAGAGAGAAAGAGAGCGAGAGCGAGCAAAAATGTAAGAAAGTGATGAGAGTAGCATAGTTACTCCAAATGTGCTGAAAGCTGTGTTAGCGATATGATCAGTAGGCCTTGTGTCCAACACACAGTCGAGCACTCCATCCACACAGACAGACCAATCTGAATGTCCATTTCACATCTCATTTAAAACATCAGTGGCTTTCTGAACTGTATGTAATACAATATCACACTAGTGCCTTTACTCACTACAGCCCTTAAAAGAAACTGGTAAGAAAAAAATAGGAGTTGTGGCAGACTGGAGTGCAGGACAGTGAGTCCACTGAGGCAGAGGAGAAAAAGGAAAAGTAGCTCACTGCGTGGGGGTCTCCCCTCACCCTCGAAAGCGTTGGCAGCATCCACCAGGTGGGTCCAGTCCAGGCCACTGTCAGTGTCTGTATCAGGGAGGGGCATGAGGCCCAGGTCTGGGGAGGGGTGCCTCTGGCGCTCGTGCAGGTCTGCTAGAGAGGTGTCAGATGCGGAGAGGTCACCTGACATGCAGCCAATGAGAAAACATGACATAATGCATGTGAGCTGACCGAGTTGGGCTATTGCACTCAAACACACTTCAACATAATAAGTCAGTGCAGAATGAGCGCCTGTCTGTGCTCTACCCACAGTGTGTTCTTTCTTCACCACTGATGTGAGGTAGAACATGCTTTACAGGGCACAAACCAAGTTTAACCTAACGAGAAATGACCCCTCATTATGTGGGTCATCACTTCATTAGGCGCTGAAGATTTCTACCTCTTTTTCTGTTCTGCTAGAGTTGGGTATACAAGCTGGCAATACAAGACATACAGTATCATGATACAGGTGTTTCAATTCAATATATTGCAATGTATTGAAATACAATAATCATGATATATTGTGATTAAATCAAATTTTAGGAAAAGAGTCATAGTATGAAAACCTGTCATATGCATAAAATCTGATTAAAAGGAAATGTGCAATCAGAGTACAACACTGCCAACTAGTGGTTTGTATTAAAACAATAAAAAACCACCGACTCCCACTGTCTGTTAAAATCTGTCACTATTACAGAGTGGCTTGAGTTGACTGAAAGCTGGTGTAATTTAAGTTTACGTATGATGGGTAAATCTCTTCTATTCCTAATTACCTCCCACACACACTTTAATAAAATTGCTGGGAAATACCTTGGAGGCTAATGTGCAGTATACATTAGGTTGGGGCAATAATATAAACCTACACACAAAATTATTGTAACAAATAATATTACCGCATTATTATTAGCAGCTCAAGTCAGCGCTATAACACCTGTCATAGTTTCAGCCATGTGACCTTTGATTTCTCTACTTATTGTTCTACTGAGCCCCAGTGGTAAAGTGCCAGAATAAAGGGAGTCATATCAAATCAGAGTGTTATACCTATAATACCTCTGAATTATAGAAAAATACCATTTTACAGGCTGCATGAGAGAATGAAGCACTAATAGTAAAGTTCTGAGTGTGAGAGGTTATGACACTGAGAATTTGATAGCTTGAGCTATTTAGCCATTCTTTAGACAATACAAACTAACCTAAATGTTATCTATCACGCACTTGAAAAGCCTTTGAAATAAATTATCTACAAATATTTGACCATATGAATAGGATTTTAGAAGATTCTGTAATTCAGCTTATTCAGCACTGCAAAACTAGCTACAACCACTTTGTGGGAGCCTGTGACTTAACCTTGCCCAGTGATCATCATGCCACTACTCCTGAACATGATGTATTGATTATCACTGATTACTGAATACTGTTTCTTAACCATGGTGCTGGTGGCACCCCTGCCCTAAACGTTTTAGCTTTAACAACCCCCATGCAAATGAAAGGCATGTTAATGAATTAGCTCAGTGGAATCAGGACCAGGATTAAAAATCCTGCTGTAGACTATAGAGAAAAGATCTTACTCACCATGCATCTTAATGCCCAATTTGTAGGAGGGTCTGCGAAGGGGAGCGCCGCGGGTTGTGGGGGAGCGAGGCAGGGTAGAGCAGCTGAACAGGACATCGCTAGCCACGGCCTGCTCCAGCACTGGATCGCCCAGAGATGGCAACCGCTGACCACGATATATACTCTCATCTGAAAGGGTTCGGTGCAGAGAGCGCCGGCCAGTAGCCGTGGGACCAGAGGAAGAGACAGACTAGGGAGACATTAAGGTAGAAGGTCAGCCACGACAGATATAGCAACATTCAGATTATAGGATTGAAAGTGGCTCAGAACTGAATCAAATCAAATCAACATTTATTTGTATAGTGCTCTTCACAACTGTTGTCACAGAGCAGCTTCACAGAAATCAAGAAATAAAAAGCTTAAAACAGGAACAAAGGATAAGTGACAGATCCCCCAAATCCAGATCAGATCTCATACAAGCTCGTAAACCATTTGCATGTATCAAACTCTAATACTAATACTGAGGAGGGCCTCCCTTTGCTCTCATATGGATTCCACATGATGGTAAAAACATTCTGGTTTCTGATTCAATGAATGGGTAGATCACTGAAGAACTCACTGTTATGTCATCACTTCTGTTTCGTTTATGGTGCATTATCATGCTGAAAGTAGCAGTAGTAAATGAAAAAACATCCCACTAATGTCAGACACTGGACACTTATAAACACCAGTGTGAACTGTTAAAGAAATAAGAGCATATCAAAGATCAGACCTGAGCAATAAGGATTAGAATATGAACCAAGCCGATGTCTTTCAGGCAGCTAGATGGCTGCCATGGACTGAAGAATGGAACTATTGAGCAGTCACATGGCAGCATTACAATTTTAAGTCATAATGTTAAGTATGAACAGGAAGCCCAATATCTGTATATCATAAGCACCTCACTCAACCCTAGTATCTTCATTTCTGTCATATTTTTTGACATACGTCTTATTTCTTTACTTTGTGTCCAAATATCATGATGAATGAATCAAAAGAAATGGTCCAATACTGCTTGGAATAAATTCTTTTTACATTACCTTCCACTGAAGGATAATTTATTGTCATTTATTTACTGATTATTTTAATTCTTTGAAAAGTAGTACTGAAAGTGGCCAGTAAATGATCAGAAATTCTCAGGTTTTAGAATGTCCTCCAGGTGCTATCAGCACAGCAATGTTTATGAGAGTACCTTGTCTTCATGACGGTGGCCAGGGGGGCTTTCCAGGGTGATTAATTTCTTCAGGTCCTCCTCCACAGTGGATTTGCCAAGGGGCTGAGGAGAATGCAGGTCTCTAAGAGAGGGCCGAGACTGAGGTGGTCCGCTATCTGGCCCCTCGCCCTGTGGCCTCCTGTGAAAGAAACAGTGAAAGTGGCTCACAATAAAGCACTAGAATGTTGGAAAGCATTTGAATGGATGCCAGAGGATCTGCAATCGTTACTATCTGCAATACATACACTATTCAGTTCTCCAGTTTTTATTTAAGACAATATATTAAAACTGTATTCAATATAAACCTGAATGCTTTCACAAAATTTCCATCTGACATTTCTACTATATTACTGTGACTGTACACAAATTCTGCTAGCATGCTCTTCCATGCTCATACTCCTTTTTAACCACAGGGAGGCGATAGTGCATTATAAATAAAGAGATTGTTCACCCCCCTGATAAGTCAGTTTTATACACTGAGAGTCTCACCACCATAAGATCAGAAGGTGAGCTAGATTATGATTTCTTAACATTTCACTAGGTTAAATTTAGGCTTCCTACAGTTTCCCAGATTTGCACAGAGCAAAGTAAAACAGAGGGCTGTGTCAATCAGTGCTACTGTACCTCTTAAAAAGTAATCATTGATTCGGAGTTTACTTTGAAAGAACCTGTTAAACTGGCATTTTCCTGTGTTTTTCCCACTGATCCCAAAAATAACGAGATGTGTGTGGTTTTACACACTAAAAACCATAATTTACATTGACATGGTCATTTGCCAGCCTCTCTCAATCATTGTAAGTCAGATTCATGTGAATGATCTGTATTCTGTTGGCTACCTTGAATCGTCTCATTCATGTCTTCAGTGTGAATAGACACTGAATAATCCCACTGCTGACACAGGTGTGCAAATGCACACACACAAAGCTTGTGTAGTCTCTGTAGAGAAGAACTGTCAATAGAACCAATCTTTCTGGACCAGATAAACATGGACCTATAGGCACCATGGCAAATTCCAGGTATTGGCTAGAGAGATATAAATCCTTTCAGTGTTGAGCTCTCTGGAATTGTGTGTTCCATGGAATGATGGTGCTCCATCCTATATTTTTGTTGGGGAGTTGTGGATGAAGTGGGATGATGATCATCCAATATCCTAATGTCATTAACACACTGAATGCAATCAAATCCTCATAGCAGCACTCCAAAATCTAGTAAAAGCCTTACCAGTAGAGACAGACAACAACAGAGGCCAAACTTCTTTTAAACACCCAACAAATATCAAGAAAAACAATGAATGAGGAGAAAACCTGATATTTCCATCCATATACTGTAGTTTGAGCTGCAGAATTAAAGGTAGGACTGAATAGCAGCATTATGAAGATCTGGCTATTCCTGCTCCTGCTCGCCATACAGTTGGAAAGTGTCATTTCCACCACTTTAAACAAGCATATTTGGACACAAAACGAAATTGGATTGAGGCAGCAGATTATTAAAGGAAATTATACAACTATGACTCTGAATATGCAGGTCTCGCAAGTGTGGTCCTGTCTGCATCTCTATGTCCCGCAACGATAGAGACATTTATTTTAATATAAAATTAAGCCCTAAGGCCCATATGTCCGTTTTCTCTGCAGCTTATCGAGTCATCCTTACTTGCGTGTGTCTCCAAAGTCCACAGAGTTGATGGTGCTTCCTGGCTTCCTCCAACCAATCAAATACTTGCTGGTGGCTCCCTGACGCGGGTAGAAGCTCTTGGGGCCTGGAGACACAGAGCTCTGAGAGGAGGAGGGTGAAGTGGCTGAGGGAGACTCATCTCGTGGTGAGCTGTGGCTGGAGCTCAGCACAGCAGGGCTCACAGAGTGACGCGAACTGAGAGCACACATACACAACAGAGGGGATTTAAAGACCACTCTGGCATTTGTGAACAATGTCTTGAGACTTGTGGCTGTATTTAACAATGTAAACACTCTTATTTTATGGTACATTTACACCAGATTCATGAGTGCATATATGTTAATACTATATACCAGTTCAGTGTTTCCCAGTAACAGCCCTGGAGCCCACCCTTTTTTTTCCTCCTCTAACATCTGAGCATTAGCTAATTGTGAATCATTTCTTAAGGTGGATGAAGCTGCAGTAATGGAGTTGAGAAACATGGGAAGCATGTGTCATGAAGCCTCAATGTCAGGATGCAAGCAGCTGATACTGCATCTCGTGTTAATTGTGGCGACACCTACAGAGCATTTTGACTGGACATATGTTTGTTTTTCCACATTTTGTTTTGTTTCAGAATCTTCTCAAAATGGATAAATGCTACACGAAGCAGGTTTGGGAACAACTTTCACATCTCCTTCAGTTTTCCCAAAATCATTCCTGTACTTCTTGGCAGTCAGTGTCCCATCATGAGAATCACACTAGAAAAGGATTTCACTCAAAATAGTTCTTTGTTTTCTGCAGAACAATTTTCTGCATTTTTCTGCATCCATTTTTCCCTCTCAAAAAAACAACCCCACAGCATGATACTGCCACCACCGTGTCTTCAGGACAGTGGGGATCATATTAATCAGGTGAAGCACAGTGCCGGCTTTCCTCCACACACACCATTGGTATTGGTGGCCAACAAATTTTTTATCATAGTTTCATCAGACCATGCTTTTACTTCTCATGCTCTAAGAGTTGTTCAAGGGCCTATTGGCAAACCACCAGCGGCCTGTCATGTGCTTTTTAGTAAGGACTGGCTTCCATCTGGCCAGTCTAGCATGAAGATCTGAGAGGTAGAATGGTGCAGTGATGGTTCTGTAATGTTCACACAATGCCACCAAAGGAAACCTTCATCTTATTCATAGTGACCACTTGGTTCCTGGTCACCTCACTCACCAGGGCACATCATCCCTGGTCTTGTTTGGCTGGGCAGAAGGATCAAGAAAAAGTGCTGGTGGTTTCAAACGTAGTCCATTTAAGGATAATTGGATGCTACTGTTTTGTTGGGCACGTAAAATGCGGCAGAAAAGTTTGTGCATCTGTGTCTTGACACATTTCTGTCTTGCAGGCCTCTCAAGATATAAATAAAGCATAAGACTTTCAACACACCCATATTATTTATATATATATATATATATATATATATATATATATATATATATATATATAATATATATATATATATATATAAATATAAGAGAGAGAGAGAGAGAGAGAGAGAGAGAGAGAGAGGGAGAGAGAGAAAGAGAGAGAGAGAAAGAGGAAAGAGAGAGAAAGAGAGAGAGAGAGAGAGAGAGAGAGAGAGAGAGAGAGAGAGAGAGAGAGAGACTTGAACCGAGTAGCAATCTAACTGAACGTGAATGTATATGAATACCTGGAATGAGAAGCCATGTCACTGAGGCTGTAGGAGCTACCATCCCGCACCAGCAGGTGGGTTGGGGGGCTACGTGTTGTTGGCACCTCAGCAGGGGACACTGGCGACTCGGCGGCTGGAGGGGATCTCTCTAAAACACGCCTGCCTCCCTCAGATGGGCCATGCCATGGTGAAGCAGCCCTCTCGCGGGGTGCTGGGGCACCAACAGCTAGCAGGGAGCTGGAACTGCCATGAGGGGGCCCATAGGATGTGGTGTCAATACCACTGTCAGCTGAAGCTCCTTGCAGGTAGCCTCCACCACCCAAACCGTTTGGCTCAGAGTCGCCCCCATCTCCAGGCCCTCCTCCTCCAAGATCATACCACTTCTCATCACTGTGACCCCCACTGGACGCTGTACTGGAGAGAGTGTTGCTGCCAGAGTGGGAGCAGGGTCCCTCCGACTGGGGAAGGAAGAACAAAACTTTATTCGTACCCTACAAATAAGTTCTTTACAGGAACATTAAAGAAGTTATCAATATATCCAAATATACACTGAAATAATGGAAAACAGTGCAATAATTAGTTCATACAAAGCATTTGAAACATGTATCCATAAATTTGAATCTGAAAATTTGATAAATGAAAAATTATATTAACTATGACTTTTGTGGGAAGTGATCTCAAGAGAAATGATTCCACAACTAGAGGTGGCGCAGGAATGTTTCTCTGAGCTTTAACAATCAATAATTCACACTCTGAAGCCATCTGAATGCAGAACTGCAGAGCTGAAACACTGCACATGCCCAGAGCAGAGTGCCTGCACCCACCTGGCTGCTCTTCTTGGGGGAAAGATGAATGACTTGCTCCTGCCGCTGGATACGTGGGCCGCCTGAATAGGAAGGTCCAGACTTACTGACTGGGGCATCTACAGGGTACAGAGGCAAAAAAAAAAAAAAAATGATGAGGATAATTATTCAATAGATGCTAAATAACAGCATATTCAGTGGGTGCTTAATTGACCAAAAAAAACTGCTGATGTGTTTTGAAAAAAGGGGAAAAAACAGCAGGGATGTTGAGACACTTGAGAAACACTTCACACTCATTATACCAGGCAATGTTATTAACACACCCCCACACAAAAATGCCCAAAAGCTGACACTGCCATTACCCCTTCTCATTATGAATACCCCAACATTCAACTGTACTGCATTTGATTCAACTTCTGAAAAGTTCATTAGAGGCAACAATCAATCAGGCCCAGCTTTGTTGTGACAGTATATATCGGTAAATTAAACTATTGTGTAATTTCTGAAGCATTACATAACGACCAACACTACAAAAATAGATGGCACAAGCAATTAGGGAGAGTTTCTAGACGCAAAAAGGAAGCTGAAAGGGAGAATAAGAAATGCAGAGGCATCAGTGTGTGCCAGCTATAATAACTGTCGAATCTCTGGTTCCTCATCAGTAATCACCATTTTTTCATACCACTATTTTTGACTGTGTATGTTTAGCTTTATAATAATAATGTAGGCATATCCTGATCCAGTGGATGGGATACAGGCATATTTGAATGGATTGGGTATTGGCTTAAGATCTCAGAAGATCAGTTTATAGTCTGCAGTGTAGAACTATTTTACAGTGAAACATTAAAGAAATGCAAAATACTCCCCTGTATAATTAAAATAGCTATATTGCACAATGTATAGAAAGTTCTGCACATTTTATACAGAAAGATAATACGCATTGCTCCAGTGATTATTGCACAGTGTAACAGGGAGTGTAAACTTAAAATTTCATTATGTAATGCAGTGTAGGAATGAAAACCTGAAACCCCACTGGCCTTGTGTAGATCATCACCCCTGGTCTATATAAAAGGGCTACAATTCCTATATTGCTCAGGATTATTCAAACTGCCAGAATAATGTATAACAGTAGTACCAAATACAACAGAAATCTCTCCTCAGAATCACCCTGGCCTTGAAAACCCCAATATTTTAGAACAGCGAGCAGAGCAGTGAAGAACTATTACTTCTACCTGCGTGTTCAATGAGCCATAACACGCATAAATGGAATTCTGTCTGTGGAAAAACACAATTCATACAGTACGGTTTATGTACATGTGCGCGCGCGAGCACACACACACTCACTTCAGATTTGTCAATTGCAATTGTGGTCTCAAGGAGAGTCCATTTCCTGTATGCACATCCGCAAACCTGCATGGCATTTTGAATGGCACAGAGGGGGGTATTTCCTTCTGTACTGAGTGAAAAGAATTTCCTTCCCTTTCTTAACCCTTCACATCCTGTCTATGTTCCTACTTGGGCTGAATGGTTCATTACTGTATCATTCAGAATGAACATAGGTTTTACAGCCATAAATCATAATAACAATCAGTTATCTTACTGATTACACATCATATACCAAGTTTCAGTTACAGTTACATTCCTCCCCATTTAAATGCTACGTAATGTAGCCACAGCTGCAGGATGGCCTTCCTAGAGCAAATCTAACCTAAAGTAAACCCTCAATGACATTTTCCTGGAAGATATTTTGAGAGTTTATCTCGAACAGGTCAAAAATCGGGCACTGGTCTTCCATAACCTGAATGGACATCTACAATTATGAGAGAAGGGAATAATTGTAGGCTGCGGTAACCCGTCCAGTGTAAGAGGCAGCACAGTCTAGTGCAGATGCTGGTTGGGATGCGTTTAATGTGGGCTGCACCCTGTTATTACTGGCCAAGGCTCAGAGAAAGAAAGAGCAGGACATGTGAGGAAACTAAAAGGGGTCAATGTAAGACCAGAGGTGGGCAACATAACCACAAGAACCACCCACATCCTCAAAACGAAATGGTAACAAAGAAAGGGCAAGCGTCCGACAGCATGAGAGAGAAGGAGGTGAGACCATGCCAAGTCATTCCAGCCAAGCAAGAAAGAATGAAAGAATGGGAGGATTCCTGTCAAAACAGGAGACATGCGGTGAAGTCCAGGAATGAAGAGAAAGAGGGACAGAGGGAGGGAAAAAGGGGAAAAAAATTAAAAAGGAACAGAAGGGTTGGTGGTAGAAGACCTTCAGCAGAAGAAGAGGAAAGAAAAGAGAGCAAGAGCTGGAGAGAAAGCATTAGCCAGAATGAGAGAGAGCACTAAAGAGAGAGCTAAAGAGAGAGGTTGCTACAGGAACACAAAGCCCTGGTTACACAACTGTACTGACAGGAACATGGAGATATTTCTGTACTTTCTGATCTTACAGTTCTAACACAGCATTTTAGTGTTCTACATGATATTGAACACAGGTTAGTGTCATAGACCATCACTCCGTCCATCCCACATCCTCCACTTGGTCGTTCAGTGCTACAGTTTCTCAAATATTTATGAATACATATTTTCCTGATTTTTAACATGAATAGTAATAAACTCTGCAGCAAAAACAGTTTTTTTCACTAAAATCAACAAAAAACAAGAAATCAGAAAAAATAGCAATATCAACATGTATGCAAAACTTCTAATTCTAAACATTCAGTACTCGCTGTCTTGTTAGGGCTAGTGCGGGAGGTCAAGAACTACCATTAAGAATGCATTCTCCTTATTACAGTTCTAATAAATTCTAATAATGAATTCTCAGACTCTTTAAACTTTCAGCCTCCTCAAACATTATTGTTGTGGTGCTAGTGTAGGGGCTATGATAGACTGGAGTTAGCATGCTGGCCTGTAGTGTTACTGTGCCAGCTACAGCCCTCCTGCAAAAACAGTAGTGTGGTATTAGTATGCAGGCCATTGGCCTCCTTCAACATTCCTACCACAGTGTTAGTTAAAACTTGGCATGCTGGCCTACCGTGGCCTTAGCATTAGGTACGGGCCTCGTTCACAGTGTTTTTAACAGTGTGGCACTGTTTATAGGCTAGGTCCCTTGTATTTGTACATTTGACACTTCTTATTTCTGCCATGATTTTAGGCACATTCTGTTGTGTAGGGAACACAAATACAACAGATCAGGAATTGAGATCAATTTACCTTTAAACAGAAACTTGGATTCATTCTGGAGTTCAACTTCTGACTTTAAAATACCCTCTTTTTCGTTTGTTATACTGTCATTTATTTAATTTTTGTACTTTTTGCACATCAATAAGTAAACCTTTGTTAATATTTTGCTGAGCTGCACCATGATATATAAAATGGATTCAAAAAAAGTTGAAAACACTCAGGATTTTTCTGGAGTGAAAATTAGTTTAGTCGATTAAGTAGATCAGTCGATTAAGTGATAAAATAGTCATTAGTGGCACCATTAATTACCTCAAGACTTGTTGCAAAAAAGTTGTAACTTTTTCAAATAACATTTCACTTCTGCTGAGCTTCATGATCTTAATGTTATTGTACCTCCATCTCTCAATATTGTTAAAATGAAGATCAAATGTCCATATGTTTAAATGGTTGTAATGAATATGTAATGAAAAATGTAGTTTAGTATTCCTTTTATAAAGCACCTTAGATGACAATCAAGTGTGTGCATGTATTTCAGGGACAGAGAAAATCATAGTAGAGTAAAGCAGCAAGAAAGCAGACAGAGACAAAGATGATGCTGGAAGGCAAGAACAGGAACCTACTGTCCAGCTGAATACAAGATACTCATTAAAAGAATAGTCTACATGTTTACCTTAAGTGAAAGCACCCAGAGGTGTCTATGTATGTGTGTGTGGGTGTGTGTTCTGGCATCCACACTTACCCATTTGGTGTGCTTAGGAATAAAGCACTGTTTATTCTTAGCCATGAGTGGGAGAAAAAGTGTGCAGAGATTCAAATTCTCGACTGAGAGATCACAGGTTAGTCTGCTTAGTGCAAAGATGAGCTTCAAAAGGAAAAGAACCCACAGCGCTTTAGGGTCAAAGCAACCCTTTACTTCCACTCCTGTTCAATTACTGCACACTGGACAAAAACAATGAACAACTGGTTCTCAGAGGCATTGAACTGCGTTTAAGGAAATAATGCTGGCTCTTGGCTTAAAGAAGCTCCATGGAGAAATTCCATCAGCATGCAATTTTTGAAGGACAGTGTGAACATCCTCATGTACAAACACAGTTCCACTGGTAGAACTGCCTGACTATGGAAGGCCAGGACGCAAAGCCATAGCCTAAGAATTTAATTTTTCTTTATGATCCTTTACTGATGATCTGAGATTATACATTAAAGCCTTTCTGTTCCTTTTCCTCTCTGATTACATATTTTTGGTGTTGGAAAATTTACTTTCCTCCTTCACATAATCCTTCTCATTAAGCTCATTGCTACACCATTCCTTACTCCACACCAGACCCAAGACAATGATTAATCAATAATTAATGGACCGTGGACTGACCTGCTGACGCTCTGTCAGACTCATCAACTCTGGGCCAGTTTGGGGTGGACTTGCCACTGCTGCCCCCCTCACCCATCATCTGTCGCTCCGGTGGGAGGGGAGAATGTCTGTTTGGCCCAAATCTGAAATGCAAACATACAAACAGAGATTACAGTAATTCACACTTTATCCAGAAGCACATTATCCATATATTAGACCTCCATAAGTCTACGATAACGCTTTGTCTATTTAGCCCTAGAAAGTGTAGGCTTCATTACTGACAATCAATGTACTGTTTTATTTCATAGAAAAATTAATCAAAGTAAGCATATTTGACTGCATAATGATGGAGATATTTCCAGACAAAATAGCATTTGCCACAATGTGTTCTGAATTAAATTTTCAATATTCTGTATTTTAAAAAATAGAATAATTCTACTGATTCCCAAAAGTCTCAAACAAAAAAAGACACACAAAAATTGCCCAAAATATAACATTAAGAGCAACAATTTCAGAATGTTTGCATGCATTACATAATCCCCTTACTTTATATGACCACTTTACTTTATGCATTATCAATATTGGCTTCAATGACCTTGACAATTAAATAGTATAATAAAGCATAAATAACTTTATTAGGGTGAACAAATATTTTAGTTTTGGTGCCCCTTTAACCAATCATTAATTGCTAGTGGTTGACTTGACTTGGGTGAACAAAACAAGGGATTGGAGGGGAAGGGGAGGACAGAGCAGACATAGACAGAAGGATTGTGCTGCTGTAACTCAGAGAGGCTCACCCCTCAGGCATGGACTTCTGCCTCCAGTGGGCCGACCCACCCGAGCCTGTATCGCTAGAGCAAGAAAGGTTGCTGGGGGAGCTGCGGTTGTGAGGGGAGCGGCTCATTACAATGGAGGAGGCCAGTGAGTAGTTCTCCGAACCAGGAGACATCCTGGGAGAGGATAAAGAGAGACAAAGAAATAGAGCAGGAAACACAAGCACATGAGAGAGACATGGATGTTACAAGAGGGGGGGGGGACAGAGGAGGGAAAAACTACTACTACCCAAACAAGTCCATCTCCCTCCAGATCCCATAATACCACTGGGGCTTTACAAACCTCTTAGAGTCCAGAGGACGTCCATCACTGGACACACTGCGGGGAATGGCAGTAGCTCTCTCTGGGCGCTCAGCAGACAGGGTCTTGCCCATGCTGGCCCCCAGACTGACTGCACGGTTGGGGGTGCCACTGTGGCTCTGAGGAGAGGCAGTGAGGGACTGCTGGGGGCTGGAGGACGTACGCTGCCACTTGTTGTTGTTGCTGCGGAAAGGGAACTTGTACTCGAAGGAGCCGCTGTCACAGCTTCCCTTGTACTCCCCCACTGGCATACGGTACAGCTCAGAACAGCCCCTACAGGTTAGAGATTAATTAGAGATACACTGGAAGAGCAGTGATTACTAGATTAGGGGTTTAAACAAGACTAATATTTGTCCACCATTTCTGCATAAACTGTCAAATACTGGATTTCATTTAGCCTTAATAGAAGTGTGTGGGCAGCAGCATGAGGAAACATTTAGGTTGTGACCGGGAGCAGAACAAATGTTGAAATGTGTGCAGGAAGGGTCATGAGTTTGATGAAAAAATATGGAAATTATGAGCCTCTGGCTTATTACTTTTATTATGTAATATCTTTCCCACAGGCTTTATTATTTATTTCTTATTTTATATTATTTGGGGGCCACAGTTACAGTACAGTGCAGTTACAAAAGCTACAAATGGCGCAACACTATTTGTGTTTTTATTGGAGCACTTAAGTAAAAAAAAAATGAAAGTAGGCAATTATGCTTTAAACCCTCCACTACCCCTCAGCTACAACAACCACATAACACAATGCAAGTGCGTGCTGTTTCAGGCTAGATTTTCTACATGGTCCGATGAGACAAAAACCTGTTATTTTCCTCTAATAATCAACAAAGCATTTCCTGTCAAAATTGGTCTGATGTTGATAAGCATTAATACTAATGCACCTTTTCTAACGAAATCATAAAACATTCAAGTGAATAAAGTGGCTATAAATCTAATTTTTAGTTTTACCCTCATCCACTTTTGCATTTGAGCTATAACGCTAATGCAGAGGCTTAACAAAGGAAGCTTACATCCAGTAGGGCTGGGTGATATTAATATTTTGTCAATATCAGAATGTAAACAGAGCAAGACATGGGCTGAGGCAACATTGTTAATATCAAGTTTTAAATTTTTTAAATATTGCAACAAACCTTTTTTCTGCTCCCTCACTCTGTTACACCCCCTTCTTTCAGTTCTTCCCGTATTCTGCTGCCCTCCACATCTTTACCTTATCTTCTAAGCTTTATTAGCCTTGACACTTCAGTAGATGTTTAGCTGATTGACCAACGGGTACCGGGAAAATTGTACATTAAATTTTTAGCCAAGCCATTACTTTCTCTTCATTCTGGAATATGCAAAAAGCATGTTGAATAAGGGCTGTCCCTGAATCCGTACCTGCGAGGTGTGGAGTCCTCGTGAGGTGGAATAATCACCACCTTCACGGTGACTGAGGTGCGCAGCAGGTCAATCATCTGCTCATGGGAGAGAGTTGCCACCGCCACTTTGCAGATCTCCACCAGTCGGCTGCCTTGACGCAGGCCTGCCTGCCAGGCGTATCCATAAGGCTCCACTTCAGCCACTATACCCTCATAGTTGACATGGAACCCAAGTTGGCCAAGGCCATTTCTGCGCAGGGTCATCTCTGAGGTCTCGCAACCTTTAGTCAGATACTGAGGAACAGGGACACAAGAAAATTCTGGGTTTGCATACACACCAAAGTCAACCAGTGATTCCTGAAAATGTACAGTGAATGTCATATAGGACAGCACAGCTCTCTGAGCTTAATACCTGACCTGAACATTGCTGTAATTTTATAATTAACATATAATTATGTCAGCTAATTAAAAATCATCTGAATTGGGTACAGAAAAGCAGAATACTTAAACAACTAAAATCTGAAATTGTCTCTGCTAAGGATGCATACTTCTGAAGAATCCTTGATCTCCCTGGGAGGCTGAACACAACACTGCATGTCAAAGCTTATGCTGGAGGCCCTGTTTTTACAAATAACATCAGCACTGAAGTAAAATAACACATTGGTGGGAATTCTCCACACAAAACCCTTTGGAGCCTAGCATAAGGATTCACTGGTGTCCGGATAAGCAGCTCATTGCATCTCAACTCTGCAATGGAGACCATGAACATTCAGTTCGGTGAGTAGTTGCCATGGCAACAGCTCCTGCACTTGGAGAGTGACATCATGGGCAGGTGGCCAAAACAAAAGTACATTCCAGCCTCCGCATAGCTCTGCGTGAGCTACTAGCTTCTCTCGCAGGCCACATCCTTGTTACCATTAACACGAAAGACACTTCACAGAGCATAATAGCTGAGTGTAAGATCTGAAGAAAAAGGTGTCTGATTCAGAGCGGTCCTGGTACCTGTGTGCAGTGCTTTTCAACTGCAAACACTGTCTGCTCCAGGGAAAGGATAATTCAACAGAGAAAGCATTCTCAAATCAACACACCTCGTTCAGCTCTTAGAGAGTTTGTCAAATAGCTGATGAGTTGAATCAGGTGTAGAAGGGAGAAACAGTCAACTGATTAGTGCTGTGGCACTCAATGAGCAAAATTTAAAATGCTATCCAATGTCTGTGTTAACACCAGCCTGTGAATACAGTCTTGTGTTATTCATTAAATTCTTTTGTCACATTATTTGTTTTGCTATTAGTGTTGACCAGAAGAGGATACTTTCTCATGTAATAAAGCTATTACATGACAACGTCTGCTGTTAAAAGTGCCAGACATGCTCAGAGTGCTTCAGTGGTGTAATAGACTAGCACTATAATCTGAGGATCACAGGTTTGAAGCCTGGGTCATGCTGCTTGCCATCTTACGGACTCTTCCCACAACACAACCAGTGTGACACTGGCCAGCAGAGGCTATTGTATCGGAGCTGGGTATCTGACGCTTTCCTCAGATTGCGTTGGCGGCCCAGCAATGATGCAATGGAGGCAGTTCAAAAATAGGTGGTGGCAGAATCACCTAATGGGATGGGGTAATTGGCACTTTCAAATTAGAGGGAAAATTGGGATAAAAAAAAAAAATTATAGTGTAACACAATGAAACTTGAACTTGGAAATGGTTAAGCTGATACAGCAAGTCCAGTGTATCTTATATTAGTGTTTTCTTAAACAAACACTGCCAGGGTACATGGCTTTCAATATAATTGTCTTAGCTGCCCAAGGCTTCATAATCAAAGCATGAAACAATATGGATGACGCTTGTGCTCTCTCACCTCCAGGCGTTTAACAACCTCTCGGAAGTCTTCTGTGTTGTTGTTTATGGAACGCAGTGAGATGCTCTCCCCACGCTCATAAAAAATCTTCATGGAGGCAGGGCTTCCTAGTGTCCAACCAATAACATCCCGCACAGCACAGTTAAACACCACAGCCTTGACCTCGGGATCCACCAGAATGAGGAAGTCATTGGAGATGCCCAGCAGTGCCTCCAGTTCTCCTCCTGCTCCATGGTCCTCTGCATAAACAGGCCAGGTGATCGCCCCAGGGCTGCGCAGCTCTGCCCCAGGGTATGGCCGGCTCTTCTCTTTGCGCTTATGGGCCAGTGAAATGAAGGGGAACTTGCCAGAGGGGTCAATAGGTGTGCTAGTAACGTGCCGCTCAGCCAGGTCCCTCAAGTACTCCTGCCGAGTGCGGGTGGCCATGGCGCGGAATTTGTCTGACTTGTGAGCAGCGTTCTCTGCATTGATGACCTTGGCCAGCAGGAAGTCCCGAAAGACTGTGGACTTTGGGAACTTCACACTTTCTGGAATAGGAGGGCCAAATGCAGGAACATCTCGGGAACGAGCCACTGCCACACTGAAGGGGAAAAAAAGAGGCAGGAGAAAGGGAAGGGAGAGAGATAACTTTAAACAAGGAAACATTCAAGGAAGTTTCAACTCTCTCCATGATCTCCAATATACATTAATATAAAAATATACATTTACTTATAATAAACATGCAGACTGTCATAAGCCTCACACAAATTGAAATATGCCTGGATAGGACCAGGTTCCTCTTACAAAAAGCAAAATAAGCAACTAACAGCTCTCATTCCAACAAGGGACACTTTGTGGGAGTAAACTTGGAGAGAGATTCGGCAAACTGCACAGAAAAACGGATGCCGGGCCAAAATTTTTGTATTTTGCATTCGGGTTCCCACTCCTCCCCTCTCTCACTCCTGCACTGCTCCCCCTCTCCTTTTCCTTTCATTAAGCCTCTGGAATGGACATCTAAAGCTTCCTGTTCTGTCTGGTATGCATGGAACTCATAAGTGGTTGGCCAGGCTGAGCTGTAATGAAGCCTGCTGAAGACTAGTCCTCTTCGCTCTTACAATGACAGAGGCAGGAAAGAGAGGGGAAAGGAGGTAAAGGACAGATTGGAAACAGGATACATACAGAAAACGGCCCACCACAAGATTCTCCATCACATGCATGTGCCAATTAAAGCAAAAGGCAAAACTTTCCCCACTATAAACACTTCTAAACTCAATTACTTGAGAACTTTAAACTGCATTTCCCTACAGGGATGTTAAATATTATTAAAATGACTTCCCAACATAGTTTCACATCTGACTCAATCATTCACCAGGCCATAGCTTATTTTAAAATCTGAGAGGCCTATTTGGTGCCCTCTCTTAAGCTGTAGATTAAGAGAATGTTGATACAAAGAGTATACTGCTTGATGTTTAAGAGTATACACAATTTTATAAACAATTTGTTTTATATATTCTTGTATTTCATTACAACAGAGATGGACTTGACATCAGGAGAACCAGGAAAAATCCTGGTGGGCTACTATGGGTGGGCTGCTGAGAGGGTGCAGGGGCTGGAACACTGGTTAATAAAACAAAATCAATCAAAAGGGAATCCACCCCCTACCCCTTTGCCAGTCCAGCACTGAATTTGACTGTAGAATGTAGTTTTATTCTGTATGGTCTCCTTTTATTTATTATTATTGTTTTATTAATTCTTTAAACTCTGTACAGGTCTGTAGGTCTAACACTTGGTTTGTCAGGCTCATCACTGGATTACAATCATAATTGATATAAATTTCACTGGCCTTACAATAGAACCCTGCTTAAACAAAAAGGCTGCCAAATACTTCCCAACATTCCCTATATTAGGATTAACCTAGAACTAAAAGTGTTAACTGATTTAGCTTATTGAATGGAGCTTTGACTCAATCGAGATACAAAAGCTGAAATAAAAATGTATTTATTTATCTTCTTCAAACTGATTCCATTCAACATCTCACAGCTGTCAGCATATCAGAACAGATGGCCACCTAAAAGTGAACCTTCTCTTTTCTATTCTCTTTTCAATGAACATTAGCATTCTAATAATGGCTGGAATGTGATCAGAGGTATTCAATAGTCAAGTGTTTAGTGAATTTGACTGCAAAGGATAATGGTCACCACTTTTTGAAGGTCAGGAGAAACACTGTGCACATTCCAACAAAATAAAATGCACTCCCGAGTTGTGTGGGGCGACTGAAAGGGCACTGACTCACGGCGAAGGGGTTGCTTTATTGTTCTGGCCTGACCCCTATGGCTTAAGCGGAGAGGCACACTGGATTACATATCTGAAGTATAAATACACAGCGTGTGGGATGCTTTAGCAGCGTCCATGGTCCACAGAGAACACAACCCACACAGAAGACTGCTTGGAAATACGCAGGTGTAGAAATAGCAAACGTACATACACACACGCAAATGGGTGTTGCTCAGGCTCAAAAAGCCTAGTCTAGCATGTGTCTCATATGTATGAAGAAATGTAAACAGTCTTTGAGAGACTCACCATAAGCACTGGCTACGGTCATATTTTCTAACCATTTAAAGTACCATTCAATCCCAAATATGCACCACAGCTGGTTTTGATTCGAGTTAATTAAGGGTCACAGAGCAACGTTTAGAGAACATCACAGTTTAGGGAACTAGCACAGCCCTTTAAACAACAGGTGCACACATAAAACATTAACAGCCTCCATAAACACCCCATAATGCTCTGTAAGGTACTGGACTCCTCTTCAGGAAACACCACAACTAATGACAACCACAAACTCACCTGGCTGAGCTTCAAGCACCTGACAGAGCAGAGAAATACTGTGGCTTTCAAAGGCGAAACCCAATGAGAAGAACACTAAACACCAAACACAAAGAATAGCAATTCAGCCCTCAGATTTGATGGGCTACACTGTGTGTGTGTGTGTGTGTGTGTGTGTGTGTGTGTGTGTGTGTGTGTGTGTGTGTGTGTGTGTCGTTGGGGGGGGGGGGGGGGGGGGGGTGTTGAAGGAAAGGAGGAGCAATGTTAAACAAGCACACTGAACTGTATGCCATGCTTGGCCCCATTGAAACATCCATTAGGGTGGGTGCAACTGGCAAGGGTGGCCAAGCTGCGATCCAGTTTGTTGTGTCTCTCATTTGGGGCTTTGTTCTGGAGAGCTCTGTTTAGTGCAGGCTTCTGTAACTTCCCAACATCATCCCTGCATGTCCTGTTAACCAATGAGGCTGCCTGCTGGGAACAATTAACACAGCTCACAATGAGCTGCATCGACAATTAAAGCCTCCACAAGATCCACTGAGGCGAAGCAGGCAGAGAAAGAAAGAGGCGAGAGAGAAAGGATGGAGAGGGCTCCCAGGTGGTTGCGTGCTATCACAGAAACACAAGTTCAAATCATGACTAAGGCTTTCACTGCAAAGAAACCAATAAAGCAAAATTGGCCACAGCTTAATTTCTTTCTCCTGTCCATCTACAGTGGTACTGGCCAATCGTGGGTGTTTCTTTAAAAAAACAAAAAAAACAACAGGCGCTCAGAGCTCTCCTTCAAGTGCAATCAGCTGCCATCCTACAGTGCTGAAGATTGAAAAAGATCCAGCCTCCAGTTTCACATATCTCAGAGGAAAGCAAGTACGTGCATTGACCAGACTGGTTGATATGATTCAGACAGTGGGTGGGATTTGGCAGGGAGATAATTGGGCAAAAAAGGCCAGAAAGGAAGAACGAAAAATAAAGACTAACCGGGAGAGAAGAAAATTATATTAGAGGTAGAAACATCATGCAGTCGTATCACGCGTGGTCTCTCATTCAAAATTTGCTAGTATTTATCATTCAATACTAAATAGAATATTTATTTATTTTACTGTGAATTACACATCATATCCTGAATTCCTCAGCTAACCATTAAAAAAACTTCACAGCCTACTTGTATGATGGCCTTTGGTCGTTCTGTGGTCAACTTCAAAATCGAGCAGAAAGGCAATAAATAAGCAACAATTTCCTTCTTTCCTCGCACTATTGCACATGTAAAGAGTGCACACAGAATAAAATCAACAAATGTAACTGATAAACAGTCTACAGAGGCAGTGAGTGTAAATAAGCAAGCCTGACTTATTTTAAGTGGTCTAGAGGAGGGAGGGCGCCCTAGTTACAACTTGGTCTTCAGACCAAAAAAGCAACTTGTGAGACCATGAAAAGATCCCTATATATTAAAATGAATAATTGTATTATCTGATGATTAAAAAGACATACAAGTAGTTGGTAAAATAGTGCCTCTTACTGCTGGAGAGCTCAACAGAACACAATGTTCTTTTACATGCTTTTAATATGATGGTAACAACAAATTAATGGCAGTCACTTCCCACAGTAGTTTTAAAGCTACTTAAAGTCCAGTTTAAACTAAGCTTCTAACTGCTCTTCACGCACCATTCTTTACTTACAACTAAAACTACACTGCAGTTGTACAGCAACTGCTTCATTAAAATGTTAACACTTTAGGCCAGTCTCTAAATCTTACAGGAGAAATTAAGCAGTTAAACTAACCACCAAGCTTGTCCAAAGGCTGGTGGCAAGAAAAAAGAAAAGAGCTTAACTGTCTAATCACATTTTCACAAACTTACAATTGGAAGTAAAAAAACACTCTTTTAGGAACAAAGTGCATCAAGATATTTATTTACTTGTTTGTATTTAGGTTGCCTCTATCTGCTTAATAAGATATAACTGGAGATTTACAGATTAAATCTGGATTAATTTGTTTAAAATTGTTCCAGCTAAAATCACATTTTGTGAAAAGAAACTATTTAATAGTTTAAATCAGACAATACAAGTGTGAATCAGACAATTAATAATCAAAATGCTATGGTAAAAAAATTCAAAGATCGTATTTCAAAACACATTTTGAAATCTGCTTAGCCAATCCCCAGTCCCAACCCCACCAAAAACCATGCCATTTGCCTTTTTCTTGCTTTAGGAAAGTATTGTGTTTTTAAACTGCAGGTCTCCTGGGGAAGTACACAATGCTTTTTGTGACTGTATTAGTATGCAGAGTGACAGAATCCAGGACTTCTAACAGTTTAGGGCTTCCTATGCTGCACATTCCCTATGCTGTCCATGAGAAACGAGCTCTTTGAACTACACCTAACACAGCAAATCAGGCTAATCTAAGGCTGGAGATTCTAGTAGATCTGCCCAACACTTGCCGGAGCAAAACTAAAGCCAGTACATGCAGAACTGAACTAAAGAAGATTATAAACCAGGGACAAAGGTGTGGTGCAAAGCCAAAACCACAGTGTCTAAGAACAAGAGACATTTTCAAAAGGCTAAAAATAATACAAAAAATTGTGCAAGATGTTTAAAGAAATTGTTTTTTTTGTCTAATGAACCCACTGAAGTGAAATCTGGAACATCAGCATTCTATATAACTATATTTTAACATCTACCCTCCCTGAAACTTACCTGTAGCATGTGTTGTCAGAGCAGGGGTTGTGCACCTGCACCACCACAAAGACATGTTGAAAGTGAGAGCGGATGTTCTTGGGGCTGAAGGCCTTTGCTCCAGGCTCTTGGAACACGATGGTGACAATGTCATTTCCAATGTGCCGCTTCCTTAGCAACTGCAGGAAACAGAACGCCACAGCAAGTTAAAAATAAGTTCATACATAACAACTGGAGACTAAGAACATCTGTCTTTTTGTGCTGAGCAGTTTTTGCTAAAGGGCTCCTTACCTGCTGTTTGTTGTTTGGTGTGTAGGGCAACATAGTGGAGACATGGAACATTATTTCATAGTCTTTATAAGTGGTGTATAAGGAATGTGTGCCAGTTGAGTCAGCTGCAAGAGAAATAGCTCATGTTACATAAAGAATCATCACTTAACCACTGCAAAACTGGGGGGAACCCCATTACAATTCTCTTAATTACACTCATCTTAAGAGAAAACTCTGGCACCTTTAGCTCTGTGGTGAAACAGATACCTGGGCATGTATTTATATATGTATATTTTAACTTAAATGAGGTACATTAAGGCATAAATAAGGCATGTGCATGTTGCAACACAAAAATGCAATAATATACCCTGTAATTTTCAAGTCTTTAATGAAACGTGATGTACAACCACTGAGAATATTGAAAAATAAACATCTTGTGTTAAAGCTGGTATGTTATTCCCATTTTCAACAAATTACCACAGTTGCCTGGCATGCTTTAGTGAAAATACCAACTAATCCCCCAATCCCAAATTCATCAACATCCATGCCATACGTCCTTTGGGAAAGCAAGGAAAACAGCATTGTCTTTTTAAACAACAGATCTCCTGGGGAAGTACACAATGACTTCCAACAAATTATTCCTCCTTAGGGTACACCAACTTCCCTACGCTGCAAATGAGAATCAAGAACACCAACATGGGAAATGAGAAGCTCTATGAACTACACCTCAATTCTCCTACTGGACTCTCCTGAAGCTAACACTAACACAGAACATCAGTTTGACCTAAGGCTGGAGAAGAGCTGCCCAAAAACAACAAAGGAACACCAGACCGGTAAGCAGAACTGAACCTAAGAAGATTATAAACCAGGGACAAAGGCCTGGTGTAAAGCCCAAACCACAGGAAATGGTTTTCTATCTTGAGTAGCTCATAAAGACAAGATAGATTACTACACAATGTGACACTTTTCATAATAAATCTCAATTTCTTTTACTTACTTTATTTATTTCTTTATTTATTTTTTAAATTTTACCCCAATGTTCCATCCCAGACAAAATGTACAGAAGAAAATGCTGGGTCCGCAGTTCAGACACAACAAATAACAGATGCCTATGCCGACCAGTATCACACTGGAGACAACACCATCTACTCACCCAGAGACAGCATGGCCAATTTGCTCTCTCAGTCTCCAACTGCTGACGGTAAGTAGCATGGCCCACCATAGTGCTAGTGCATTAGACCACTGAGCCACTTAGAGGCTCAATAATAAGCTGAAATTTAATTACATAGTGACAACTGGACTTTATATAAATATTCAATTTGCAGGCAAATTGCTAGATGTTAAATCACAAATGCCAAAAATACAACCTAGGTTAAACCAATTTAGTTAAGTATAACATCTTCTACTAAATGAATGACAATTTAAACCTTATGGGTAAGATTCATATAGCACATCACATTTAGTACCACATTAGGCAGCAATAGAAAGTAGAAGGAGGTGTAGTGGTTTTGTTGTTTCTGTGAAATCTGGCACTACCACTCTTTCCTTCATTTTCCCTACTTTTCATTTTTGCATTTGCTCTTTTGTTGTTATTTCTGTGGACATGTGTAAAAATACTGCAACATTAAAACAGGCTGAGCACAGACATGGTGAGTTTTTTTCATTTTTTGCTTTTGTTGCTGCAGTATTTCTGCTCCTTCATCACAGTCTGTGGCTCAGATTCAGATTTGTATTCCCAGCACCTAAGCAGGTGCTAAGTACTGGTCATTACTTTGTATAACCTCATTAACATTAGTTTTACTGGGTTATTTCTGTGGACATGTGTAAAAATACTGCAACATTAAAACAGGCTGAGCACAGGCAAGGTGACTTACTGTCTACATTTATATAGGATAAACAGGGACATAAAAAATGGTTTAAATGGTGACTGAGTGTCTCAGCAGTCGCTTGCACTAGCACTATGATCAAGGATTGCAGTTTCAAATCCTGGGTCAAGCTACTTGCCATCAGTAGACTGAATACGAGAGAGCAAAACTGGCCATGCTCTCTCTTGGTGGGTAGGTGCCAATCTCTCCCAACATCACACCCAATGTGATGCTGACTGGCACAAGTGTCTGTTAGCCATGAAGTTGGGCAGCCGGTGCAATAATGCTATGACGTAGCAGTTTGAAAAGATGCAGTGGCTAAAAATGTAAAAAATGTTGACAAAAAAAGAAGACAATCCCTCTAACAATCACTGATATTAAGGTTTAAATGAACATTTTCTTGTAACAAAAGAAATGCAATTTTCCTTTTACACAATACAGGTCCATGTAATTACTGAACATATAACTGTGTGGAGCAAAGCCATTTTGCACACTCATCCATTCAACTGAATGGCTAAATTACATCATGGGTTTAATTGTTCACTACAAAATTCAATAGAAATTGGTACTTTATGGCTTCTGTTAAAACTTATTCATGTTTCACAAACTGCAGTGGATGAATGACAAAACTGACATTTATTCAAAGCATGACTGTGATCAACAGTGTATTTGAAAATGTAACTGGCCAAACACAAAAGTGAAGTGGAAGCAGATGTATCAGGCACTGTGAAAGGGTCCAATAATGTATGGTGAAATGGTTTAAAATCAATAAGCATTTTTGTGTTTTGCTATAACTACCCAACTATGCCAACAATAAAGACCCGCTAGACTGAACAGTTTATTCACAGGATCCTCATGATCCTACAGCTTTACAGAAACAAAATCTCTTAATCAGGGAGGGCCATCATGGGCATGTGCTGGGTCCACACATGGTAGTGAAAAGCCAGTATCAGCTTACTGAGCATTTGGTATCCTGCACTGACAAAAACCAGGCAGCCAAAGGGAGGACAAAATGATGGTTGAGAAGATAGCTGAAGCCCAAAACAGGGAATAAGCCATTAAAAAAATACATCTAATGGGGCTTAGCATCCTTTTTCTAATTTTGTGAGATATTCAGAGCAGTAATTCACCAAATATTAAAAAAATATTCCTTCTGTTTTCACGATCTCTCGACAACATTTGGATCTGTGGCCCAAAGTGATACAATTTGGCCTCTTTTAAAGAAGCAGCCTTGTGAAAAATCTTTACAAATTTAAACTAATTCACCTTTAATCAGTTTTATATACAAATCTTTAATGCTATACCAAACAAGAAATGGGAGGACAGACTTCAACTACCCACCTTCATGAGTAAATTAAGGAAAAAATAGAAAACTATGTATTTTCCATTTACCGTATTTTCCAGACTATAAGCCGCTACTTTTTTTCCACGCTTTAAACCATGCGGCTTATAATGAGGTGCAGCTTTCTCTTCTAATATATTTTCCAGGTTTTTTTTTTAAATGTTGCAGGTGCGGCATATATACAGGTGCGGCTTATAGCCTGGAAAATATGGTAATTTTACCAATTCAGGAACTCCATACTCACTCTTGGTGTCCAGCTGGGCACGGTACTTGCTGAAGCCCTTGAGGCGCACCCGTTCACCTAGTAGCTGCAAAAACTCCTCCAATGCTGGACCGGCTGACTCATTATTGTACATCTCCTCCTCACTGCTCTGGCCTGCCAGACAATACATCACCCCCACCTTCAGCTGGAAACTGAGCTGTTAACCAGAAGAGATAAAGACAATGCATTTACACTACTGAAATCAGTGATGTAATTGAAATGATTAATATGAAAACATGATGTAAGACTCTATGGAAGAATGTGTAATTGAATATATTTGCTGGTTACCCCTTGCTCGTCCAGTTTCATCAGCTGTTCTGTGACTTTGGGTGTGTTGAGGGCAAGCCGAAGGCAATGAGCATTGAGCTCTGGCACGAGGTACTCCAGCACTTCCTTCAGAGGTAGGCCTCGAGCCAAACCATGCTTAGAAGTAGAGGGCACAGCATCTTCCATTATAGAGCCTCGCAGAGTTGTCAACTACAGATAGTGAGATTAAATGAAGCAACACCAGTCTTAGTTAGATAATCCATGACATTTTAGATTTTTGAAGCTAGGACTTGATATGACATTCTTTCTCTTAAACACTTATTACAGTAGTTTTAATTAATAAAAAAAAAAACAACAAAACTTTCAATACTGCAATTATTAGTATTATTTTCTCCAACTTATTAAATTCAGGAATAAGGAAAGGTATAAAATTCTGTATATTTAATATACTTTTGTAATGATGTTAGGGCCAAGACCAAAATGTATATTAAAGAGTATATTAAAATAGGCAAACTAAAGTTTGTAGGGCAATTTGACAGATTGAAATGCATATCTGAATCAGCATATCTAGATACATTTTATCCAGTAAATCTTGTTTAAAGTGACTCAAATCCCAAGTCACGCTGGGATACTCTGTTGGCAGCCAGAGTCCATTGGCAGCCACTGGCAACTGGAGTCCATGAGGCCATGAGTGGGTGCTTTCCTTTGAGCACGTTGGCTGAAAATCTGCATAAGGAATGCTTCATATCATCAGTTAACCATCTGTGGCCTGATGCAATGGTCTGAAAGTTCGAAAGAGGCTTCCCATGTATCAGAGGAGGCATGTGCTTGTCTTCATCCTCCTAGTGTTGGCAACATTGTAGGTGACGGGGAGAGACCTAATGGGTTTGGGCAATTGTCACTTAAAAATTGGGGGAAAACTGGGATAAAAGTATGCAATGCTCTCTCTTGGCTCCATACAGAACCATGTTTGTGAAAAGATGGTTCTACATGGGTTATGTTAATGTAAATGTTATTTTACCAGGTTAACTACGCTTACATATCTCTTATAAAAACATGGTTCTTTGTAGAATCCAATGTGGTTCTTCTATGGCAAACATCTGTAGAACCCTTCGTTGGAACATAATGTCCAACAATATAGATATTTAAAATACATATAGTTAATTTACCCAATTACCTAATAAATCCAAATTACCATATTTACATTACTCCACAACACGCTGAATTAAAGACTAGCAGCAGACAAAGGAATAATATACTGTCTTACCAGAATTTTGATTCCAACACTGATAAGTGTAATATCACAGTGCTGGAAACCATAAATCACTGGAATCAAAATTCTGATATCAGGACAAACACCTTTTCAAATCGCTGAACAAAAGCTTCTATAAAAAGGAAAATCCACCCCCTTACAGACCAACAGCATATCTGGAAATAGCAAAGTACAGGACAACGCATAGGGCCCTGTACCACTCTGGAAGCAAAGATACTAAGCCGCATCAGAGTGCATCTGAATCACAAGTAGTTACTATAAATGAGAGCAGAGACTGAGGTCTCCATCAAGAGCCTTTACTTTGATTACAAGGACCAGAGCTCCATCAGTCCATCTAGAATAGTTGTCAAAAGCGCCATATGATTAAGGGGCAGTGCAGGCCTGTTAGGGCACAGCATGATCTGTGCTATGCACTGGCAACCGATTTTCTGCGCCTCTAAACACGTTATATAAGACGGTGGTGGGCGTCAGACCTGGACCTCACCCACTGCTGGCTGCTGAAAAGCAAAATGTAGACTAAGGATGCTACCAATTTACATTCAGAGACAGGAGGGGACAAGAAGCATTTCAGCGATGTGAACACCTACCTCGCTGGTTCTGAAGATGACCCGGTAATTGTACTGTGGGCCGTGATCCTTGTGATCCTCTAGCTTCTCTCGTCGAAGACTCACAGCCACTGGCCCGAGTGTCTCATCCACCCCCAAGTAGTTCCAGTGCTCTGCATGAAATGAAAAATGGCAAGCAGTTGCACAGTAACACTGTGTAGTACATATTATTTACATATAACTTAGAATTGAACGCATCAGCAGATGTAACTTTCCATTGTGAATTTCAAGCAAAGGTGGTTTATATATCTCTGATTTACCAGCATTATCGCAAAACTGCCCTAAAAACACTAAAAGCACAAAAAGCTGCAAACAGCTCACACATTTAACCAATCACACTGTTCATTATGGTGAGCTGTGTGCAACATGTCCAATCTCAGCTCCAGGGGAGCGTCTCTGTGGCTGTACTGATAATTGCTCATAGTTTTTAACCACTTTGTTCCTAATTCATATGGGCTTAACAGAATGCTGTTTCAAATCCACCTTAAACCTTATGTTTTGATCAATCCCAAATCAAATACAAAACTGAATAAAGAGAGAGAAATTTGGTGCAGATCATAGCACTGCATTACACCCCTAATGGTGATATATTGCTGGGACATTTGTGAAATGACTGGCTAAAAAGCAGAAATGGCTGATAGTAACAGACACTCAAACATTTTGAATTCAACTGCTGCCCCTCTTCCAGTAAGAAACAGAGCCTGAGAGACACATTTTTCATTTTCTGCCACAATGTTTCCCAATGGAATTTCAAGGACTTTCTTTGTATCATTGCAGTAAAGTATTGTGGACTATTTTACAAGAAGGAGATTTCAGATTAGATTAGCTATGCTGAATCAGCTTATATACAACATGGAAAATTATGGCTGTTTTGGAATTGAGTAGTGCTCAAATTGTAGGATCTTTAATGCATATGGTTGCTGTTCATGTATTTTAAAGAGGAGAAAAGGATTGAGATCACTAATTAACTTATATTAAACTATAAATAGTGTGGCCAAAACCAATACTATTCAAAGAAAAGTATTTATAAATGTCTGACAGATGTCAACATCTGAATACTGATCATTATGAAACCCCGCGATCCTGCAAAAATGAAGCACTATGGCTTTGAGGTAATTAGCTAGCTTTGAAAAGAAGTAGGATGGAGAATAAAGTAAAATGTGGCATTTACTAGAGACTTTCAAACGAACTCCAGGCAAATGAGTAAATCTGCAACCCACATTCAGCTAAATAAAGCATTAAACACTGCTGATGGAAACAGATTCTTCAAGTAACTGATTTTTTTTATATATATATTTCAAGCACTGCAAAAATGCTGCAAAGTATTTTGGTACATTCTAATAAAATTAATGAAACTGATTAAGAATTTAAATAAGATCATTCCTCCTCGGTCATAAATGTGCCATTCAGTGCTTTCTCTGAAACTGGATTAATAGGGCATTTGTTCATCCTGAAGTAACAGCCTCTAATCTTCTGGGCAGGCTTTGCACAAGACATTGCAACACTGCTGCAAGGATTTGATTGTAATCAGCCACAAGAGCATTAGTGTAGGGCTAGTCAATACGGACCAAAAAAACTCCATTGAGCTGAATGGTGATATACAATATGACATAATGTGACAAATACAATGTGGAAAAAAATCAGGACAGCCCATGAAATAATTTTCCATCATTTAGACTATAATTAAACATTTTTTTTATTTTGATCTTCATTTCTTATTTATATACACTAAGTCTTATGCACCCTCCATAGTGTGAACATGAGTGTGTAAATGGGGATGGAGGGAGGCAGAGTAGAGGAGGACCTGAGAGGAGGGGTGGGGCAGAAAAATGGTTTCTTCAAGACTGAAAAAGTACATTATTTAAAACAATTTTAACTTGATATAAATGAAAAACACCTCTGGGTGACTTTGGATCACAAATGCCACTCCAAGTAATCCAAGAGCAATTGGATGGAGCTCCAACAGTCCAGAGAAAGCAATTCCACAGTCAAATTCTGGGAGGTTAACAGCCTTCTAGTTGCCCTTGGCACTGGTCATGGTTATCTAAGAATGCTGTGTGGTTGTTCCTGTGGCTCAGTCTGTGTGGAAGGCGTTAGAAGGTATGCCTTTGGATACAGTACTTTGGTTGTTTTACAACTGATTCATACATTTTGTTTATGAATTCACAAAAACTTTGCATCTCTGTTTTTGTTGATGGTCAATTTTTGATATGTTCTTTACATTCTGTCAATCTTCCACGATGAATCAAAAGAAATGTTTCAAAGTGACTTGGAATAAAGTATTTTACACTTCCCATTAAAGTTAAGATGTCAATTATCTTCTCAAGCTACTGCTTGACTGCTGAGTTGTAATAAGATGATTGGTTAGCACTGCTCTGAAACTACAGATGGAGGGCTAAGCCAACAAGAACAGCAAGATCAGAGGCTCTTTCTTGGGGCTTGAAGTCCTGCCCAGGAGATAAGCTGCAGTCTTATTAACTGTATCACTCCCAGGGAGTTTTGTTTTAAATAACGGCACTAATATGATGTGTAGGACAGTGGAATTTCACAATTTTATGACTGGAAATTTAATCTTTACCATTGTAGACAGGCACTTTCAAAGCTTGCCATGCAAAGCTGAACTCTGTACTAAATATACAATGCCTTTAATCTCTGCAGTTTACTCAGATAAAATGGCTAGTTGTTATGCAATCTCTTAACAGTCTTGTGAAGAGGAGCAGCAAGTTGTTGCTTGGTTTAACACCAGTAGGCATTACAACAGAGTACAGAAAAGGTGTGTAAGACTATAACAGAGACATTAACAGTCAGGTTAAAGCAGAGACAGGGTACAGTGTGTCATTAAAGAAGACTTGGACTTCACTTCCAAAAGCATTTTCACAGAAATTCACAACATGTTTCCTCACAATAAGCATCCTTTGTAATTGATCACATGAGTCATTAATATTATACAACAATAATCTGGATATCCTAAACATTACAGATTTACTTTTATTGGCCTCAAGTCTATAAAATGTCTCAGACCATTTTTTTTGTCAAACTAAGACCTGAAGACCACCTAATCTCTGAAGATTTGAAAACATAATAAACACTGCCAACAAGGCAGAGAGGACTGGTATTTAGAAATAGCCGTTGAGGGAAACTGTGGAGGTGAAGGTGAGTTCCTGCACAGGAAACTCATGTAGTCCTTCTCCAGCAAAAAAAAAAAAAAAAAGAACTGGTTCTTGGACTGGTTCTGTTTGGGCTTTTTTTAGTGAACCAGCTGACATTTACACCAGTTTTAGTGGAACCGAGGATACATCACAGAATACATCATCAAAAGAGGGCATTGCCTAGCCTCAGTAAATGGAAGTGAGAAGATGGCAAGCATTTGTGTTGTTACAGATGTTTGTTTTCCTCCAAAAAGCAAAAATGGATTAACTTTTGGTGAAAAGGAGTAGACTACACAGGGCAAGATGAATGGCATGTTTTTGTACAACTGTACAACTAGACACACATACACAGCAGTTCAAGTTAAAAAACCCACTAGTCTTTGGTTCCCACAAAACCTGTTCCACATTTGGTGGAGAAGGCCTACTAGTGAACTGCTTGTGTGCTGGTAAGGCAAATAAAAAGTGTGGTTTTGAAGGGTGTTTTTACTTTTTAGTCAAACTTGTTTTCATCCTTGGTGCTTTTAGTTTGGGCACTTGTGAAAACCATAATCACACTCAGATACAGAAAAAAACAATCACAAAGACTCTTTAGAGGTGGTCGTCTCGGTCCGGTCGCAAACAAACTCAAGAGTGGTTTGTTTATGGTGAGCACCTAATCAGACCTTGACATGACCCAAACATCAGGTGTACTCTGCAAGTTTGAGCTAAACAACTTGGCAGCACCTGTTTCCTGAACTTACTACTTTGCTCCTGGCCCAAAAAAGTCTGATCAATCAGCGGATAGAACGTTCTCACATGCAAATAAATATCATCCAAAATATCCAAATATTTCACTCACCTCTCAAATAAAAGTATTTCCTGTAATAATAGGAACCAAGGTCCACATGCTCCACAATGTTGCTTTTTCCCCGCTCATGGTGAATGCTCTTGCCATCTTTTGGTGCTTCCAACACTGCTACTCCTGCATTGCTGAAATGAGTATTAGGAGCCACCTCTGGAGATCCATCTTCATCCCTCGAGGAGCTGGATGATCCACTGCCGATGCTGCCCTGCTTAGAAGGGCTAATGTTCCTTTCACCTTCACCACCTATCTCGTTACGGAAGCAGGGGCAGCTGAGAACAAGATCGTTGCTTTTGTCATCACCAGAGTCTAGTGAGGGCCCATCTTTGACATTGAGCTCCTCTTGGCTGCCACAGGGGGAGCCATAGGCCCCACTTTGGGTAGATGAGAGCGAGGAGGAGGTGGAGGCTGATGCTGCAGCTGCTGCCGAGGCTCCAGTGGTAGTGTTCTTCCTCTTGACAGCGCTTTGCCTTCCCTGGACAACCTCATTCAAGTCGAAGAGGACACTTTGGAAATCGTAGTGAGCGAATCCCTTCTGACAGGCCCAAGGCTTTGGGGGAGGACCCGCATCATCAGACTTTCCATCTTCTGCATCAGAACCAGCGCGAGAAGAATCTCCTTCAACCTTCACACTTCTTAACTTACGGAATATGGACTCACCCCCAGTCTCGGACTTGGACCGCCTCTTCAGGTGTTTCTCTCTTTCCTTCAGGCGGCTCGCAGGACTTCCTCTTGGGGGTCCCAGAGGACCATCTGGAAGGTCAAGGGCAGTTTGTTTGTGGGCTACAGTTAGGAGTTCACTTAATTTCTCTGGAGCAGCACTACGCTGGTCTGTGGCATCTGTCTGGTAGGCTTTAAGCATGTCAAAGAAGCTTTCACCAGAGACCCCATGCTTGTCAATGGATGAGGTACTGCCGTACTCCCGGTGCATCGGGGTCCAACCTGAGAATGACCAACCCTCGTTGCCATCCCCATCAAGCTCACTGATGGTGATGTCACTGTTGCTTCGCTGACGGATGCGACGCATGCCTTTGCGTGGCGAACCTAGGTAGCCATCCGGGGACAGGAAGCGGTTGTCTTTGCCTTTGCTATGCATCTTATTCTTCAAAGTGTTCTGAATGTTTCGCAGCATGGAGGAATCCTGTGGACTAATCAGGTGACCT
This sequence comes from Acestrorhynchus altus, assembly GCA_034509495.1. Classification (NCBI taxonomy): domain Eukaryota; kingdom Metazoa; phylum Chordata; class Actinopteri; order Characiformes; family Acestrorhynchidae; genus Acestrorhynchus; species Acestrorhynchus altus. The sequence goes on along the minus strand of CM067503.1, from coordinate 37,469,787 downwards.
AGCTTGGCGGAAAGGTTGCTCTGGGTGCTCTGTGTGGTGGCTGGTGCGTCTGTCTCCACGGTGATGTGCCATACACCTCCACTTCCTCCTCCTCCACCTCCTCCACCACCACTTCCTCCCCCACTGCCACTCCCACTGCCACCCCCTCCTCCTCCTCCTCCTCCTCCTCCACCCCCTCCACTCCCAGTGCTTCCACTACCACTGCCACCATCTTTCCTTGGGGGCCAATCAGCAACTCTAGCTCGGACTCCCATCTTAGGCACTCCAGGTGTGCATCCAGACAGGTGGGTGCTTTCACTGCGGGGTGGTGGAGCACCTCCATTGGGCAAGCGCAGGCGACGGGTGTAGAACTCATCTGAGGCAGGCACAGAGCCCCCCACAGAGGTCTGGGAACGCTTCAGACTGGTCATGACAATGTCAAGGAACAGAACTCAGCAAATGGGCATGCCTGCCGAAAGGTCAGAATAAGAAGCCCTCAAGAGCATGGGGTGCCCTAGGGACGAATGGGATTTGTAAAGCAAAACACATGGCAACAAGGCAAAATGGTCAGACTTCCTCCATCACTCCTGAGATGAGTGGAATTCTGTAAGGAAAACAGAGAGACAATGAATCAGTACCCATGAATGAATCAGAAGAAGAGTGAATCAGTAGCTCTACCAAAGATGCAGTGGGGCAAAAGAATATTTAGTCAACCACTGATTGTGCAAGTTCTCCTACTTAGATGAAAGAGGTCTGTAATTTACATCATAGGTACACTTCAACTATGAGAAATGAAAAGAAAAGAAAATTCAGGAAATCGCATTGTAGTATTTTTAAAGAATTTATTTGTAAATTATGGTGGAAAATAAGTATTTGGTCAATAAGAAAAGTTCATACTTTGTAATGGCAATGACAGAGGTCAAATGTTTCCTTTAAGTCTTCACCAGGTTTGCACACACTGTAGCTGGTATTTTGGCCAATTCCTCCATGCAGATCTCCTGTAGAGCAATGAAGGGTCAGGACTGTCACCGGGCAACATGGACTTTCAACTCCCTCCACAAATTTTCTATGGGGTTGAGGTCTGGAGATTGGCTAGGCTACTCCAGGACCTTGCTTGCTTTTTATTTTTATGGAGCCACTCCTTGCCTGAGCAGTGTGTTTGGGATCATTGTCATGCTGGAACACCCAGCCACATTCCATCTTCAATGCTCTCACTAATGGCTTAAAAATCTCATGATACATGGCCCCGTTCATTCTTCTCTTCGTCTTGTCCCCTTTGGAGGAAAACAGCCCCAAAGTATGATGTTTCCATCCCCATGTTTCACAGTAGGTATGGTGTTCTTGGAATGCAACTCAGCATTCTTCTTCCATCAAACACAACGAGTTGAGTTTTTACCAAAAGGTTCTATATTGGATTCATTCTCCCAATCCTCTTCTGGATCATCCATACGCTCCATGGTAAATTTCAGAGGGGCCCAGACATGTACTGGCTAAATCAGGGGGACACACATGGCACTACAGGATGAGAGAACCTCTGTGAATAGTTTGTTACTGATGGTAGCCTTTGTTTCTTTGGACCGAGCTCTCTGTAGGTCATTCATCAGGTCCGTCTGTCTAGTTCAATGTTCTCATGATCATTTTGACCCCACAAGATGAGATCTTGCGTGGGGCCCCAGATAGAGGGAGATTATCAATGGCCTTGTATGTCTTCCATTTTCTTACAATTGCTCCCACAATAGATTTATTCACACCAACTTGCTTGCCTATTGTAGCTTCACTCTTCCCAGCCTGGTGCAGGTCTACAATGTCCTTTGAAAGCTCTTTGGTCTTGATCATGGTTGAGTTTTGAGTCTGACTGTTTGTGGCTGTGGACAGGTGTTATTTATACAGATAAGGTCAAACAGGTGCCATTAGTACAGATAATGAGTGGAGGACAGAAGAGTTTCTTAAAGAAGAAGTTACAGGTCTATGTGAGCCAGGAATTTTACTCGTTTGTGGGTGACCAAATACTTATTTTCCACCATATTTAACAAAAAAAAATGTTTTCAATCCTACAATGTGATTTCCTGGAGTTTGTTCTCATTTTGTCTCTCATAGGTGAAATGTACCTATGATGAAAATTACAGACCTCTCTCATCAAATAGTAGAACATGCACAATCAGTCATTGACTACTTATTTTTTTGTCCCACTGTAAGCCACAATATTGATTTATACACTTCAAAAAGAAGGGCCCACAATAGAAAATGTTCACAATGCAGAATGATGGAAATCAGCACCAAAGCTTAAAATATACTGAACACTCTGCGGCTCATGGAATTACCACAAATGGCTCTCAGCAATGGCAAATATCAAAGTTAACAAATCTCATAAGGAAATGTTTCTCCAATAATAATTATCTTTGCTCTTATGCCCAGGCCATATTTAGACAGCTACTCTGGGGCTGCACCATTAGTGGCATGAGGCCAAGAAGGATCATTTGAAGCTCTAACAGCCAGCAGTCACATGTGGTTGATGCACTGTGGTATAAAGTAGACTTCTGATGACAAAGGCAAGGAATAAAAACAAAAACACAACAAAATAAAAAAATTACTTAACAGGTAAATATTCACAATCAATTAAAATTAAACATACAAACAAATATGATGACAGCACATCAGTTGATAAGACAAAAGATAATTGGTTTGTAATTAGTATATACAAAAGACACCTTATATTGCACATATACATTTATATTACAAAGAAATACCTGTAAATACAGTAAATACTTGTGGTGTTTACAACTATTACATAATTCTTTAGGATTAAATACCAAAACATAGATGGTATGCCTAAAATGGGTTACTCAGTACTTGCATAGTAGACCATTGTAATACATTTATTACCAATTAAATTCTATATAATTGTATTGTAGCACAAGGTACTGCTAAACATAGTTTTCACACAATGTACTTACAAAGTATGTGTCAGAAAAGACTTGTAATCACATATTTACAATTTTCTATACTAAGTACTTATCCTACCATTAAATAAAGTGCTACCCTATTATGTGGTGAAACAGCGGCTGCAGCAGCAGGGAAAACCATAAGCAATGCTCTTCCCAGCTACTCTTCCCAAGCACAAGTTCAGCAATCTGGCACTCAGGTGTTCAGGGCACCAACTAGTTGCCTGGACATTTTTTTGTGTGTGTGTGTGTGTGTGTGTGTGTGTGTGTGTGTGTGTGTGTGTGTGTGTGTGTGTGTGTGTGTGTGAGATTTATTTTATTTTATTTTTTTCAAATCACACAATCAAAGTCCTTTTCTTTTTCATTGGTCAGCCTCTGGTTTTGTTAATTTGGGCGTCCATATAACACCCACATTTAATTAGATGTTTAAAGCCAACATTCCACCACTGTTGGACACCATAAAGGCAGTTCTAGATTCCTGGCTTGAAAGGATTGCTCTCATTAAAATGAACAACTTGCCCAGACTGCTTTACCCACTGCAAATGATCCCTATTTTGTTATCTGATAGAGTTATTAAACTGCTCGAAGGTTGGCTGAGTTCTTTCATTTGGAGCAAGAGGAAGCCCTGACTGAAGATGGCAAAATTCCAAATGCTTGGTTCAGAGGGGGGCCTAGATGAACCAAATAAGACTTTACAAGCTGGCAGTACATCTCTGTTTGATGGCTGACTGGCATAAATCTGACCTAGCTTCAACATGGCTAGATATTGAATCCTTCCCGTCCAAATGCCCCTTGTGGAATTTCCTGTTTATGAGTAACTTTACTCAAAGGTTAGTACAGAAACCCTTGACAGACTTACTGTTAGGACTGGAGATTCATATGTTCTATGGAGGTTTGTGCATAGTTAACATCACCTCTCACTCCCATTGTGCTTTTCCAGACTTTCTGCCAGGTTGCCAAGATCAGGGTTTTAAGGTTTGGTCTGGAAATAATTAAATTAGGAGACTTATTTAATGGTCAGACTTTAGATTCATTTCAGCAGTTGCAGCAGCATCATGGGTTACAGAAGTGTGCTTTTTTCAGATACTTGCAAGTTAGACAGTTTGTTGTCAAGAATACCACACCAACAACCATTGGGGCCAGTTCTACTGTTGAGACGGCCTTGTCTTTACTGTCAAAGTAGTGCCTTACTGTTCTGCACTGAGCTCTAAGTTTGAACCTATCTACAATTTTACAGTTCACTAAGCTTGCTTGAGGAATATATTTGGGTATTTCAATTGATGACCTAGACTGGCAGAAGGTATGGACTCATGCCATGGAAATATCTATCTATAATAGAAACAAGTCTTCTTAGTTAAAATTTCTACATCGTACATATACAAAACCTGCTCTCAAAAATATGATGGATTTTAAAACATCTACACTTTGTTACAAATGTTAATCTGAGTTTGGCAGTTATAATTCATGGTTTCTGGTCATGTCTGAACTTGCAAAGTTACTGGTCTGGTATTTTGAAGGAATTGTTATTTTGGTATTCCGATAGAGCTCCCTCCTTCTTGGCTTTTCAGATGTCCATATTGTAAATACTAATTCACTCTTATCCTTAATCCAAAAGTGCAAAGTACCTTTTATTTTCCAGGAACCTTATACATTTTTTGTATGATTCACTCCTCAGTAGACAACTTAAAAAAAAAGTCTGGGACCCCTGCTTAGAACATACTGGACTTACACTGTCACCCTCTTTGTAAAATGGGTGTCCCAACTCGGCATAGCCTGTCTGTCTGTCAATGATAAATCGTGAAACTGTCTACATATAACCTTGCCATTTACTGTATATGTTATTATTGTTATTTATGTCATATTTTGTCTGAGCTGATTATTCTTCTTATATGGAAAATGCACTAAAAATATAAAAAATAAAATAAAATAAATAAATAAATAAATAAATAAAAATGCTAACCATAAGATACAACAGCACGATGCTTACACCAGTGTTTCTTAGTCCTCGACTATCCAGGATCATTTTTCCTGCTCCTGAAACATCTGAATCAACTGAAGCTAAAACAGGTGCTACTGGTTATGCACGCTTACATAAGCACACCCCAACTGTCATGTACATTGAAATTTAAAAATTTTGTAACACTTGTGACACTTGTAACGACACACAAGACTTAAGTATCCCGTATTGAGGAAATTACAGAAAAAAAAAAAAATCAGGAGGGCCTCTGCTGTGATGAGCCACAACATTACAAACAATTCATTCAGTGAATTTCTGCATGGCTCTACACTGTAACCCAGCTGCTGAGTTGCTATTAGAGGCCTGAGCATGTGTGTGCACACGTGTATGTTCTCTCATTATGGACAAAATCCTAGACACATTGGATAAAATTTGGTGGGGAAAAAAAAGATTTGTTTTGATCAACAGCTTCAGAGAATCAGTAGCTCACAAATGTCAACACCTACAGCTATCCATATACTGACGATAGCCATTATAATGGAATTACACAGGTGCGGTGTTTTAAGCCGACGTACTATGCAATGCGGCAAGAGTGCTTTGTGACAGCTCTCATACGACAGTCAAGATAAGCTCTGAAATGTCAGTTTCCTTAGTTTCCTGGCAACCATCTGCCAAGTATTTTCTGCTGTAGAGCACTGCTGCTGTCGGGTTAACCTTAATAAGAGAACGAGAGAGAGAGAGAGTGATGGTGTGAGCGAGAGACAGAGACAAAGAGAGAGAGAGGTAGTGAGAGTGACTGAGGGAAGTGACTGCATGGTGACATCCTTTACCACCAACAGAGAAAGACAACAACATTGGGCAAGGGGGCTGCATCACAACACTGAGGGTACACACAATAGCAGGTCAGCTCTTTCAATTCACATGAAAAAACAGATCTAAAGTAAAACCAACAGCACCTTCTGCAATCAAACAGTACTGTGACTATCATAGTTGAGATCAACATATGACCTGTGTGAGTAAAAAATATATATATATATTCTTGCCACATAGCCTTAAAACACTGCACTGCACCTGTGCAGTCCACCATAATGGCCATCGTCAGTATATGGATAGCTGCATGTGCTGACATTTGTGAGCTGGAGGGCTACGGATTCTCAGACAAATCTTTTTTCCAGCCATTTTTTCCAATGTATCTAGGATTTTGTTGTCCATAATGAGAGAACATACACTCATGTGTGCACACACATGCCCAGGCCTGTTATAGTGACTCAGCAGCTTGGTTACAGTGTAGAGTCATGCAGAAATCCTCACTGAATGAATTGTTTGTGATGTGGCTCATCACAGCAGTGGTGCTCCTGATTGATTTATCTGTAATTCGCTCAGTACAGGATACATAAATCTAGTTTGTGGTTACAAGTGTCAAATGCCAAAAACACGGAGCTACGTACATAACTGTCTGGGTGTGCTTACATAAGTAAGAATAAGCCGCAGCACCTGTTCTACACTCTGAACTTGTTAAATTGCTTCAGTTGATTCGGATTTTATATATATCACATTCAAAATCTTCACGTCGGCCTGCGAAGCCAAAAATGAACCGGCCTTTCCGTACTTGATCAAAACCTGAAAACCTCATCTGCACCAAGAGCCCTTCGAGCATCAAGTGCAGCTCGTCTTGACTCAACATCCCCCAAGATGCCTGGAAGACAAGCATCCAGAGCATTTAACTCTCACACAAGACATAGAATTTATAAGCGTAAACCGTAATATGTTGAGCACTGGGTAGCGAGGTCTCCATGCAGACATTTGTATTTGACAGCAAGCTTGAGGTCAAATCTGTATTCTAGCAGATTCTATTCAATTCTATATGGATTCTATTCTCTACAAACTAGCCAAGGATATTTCTGAGTTAACAGTGAAAGCACTTTTGTAAGTCCCTCTGGAAGAGTCTGTCAAATGCCATAAACATAAATGCAGTATGTTTCAACTATGGGTGTTGGAACTAGAGGGTTGTGAAGAAGCTACATAAATGCACATTGTTTTTCAACCACGGCGAAGTTCAATGGACCATGTTTTACACCAAAAAAGGAAACCATGGCTGCTAAATCCAGAGCACTCACATTGTTTTTATGTGGCCTTTTATGTAGGAAAGAAGTGCATCAAGTGTAGCAAACATGACAACAGACGTGACTTGTGTAAAAGGCCACTTAGAGACAGCTGTGAGTTACCTACCTCTAGAACCACAAAAACCACTCTAATGATTGCTCATTCTGCCCTAACACCAGTGATTATTATGCCAAAAGTGGCACAAAACAGTGGTCAGTGTAAAGAGTTTGAAACCCCACTGATTCTGACCCAGTTTCAAAAACAGCTCTGTGGTATAACGGTCATCTCAAACAAGATACAATGTGCATTTAGTTTGATCTACAGTGTAACATTTAACAAATATCAATAGTGAAACCCAGTCCTAGCTGACAAGATAGACCTGATCAAACAAATAAAATATGTCTATTTTAGACAGAACAAACAGGTGGCATTATTTAATTGTTTTTCTATATTTTATAGCTGGAACATCTGGAACATTGTAGGCTGATATACTGTATCATTCCTTTATCACTGTGGGCTACTGTGGTTGAGGAGTAAATGAACAGTATAATACATAAAACATACACAACAATAATTAAAACTGCATTAATATAGCAAAGGTGGTGTAAAATATTATCAATATTTTTAATGAGTTCATTCATATCAATGTCTTACTTCACAAAATACTTGATGGATGACGAACATCACCAGCTCTACAAAGGGCCCTCTTTAGGAATCTCTGCTATAGAAGTGCAGCTCATGTTTTTTTTTTTGGTTTTTTTTTTTTTTTTTTTTTTTTTTTTTGGTTTTTTTTTAACTCTTAACACTAAAATGTATCCAGTGTTGTTTCTGTATAACTATCACCTGCTAATACAAAATCACATCTTACAGATTCAAATTTGGGATACAAATTCAAATTTTGGGAATCATTATTGTAACTGCATCAGAATTGAATTCACAGTTCAAGACTTTTTGTTTTTAACTTGGTTAGTCCATCATAAAATTAACACAATTCAAAAGGACAACTATCGGAGTCAAAACAAGTAAACAAAATGCAAAGAATTTAAATACAAGACTTGGTCAATAGTTTCAGAGAATCGGTAGCCCCACAGCTCACACTCCACAGCTCATATACTGGATATGGCCATTATAGTAGAATTACACAGGAGCAATGTTTAATGCCTGCATGCTATGCAATGCGGCAAGAGTGCTTTATGGAAAGGTGTGACAGCAAAAACAAATGTATCCATTTCAAAAAGGGAAAAATTATATGGGAAACTGTCACTTTGTGATATTTCTTCCTGCAATATACACTGTGATATTAAATAATACAAGAATCAAAGAGAAAAACAACTGTAAGACTCAATCAAATTTGCCTTTTATAATATTGTACACCCTGTGATGTTACAATTGCACAAGCCCACATTGCAATGATGCTCAAATGATATATTGTTCAGCTCTAATTCCAACTCTAATATATTATATGGAGAGCATTATATGCAATGATACAGCATTATATGCAATGATACAGCATTATATGCAATGATACAGCATTAGAAACCACACAAACAAAGTCCTTTTCAAATTATTAGACTTGACAAATATGTGGTGACTTAAATGTGTGACTGCTTAATCTGCAAGGTTCTAACATGTTCAATAGATGCTTCCATTACTTGTTGGCTTAACTGGTTACTACACAGCTCCAGTAGAGTCTAAAACAGTAAACATAAGACACCAAAAACCATTTGGACCACATTTAGGATGAGGGGAAGATTGAGTGTCAGTTTAAAAACTCAACTATAAGGATCCAAGACCTGACACTGTATTTTTAACCAACCACGTAGATGATGACACCATTAGCCAGTATGAGCAGTAGTGTGGTGAGAAGACCCTGACTGAACTAACCACACTTGGCTTATATTAGACCTCCAGTGGCACGATACGTCATGTCTCTGAAAATCTAAGGTCATTTTCTTGTCATCGGGTTCCTGACCTCTCAAAGACAGAGAGGGTGTGAAGTAAGGAGGGTGTGGCACACACACTATCCAGAATGAGACAAACATAAGTTTAGCCTCTTAAGAAAAGATGAGCTCATGGGAATTTCCATTCCTGGGAAGGAAAAGCCAGAGAATACATATATTTCACTTCTCACTCATCTCGCACGCTCTTGCTCACACCCTCTTACTCACGCAAATGATCTAATGCGTTTTGGAGGTTGAGCTGCAGGTGCTTCAGTCAGGATGAGCATAAATTTGGGGGTTAGTCATCCGCAGCTGCCAAATTACAGCCCTAAGACTGACAGATGGGGCAAGTGCCGGCTGACACATAACATGTACCTGGCTAATGAGAAAGAGGTACCATAACAGGTTCTGTGAAGAACAAATTGAGCAAAGTCATCGGTGTGTGAGACACATCTACAACACAGGCCATGTACACAAATCTCCAACTAGACATAGAGACATAGAGGCTTAGACTATTTAGCTGCTCCTCTAAAAAGAGTAGGAGATAAGAATAAAGAAGAGGGGATGAAATGTGATTAATGGTGTAACACCCATTAACTGTTCTTATGTTCAGGAAGAGCTTGAGGCTACTTTTAACCAGAGCTCCAAAACAATTTGAGAAATGAATATAAAATTCGGAAATTAATGAAATTTTAAACACCACAAGCAAAGTTATGAAATGAGCAAGGAAACATTCAACTGTTAAAGAGCAAAACCAGTGAAACTACGTAAAGGTGTAGCAAAAACACAGACCTGCAGCTGGCGTGATAACGGATGAGGATAGTTACCAGCATACCAACACCGTGCTGGAGATTCTGGATGAGGCCTGTACCTGGCACACCAACAGCACAATAGCAATGTTGGAGGAGGCCAACAGACAGCATGCTAATTCCACCGTTGGAATTCTGGATAAGGGCCACAGCCAAATCACCATCATAATCCATAACCAACTAACTATCTAACTAACTCCAACAGAGATGTTGGAGGAGTACAGTACCCTGTGTTTTTGCTACACCTTTCAGTAATTTCACTGAAGGCTGGGTGCAAAATGTGTACAAGCTGGATCTTACAGTACGCATTGAGTGTAGCATAGATATTTCCAAACTAAATTTTCAGTAACACTGGGTTATACAAATGGATATCCTCTAATACTTTATAGGTGGTTAAGCCACAAGCTACTCATGTTTTCAGAATGAGGCGGTGGAGCAAATTAAATAAACCATGCCAATTTCATTGATTCATACAGTGTTTTCTTATCCCTAGCGATTCGGTCATACATTTCTGTAGTAAAACTACTTTACTGCACCACCCCAGGTCAAATTTATCCCATCCAAATAGGGCTAAAGTCAATGAGACATGGCTAGTGATAAATCCCGTCTAAACCCAGTATTTGGTAGCTATATTTGACCACCAGATCCATACAGGAGAAAAGAGATTTCAACATGAATTCAGCATGCCTGAGAAACAGAACAAAAGCAGGCTGTGCTTCTTTCCCTTCCTATCTCTACCAGATACACAGAGAGAGTGAGAGATAAAGGTGTCAGAAGAGCTGGTCCAAACAAAGAGTGATTGTAATGGACCTGAGCATGTAATGGAGTCTAAAAAAGGAAAAACATGTATTCAGTGTGCAGTGAAGGGGTGTCTAAAGAGAGAATGGATTAGGCCGTGGACAAGCAGAGGTGGGCTGCACTTCCCGGACATCTTTATGAAAGACCTGGTGGAATTGGAAAAAAGAAAAGAAAATGAAAAGAGCAGAGCTCTAGAGTACCAGGGTGTAGAACAATGCATGTAATTGGAGCCTCTCAAGCAACAAAATGAATACAGCTAGATAAACAATGCCCTCAAATTATGATCACTGATGATGCATCTGCATGGAGTGTCGCCTGTTGCAAACGTTTGAAAGTACAGATAAAATCGTCAATCCCAGGATTTTGTTTTGACCTCAGAATCCTGGGTTTTGCTGGACCCATCTCTGATTAGAGCGGACTCTACTGGTGATATTAGTTGGAGCGTAATTAAGCAGATATTTTGAATAGCAATCCTGTGCGCCCCCTCAGGATGGTCCAAATCTTTCCTCCCACTTACAACACAGAGATAAGTGAATCTTATCTTGTGGAACATCTGGAGGTCTCTGTAGACTGGTCTGAGAAACACTGCTCTAGAAAGCACACGAAAGGACTGTACTGTGACATGGGAGCTGTGAAGACACTTCACAACTATATCAGTTGTAAGAAGATCAAATTAGGTACTGAAACCAGAGCAGCTTTACATTCCTAAAAATCTCTGCCCCAACTGCAATTCAGAGATGGGCACTCGAGACCAAGTTGCACTTGAGTCACATAAAAATAGACTAAAGAATTGACTTGCAACTCTTTTCTAATAAGAGCTTACTTGACTGAAGACTTGTGAATAATAACTCAAAAAATAAGTCGTTACATAGATATGGTGTGTGAAAGTTCCAGAAAGGGACCATTTCATTGATTTGGGATGCTGCCATTTTTTCCTGCAGTGCAACACAACATCCAGCTTGTGTAAGTGTTAAATCGGTGAGCAGTGCCAAATGTAAACAAAGCAATGCAGCCTGGTTTCACTGGTAGAGTTCAACTACAGGGAGCTCAAAATTCTATACACACACAGGCCTGAACTTCTAATTTATGACTTCTGTAATTTGCCAAAGCAAAATGCTTGAATGGCATTTCAAAGTGCCCAATTAAATACTGTAACACAGAGTAATACATTAAACATATTAAAAACTGTTTGAGCAATTGTGCCAGCAATACCTGATATTAAGCATTTATCAGCATCATATTACAACACAGGCGCATTTCAGAGGAGACTAAAAGACTAATAGGCTCTCTCAGAAGGACAGTGTTTGCATCATGCCAATAATAAAGCCAAACACTCTTCACACCTCAGGGCTGGGACACCTGCAGTGGGAGGTGTTTGGACTGGGACTGGGATGCATTTGGCTCAGGTGTTCCCTTCACATGTCTGCACTGTCCCACAGCCACATGATTCAAGCCCAGACGGTGACTCACATCTGAATACAGAAACTAAGAGAGGAGTGTGTAAGACCTGTATCCCTTATTCCTTCCAAAAATACCTCAGCCATTTCAAGGGCAAGACATAAAGAACTGCTTTAAAAAGCCTTTTATAGAGACATTTTCAGTGAATGCATTTAGAGATGAACCTACCATCTGCCATGGTCTACATTCCTTGACATTATTACTAAAACACAGAACTACTTCATCTAAGACAAGGATGTTCTACTGTTTGGACTGTGTCACTCAGGAGAGCCCAGAAGAGAGGATGGATTATACCACAATAGCAAGGACACACTGCTAACACAAGGTCTGTGTAATAAAGTTGACACAAACACTGAATGGTTGCTCATATTAAAAATGTTCTGTCTAGCCGTAGGGTCAGTTAGTCACAGCCATTAGTTATGAAATAGCCTTAGTCAGGATGTGGCTGTAAATCACAATTCATTTGAAAGACTTTGTAACAGCAGTATGATTTAGTGTAAACTAGGGCTGGGCAATATATCAATATTTTTATCTATATCAAGATATAAACAGCACAAATTGAGCTCAGACAATATCGTTTATATCCATTTTAAAGTTTTTATATAACATTCTGTTTAAGTCTAGAAAACCTTTTTCTGCTCCCTCGCTCTGCTCTGCTCTGCTCCATCACCTTCTGTAAACTTCTCCTCTACATTGATCTCCTCCACCCCCATTTGCGCTCTCACATGCACACTACGGAGGGGGGCATAAGACTTGGCATGTATAAAGAAATAATACAGATTTACAAATTACAGATTACAGATTTAAATATCTTTAAATATAGAAAAAAATGACAGAAGAAAGATTTTGTGGGGTGTTTTTATTGTTTATTACATACTCTGTTCATATATTGCCATTCAGCGGAAACAGAGATCTGATTTTTAGCCAAATCACCCAGCCCTAGTGTAAACAGTTACATACATGGGCAGTCAGACAACTAAGATTATACATAAATATTTTAAAACCACATCAAACTGCTTCGTTATAGGTTTTTCTAAAAGTGCTGTAAATTAAATGTTTCACTGTATACTCCTTACTGCTGTCCAAACCTCAACAGCAGTTCATCTCATGATCTTATCAACTCATCAAATGCAGTCCCACAAGTTATCAATTAGGGTGCATGATATTAGAAAACACTGACACTTTACTATGATATTTAAAATAATATGGATATTTTCACCAGATGAATACTACACATGCATACATTGTGATTATGCTGAAATGGTTTATTTTGCAGCTCTATTACCAAAGCAGCTTAAAGTTTGTAATTTGCTAAAATGTCCTCACACCATATCCCACCCAATCATCTGATGAACAGTAATGAATATTTATTTTGTGTACCAGCTTTGTCCTTGAGTTCCACTAGAGAATAATAACTGTTCTGAACTACACTCTTACCCTACAGATCAGGGGTAACACTGCTACTGGAGACCTACCTGCCTGTAAACATTAAATTCAATGCTAAATCCTCCCCACCTGATTCAACTTAATACTGCCTTCAGAAGTTCTCGATTGGCTGAACAGGGTGCGTTAAATTTGGGTTGAATTTGAAACCTTCAGGAACATAACTCTCCAGGAGTTCTTTACAGAACCAACAATGGTTCCTCTATGGCATCACTCTAAGAAACCCTCTAAGAAAAACTTTATTTTTAAGAGAGCAGTGTGCTGGGCTCTGTGATGGAGCAAAAACATCTAATCCATTCTGCAGACTCAAAGACTAGATTCATAAATTATGTAATGTAAAGGTTACATAGATCTATGGAATGTTCATTCTCTGAGCAAACAGCAGAAATTTCACCTCAACACTGAAAACATACAACAAAACCCTGATGAAGCTGATCTTCTGGAAATAATTACTGGCATGGAAAGAATTCTAAAGGTCTGACCCTTGGATTTCATCAGAACCCATTAAAATAAAATGAGCAATTTTCAAAATAATGAAAAGTAACAGACTGTGGTTTCCCTACGTGCTTTGGAAAAGGTCAGCACAGATCCTGGTCCTTCTACAGGTGTGCTCCTGTAAACTGCAATTTCAGCTTTTTGTTTTGAATGAATAATTGTTAAAAAAAAATAGACGACATAATTCCATTCGCTCCTGTTCTTTAAAAATGAAGTCAAAATCATTTGCCATTTTGGCAAATTTGCTACCAGAGTCTGTGTAGAGAGACCAGAGGAAGGCCAGACTGGGCACCTCCTTCAGGCAACAGGAGACTGAGACCACCCTCATGGAGAATAAGGTCTGTGTTCCAGCCAAGGCTGTCAATCACTTAATTCTCCTTGTTATGCCTTGTTATGAAAACCCTCTCTTTTAATGATATAACTTGCACTAGATTTCTGGGGGACAGAAAATATTAGCACAGGGAAAAGGCACTGGAGATAAAGCATAGAGGGAAAAAAATGAGATTTAAAACGGATAGTTTCTTCACTGAAACAAGTAGGAATGGTTGGAGCTAACCATCACACTGCAAACAGTCAGCAGAGGCTAGCTTTGAGGCAGCTCAACTAATTGTCAGAAATTAAATTTCCAGCAAATCTGTTGGGGTGTGTTTTTTTTTGCACATATGTGGGTGAAAAATAAGCTAAAAGAATAAAACAATGAAGAATAACAAAGTAAAACAAAACTCTTCAATAAAGCTGCTTCTCTGTGTAGCCCTGTAATTAACTGGATAAAGTGCAATGCAATAAGCAGAGACAGGAAAACACAAAGCACAGAGTTCTTGTGCTTGATTGCCTGCCAAGTGTGAATTTTCCCCAGCCTTGGTTTCTGTCTCCTCCTTTACTGAGTAACAGGATTTAGAGGCTTGGTTATATGTGGGCAATGAGAGTCGTGAGCTGCTACATAGTCCAGTGTTAGCACTGTGTTTAATGAGAGAAATTTCAACACCGAGATACAGGCTTGGGTTGCCTGGTGGTTGATGATAAACCCTTTTTTCTTCACTCATTCTCTTGCGGAAGACCATGTTTACCCCACTAAAGAGGAACCACTGGGCAGACTGTGGTCTATGTGGTCTTCTGTTCACAAGCACATTTTCCTCAACTTACCACTCTTTTGCTCTCTTGCACCCACTTTCGCTGTCTTCTTTCTCTCTCTCTTTTCCTCCCTTTCTTTCGTGACATAGAACCACTGGGGGGAAAAGATAAATATGAGCATGTTGCTCTGATGCACACTCTTGTCAGCTCAGCAGGACATGTTAACTGTATGTGTGTGTGCGTGTGTGTGTGTGTGTGTGTGCGTGTGTGTGTGTGTGTGTGTGTGTGTGTGTGTGTGTGTGTGAGAATGTCTGCATTTTATGGCACCAAAATAAACAGCACTCAACTTCTTGATCAGTTCAATGAACTGGAAATGGGCAAACAAATGTGCTTTTAGGTCAACAGAAGGTAGGAGACACTACAAGCCACAGTGCAAACCACAACAAAAGGAAATATGCCACAAAAAAGGGTTTTCTGAAGTCGAATTGGTACTTTAGTCAAGCCCTGCAAATAAAATTGTAGTACAATAGTGCTGAATAATGTACAGCGTACACCATATCATGATAGTGACACCATGGTTTTTACATTTTACAATTTAATATTATATATATATATATATATATATATATATATATTTGTAAAATGTAAAAACCATGGTATCACTTTATACTCCTAAATAAGACATTCATTTAAAAAGTAGACATACTGACTTATTCACAATTATGTGCTCTCCGTGCTAAGGAAAAACAATGGGTGATATTAGGGTGAGAAAAAATTATTGTGCAATATGGTTAGGGCTGGGTGACAATAATATGCCAATACATTATAACTTCTATATAACTTCTTTATAACATCCTTTATAGCTTCTTTATAACATGTTCCATCTTTTTTACTCTATTTAATCATATTTAATGTTACATTAATTGCTTCTTTATACTTACTAATGTCTTATGCCCCCTCCATAGTGTGTATGTTAGTGTGTCAATGGGAGGGGAGCAGATTAGAGGAGGGGCTGAGAGCAGAAAGCGAAGCAGAGAGAGGTCGCAGGATTGAAATCGAATGTGGATCTCTGCTTATATCCCGAAACAGCCCTAAATATGATCTGTAATGAGTCGATAGCATAATTATTGTGATGGATCTAATTAACTCGTCATACACAATACTGTGCAAATTTACACAATCCTGCCTTCAGTCTGATTAAATGGTGTCCTGATTCAATACATTTCTCAGTATTGTACAAATAACGATAACATGTTAATGTAAATGTTTCATTTTCAGTTTAGAGTATTTAACATTACACAAGTACGGTATTTGAAACAATCTGATCTATGTAACTGACCACCTAGCATTGCACTAGAGGTACACTAGTGTTCAAACTTGATTCTTTCATTAAAAGGTGTGGCAGAGCATTCTTCACAGAAGAAAGCAGAAATGGAAAACAGATAATCTAGCAGTCAAAATGCAACCATGCACATTTGAATTTGCATGCCAAATGAAGAGGTCACTTACAAAACACACTCACTGTTTTATGACAGGTTAAGGGTAAAAATGCAATCAGGTGGGTCGTTTCCGGCATGGAGAGAATTCATTATTAATCTGTGGTGAGATGGTGGATTTGGCCTATGTAGTATTTATAGCATTCTGATGGTGATGGCAAGATTTACGAAGGCCGGTTATAAAATGGACCACTGAAAGCTGAGAGTGCCTGCGGCAGAAGAGACAGCCTTATGGACAAGAAAGCAAAGAGGAGAGAAAAGTCTGATGCTGCTCCAACTCTGACCAGCTGGATTTTATTGATAAATTACTTTAAGAAATAGTAAATGAAGAAGAAAGCAGGTGGTGGATCACTCTGGTAATAACAGTGTTACTTAGGCTAATGTCAGTTAACACACTGATAATACACTCTTATGAATACACTCTATCCTACACAGAGAAGCCTTTCCCTTATAAATAAGTAAAGATGAAACACTCCTCCCATACAGGAAAACATACACAGGCTTTAAAAATTAAAGCAAAAAGTGACAGGCTAAAGGACTTTTACCTTCATGTACCAATTTGCAAAATAACAGTAAGAAAGTAGTCTAATTTAACCAAATCTGAGATTTTGCAGCCTTTTAAAAACAACCCTGACATTGAATTGATTTACAGACCATAGTGCTCAAAGGCTACATTCTCACTGCAAGTAAAAGTGGCCCAAATCCAAGCTGTCATTGTGTGTAGGATAGTTTGATCAGCAAAACAAAACCGAATCTAACATTTTCAATTCCAATTAGGGTCACATTTACAGTTCATGATTTGTTCTTCATGATTTGGGCTCTGCATGCCACCACATTGGATTTGTATGGAGCTGCAGTTTAAGTGTAGACTTTCAGGTTTAATACAAGGGGCTGAATAAAAATATCCTATGAAACGTTTAGGAAATGCAACCATTTTCCTACAAAGCCTCCTCCTTTCAGGGGCTCAAACATAACCAGACAAAATAATATCACACAAAAATAAAATATTAATTTTTAATACTTTGTTGAGAAAGAACCCATGGACATCACCAAATGCTGGGTTTATGATAGGCTTTGATGGGCCTTTACTGCAGCTGTATTGATTTGTTGCTTGTTTGTGGGAGTTTCTGCCTTCAGTGTTGTCTTAGCAAATGAAATACAGCTCAATCGGTTGCAACCTGGTGACTGACAGTCATTGCTGAATATTTCACTTCTTTGCTTTAAAAAACTCCTGGGTTGCTTTCAGAGTATGCTTTTGGTCCTTGTCCATGTGTATTGTGAAGTATAGTCCAATCAACCTTGGTGCATTTGGCTGAATCTGAGCAAAAATATACTTCAGAATTCATCCAGGTACTTCTGTCTTTGGTCACATCATCAATAAACACTAGTGACCCAATGCTATTGGAAGCCATCCATGCAGTCACACTGACTCCACCATGTTTTACAGAGGAGATGGTGTTCTTTGGATCATGAACCGTTCCAAGCCTTCTCCATACTTTCTTCTTCCCTTCATTCTGGCACAAGTTGATCTTAGTTTCATCTGTCCAAAGAATACTGTTTCAGATTAAGTTTTTTGGCAAAGTCTAATCTGGAATTTAAATTTTTGAGGCTCCTTATGGGAATCTTAAGATACTGATACACCTGATACCCACACAGTGTTCTTCATCAAGGAAAGGAGTTCCCATGCTCTTATTTCCCCAGACTGTTGATTTGGCCACTCCACACATTTCTGTTATCTCTTGGGGGGGATTTCTTCTTTTTTTAGCCCAATGATGGTCTGTTTCACTTCCATTGAGAGCTCCTTTTACCCCATGTTGTGGGTTCACAGCAACAATTTCAAAATGCAAATGTCACACCTGGAATCAACTCCAGGAACATTTAACCTGCGTAATTGATGATGCATTAATGAGGGGATAGTTCATGCAACCCAAGAAATAGCTTTTGAGATAATTGTCCAATTACTTTTGAGTCCCTGACTTTTTCATAGGACATTTTTGTTCAGCACCTTCAATTAAATCTTAAGGTTGACACTTAAAGTGCATCAGTCATTTCATTTCAAATCCAAAGTGGTGACATGCAGAGCTGTCCAAATATTTATGAGCATAACCCTGTGGTACTGAAATCCATATCCGATTTGCAGCAACATGATTTGCAGCAATCCAGATCATAATGTGTGACTTTCACGTCAGTCTGACATTTCTTACCTGCACAAAGGAGAAATGACACGGCAGTGAGGGAGGTTTTCAGTGGCGGGTTGGTGAGGTTCAAGACATTCTGAATATTTGGGGAGCTGCTTCTGTTCAAACAAACCCATGACCATGTGTTTTTAATGAAATGGCCAAACATGGCTGAAAGACATGTCTTCAGCATCAAATGAAAATAAAAAGCTTTAACACAAAGTAAAATAAAATAAAATAAAATAAAATAAAATAAAATTAAATAAAACTGTCAACTGTAGTCCCATCAAATGGGATGAAAATGAGACTCTGGGAGTGGACCTTTTGCCTATGTGGAAGTATGGGAGTGCAAACTGTTCAGATGAATGTCAGATATTGGTCACATTAAAAAGGTGGTATGAGCAGCCCAAAAAGCTCAAATTTGGTGAGAAGATCAGATTTGGGACACTTTTCCTGCTGTGTGAATGTAGCCACTTTGGACTTTTTTCTTTCTTTTTTAACCCATTCACCTCTGTGGGTAAACTGTTAATCAGACAAAATGCTAGCTGTTCACCAGTAACATGCAGTGGGAGCTTGCAATTTGGTAGAAGGTTCAAGAAAACCAATTCAAGGCAACAGCTTCAACTGTAACCTCAGGTAAAGTTCAATCAAGTTTCTCACTGCTCTAGACAGCTTGTTCAGTTTCTTCTGCTCCAGAGAAACAATGAGAGTTAGTTTGGTACCCAGCTGTTCAGAGCTGTAAAACATTTTTCAGATGGCTGTTTGGAGTTTAGTATAAAGGTGCTTTACCCAGATGAAAACCTTCTGAGTGGAGTTGGCCACAGAGTCATTTTTCTGACGGATAAACATAGCAATTAAAAATTATTACTTAAGAAATTAAAACATAAAATATAGACATGCCGCCAGGGATAATAAAATCCCATCATTCAGCTATTAAAATGAAACCCACAGATCAGTCATAACATTGAAAATCCCCAAAACTGTGTAGGTCTCCAAGCTCTGATCTAACAAGGCATGTGCTCCACAAGACCCAGCCAGCATCACCTCTGTCAGCAATCTGTGCTACAGCAGCCCTTCTGTGAATCAGACCCAAAGGGTAGCTTTCACTCTACATGAATGTCAACAAGCCAGTGACCATTTCACCAGTTCATTAATCGTCCTTACTTGCACCTTTGGTAGGTTCTGGCCACTGCATTCAAGAAACACCCCTCAAAATGTTGTCTAGGCACTAGAATTGGGTCACTTGTCAAAATCACTTAGATTTTTACACTTGTTAATTTATCCTGTGTGCATCTCATCAACAGATATCCCAGACGACAAAAAACGTCTCTGCAAACAGATAATCAGTGATATTTACTTCACTTTGTCTGTTTTAGTGTTATAGCCAATTGTGAATGTGATGAGCTTTCCTTATTCTTGAAATATAAATTTTAAATATTTGAAAAAACTGAACTGACCTAAATATCAAACCTCATCTTTCCAAGAAAGCTTTAAAATGTAATGCATATAAACTTTTATTGCAATTCTAACAACAAAAAAACTGACTTTAACATTTTAAATCAATGAAGTTTAACTGATTCATTGTGACAGCATTCATCTTGGAATATTCTGAAATATTGTGAAATATATACATAACTCAAATGGAGTTTCTGCTCATGTAAAAGGCATTTAGAAATGCACAAGATGTAATATTCTGTAGTTTTCCTTCTGAACCCTTCCAGCTTTAACTCCTTTGTGCGTCAGTCAGCAGTGATGTGGAAATGCAAGGGTACAAAGTGTGTCTCATTTCGATACAACAAACTCAATCCACTGTGATCAGTTCAGCAAAGCACAGAAGTTGTCATGAGATGGACCTTCAAGGCAGTAATATCAACATTTCCACCAAATGCCCATAGCAACACAGTCACAGGAATGGTGGGAGGAACAGACCGAAATAGCAGAGAGAGAGAGAGAGAGAGAGAGAGAGAGAGAGAGAGAGAGAGAGAGAGAAGTGAGCATGGGCATGAGAGAGAGAGAGAGAGAGAGAGAGAGAGAGAGAGAGAGAAAGAAAGAGAGAGATCATGAGAGAGAGAGGTGTAATTAACAGAAGAGGCTGTCAAACACAGCATGTAATTCCAGCCTTTCAGAAGCCTTCAAGAAAAAATAAAAAACAAGGAAAGAGAGAAAAAAAAACAAAAACAAAAACAAATATATATATATATATATATATATATATATATATATATATATATATATATATATACATATATATATATACATATACATATACATACACACACACACACATACATACACACACACACACACACACATGTTGGGCCATAGACCTGCTTTTTCATACAGAACGACTAAGCTTTAAGATTTAGAGTAACGATGCCCAATAATTGTAAACAGAAGCTCAATGTGTCCCAAAGTCTTGAAACTGCAATTGCAGTGAAAAAGGTTCTATAACAGTATTGAAAAGGGTTCTTGGCTTTCTAACAATATAGAAATACTCTTTTTGGTGCCATTTCTAAAAGTTTTATACATAATCTACGTAGGGCTGAGCGATATGGACAAAATAAATCATAATCACACCTAATTTCAATATAAATAGATATATTTCCCAATCCTACATATACAAGAGGTTTTTCACCAATCTAACAATCCCACCTGTCAGAAAAGCACTGAAGCATCTGCTCTGGCTGGTTGAGTTGTCACAGTTCTATAAAGAAGCATTATTTCTCACAAAGAATGTCCTTTTTGTGGTTGTATTAGAAAAACCTGCAGCCCATGATAAGAAGCTTATAATCACAGTAATTACAAAAGCACCAAGATATTGTAAAGTAATCCGAGATCATTTCTGGCTGTAAATCTATTCCTACAATTTAAAGCCCCTAATTTTCAAGCTATATTAAAGTTGAGATATGAATGTGAAACAAGAGATTTCATATTAAACATTGTATAACTGGCATTACAAAACACACTTGCTGTAGCTTTGCACTGCCTAGGCAGAACAAATTTGTAGGGAATTTGACAGATGCCAGTGGTCAGATAGGGGTTCTATACCACACTGGAAAGAGCTGCAGTTTAATTGGCTGAATGTGGCTGTGAATAGGGCGCTCATTGTGTTCCAAGCAGGTTGGTGTAGGAGGAAGGATATCAGCGTGAGTCATTACATCCAGAAATGGCTTTGCAGTCAGCAGCAAACACCTGCAATCTGGCTGCTACACAGCACAGCAACAGTCATCCACCCCACACACACACACACACACACACACACACACACACACACACACACACACACACACAACTGTGTTCTGCGCCCATTTTCGGGCAGATAGACCCCCTTCTTATCTTAGGCACAAGCTGACGATCCCCCAAAGCAAGATTCTGGCTGATGGGTATTTGTGGTACTGCAGCGAGGAAAAAAGGAGGGATGGGGAAGAAAAACAAGAGCAGCACTCATGCTGTGCACATGTCCTTGCTGCGCCAGTTTTTCCTTTTCCCTCTCTCTCACTTTCCCTTGCTTTCTCTCTTTCTGTGAAAGAACAGAGATGGAATGTGTGACCGTGCACGGCTGCACAAATGAACCTCATGTCCATTCTTCTGTGCTTCTGAAAACAAAGCGGTGCCCCCCAGTGGACCCAAAGTGCACCACTTCGGTACCCTATGTAAGTTGTATAAGTGTGTCTATGTGTGTTGTATAAGACTAGCCTTTCATAACATGTCTGAATTAAGAGTAAAGTTGCACCAATCGGTTAACAAGGAAACAGTATCTGCCATTTTGTGCAATCAAATCTACAATCAATCATTCACTACACAATGATCCACTTATTGAGCAAACATGTCAACAAACCTGAAATTGCACCACATGCACCACAAGTGTGGAGGAGCATCAAAGTATTCAGAGCATCAAATTTAACACATGTAAACACCCTCATCTCCCTGATCATACTGAATCTCTAGAAGCTAGCCAAAAGCTAAAGTGTGCAGGAGCAATCTGTACTTTTCTGGGAGCGTTTTAGGCACTATGCAAAAACACAACACAAAACACGCAAAAAAAAAAAGAGCACAGAACTGATCTGTAAACTCATATCATCAAGATTCACATACCACACTAATTTCTAGTTGGTTTATAGAAAGAAACTGTTTGTCCTAAACCATATTTAATATTAAAATTTAAGATTTTTACATTAATAGTAAGAACATTTATATTTGATTTGCGATTTTATTTTATTGATAAGGTTATGATGGCAAAATTGGAATTGTCCACATTCGATTCGGATCGGAATCAGCACATTCAATTTTTTTTAAAAGATCAGAAACTGAAATTTGCCAAGAAAATTGTAATAGGTGCATCTCTAAGAGTCAAAAGGTAACAAACAAGCTTCAGTGCAGTGAATGAAGACCATGTGACAATGGTGTATTGATAATAAGGACTAGACACTTAAAGTCTTTCAGTTGCTTATGCTCATTCATTCATTTATTAGACAAAATGACCCAAATCTTCCATACACTGACCTGAACTGCTGTAAACAAAAGACTAAATGTACAGCAAGTGGTTTCATTAAAAAAATAAAAAATAAACGTTGGCCAAGGCCATTACAGTTTGACCATGCACTATACAGACACTAAAGATTTAACAGATTATAAAGATTCACCAATAAATTAAACAATAAAGATTTCAAAATTACTCAACTGATAGCAGGTTCTGGTAATTTATAAAGGCATAAGGCACAGTGGATTAGAGTCCACGGGCTAAGGATAGTACTCAAATGGTTTAAGGTGACAAATTTTGAAATTGTTACATTAGTATTACAATCAGTAGACCTTTTATGCAGTGTGATACTGAAAGAAGGCTAATCTCAAAAGGTGACGAGCCAGGGACAAGAACAGATGAAAAACAAGCATCCAATTTACTTTTCAATGCTGCTCATTCATCTGCAGACTTGATCTAAAAATTAATATACTTAAAAAGGAAAAAGAAAGCCTGTGATACATGTAATCAGTAAAGGTCAGAGTAAAACAGAATAAAAATATCTTTCTGACTGGACATTCTACACCCCTGGAATTCTGCATTTCTGAAGATGGTAAAAGGAGCCAGGCAAGAGGTGCATGCATTATCGTTTTCAGGAAAATCTGATTACATGCTTGTTGAGAAGGTGAAAAGCAGCACTCCTTTGACTCGGTGGCACATGAGGCTTTATTGCATGCTTTCAGGCAGGAGCTTCTTACATTGCATTCCTAAGGAGGTGAATGGGAGAGCTAACTCTCAAGATAAAGACAGATGAGAAGTCGGCCTGGAGTTCCGGATCTTAACCCTTAAGCTGAGAAGTGCATATGAAAAATCAAACCGAACACAATCAAACAACAGGGCCAGTCAGGGAAGAACTGTCTCTCATACTACCACAACAATACCAATGGCTTAAAAAAATATTACCATGACAAAAGGCCAGTGGACAAAAACACTTTAAAATCCATCGATCCAGATTCAGCTAAGCACTGGACCACATGAAACATCCAGCAAGCTCATTAGACTGAACGTAAGCTGTAATTTTCATTCCAAGATCTCCCTAGTGAAGTAAACGATTCAGTCCCCTGATCTGAAGATGAACAGGGGCCATGTTATGGCTCCTCAAGGGGGCTCAGCGTGGGCTGTTGCCACATTAAGGTCATTATTATCAAGCAGAGCTATAAAACCTGAGGGATAGTGGCCCACATACAGGATTATCAATATTCCCTCACAACCTTCTGCAAGATAACAAGTAGCTGTTGCATACATGATGGGCATACTTTAGACAGATACACAGTTTACTATAAAAGAAGCTGGATGAAACCTTTTAAAACACAAACAGTGACAAACCCCAGAATGAAAACATTCTACATGCTGAATGAAGCAGTCAGCACAAAAACAAATGAACTGAAATTTCTTCTTTATGAACGAGAAAATACAGGGCTCTGGGGATACACTGTTGCATTTCTCACAGACTCTGTTTTTCAGATACTAAAAATAATCTTACAATAGCTGATATCAACGTTTTCAGTAAACAGTGAGTGCTCCAACCCAAACTCATGAGTACCCGTTAAAAAAATCTGACTGGACTGTTGTCAATTTTTCCACGGATATCATGGTCTTGATATTTTGGCTGGAGCTCGCCTCAATATGTCAGCTTCTCTAACCTACCAGATCCAATAAAACCACCACATCTGCACACCTGTTGCTTAGCTGACACATTTAAAGATGTGAAAACGTTCAGGCAAGTGCAGAAAAATATAATGGAACTAGGTTTTTTATGATGATTACGTTATTGAATTATCGTACAATACATTAAGAATTCCTTGATTATTTTTGCTTAGCTCAATATGGCTCACTTTGCGGTGCTAGCATAGAGAGGACATTGGTACAAATGTGCTTGTATGTAAATTTTGTTTAAAAACAATGATTTTATTTTATGCATGTTTTGATTTAGTTAGGATTTTTAACATTTCTTTATATTTCAATATTGGAACTTATTTAAAAGTAGAATTTTTGTGCTAGTAATTTATCTTAAATTGGTCTTAAATTGACAATAATATTGTTTATTGCAGTATATCATGACAGGTCAACATGGACACATCTGCTGTTTTGTAAAAGTTAATATTAATTAGAGCTTCAGAATCAATAGATCTAGACACACCAGTGACAAGCAATCAAGAAACTGACCACAGGCTCATAGTTGTGATCCATGGAGGCCCCACCTGACAACTTATTGTTCAGATAGTGCAGTTTTCACAGGACACCTTGTGATGTTTGGGCATCTCTTGGGCATCACAGTTGGTGGTTCGGTGGTTTGCCTCCCAGCACTGGAGTCTTGGGTTCCAGACCCTATCTGGCTGGAGTTTCCAGATACTTCCTGTGTCTGTCCATTCCCTCCCACATTCCACAAATATGGAAATCATGAATTCTCTAAATTAACTAAACCCTAATTTGAGAATGACTGTATATGAGCGAGTATATGTCTGTATGCCCAGATATGGATTTGCACCCAGACCACTGATATGGATGTACTGATTAAGACTCCCAGGTGGATGGCTGACTATGACAGAGCATATGTTGTGCACAATTGACTGCAGCTGCATGTGCCGTTTGAGAGCGTCATTCATTCATTCATTCACTCTCAGTATATATACACACACAATAGTATGCAAAACAGAATAATAAAATTATGATTTCTATACTGTATATTTACTATACAACAAAAAATAAATCACATAGGATATATAAAATATACTGTAATACAACAACATTGTTCCATTCATTTGTGCTTCATATAGTTCATAAAATTAAGTTGCAAAAACCTGTTTTGTGTTTATGATTTCACAAAAAACATTTACATATTCACCTACTCAGACAACAGCAGTTTAGCTCCACCCACTCACATTAAACCTCTAGGGAGTCTTTGAACCAAAGTAGTCTCTGACCAAGACAGTATCCTGCATACTATCTAGTATTTATAAACAATCTACAAACAATCTAAAAGGATGTGTGTCAAGAATGTCATACAGCAAACAGATATTGCTCTTTTAAACTAATAAACAGCACCAGCTAAAAGCATTATCCGTATATTCAACCCAGTTTGACCAGACCATTAAGCCCCCTCAAACTCTGAAGCACATTTCCACATCAATAGCATTAATAACCAATACCCTTTTGCTTCATGCAGTGCATCAGAGCCACTCCGCACCTTCAGCGTCGGTCATCCACCTGTCCTTAATCACACCTCCACACTCACCAACTCTCGCTAAGCGCGATCTGCTAATTTCTCTCACTAGCCCTCATGTGAAAGATGGAGAGTGAGTGGGTGCAGACAATAGAAGCTTCTAAAGACTCCAGCACAGCACCAAGTCACCAAGGGGGGGAAGTGAACCCAAAGACTGCCAGAACGTTCTACCGCGCACATTTATTTTGATAAAGGGTCGCCTACTCATTTATCTGCATTTAGCACAAAATCCTATTGAAACACGTAGATCTGAGACTGGGTGAATGCACTACAGTTCTGCTGAAATTTCTGGATCAGTCGAAGAAGTAAAAAATACTAATGATGTGTTTGATGTAAAAATGTTATCGTCTGATATTTCCAGAAGAAATATGTGACTCACAAAGCTGTACAGCTTCTACAATGAAATTATAGTACAATTATTATCTGGAATGCCTCATGCTTCAAAGGTGATCAATTCTCATGGCAGAACAATGTAAACAGAAAACTATTAATCATCTAATAACTACTACTTTCCAACACACTCAACATGTTCAGTAAAACAAACAAATGAAGTAGATTTTAATACACTGGGGTTTGAAAGTTTGTGAAACTTTTAGAATAGTCTAGAGTTCTGCATAAATCTGCCTAAAAATTCATTAGATTTTCACACAAGTCCTAAGAGAAGATAAGGAGACCCAAACCAAACAAATTGAACATAAATATTTCCCTTGATTGAGGAACATGACCCAATATTACATATTTGTAAATGGCAGAAATGTGTGAGCCTGGATCCTCCGAATGGGATTGTTATCGTTTGTGTTGATCATCTTATTTCTGATCTCAGTAAAGCTGCTATGTGACAGTTGCAAACAGTACAAGACAATTTTGATTTGATATGATCCTTTAGGATTAGCAGATAATATAAAGGTGAAAATAGATGTTTACAATCAATGTGAGACAAATCAAGCATCCCAGTTTTATTTAAAAAGAGATCCATCAAAGTCTGGTCTTCACCACAAATGAATGAGGGTAATGCAACAAGACAACTACCTAGGGCTGCACAATATATTGTTTCAACATTGCCATCACAATGTGTGCATGTGTAATAGTCACATCACAGGATGCTCAATGTCACATAAGGCACATTATACACATCATGCTCCATTTGACTGATAATAAAGGAGAGTGTGCACTCATTTTGCATGATACATTAAATAAATGCAAATTTTAATCTACCCAATATTATTTATTTTACTCTAGTCGTCAATACATATAATGCATCATTGTGACATTTTGAATCATTTCATCTCACAATAAAATATAGCAATGCCCATTTTTCCTATATCATGTAGCCCCACAATTACCCTAAGCATACAAGTTGTTCTGATTAATGTTTTTATTTTTTTACCCCAACAAGTGCCAATTAACCTATCCCATTAGGACTTGGAATTTGAAACTGCAATCCTTGGGTCGTACTGCATACTGCATATCCACTAACAAAGTTGTAAACTTTATTCCTTAAATTCTTCCAAACTGATGTGTAGGACTCAGTAAATGAGTATAATTGCTTACTTATAATTAATGACTTTCTTTTTAGTAATGTATAAATTTGACAGAGGAAACTCATGGTAGATCAGGGAAGACTTCTCTTTGTGTTTATGGTTTGGGGAAAATCTATGCACTATGTGTGAATAAATACACAATTGGTGGCACGGAGCTGTTGTCTGTTTATCTCCGAGACTCGTGAGATTGGCCAGTCATGTGACTCAGCCCTCTCCTCAGGGCTGAGATCACAACAAGAATTTACAATAATAAAAAAAACAAATGGACAAGAGTCAAACATTATTCTCTAAAAACCGTGTGAATTGAGGAGGACACTGTGGACGAGTGTGAACAAGGGAAGACATTCTAGGACTGTGAGAACAGGGCAGAAGAGTGTGAATGAAGAGAACATTACACCATGCAGCTCAGCAGTATAGAGAAAGTTTTTCAGCTTTTTACACCAGGAACTCATGAGTGAAATGTCTTGAGAGAAAGTTCTGAGTACTGCTTATCCTGGTGCCAAGAGTCAAAATGATGGTGAGATTGAGACACTAACCCAGTATCACAGTCTTTGATGCCAAATTAAGTGACAAAAAACTTTAAAAGCAGGTACCATGTGTCATTTGTATAATATGAAGAACCTTTACAGTAAGAGTCCTTCATGCTCACAAATACATTCTTGTTCATTTAGGGAAGCAACATGTTCTTTGTTATTGCTCAAACAGCTCTCTGAAGCACCTTTACTTTTTAGAGTGTAACTCAGTGTTATCGGTGTATGTAAGCAGGGCTTATATTTGTCCAGGCTTGTGAAGTCCTGTGAAACAAAGAGTACACAGTGGGTTACAGGAAGAGGACGACGATCCTGCTGGGACTGAGGATCAAATTACACTCATATGAAGCCATGAGGAACATGCTTAAGTTACCCAATATAAGGCATTAGTCCAAAAAGTAAAAAAGTAAATTTCTGTAAAGGAGAATGCACATACCAGGATGAATAATAGGTGGGGTGGGTAGGAGTACAGGGTTTGGAACACAATTCTTTATGCCAGGTCAGTAAACATGGGCTAACTGTATGAACTTCTATAGGAGTAGAAATGATGTAACCTATCCAAAGAAATCACAGCTCTGTCTGGTAACCATGGTGATGGAATGACTGAGACTGAGGAGAAGAACTCGGATTGCAAAAGGATGTGCTGATTAGTCGCTACACCAACTATAAATATCTGTTACTCAAGGTTTACAGTGCACAGACGTTACTAAGCACCTTGGATAAGCAGGTCCTCCCTCATATGACACACAATAGATTGCAACATCTAATAAGGTCAGCATTGCATTGAACATGGACTCATACGAACTCATGCAAGCCCTGACCTTTAAGATAGCAAAGCAGGTAAAACAGAATGTTTCTTAGTAAGAAAGCAGTGTGTGAACGAACTGCTAGCAAGATCTCTCCTGAAATGTCTCTCTCCCTCCTGCTGCCCCCCATCCCACTGCAGGACCAGCAAAAACGGACTTGCATGTCACTGACTGAGTGCATTTGTGTGCCACCAGCCGTTATCACACACCCCTTCATTTCCTGTGTATTGTGCAACTTCATATCCTGCGGACAGTTCTAGCAGGTCAGATGTTCTCTGTGATGCGCACACACACACAAAAAAAAACACTCCATCCACCACAACAGGAATCTGTTCACAAATCTCATGCATGTAAATGCTGTATGTAGATGTTCATTTGTGGGGACGTTTGCATAGCCGGTCAGCCAGCCAGACCATGTCATTTATTATCTGCAGCTGGCAGCCTTTATCTGATTGTGGGTTTTAATAGATTTGGTACATCATTGCTGTGTCATTCAATACAAGCCTTGCAATTCAATACTCACAGGTATCCACCATACTAACAGCCTTGAGCAATTAAAGCACTTAAAGCACCTACTTTTAATACCTTTCAATCTGGGCAACAAAAGTATAATAAAATTATACAAGCAAGCTAAGAACAAGGGTGTATCGTCCATGTACTTCAAAATTAATCACATTAAAGGACACATGGAAAACTGAATCCTCACTTTTCAGTATTAGAGAGAAAATATGGACAGAATTGGGAAACATGCTCATATTCACTCTTCCCTTCAAACAATGCTATTAAAAGGAGTTTATCCTGCTTTGGTTAGAGTAACTGTCTTCACCAGGGAAGTCTTCCTATTAGATTTAGGGGCACTGCAGTGGGGATTTGATTGCTTTGATTTGATCAGTGAGGAGGTGGGATAAATCATCACCCAATCTACTCTCCAACTCCCCGACTCATCCTAAAATTACTGGAAGGGTTGTCCGCAAACATTTGGACAAAGTGTAGAAAACAAGTTGTTATGAATTTGCTATTTTTATAAAAGCTACCTATCCTCCCATTAAACCCATGGTAGTTTATTCCCACCCATTAATATTTAGGTTGATGTTTCTCAGCCCAGATTGCTTTCTGAATGAGGCAGTAATTCAGAACACTGCTCATTTACAAATATACTACAAGTCAAAACACATTGCAATGACAATGACATGATAATGGTGTTTGTCAGTGTCACTGCAGTGCTGACAATGACCCACCAGCCACATAATACCTGCCCTGTGCCAGTCCTAAACATTGAAGAACAGGGTGAAACAAGCCTAACAAGGTATCCAGAGAAACAAATGGACAGCAATCTAATTATAGAACTATAAAGTGTGATTAGTGAAGCTGATAAAAATCAACAGTGAGTGCAGGGATGGTCATTATGTTGTGGCTGTAAACCAGTAAAACAACTCAATTTCAGATAGTCATCTGCTGTAATGTGATCTCTTGAACAACAACATACCATAATACATGTACACTACTGTTCAAAAGTATCAGATCCCATTTAAGGAGTTCTAAAACTTTTGACCAGTAGAGTATCTGTGTTAAAGCACAAAGACAAAGCCTTTAAAAATATTTGACTATTTACACAAAATGTATTTTTGTACCAGTATGAATTATAGCTAATGAAATATAGCTTTGCAAATTGTTTGGAATATTTCATCGATCAATATACATTCAAACACAGTAATATCATGTTCAGAGAACCATTCTGTAGAATTTTTGGCACTATGTACAGGTGCGGTCCTACTAGAAAAGGAAATCAGAATCTCCATAATGTTTGTCATCAGATAGAAGCATGACATGCTCTAAAATCGCCTTGTAGAAGATCTGCAGAACTGTCAGGTCAGACGTCTTCCCCATGATTATGGTTGCATGTATCTTTACTCTTTGACTAATAATTTACTTAAACACAAAATGAAATATTATAATAATCTGTGAAGCAGGCTCTTTTAATATTTATAAGCCATAATGATGAAAAAGCAAAACAAAAAAAGCTAATATATTTCGCTTCTCACGAAATGAACATAAAATATAATGATGGTTTACCTGGTTGTTGTTACCTTGTTGATTCTTTTTTCACACCATATAACAACCCAGTAGTAGCATCACATCATAGCCCCAAACCAAAGTCTGAAAAAGAGAAACATAACTAATAAGTAATAATAAAAATATAAATCGCAGATCAACACATCCATACTTATGAGAAACAGAAAACGCTGCCCAGAATAGCACACACAATTTAGGAGGCTGTATGTAAGTATTTAGTACAGTTCTTGACTGGTAACTACTTTAGGCCACTGGACCTGCTTTGAACAGACCTGGATTCCCTAATAAAGCCAGTGTTTTGATCAAAAACAGGAAACATCTGACATCATTCAGATACCACACCAATAATGATGACTGAATCAGTCACGGCAGTTTATATTAGTACACTTCCCACACTGCAGTGAAATGCAGAAGTTCAGTAAGATCCCTCTCTCAATAACTCCCAGCAGCAAATCCAAATAGAGCCACAATCAAATCCCCCGCACTTCATCGAGCGCTACGCCGCCCCTTCGCCCACCACACACCACTC
The DNA here is from genome assembly GCA_034509495.1 of Acestrorhynchus altus. NCBI lineage: Eukaryota > Metazoa > Chordata > Actinopteri > Characiformes > Acestrorhynchidae > Acestrorhynchus > Acestrorhynchus altus. Next base: position 37,437,898 of record CM067503.1, on the reverse strand, counting down.
AGCTGCTGCCATCTAACTGTGTGAACACGATGTGCCTGGCTGCAGCGTTTGCCCGCAGAGTGAGAGGGAGGGCTCATCTGTCACACAGCAGATCATTTACAACTATGAAGATAGATGTACCTATACAGGATTTCAGGAACTGATTTTATTTTAGCTTTTCAAAATTTGTACACTTCATTTTGCAACTCTTCATAAAAAAGTCCAAAAAGGCAACAGGTAAATTGAAAAACCACTCAAAAGTTTTAAGGATGCTGATGTAAAGACATTTTAGGCAGTTCTACTGGTGTGTTCAAATGACAACGAATGCACACAATGAAACACTACGTCCAAAAATATCCAGACGTCTCTTTACACACATTGCTTTTCCGGGCACGCATTGCTCATACTTGTGTTCCATTAAGCACATAAACCTTTTAGAATCTCCATAGAGAAGAAAGTTCCAAGCAGGAGTTGAAAGGGGATGAAGTCTCCCAGTACTGGACTGTGGAACAGAAAAACTGTTCCATGGAATGATGGAGCTCCATCAAATATCGTTGGATGAATTGGAGTGCAGCTTGTGGTCTAATCATCCAACACCAGTACCTGATTTCACTAATGCTCTTGGGGCTGCATGCAAAGAAAAGCCTTCCCAGAAAAGTGGAGGCTGTTAGTATAGTGTTGGATTAGCAGGGGCCTAGAAACTGATGGACATGCAACTCAGAGATTGTTGGCACTGACGTGACATGAGTGTGTGAGCTAAACATCATCCAAAAACCTTAAGTTCAGTTTTAACATCTGCATGTTCTGCACACTCCATCAAGCAGAAAATCACTGTCTGTCCAAGTGGTTCCTGAAGCCAGAAGTGAAGACACTCCCAGGAAACCCCAAATTTTGTTACACTTCATTAGAAACCTTCATTCTAAAAAAAGCCCCAATGAACACTGTGCTATACTGTCTTCATCAACCACAATCCATCAAAACTGATGCCAGGTGAGCACTTAACCTAAACTGAAGCCTTTGTTTTGGTAAGCTCCTATAACCATGCCCAGTCATGGCCAGGAAAGGGTCACTGTGAAACCAGGAGCATAACTTCAACATTGCCCGTCACACAGGAGACGGATTACCATGAGAAAGATCTGTCTGCATTCCTCTGGAGCAGAGATGGTGGAGGGGGTTGGAGGACTCCTGTTAAAACCATAGTATTGCTCCAGCCAAAACCACACTACCCTACAGCTGCTTTCACAGCATCGCTGCCATTTCTCTCTGAAAAGTGGGGGGAAAAGTGGAATTCCTACAGCTGTGGATTTATTTCAGCTGTTGGACAGCATTCAGGAAGCAACAGGATTTGTGATTTTTGGCCCTTTGTATCATCTGCTTTAGTGACCATTCCCACCAAAAGCCTTTCTGGGCTCTTCTCTGCAGTGTGCATTTGACTTGCAACCCGTTCTCCAGCAAGCACATGAATGTCAAATTAAATCTAAGAACAGTTCCTTAAAAAAACAGCTTAAAGTTTAGAAAAATATTGGAAGTGTTTTAGGTTATGATTCAAACAAGCAGACAGGCTACTGTTGATATTCTGCCTAAACAGGTTAAGTGACAAATGTTGATCATCTTGTAATAACAGTGTGTTTCAGAACTGGAATGTATGTAAGAGTAACATTCTTGTAGTCAATGTATTGGAGAGGGCACAAGTGACTTTGACAATGGTCAGATGACTTTCTTTAAGTATCTCCAAAACCACAGGCCTGGAGAAATGCTCCTGAGCAGTAGTAGTAAGTAGGCCTATTTTCTGATAGTGTTCCAAGGAGGCACAGACCAAGAACCATTCGGGTGTTGGGTACCCAAGGACAAAATTTATCCTATCTGTTCAGAACCAAATTAAAAGGTAGTTAAAATGTGTATCAATAGGGGGCTCAGAGTGGTTCAGTGGTCTAATGCACTAGCATTTTCGAATGCTGGGTCATGCTGCTTGCCATCAGCAGTCAGAATCTGAGAGAGCAAAATTGGCCACGCTCTTTGAATAGGTAGACTGCGCGTTCTCCCCACATCACACCCAGTATGATACTGGTCAGCACAGGCATACGTTAGCTGTTGTATTGGAACTGAGGTGCCATCTGCCCAGCAAAGATGCAATAGAGGCAGGTTGAAAAGAGATGGTGGCTGGCTTGACATGTATTAAAGGTGGCCTGTGCGCTGGTCTTCAAACTACTTGTGCAAAAAGCATTGTATGTGATTGGATGTATTTGGCACTTCTAAACTGGGGGGAAATTTGGATTTTTGTGGTGTAACTGGTAAACAAATTCCCCAGACTTTAAAATGGAACAAGCCTGAGGCTCAACTTTTTAACATGCAGGACTCAAAGGATGTGCTGCTTAACATATTGGTGCCTCCTACCAGCACATGGTCTTGTAGAGTCCGTTCAGCTCCAGACAAGGGTCTTTTGGTTACAAACAAATGACCTAAAGCCATTACGTAATAATGTTCTGGCTTATTAATGTTTATTGTTGTATTCTGACACAAAGCTCTTCATTTCTTTATTATTTAATCAGTTGGTAGGGCTAGAGGGAGGATGGGTGAAAACAGACATTTTAGAGACAGCAAAAGTTATTGCATTTTGTTTTCACACGCAAACAAAAAAGTCTTACATAAGCCTACCACCCTGCACTCATGTGCCTTTCCCAATAGCCAGGAGAGAAAGCCAGCCCCAGGAAATAACACCTTCAGAAACAGGAGGCTTGAGAAGTAACCAAACAAAAGTACACAGAGTCAGAAAAAGGAACAAAGGCAATCAATAACCTAATTTACCAAGGATGACGGAGATTTCAAACGTTTTGTCAATCTTTATGTTGAGCTAACTCCAGGTGTGCACAGACAAAGCTGCTACCTAAACAGCAGCAGTGGGGAGTCTGCACTTGGCTCAGCAGAAGAATCTGCAGGACTGCCGGTCATGCGCATGTGACAGATGACTGATTTAATTATGCTACTAAATTCATTGGTTCAGAGAAGTAAGATGGAAACACTGCCTGAGAAACCAGGCAGGATTGTTTGAATGTTCAGGTTGTGTCATGGAGAAAACGAAAGCAAAAGCCAGACACATCTCAGCTTAGAACAAAGACCCCTTAAATCTGTTTAGTTATCTGTATTGATACAGAGGGACCCTGGAATGATGCCACTGTTGGCATATATTTGCTCCAAGATATTTACCTCAGAGACATAAAGGTTACATTCTTCTGTAACACTTATCTAGATTGGGATAGTCACAATCAGAACTTTTTGTAAAGCATCCTCGCTGAAATCACACACGGTGGAATCTCTACACTGTAAAAAATGTCCGTGATTTTAACAGTAAATGTCTGTAAAATGATGACAGAAATATTTTGTAAAATTGAATACAGAAAGGCAATGTTTAAGTAACAGCAATATGCCGTAAAATCCTAAATAATGTATTACTGTTATTTCTACATTAAGAATATGTTAAAATGACAATTTGTTTTCTTCAGAATTACTCATTACTGTATTTAAAACAAAGCGAAAGTGTAATTCTGAAAACAAAATAAGAAAGGTAAATTTACAGCACAACAGTGTACAAATAACCTAAGCAGAAGTCTTCTGTTTTGTTATTGGTCGGTTTAATCATCGCGTTAGCGGCCAGATTGAAGTTGAGGAGTAACGTCTCTCTGCTGAATGCTTCTGCTCCAGAAAACATCGTTGTGGAAACTTCCTTTTCTGGTAAGCTAACATTTTATCTTTTTAAGATGTGAAAGCATAGCAGTTTATCTGAAAATACTAGCTTATGTTTGAGCAAGGTTTTGAGTCATCATAACGCTAACTATAGAAGTTAGACTGGTTGGCGCCAATTCTGAACCAGGGCACAGACATTTTAAGCGGATTTTGTTCGTTTGAAAAATGATTACCTGTCCCTTTTGTAGCAAAACACTACAGTCATTGAGGGGTTATGTGCTACACTGTAGAGTTCATAGAAACGAACCCCATTGTTTTTTCAAATGCATTGGCACTGACTGTAAGCAAACATTTTGTACTTATTCAGCATTTAAGGCTCATTTTTATCGAGTCCACAATGTGCCTGCACCCTGGACCCGTCCAGCATCGGTCACTGCGGAGTTAAAGTGCGCCATTTCTTTGTGTAGGCGCCAATTTCAAACCGTGAAAGAACTGCTATCCCATTTAAAGGAGCATTTTGTGGATGGACAACCTGTGGCATGTCCAGTAACCGGCTGTAAAAATATTTTCTCATTGAAGTCTTCGTTTACATCTCATATGTCCCGAAAGCATAGAGAATGTTTAGCAGAGAGCATAGCTGACAGGTACAAAGAAACAACTTCTCAGCCTTCTGTTTTAACTTCATGTGAAGCTAGTTATCAGGGCTCAGATGATGCAGTAGCAGAGGAAAGCACTGAACTCCCTCCAGATTTCAGTGAGACTTTTCTTAGGAACCTGTGTCTTTTCTATCTAAAACTGCAAGGACAGCTGCTTCTTCCTGCTTCGTCCATACAGACAATCGTTGAAGATATGCAAAATGCGCATGAACTGGGGCAGGATTACACTTTAAGCAAACTGAAATCACTTTTAAAAAATGATATGTCTTTAGCAGATGATGATGTTGCTAAAATCTGTGATTGTCTGAAAGATTCAGACTTGTTTTCCAAATGTCATGAGGGACCACTGAGAACTATATATTCAAGGGCTCAGACTTTCAAAAAAATATTTAAATTTATTGAGCCTAAACAAATACTATTAGGAAATGATGAAAACATGACACAGAGATTTGCTCACTACATTCCTGTAAAACAAACCCTAAAAAATTTACTTGAATCAGAACTATGGAAGAACTCGGTGTCAAAACAGTCCAATGAAACACAATTAGATGATTTTGGTGACATAAGTGATGGGCAAACCTTTAAGTGTAACCAGTTCTTTATAGACAATCCGGGATGCCTGAAGATTATTCTCTATCAAGATGCTTTTGAAATTGTAAACCCCCTTGGTTCTGCTAAGAAAAAGCATAAAATCGTTGCAGTCTATCTTTCTGTTGCTAACTTACCTCTTCATGTGCGGTCCAGCATTGATCACATGTCCCTTGTATTACTGTGTTCAGAGTCTGACTTTAAAAAGTTTGGGACTGCCAAAGTTTCTCTGAACTGTTAGTGGACTTAAGAGATTTGGAGGAACATGGGATTACTGCAGGAGGAGAAACTGTCAAAGGGGCTCTGTTTTGTGTTGCTGGTGACAATTTAGGATCTCACAGCATTGGTGGATTTACTGAAAACTTTAGTTGCTCTCAGTACTTTTGCAGGTACTGTGAAATCTCAAGAAATGAATTTCAAACTGACCCCAATTTTTGTGGTTCACAGCGCACCCCTGAAAGTTACGATTCTGCTGTTCGTAATCTCCAAACAGGAAGCAGTCAAGCTATCAAAGGTGTCAAGGTAAACTCTGATTTAAATTCTCTTAAATCTTTTCATGTTTGCCAACCTGGACTTCCGCCTTGTTTAGGGCATGATGTATTTGAGGGCGTCTTATCCTATGATGTGGCACTGTACTTGAAGTACTTCATTAAAAAAAAGAAATGGCTTACATATTCACATTTAAACAGACGAATCAAGCAGTTCAAGTACAAAGGGTCTGATTCTCACTCTAAACCATGTGCTGTAAACTCTGAAGTGCCCAGGCTTTCAGGTCAAGCTGCTCAGAACTGGAATTTCTTGAGGTTGCTGCCTGTATTGATGGGTGACAAAATACAAAACACAGAAGATGATATTTGGCAGTTAACTCTCCAACTCAAAGATATTGTAGATCTAATTTGTGCACAAAAGATTTCTTTGGCACAAGTAGCCTATCTTGACATTATGTTACAGGAATATTTAGAATCAAGGAAATATTTATTCCCCGAGACGCCTTTAAAACCAAAACATCATTTCTTGCGCCACTATCCAGCACTAATTTTGAAATTCGGTCCACTGATAAGGTTGTGGACAATGCGTTTCGAAAGTAAACATGGTTACTTCAAGAGGTGTGCCAGACATCTGAAAAACTTTAAAAACATCTGTTTAACACTGTCAGAAAGACATCAGATGTTGCAGGCCTACATTTCAACTGGACAAAGCTGCAATCTGCTATTATTACAAGTTAAAGACAGTTGTATTTTTTACCCCAGCCTCTATAGTGATGCTATCAAAAATGCAGTAACAGGCTTTGGTTTCACAGAAAACAACACTAGTGTTTCCACAGAAATTCAATATAAAGGAACATCTTATCAAAAAGGACATTTCTTGGTGTCAAAAAGTGATGAGTACATAGAGTTTGGACAACTTATTATAATTTTAATTCAGAATAACACAAATGTCTATTTTGTGCTGGATGTATACAAAACTAACTATCATGTTGAACACCACCTGTATTCAGTGACAAAACAGAATACAGGCTTCTTGTGTCTTCATATTCATAACTTAGTAGACTTTTACCCTTTGTCATCATACATGGTAAATGGCCTACAAATCGTTCCTCTGAAACACAGTATTGTGTCAAAATAGGATATTATGTTGGACTCATTGATGGAAACTACACATTGAAAACAAACTAAAAAATTAGCAAATACTATTAAAACAAGAAAGTGAGAACAGATTTATTTTTGAGTGTACACAATAAAATATAACTGACATTATACCTTATACTGAAAATAGAAGTTCCTTTTATCTGTAGATAGTTTGCTAAATGCATGATAACTTTGATCTTTTTACATTGTTTTACTTTTTTACATTTTGTCTTGATTTTAGAAATGACTGAACAAACATTTCTGCGCACTGCCATTGATGAGGTTTTGCCTAACCTTCCAGACGTTTCAAAGGATATTCTTGAGGAGACTTTGCAGTCGATTGGGGTGGAAACATATGACGATTTTCAGTTTATTGTGGAAGACGATTTGCTGTCAGCCTTGAAGCCAGTTCAAGCCAGAAAAGCACTTGCAGCTTGGAAGCTAAAATGCAAGTTTTGTTTTGCATGATACAGTTAGTGCAAAATATATATATAATAAAAGATAAGAATCAACATTTACAAACATGAATATCCCCAATTTTTTCTTAATATCTCTAATACACATTTGTCTTGTGTTTTTAAAGGCCAAAGCTCTGAAACCAGCAAGTCATCTGCAGATGATGCTGCCCAAACATCTGCATCTTTACAGTCTTTATCCCCTCAGAGTTCATCTTCTGGCTCCTCCAACAGCAGCCAGACTCTGGAAATTGACTGGGTTGCTAACTTTGTGATACCATGGAATAAGTTTCCAGAGGAGCTAATGCAGTCATTAGAGAGAGGTAAACGGCCAAGTCCTAAACTGAGACGGGAGATGGTGCGGATTGTGATCTCTGAGATGATGCAAATAAGTTCTTCCATAGGCAAAAGAGGCACTACGGAAGTTGCCAAAAAGATGGTGGCTAAATATCCTAAGTCTTTACAGGACGTAATAGAGGGAGATGTGATTGGACCAGGTTATCACTCACTAGTGAAGCAGTTACAAAACAGACTGGAGAATGTGAAACGATCTACAACCCCTAAAATAAGAAAACGAAAGCATCGTTCTAATGACTCTGACACAGACGAGATTCCTCCAGAACAGAAGGCTGCAGTCCAGGACACCTATGGTTGCATCAACTGGAATTTGAAATTCCTGCCTTTTGGAGAATCCCCAGAGAGTCAGGAAGACAAAAAAGAAAAGTTGAAGAAAATGTCTCAGTTAAAAGATCCAGATCTAGAGGAGGTCAAACAGCTAATAGAGAAGACTTTCTATACACAACGTAGAGATGTCAACCAGGGGAAAGATATTAAAGATCTCCTCAAAGAGTGGCCATTTTGGTTCCAAGAGCTTGGTATGACAGTCCATTTTAAAAAACTAACTGGAAAGGAGCTGAAAGAAAATTTCACACAAAACCTGGAACGTAAGGGGAAACGGCTGCTGAATTACATGAGCACTGTTTGTGTGACCAAAAACAGAAGGTTCCTGCAGGCCTACACAAAGTTGAAGGTGATGAGGGGAGAGATGAGTGGATGCTCTGAAGATGTTAAAGAGATGGTGTTACTTCTGCTGAGTTACTTTGATGAAAATGAAGAGGCAATGTTCTGCTACGTGGAGGACACATGTTTGGCACTAGAAGTACAGAAAGTCAACTTGACACCCACCATCATTGTGTGTGGTAAGTTAAGGACTTTTACTCCCTTCTTTTTTTTTTTTTTTTTTTTGTCTTTCTGTCCTTCCATCTTTCTCATTTTTGATCTCCTGCTTTTCATAGTTTCTTCTGTTTTCCTTCTGTTTTCTGCTTTCTTTTATTTTTATCTCTTATTTTGCTCTGTTTTCACTCAAGTTCATATTGCCCATTGGCTTTTTCTAATGTGTTTTTCCTTCTCTCTTTTAAATATCTTTATTGAAAATTAATGCTGTTGTGTTTAAATTAAAAACTGTATTAGCAACTTAAGCCCATTTCTTTATCTTTTTTTAGGACAGTCCTGCTTTGCTGCCAGGCGGTTTATGTTGAGTTTGGATCGGAACATTGTGCACGACAACATCCCCTCCTTCATTTCTGCCCTTTGCATGATGTTTGGGAGCTATTACTGCTTCAACATTCATTACCCAGCAGGCCTTGCATCAACTCTGGAATGTCTTCAGAGGTGAGTTACTCTTCTATTTATTGGTTTGCCAGTCAGTCATCCTTTTTCTTAGTTTGTTACAGTTCCAGGGTGTTACAGTCTCCAGGGGGCAATAGGCAAGAGGTGGGGTACACCCTGCACTTAGGCAGGTCGCTAATCCATCATTTGGTTCTTTATTTGTTTGACACTAAATATTCAATTTGTCTGAGAAAAAAAATGTCTTAAGTCCAGCAAACTAAGAGCTGAATGAAAACCTATTGTAACTTTTTATATTGACACATTTTTTTGAAGGTTTATCTCCTTAAAAACCTAATATCACTTTTGTGTTCAATATGTCTTTTTTTATTATTCCTCTAGGTGCTTCTTTGGAATCAACCTAGAGAAGGGCACTAAAGTTGAAAAGACCCACACATCCCGTCTTCACGTGAATCCCAGAGTCCTCACGTTGATCCAGGAGCTCTCGGATCATGAGTGGCGTGATGTCTGAATAGACTAAACCTGTGAGTTACATTCTAAAAACGATAGTGTTTACAGTTGTTACAGTTTCATTGCTGTTATATTTTCTGTTTTACATATCAGTGTAGAGATTTTTTGGTTTTGTTAAAGCCTGTAAAATTTTGAAGCTTTTGTTAAAATGTGAACACAGGGCAGCTGTGTTTATAACATGTATGTAAAACACAAGCAGCAGAGGGCAGCTGTAAATGTGACTAAAGTTATCTATATGTTAGTTTTCACAGACAGTTGGGCTATTCCACTATTTTGGTTGAATTCAAAAAGTTTTAAACACTGATTAAGTAAATGACAAATGTTTGATAACTTTTTGGAAGATGTTCTTATTTTTACATTTTCATTCACTTTTTACATAAACAGCAGAGAAGCTTAGTATTTTATTTTTTCAAAGGCTTTCTAAGTTTTTTTTTTTTTTTTCATGTTTCAGAAAGGGATTTTTTTATTTTTTAAGTCTAGGTTTGCTATTAAAACAGTGACATGTTCATGCTAATTTATTCAATAAAAAATGCCAAAAAAAAACTGTTGCCAGAATAAATTTGTTAAAGAAAAAGTGTAATTTTTACGAAAAAAAACTGGCAGCTGTGGTTGCCAGAATAAGTCTGTAAAAAATACTGTGAACATGTAAACAGTTTTACAGTTAGTTGTAATTTCAACAGTATTACAATGTAGAATTTACAAGGTATTTTGTAAATTTAAACACATTTTAACTGTACATCTACATAAAATAATCTGTAGAATTTACTGTTTAAATTGTATTTTTACATTTAAATCTTGTAAAAAATACATTGAAAATGTGTTTATGTTTACAAAATACCTTGTAAATACTACATCGTAATACTGTTGAAGTTACAACTAACTGTAAAACTGTTTACATGTTCACAGTATTTTTTACAGATTTATTCTGGCAACCACAGCTGCCAGTTTTTTTTTGTAAAAATTACGGAATTTTTTTTACAGTGTAGTTATTACAGCATCTCTTCCACCTTAGTTTTAAAGTTTAGACTAACATTGTTTCAATCTTGCCATTCAGCTAAAATATATGATTTTTTTGCCAATATGGCCCAGCCCTTCAGTAAGGAAGAGTAGACAGAAGCTCCAAGAGAAAGAGAGACAGATGCTGCTGCGTGAGCCTCTGTGAAGGGTAATCGACTTAAGCATGAGCATAGCAAATCCATAATCATTAATTTTTTAACAGCATAGTAAGTGTGTTTAGTGACTGGCCATGTCTAATGAAGTAATAATGTGTAGGGCTGGACAATAAGGCTAAACAACCCCATATGCTGAAGAGAAATGGTGATATACAATATGATGAAAACCATAACATAGTACAATGTTCAAGTATCAGTTTAAATGTCACACTAAAGCACAGCATGCTGTTTATTTAAATAGTAACCTTTAATTGCAAAGTTTCTACAGCATCATTTGAAAAGACTTATTACTACACAAACAACCCACTCAACCTCTGTAGTGACTAACTTCTTTGCAAATGATTATTAGCAGATTACATGAAAAATATCCAGTCAGAAAGAACCAAAATTAAATATATTCAGAATATAAATGTTTGCCATCAAAGTATACACACCCAGATCTACACCCATGATGTATGAAAACAAATGCTGTATTAAACAGTTCCTGTTTTGCCATGGGGAGGTTAAGAAATGAACTGAAATAGCTTTCATTCAACTCGATGCCAGTAAACATGCACTGGGATTAGAGGTCAACCAATATATCGGTCAGCCAATATATCGGGCTGATATTTGCCACTTTTAAAGAAATAGGCATCAGCCAATATCCATGTTTAGTAGTTCCAATTTAAAATCAGGATCATGCTGCTGCCGAATGGGAAGGAAACCAAGCCAAAACCTTTGGAAGACAACAGCAACAACAGTCCTGGAACATAATGGTAAAACTTAAAGTCCTATGGCCATATATTTACTAGTAAATTATGACTCATTACTTCAAAGAAAAAAATTTACAGCAAATCACACCATTATTGCCTTCACTAAACCTAACCTAAACAATCCACAACATTAGAAATCACTGAGGGAACATGACAGTTATTTTATTTATTTATTTTCTGTGATTATTAGATTATGGTAATTTGGTTTCTAACTTGTAAGCAATCTTAACAAATCAGTGACTTTTTCTAAAATATTTTGAAATTATATAGACTGAAGTGAAGATGAAGGCACTACTAAAATGCTAATCATAAATGTTTCTTTTGTTAAGTAATTGCTATCTGATGGCTGAACAAAAATCAGTCCATGGTAGCATTTCACTGAGCCAACAACAGGGAAAGCCAGGTGTAATATCAGCAATGGACTGGTGAGTTTTATGAGGACAAGTGGAGCCGCCTCACAGGAGAACATGCATGACAACGTGCCGTTCTTATACTGGGAGTACTGAGAACTTTCAGCGAGGAAGACTTGGGGACTGCAGAGTTACTATTAAACCACATTCCATTTGATATTGTTCTGTATTATGTACATAATATCCTTCACTCAGAAATGAGGGGTTTCCTGTTGTTATTTGCACAAAAAACCTCGGGAAAGTTTTGTTTGCAGCAATATTATAAAATTTTATAAATATATATTTTTATATATTTCAGTTTAATTGTATTTTATTTATAAAGATGGTTAAAGTCAGTGTTCAACATTGACATTTTAGCATGCAAATAAAGTGGAAAACTACTAAATAAAAATTGGCAAAAAAATATCCGTCGTCAGCTGACCCTAATCTCTAAACATCGGCATCAGTTACAGAAAAAGTCATATCGGTCAATCTGTCTCAACGGCTGTCTCACTCCAGTCCCGATTGCTGACTCGTGATGACTGTAGCTCCACCTATTCATTGCAGTTTGATGCAGTTGATAGCCTAATGTAAGGCAATTATGACTACAAACATTGTGCAAATAGTAGACCAACTACTGGAAACACACCGTTACAGCGATGTGATACCTTCCATGTTTTACATCTGAGGAGTCAGCAGTGCAGCAAAAATACAGCATGATATGTAGTCAGATATTCAGACTCAGAGAAAAAGCATTAATAGTCCTAGATTTGAAGGATGACTAAAGCCCTCACTGTAGAGGTAAAATGAGTTTTATTTTTTTATTTTATTCAATATGACCAACTACAAAAGAGCATAATTAGTCACTGCAGTTAAACAAGCAGTGGGTCACTGTTCTTTAAGTACTAATTACATCCATGTAAAGCACAGATCAATCATAAAATATTGAGAGAATAATTCTGCTAAATAAAAGAAATACTGTAATCATTCATGTCATCAAGATGAAATCTCTGCTGGCTTCACTCTGTGGCTCACTGAATGGAGCATTTCTAAAAATGACTGTATAGTAGGCCAGTGGTTCTCAAACCACTCCTCAGGGACACCCAGATGGTCCAGATTTTGCTCCAAACCAACTGGCAACATAGGGATATAGCAGAAATGTAGACCATCTGGGGGTCCCTGGGGAAGTTTGAGAATCACTGGAGTAGGACACATTTAACATAAAGGGTCCACCTATGAAAGAGTATGATCTGATAATATTTTTTAAAATGAGAAGCAAAATGATATAACACTGCTTTTAAGATTTCATCCTCTGGTACATTCTGACAAGGACAGCAGTATGATCACTTACCTAGCGCTGGGCAATATGGACAAAACAATTATCATATCCTGATATTTTAGTTCAATAATGACAGTACAATATATGATTTTAAGAATATTATTGTGAAAAAATTAAGACACCCCATTAAATCCTTTACTATATTTAAACATTGAAATGCAATCTTCATTTCTTCTGTATACACACCAAGTCTCATAGCCCTCCATAGTGAGCATGAATGGGGAGGAGGGGAGTAGAGTAAAGGAGGAGCTGAGAGCAGGGGATGGAGCAGAAAATTCCTGTAAGACTGAAACATATGATTAATTTAAATCTTTAAAACTCAATATAAACAATATCGTCTCTGCCCATCTTGCTTTACATATATCCCAATATCGATATAAATATAAATATACTGCCCATCCCTACACTGACCACTGGTGCTTCAGCTCAAGATGACACATACAACAGGGACACCACAAGGTTTTGATTAACCAGACTATTCTTACTCCTAAACCTCAGAAATCCTCAATATCTAATTCTGCTTGTTGACGTGTTAAAAACCTGCTGAAAATGGAACAATAGACAGCTAATTGAGTACTCAGAGTAATGAAAAGCAGTGAAATGCAGAAGAAAACAGCAGATTGTGAGTTTTTTCTTCACACTTTCCTCCGGGGTCAAATGAAATCTGGCAGTAATTAACACCTTTCTATACTTCTTACATTAGTGCTCATGAAAGGCTCCAAAACCAAGCAAAAGGCTGGAATACGTCAGAGAAGGGAAGGGAATCAAGTGGCTGGTGTGAAATCAACACATTTTAATAGCATATTAAACTTGCGTAAGCAGATCAAATCAGACTTAAGAAGACTCGCCTCAACCAAAGAGCACGGTCACCATTTTCATAGGCCTGCTGAAAGAGCTCTGACGAAACACATGCACACTAGTCTGCCGTAGACTAGTGCACAAAGATACCATAGCATCTGTTAACCTCCACTTGCTTTTACCAAACTCCCACAGAATTAACCAATGACCAGAGTGGCACAGACACAGCTATTAAGCAGAGCTGAAAAAAAGCCTGATTTAATCTCAAGATGGTCTCCAGCCAAATAAAAGAATCCAACGCTTGTCACTGACCCATGTTTGTCTGTCTGTGTGGCTTGTTTTGCCACCCAACTCATGAAATGAAGATGAAAAAAACGAAACCAAGACTATTCATTTTTAGGAATTTAGGGAAATGCACATCGACTGTGAAACTCAGCTGCTGAGCTAACAGATGAGGAGACCTCTGGACCATGGATGTGCAGATTAAATACGACAAAATGAAGAATAAAAGACATGGCCTGCTGGGAATAGGTCATCGAAATGGACAGGGAATGGTTACCACAGAGAACTCTGCTCTTCTCCTCAGAGATCGTGAGTCATGAAAGGAAGATGCCAGAGAGAGCACTATTTGGCCATGGCAATGTGGTTTCTGAACACAAATTCCAACAAGACTCACATTTCCAAACTTGTCTGTAGGCTTAAATGTACTCTCCTGGGTCTTTTGAACAGACTACAAATGCATTTTGACAGTGACGGGCTGTGTACATTCACTGCATTTATTCAATTCTTTGCTTTTTGGTTAGCATGTAAACATGACAACCATAGTTTAAACCTACAGGGACTCTTGACTAAACACCTTTTAGCTGACAGCTTGCAGCAAACAATCTTTCCAGCAAAACAAGTCCTTTGGGGGAAAAAATGAATGTCTCATATTGACATGAACATGTAACTATCTATATAAACAACTGTGAAATTGCTGTTATATTCATATTCCTATATATTTCCAAATCAATCAGACAATGTAAAATCTAATTTGATGTAAATAAGTGTGGAAAGACTGTCAGAGGTTGAGTGAAGCACTGTTTGCTGCATTTTTCACACTAACATTTATCAATAGATGCACAGTAACTGCTGGCTTTTTGCAGCAGCAGAGCATTGGAGCACTGGTTACCGCAAGCAGATCCTGGATCAATTCAATTCCCATTTTGGTGAAAATGCTCCCGGTAGGCACAAGAAATAATAAATGAAGAAATACAACAAGCAATGAAGTCCATTTACGGTCATTAAATTCTAAATTTACTGCACAGTTTTACTCCTGTACTCCTTCATTCAACATCCCAGGGTGAATGGTGTCCGTTCCAAGAGTCCCAAGAGATTCCTGTCTAAATGTCACCCTATAACAGGCAGGAAATTGAAGGAGATGAGTGTCATGGTAAGGGTTACAGTCATGCACAATTGTCTTGGAGGAGTGAAAGAGTTCTCACTTAAGATGAACTCTTGTTACCAGGTTATCATCTTGCAAGCAGTAGAACCACAAGGAACCCCCTAAAGAAGGGGAGTCTAACTAATGAAAACCCTAAATCACTCCTCTTACCCCATGTTACAGGCCATTAGAACAAAAACAACCTTTCAATCCATATCCTGAGGACTTCATCTGTGCCTGCTCCTCATTCCCATCTTTTTAATTGCACCCTTGTTCCTTGTTTATGAGCAAGGCGAGATATAGGAGTAACATTGCAGGCAACACACTAGTCTCCAATCTCCAAACTCTGCCCTGAGGGCACTCATTCACTGTCAGAGTGCTGTCCAGAGTGTCTCTGCTCTCATATTAACACTCATACCACTGTATGTCACGCAGTATGACATTAATATGTTCCAGTTCCATCATTGTACCACCCAGCTTGAGCGTCTGCCTTGAATTCACACAAAGCTCGCAAAAGTACTGAAAAATAAGAAAATGCACTGCTTTCATAATCTTTAACAAATCCTTTCACAGTAAGCACCAAGCAAATAATGAGGCTCCGAACACCTCAAAAAGTCAAGAGTATGGAGTGTCGCTAGTGATGGTCTTGCTATCCAGAATTGTGAGAAACACCTACTTTAACAGTGAAACATGTGACTGACATGTAAAACAGCCAAAAACAATTTTACATGACGTATAAGATCAATCTACTGTCCACCTAAACATAAACCTAAGTCTTACATTAATTCAGTGATTGCGTCATACTTCAAAAGATTTCAATGAGATGTAATTTTAGAGTTTGCAGTGGAGGTAACTGCTGATAAAGTCTGTACAGAATCATGAATAGCCTAAAAGAATCCAAAAGAAAAAAGTGAGATTGTTATCTTGTGACCGGGCCACAATAATTGGGTAGATACGAAGCCAATTTGCTCTTTCTAGATTTTAGAACAGACTATCAATTCATCCCCTTGGAGCTATAAATTTCTATCTGACATTATCAAAATTGAGCTATTTACATACTTACAGGTGTTTTAAGTTGCACATATTTTACACTCATTATCTAGAACAAAGTTTCTCCATATGTCAAGATCATTATAAAGACTTTGAGGGTAAATATCTCAAAACAGATAGAACCTTAGTTCCAATATTACAATATTAGTGGGCAATATTACAATATTCTATCATATTGTGATAAAAGTGTATGTTTATATTTTGAAATAAACAGACATGTAAATAGAACAGCAATTCAAAATGTGACCTACACTTTTAGAAAGGTGACATTAAATATGGGATAGTAATAAGATAGTTTCAAGAATCTCACAATACTGAAGCATTTTGTCTGTCAAAGGATACTGCAAAGAATAAATGCAATACATTTC
This sequence comes from Acestrorhynchus altus, assembly GCA_034509495.1. Lineage (NCBI taxonomy): Eukaryota > Metazoa > Chordata > Actinopteri > Characiformes > Acestrorhynchidae > Acestrorhynchus > Acestrorhynchus altus. Next base: position 37,421,484 of record CM067503.1, on the reverse strand, counting down.
TTGTATTAGTTTGTCCTCTGGTTAATTTGTGCTTTACCCCTCCAATCTACTCACAGTCCCATGTTGGCAGCCACCATTTCAGTATGACAATCTAGAAACATTTGATATTTGTGAGCCATGCTTTTTTTTTTAATTAACACAGACATATGTCCAATAATCCAATACAGCTTATTTCACTTGTAGTTATCTGTCCCTTGCTGTCATCTGACATGTTTGTTTGATATGAAAGTTGTAGCCAAAGTTCTACCAGGAGACTCTGATGCCATTCCTCCTTTCCTCAACCTTGCCCCACCTGTCTTTAAAAAGATTTTACATACACGCAGCCCTTTTGCTTCTTTGATGATCCTTCCTCCCTACCACCACCAGTTTGGTTTCATTTGTCGTCCAGGAGGTTGGCTCCATCCCTGCATTCCATATTTTGCTGGATCAGAGGGGACCCAGACCTGGTACACCAAGGGGGCCACTACCAAAAACTTTAATTCATAACTGTTGGCGTTTGAATTGTACAACTTTAGACCGAATCAAATGTTTCTGCATACTCCTTAGATGCATGTAGTAGAAAAAAGTTCCATTTGTTCAGAAGAACTTTTTTGAGATCTCAGGTCATGAGTCACTGGTTGGGATGCTAGATTGCAAGCACAAACTATATATGTGCAGTGTTTTATGCTGGATAAATCCTGTGCTGTGACAAATAATTTTGCGGTTGGTGCAGCACAGCAGGTAATACCACCAGCGAGCCACCACACCATGTTGAAACCTGGGGATTGATCCCCAGTCTGGGCAACTAAGCTGTGCTACACCAATAAGAGTCCTTGGGCAAAACTCCTAACAGTACTCTGGCCCACCATTGTAATATTATGATCCTTGTAAGTCGCTCTGGACAAGAGTGTCAGCTATTAAAATATAAAAACATTTTAAAAAAATTAAAAAATGCCATAATGACAAAGACTGATTGAACCTGGCATTATGTATGGGGTCTCATACCTCCTTTAAGATTTAATACAGTCCCTTGTGTGGGTCAGGCAAGACCAAGCATCTGAATAAATGCATGAAATGCAGAAGAGAAAAGTGAAAAAATGTTAATTTCAGAAAGATTGTTTTATTGTAAAACTGAAAGTTGGATGTGTGATCTAATAAAGTCAGATTGACAAGTCCATGTTTAATGGCCGTGAGAAAAGTAGGCACTTGGTTAATCCATCTAAGACCTGTGCAGCTCCACGGGGCACAAGCCATGTGACACTTTGACAGATGTGCAGCTTAGCTGCTCCCAAACTCTTTAGCACAAAAAGCAACCACCGAAAGAAAGGCCTGCTACTAAGCTTCCTCTCGGATGCCTTCACCCATGTAGTCAAATTCCAAACAAAGGGTCAAGCCGTTGCCTTACTACAGACATCTGGGCCACTCCTTACAAAACAAAACAATTAACTGCGGGGGCTGGGGCTAGTCTCCATTCTTCCCTATGGCGAACAGCCCCCAAAGCACTTCAGAACCTAGCAAGAGAACACAACCACAAGAAAGAAGAGGCCTCCTTCATCTTGAGATACCAACTAGGCAAGACAGATGCCTGTGCTGTGAGCACAACAGTGGAAGTTGTGTTCAAGAAGGGTGAGCCGACGGTTGTTATTTCACTCTGCTTGGACTGCCCATTCATCACAGAGGCCCAAATCAGCCTGTGTGGTCTGCTAGCAGTACTTTCATTCCTCTGCCCAAAAACGGTCCTGGGTGTTAGGTGAGGTTCAGCTAGAGGTGTACAGTTATGAATTTGTTTGAGATGACATCACGTTGCATCCTGCTAACACATTTCCTAAAAAGGGCCTGGCAACCTTTAACTTGATGCATGCCAGCTGCTAATGATGCACAATTCCTTCTGGTCCGGTGTGCAAACTGTTATTTTTCACTATCATTCTCCAGTCACCACAAGTGCAATATACCTTTAGACTCATGCAGGTTGAGAAGAGTCAATAATACAAGTAAGAACAGCTATCACACATGAATCTGTGGGTTCTATTTAAGATTCAATAAATCTAATGGAATAAAAGATAAATAAATCTTTATGAAAAAAATATGGTGAGAAAAAGGTGGCATTACACTGCACAAAAGCAAACAGGCACTGGGTGTCATCATCAGGGGTGGTAACATTGGTTGATTGATTTGCATGGCAGGGTTATTTGAAAACAAAACTGACTTGAATGTGTAATCACTCTGTAAAAACTACAGATTGATGTGCATTTCAAGCCAATGTCCACTACTATGAATTTAAAGTATGGGTATAATATAGTACTAGGCTTTTTTCAAACACAGAGCAACTTACTAATATCATGACTTGTTGGATCAATACATTCTGGGGGAATAATTGTAATAACTTTTTAAAATGGTACTATGTATTACAAAACAAAGCAATATCTCAATGTAGTTTTTTTTTACAATATCGTTCAAACCTAGTGTTGGCAAAATTTTGTAAATATCAATATATAGCAAATTATTTTGTAAAAGATGTAAAAAAAATACTATGTCATAATATTATTCCTATAAGCAGGTTAGCATCTGAGTGACATTTAATTTGAAAAAGGAATGGAGTGGGAGTGTTGTGTGGAAATGGTGTCCAAAGGGAGGATATTCAAGAGTACAGTCTTGTGCAAATTATGACGTAGAAACACCACAATTAAAGAAGCAACATGACTACTTTATTTCACCATCTCAAACAAAATAATCCAGTGCAAAACCATGAAGAGTGCAACTGTCTTATGTTTATTATAACATTAGGCAATTGCAAAAACATTGTAAACCAAAATACATTGCATCATATAAATCATAATTTCTCATAAATATATCGCAATATATTGCCCTGCCTTCAAGTTCAAAAGGTGCACTTTAGTGTGTCTCTGTAGACTTTACACACACTTGCATTCAAATTTACATACATGAAAACATATCCTTCTACTGCCTACTCTGAGAAGTAGGGAGGTTAGTGTGTTGCAAGGACCTTAAATTATCATGATCATCCAGTGATGTCAGTGATTTCATGACAACGATAGCATGTTTGTACTCAATGGCAACCAAAACAAGCAGTATGTGGCTCTAAACTCACCTTTCTGGATCCCACAGATATCACAGCCTGACAATGAAACCATTGAACAAAACGGTAAACAGAAGTGTCCGGTTCATGCAGGCCAGATGTCAGACCTAACAGACCTGTACTACTCCATAAATCTGTTGTAAGACATACTGCTGCCTTCCTTCATTACACAAGTCTGGACTGCACTCTCAAAGAATCCTTTTTACTGATCTATGTGGTTTTTGACTTACAGAAACCACAGTGTCAGAACAACACAAAAGCCTCTCATTTTCTGCTCCTCACTCAGTCAGGAAAGGAACAAAACCACAGGAGTGTTCAGTGGTTACCACAGCAATCCCCCCCTCCCCTCAGAGAGGTAAGCAAATGACAACGCCAATCACTGCTCAGACTTCTCATTCAACAGCGACTTGCAAAAGGCTGTGCTTTGCTATCTTACAGAATGCTTCAGCATGCTGTCGACTTAACTCATAACTAGACTAATTTTCATCTCTGGTCAGACCAACTTCTGCCAAGCAGAAGAGCTGCAAACAGCAATTACCCTGCTGAAAATAAATTTAGCTGTTGCCCACCAGAAGCATAAACGAAAGCCTGAAATGTCCTTTTAATGAGCCGTTGCATAACTTGCCTTTTCAAGTTAAACGTGCACACACACACACACACACACACACACACACACACACACACACACACACACACACACACACACACACACACACACACACACACACACACACACACAAAAATAGGATCTACATCCTTCACAAGATATCAGCCTTCAGTAAGTCACCAACTTGACAAACAAAGCAGCTTAAACCTTAGAATCCGAAATCTGCACTTTACAGGCAGTTGCACGCTGTGTTCTTGGTTTCATATCTCCAGATCAGCATAACCTACTGACATGATACTTATCGTAAGCTACAAAACTTACACTATCTAACCATCTCACTGTGTGATGAACTATCATTAATCCAGCTCAGAAAACAGCTATAGTTCAGCTATATTTTGTTATAAATGAAAAGGGACAGGCTGTTTGCTCTTTTTGCTCAGTATTCACATTTCAGGATAAAAGTCCTGAGAAAGAATAGCACTGAAGCATATATAAAAATAATAATAAAGGACTTTCAGGTTATTATTATTTTATTTGGACAACAGTATTTCAAAGACTTACTATTAAAAATATAATTGTCAATGTATCATCACTGGTCTCTATTTTCATCAACTATTTTCCACTCAAAAACACTTAGGTTGATAAACTTCCAACAGGATTGACTACAAAATATGTAGTAAGTACATTTTTTATCAAAACATGGTCAAATTCATACAAATATCTAAAATCAAGATACATTTTAGTAACCTAGGATCTCCTGAAAACAACATCTGGCATGTGTGACTGTCTCCTATAAACACTTTTCAAACTGGTTTAACAAATAAGAGTATGATCTTGCTCAGTGATGCCTGGTTGTTCAAGATCACTTGAAAACTTGGACCTGTGAAGGGCCGTGTGAAGGGCCATGTGCACTGAAAAGCAGAGCTGCCAGTGATCAGCAGCTCAACAAGTCAATGAGGAATGCAAGCTCCCTGGGGTTGTCCAAGATAAGGGAAAGTACGTTTTGGCACGTAAAGCACATTAACTGCTGTTGAAACAAAAGTTCATATCATATTTTTCATTCCTCCCAAACCCACCTCACAATTTGAAATCTCCAACTATATCTTAAATACTGTTGGGACTAAAATCAATGACTCAACCATTTTACGGGGACTTAAGGTAAAGGTTTTAAAAGATACAATGCATTGCTCTGAAAGACTTGGCAAATTGTGTCTCTACAACCACATGCAATCCCCACAAATGCACACTGACACTGAGCTGAAATTTACACAGCCTTTTTGCATTTGTCTATTGTGACAACGCCTTTGTTGAAAAAGCTCTAAATAAATACACTTTGATTGACTGAAAGTCCCTACATCAGATACGGTTAACGTTAGCAGCATGGTTGTAGCCGCTGCCAATGAAGAACACAGGTGATTAACTGCTAAAGTTTAAAACACAAGTGTGGATTACAAAATTACAGCTGTTCTAGTCTTTCACACCATTGACTCATGCAATCCACACAGATGCACACCGACATTGAGCTGAAATTTTCACTGCCTTTTTGCATTTGTCTATTTCCTTCAGCTTCAAGGTTTCCACAACTGACTGTCGACTGCTCTACTGTCAGCAGAAGAAACTCTCAGCTATGGCAAAATGGGTGAAATGTGCAATAGCAGGAGAGAGAAGACATTCCAGGGAAGACCTTCATGTAACATGAGTGCACATTCAAAATTACTTCTTAAAATGATTCTCAGACCACTATAGCTTCTGTCAGCAGGTGGCTAAGTGGACTGATATTGGATCACTTTCATGAAAGTTGTTGTTGACCAGCTTCCAAAAGACCTCCATTACTGCAGTTAACTCTCAAATACTATAGCATACATTCTCTTTCTTTCTATAGAAATGAAAACAAAATAGTCCAGCATGTCAGTCTTCCTAAAAGAAAATTAAGGAATAGGAATATGGCTTTTTGCTTATTGCTCATTTAACAATATTCATCCTTTAAGTGTTCATGTTTTGTTGCATAATAACAGAACAACAACCAGGCTACAGTACAAACTATCTTCAATTATTTATTGAAATCCCAACAACACTCCTGCCTACTGTTGGAGCAGCATCCATACTGGCTGCCATCATGACATGGTGGATTATAACGTGGAAAACTAACTGTTGGAATTAAACATTAGAGATGGAAAAACTTAAAATATGAGATGGAAAAAGTTAAATATGTCAATAAAACATGAGTATAGGTGGACCTACAATGCAACTTATACTGCAACTTGCCAGTAGAGACACATGAGCTGTGGTGGTTTCATGTTTGAGAGACACTGCACTGTCTATATTTGTTCCTACAGTTACTGTTTCCAACATTACAGATTTTTATTGGCGAGAAAAAATGTAACCTGCTGAAAGAACAGTTGCAGAGTTTCCTTTGTGGAAATATGATTTATGACTCATTTGGTGTCATTTTAAGTAAAGAGCAGAAAGTCTAATTCAAACAATATAACTTTTAAAAGATGTCCTTTCACCACTGTGCAGCAGCCGAACAATCAATAACACCCAGCAGTCTCTTATATGAAAAGAACTAACATTTTTGGGCTTACGTTTAAAATAGGGAAAAGGCAATCAGGTCTGCAGTTACAATGTGTTTGCAGAGCATGACTCACAATCTAGTAAAATCTAGCAGCACTGTGTGACCTGACTAATGGTACACACACACTCATTCATGTCTGTTCAAACAATTGCTAACCTGTTTCACAGAGTCACTGTTTATACTCACACAGCAAGTGTGGCAGAGTATGCAGTGTGTACTGGGCCATGCATATCGGCTTGTCCCTGTGTTTGCTGGACTTTACCACAAATCAAAGGGATGACCTCATCCCTATTGTACACCCTCTCTCGTGCTTGTGGCTCTCATCTGCCGGAGCCAACCCTGGCCCCGGTGCCACACCTACAACACCGCCAAAAGGAAACTAGTGCTGCAATTTAAACAGAGATAAAAATTTATGAGATACAGATAATGTGCAGAAATGTAGCTGGTAGCAAGTAGAAAATACATATTCATCATATATCACCAGGGTTGGGTACCAAAGTCTGTAATGAGAACATGGGGCGGAGTAGAGTAAGGGAACAAAAAAAGGTTTCTGCAAGATTGAAACAGAACATTATTTAAAAACCGTAAAACTCAATATAAACAATATCGCCACAGCCCATATCCCACTCTGTTAATATCCTGATATAGATATAAATATCAATTTATCGTCCAGCACTACTCTCTGCAATACATGTAATGCAAAATGCAAAGCTGGCAACTCTTCTAACCTGGTCATGCACAAAATATATATAAAAATAAAGCTTGCACCAGATTTGACAGCCTGAAAGGTGAACTGAATTTGAGACTCCACTGCCAGCTTACGACTGCTTAACTAGTATCGACTTCCATACCAACACTGATCTTGTATCCTATGCTCACTCACATTCTCTCATAACTCATTCTCGCCCACACATGGCATGCTCACACTATTAGGTATAGTTTGTTATCATTTTACTCCTATTCGTGCTTTATCTGTGCTATCCGGTGTTGACCAGAGGAGGATGGGTTCCCCTTTTGAGTCTTGGTTCCTCTCAAGGTTTCTTCCTCCTCTCTTGAGGGAGATTTTCCCTGCCACTGTCACCCTCTGGCTTGCTCAATTGAGGTTTGGACCGAATTTCTGTAAAGCTGCTTTGTGACAAAATGCTCTAAATAAATACACTTTGACTGATTGAAAGTCCCTGCATCGATTAACGTTAGCAGCATGGTTGTAGCTGCTGCCAATGAAGAACACAGGTATTTAACTGCAAAAGTCTAAAACACAAAAGTGTGGATTACAGTTTTACAGCTGCTGCAGTCTTTCACACAGTCTACTCATACAATACACAAACATTTATTGATTGTGTTCCAATGCAATCCACATAGAAACCACTTACGCCTCACAACACGTGTTGCATCCATTCTGAAACAAACGTCACAGGAAGGTTCCAGGGGCAGCTGCATATGACTGTGGACATGGCTGTAGAACCCAACCTCTTGGATTTTGAAGTTGTCAGTTTTGTATCATATCGGACTAAAACATGCCTCTTTGGGAAGCAGAGCAAAGATTTCTAACACCACTACCCTGATACACACTAAAAGCTGAGTACAGTCAGTATCAGAATACAGCAGGACTAACAACCACCACCAACACAAAGTACGACAGGTCGTTGTATGATAATGCTGATACATCAAACATGGCAACACCTCTAAAGTGACATCACTCAGGTTAGTAAAAGATTTAAAATGAAAAACAAAATGCTGAAATTGAAATTTTTTGTAATTGCAGATAAAGTAAAGTACCATAACAGTAACACTGGGCACCAGTACCTAATCCAGGTACTGGATCTCGTATTGATTCAAACGTGAACACTAAGCCAAATATCATCCTCATCATCATTGTTGTTATTATTATTAATACCATTAATTGAGTAAACAATTAACAAAGTACTTATAGATTCTAATAATTTTAATACTTAGTTTTGATTTACACAACTGCATAAGAAATATTAGGTAAAGAATTTTTTTGTGAGTAAATGAGTAACTGTGACAGTTCCATAGTTCAACATATTTTCACACTGTTTAACCGTTTTTGTGGGATGTCTTCAGTGTTTAACATTTTTATTCACCACAAATTAGAAAAGTATTTATAGGAGACAGACATGCATGCCAAACTGTTTCATTTTCAACAGTTCCTATGCTACTCAAATAGCTCTTCATTTGAGATGTAAAATTTGTTTTGTTTTTTATATTCCTCATCATCACACAATGAGACTGCAATGGATAGAAAGGGTACATCAGGTAGTTTGTGATACGTGTATCATGTCTGCAGATTACTCTGACCCTGGGACATGAAGCCTAGATAAACGGCATACCCACAAAGGGCAGATCTGGGGCTCTAAGAGTTAAGCTAACATTTCTCCATCATTAACCATGATTAAACTTTTTTTTTTTTTAATCTAAGCATAAATGAATATCAATATTTGGAAGAAAATTTGGATTTTCCTTCAATGTTCTCAAATATCCAATTAAACATTTTTAAAATATTAACTTTTATTTATTAAAATATTAATAGTAACTACTACTACTATAGCAGGGGTCACCAACCCTGCTCCTGGAGAACTACCTGCCTGCAGGTTTCAACTCCAATTCAAATCTAACACGCCTGATTCAGCCAATCAAGAACTTCTGAAGGCAGTAATTAGTTGGATTAGGTGGGGAGGATTAGGGCTGAATCTAAAGTCTGCAGGAAGGTAGCTCTCTAGGAGAAGGATTGGAGGCCCCTATATTATAGCAACAACCCAATGACTGAATGATCATAGTCCTACCAGAAAAAAATAAAATCATAGTGCTAAAATGCTTCTTGGGTAATTAAATCCCCTTCCTTCCCAGTCTGAATTTTGCATGCTTTCAAAAGCAAAACATTTTAAAATGGAAACATTCTGCTAAAGTTTCTCATACTAAAATGTAAATCATCATCAGTACATCACTTTTCATTACACATGAAAATTTGTGAAGCAAACACAGCCACATAATGGCCTAAAACATCTTGCTAAGATATTCACTGGTGGATAGATCAGGAGAGCTCAGGTCAACCTAGAGTCAGCCAAAAGTTCTGCTGATATAAGCATATCAAAGATAATGGCCAATACATCTGCACACACAGTATCCAACCAGATCCAGCTGAAAAGTTTCAAATGAAAGAGGTCTTTGTGTAAACGCTGTTCGGCCAGTTAAACCATCAGTCACTCCCAGTGCTGACATTACGGGCTCATGTCAACTGCTCTCCTCTAATCAACTGGGCATACACTTTCAAAACATTATATACCACAAAATATTTCATATCAAGACTTCTGTTTAAGCAACTTCTGAAATTTTTTTAGACAATGTTTGTTCTTCAACCACAATTCCATATGACTGCATGAGTTATTACTGAGTTATTGCATTGAACTGTGGATCACAGGTTGCAGCAGATTTGTGCATGTGATTGCCAGTTTTGTTGCATGTGGTGTTCTCCATTTCCCAAAGAGAAAGATCACTTCCCTGACCACTGTAAAACAATGCCACAAAAAAGGGGAAGGTGTTTCCAAAAGTACTTTAGCCTGATAGCTCAATGAATCAGATGGGTCTTAACAAATCGGACGACTTAATATCTTGCAGAAGTCAAACTCTGTGATGAAAGCCATAAGTGGGTGTTGCTGCTTTAACGAGTTTACATTGGATTTGGAATTTGTTGGGAACGAAACTAGACTGTGGAACATCTTACTGGATACATTTGGAATGACGGATCTATATATAGGAAAATCCCCACATCAGACGAAAACGGAAATGACTGCCACAGCTAAAAATTCTTGTAAGTGTGACAGACGTGTGTAGGTTCCATTTTGGTGAAGTTGAAATGGTTTCGTCAGGTAAGCAGGGAGAGGGAAGGCCTCATTAAGGTGGATCCTCCAGACAATGTGTCAATCCCAATAAATCTAACACATTCCACCTCAGGAGAGAAAGCCAACACTATTAGTAATGGACACTGCAGCATATATGGGCAGTATACTGGAATACCATTACAAAATGAGTCTTAATACATCCTTTTTCAGTAAGCAATTCCAGAAGTATTTATTTTGCTGAGTAGATTTAGGTCATAAGGTCAATTACGTAAATACAAAAGATATTTTTAATAGGTATTTTAATAGTATTTTTAATTATCATTGCTGTGATATTGATGCATTAAAACATTAAAGGCTGAAATTTGAAAAAAATGTTCTTTAGTTCATATACTCTCAAACCACAGATCAGTGATTCTGCATAGTATGGTGAAGGAGTACAATAGCATTTGGACAACAAAACGGACATCATAACAGAAGCTTATTCTGACATTTCAGTTTCACTTGCACCCATATTGCTGAATATCCAGCCACAAAGGGGGTATTAAAATGTTCATTTTAATTATTTTTTTAATAACTGTAAATTACAAGGGCTCTCAGGAGGTGCAGCTGTCTAAGCGTAGGTTCTATTATTTGGAAATGACAGGTTCAAGCTCTGGCACATTCAACACTGAGTCCCAGAGAGCAAACTGTCCACACTCTCTTCATTCTTCTTTTACCGTGCATGCTGGTACCATGTTGAAGAGTTCTTGGAATTAGAAATTATTGTAATGGGGAGACAACTGGAAGAAGAAAAAAAAGGTATTCCAATATCATGGTAAAAATCATGGTAAGCCATTGTACACCAAAATCACAATACCATCAATACTGTAAGGATCACTGAAAGAGTTTAGTCTCTTCCAATGGCCACACAATTACCAATCCACACATCTTGGGTGAAAACTATGGTCGACTGTCAAAACCAAGCTGAGCACCGTTTGCATCTTTACAGATGTACAGTTATTCTGAAATTTTTATATATATATATATATATATATATATATATATATATATATATATATATATATATATATATATATATATATATATATATAACCAGTTAATGTTATCATATTTGCAATCCACAACCATACACACACACACACACACACACACACCTCATTTAAATATATTTAATATAGCTACTTGTTAAATCATGCAAATCTTCTACAGAAATACAGTTCGGCACATACATCTATTTCTGAGGCATATTTGAGCTTTTTGTTCATGATTTTGAAAGAGTTCTGTTTTGGGCCTCAAAATTTGAAGAATGCATCTGCTTTTCCTTCTTCCACTGCATTGAAGAATGCTTCATAGTCCTACAAACACATAAAGAGCAGAGAGACAAGATCAGAAAGGTCAGTGATGTTGATACAGGCATGCATCTGAGATTTTCTCACACATCTCCTTTAGTGGAAGATAAAACTCATTGGACATTTCAGCTGCATAGTTTACACATGCTCATTCCNTATATATATATATATATATATAACATCTTAAATGGAATCCAACAGCTAATTAGATCTCTTGAATAAAAAATGATATCTGAAAGTCTATGTACTAGGGCTGAGCAATATATTAATATTAACAAGATAACAGGATATAAACAGCGCAAGAAATGGGCTGAGGCGATATTATTCATATGAAGTTTTAAAGTTTATAAATAACATTCAGTTTCAATCTTGCAGAACCCTTTTTTCTGCTCCCTTGCTCTCCTCCGCTCCCTGCTCTCAGCTCCTCCTCTAAACATCTCCCCTCCGCCCCCATTTGTGCTTTCAAAAGCACACCATGGAGGTGACATAATACTTGGTGTGTTTAAAGAAGAAATTATAAAATTTCAGTATGAATTTGTAACAGCTAAACATATCAATACCCCTACATCCATTTCAATGATCAAAATATTTATTACAAAAATAAGCCTGCTGACTTAAACAGAATAAATACCCATGGAGGAACTATGACCCCTGCAGCAATCATTTCGGAATACAAATACGATGGAGGTCTAAACTAATGGCTGAATATATCTGAGGGAGCCGCTTGAAATAAGCGAGCAATAAGATGGTACCCAAAATGGTGTAGAGGACAGGACTGTAATTATTGAGTCCATGGGTTAGACGGGCGCATTCATTACTAATTTCAGCCTTTGGGAACCATGTTAACATCCTTCTTCTCTTCAGCAAGCAGCTCACAATTTCTGCCTGTGGAAAGCATCACATGCTTTGCTAGGCAGATGGCAAGACAGTTGGTGAGAATTTCAGCAATAATAAAGATATTCAAAGTCTTCACTGTTTCTTTGTCATGCAACGGGCCAGCATCAGTTTTCTTTAATAAATGAAAGGATTAGAGGATGAGTTAGTGTTCTTTTAATATCCAGAGTGGAAGAGAAAAGAGGAATATTCTTAAATTTCCGGAAATATTAAACACTGCAACTGGCAGACTTCTTTTTGTCACAGCTATGCATTTACACGATCAGGTCTGCATTCTCAGTTTTATGAACTGAAGGGCCTATACAGACAAAAAGGTTTATCAAAACAGTGTGATGACTTAAGATAGACTTCTAATTTGCATCATGGTTATCGGCGGGTGGATTTTACACTGCATGAAACGTTAGGCTTGTTCCCCTGGTACAAATTACGCAACCATTAGAATTCAAAGCCCACGCTGTTTATCTATCACACTTGGCATAGAAGGCTTCAGACTAACGTCTTCTTGACATCCTAGAGATGATAAAAATAGACACAAGACAACATAAACCTGTTTTTGAGAGAATAATCCTGCTTCAACCAAATACTTAAACGTTTGCAGCATTCTACTGCCGCATCATATCATACATATGTGACAAATACAGACAAGGGAACTAAAAAATAGACGGGAGATAACGGTAACTAAGCAAAGTCTGACTGCTTCTAAAGCAAGAAAAGATTTTATTGTACCTTGTTACAAAAAAGCATGAACAACATTTCATTCTGTGCACATAATTTACATGCATCCAGGTATACCTGAGTAAATACAATGGGAATTGTAAACAGGTCTGCTTGTGTTCAGAACAGTTCATCTATAAAATATATAAAGAAAATAGCCTGTAAACCAATTCATTTTCTAGAGATGCAACAAAATGAGAACTGGGGGCTGATTTATCAGATACTGTAACTGCAGAAAGACAACCACCCAGATACAGTGCACAGATACAGTTCAGTAAGTACATTAAATATCAGTTTAAGATAAGCAGTGTATACACACAATTCTGAATTAGTAAAGCTCTGTGCTGTTCGAGAAATAATCCGTCATTATGTTGCTTACAAACATAAGCTTCCGATTAATGAACTAACATTACATGGGAAAACATCTGAACTTCACCGTGTCCAGTGGCTCGTAACTATCACCTGGCTTACCTAGCAGCTGTATGAGCAAACTTCATCAGCTCCATTCATTCCACTGTGTTACTTAGTAACGAGACTCACTTGCATTCTGGTCTATGTTCAGCTCGTGTAGTGAGCTACAATGTTTACTATAAATTACTGAGTAATTTTGGGAGATTACAGTGCCTTCAGTATCTATATAAAATGACACGAGGAGAACACACCAGAAGCACAGTTACAAAGGAACTGTACTGGCCTTGTCAGATATTAGCTTTAAAACCTTATTTTCTGATTTGACCAACAGCTTTTTGTTAATTTTACCATATTTGTAGGACTACAAAAATACATTTTCTTTGTAATCAATGATCCACCATGTCATGTTACTGGGGTAAAATATGATATTGGGCAGATTGTAGATATGAGACATGCGTGTGAATTTAGAAAAATTCTATGAATGTTTCTTCACCATCCACTAGCTTTAAATGCTGTAAATGGGGGAAAAAATGGAAGCATCTCCACCAGATTGTGTTAGCAGGGAGCATTCCTGCTCATGCATAGGTGGAAAAGGAGGGAGAGGGGCTGTGTCGATGAAAACACATTGTACACACAAGTAGAGTTGGAGGAGAAACAATTGAAAAGAAAAATCAATCAGACAATCAAAAATTTATTTTGGTCCGGAAGCCAGTGTTACCTTTGCAGTGCACGTGAATGAGTTTGAGGAGCGGAGCTTCTGAAGAAGCACCGAAGAGAGGACTATGGTTGTGGTGGTATTAAATTCAAATATTAAGTCATTTTCTAGAATTGCGCTCATTTTCTTTAACCAGTGAAAAAGTTTCACATTTTTAATTCTATATTGTACAAGAAACTGACCATATGCAATGTTGCGTATGCACATATTGCGGTAATGATACTAAAATGAAATTGTGCAGCCCTAGATTGGAAGAATATTCCCATATCGATCCTGTCTTACAGCTTGCTGAGAAATTAAAGTAACAAATATGCAATTTATTTAATATATTTATTTCATATTTTTAAAAATCTCTAAGGAACTGATATGTAAAGCTCTGTAAAGAGGTGTGGAACCATAGGATAGTTGAAAAAGTAATTTTTGGTTAAACTGATTGTCAATCTTTTCAGTATAACTCTACATCATGCAGAATTCTTGGTAAACGCTCCCCACATCATGCTAAAAGGCACAAAGCTTTCTTAAAACAGAGTTTGACTTTCCACATACGAACTATTCCACATAAAATACAGTGGCCAACAAACATAGTTTACACATTTGTGTGACATTAGACCCGACATTGTTTCAAGACACAGAGTTCAGATATACACCCACTCAATCAATACTGATTCAAAACAACTGAATCAGATCTCTTTGTTTCAGAGGTGAGAGTGAAGGAAGCAATGCCCACACCAACCTATTAAATTACAACACTGGCGGTTTCAGCACTAACTTCATTCTCTCCTCATATGACATCCACCCCGAAGCAGCACACACCTGGGAAGTGTGAGGTAACAACCAACAGAAAGGGCTGAGATAATGAATCCACTGCAGAAAACTTAACACCACAGATGTTCAGGTTGTACAAGAGCATCTGGGTTATTAGGATGATTTTGCAGATATGTTTAATAGAAGCCCTTTCCTAGTTAGCACACATGTAAAGGTAATATGTACAACTCCTCGATATCAGTGCACAATATTATATTAAGTATAATTCCTGACAATGTTCCAACAAACAATACAAATCACAGTTTAATATTTCACAGCCTTGGTGCTTTAGAACTGATTTTGTATTGAAAATAGTTTACATTGTTGCGTAATTTGCCATATTAGCAAAAGGTATCACAACCTCCACTGGCTTATATATTGCTTATACTTGTATACTGTTCTCTGTGACACAAAACAGTGATTTTTGGTTGCAGCAGTTAGGGCTGCCGCGATCAGTCAGGGTAATCAGCAGAGCCCCTCATTCAACATAACAACTGTTCATTAATTGTAAGCAAGATAAAATATTTGATTAATCATGATAATGATTTGAGGTCATACTGCACAGTACTAGATGAAAACTGACATAATGCAGGTCAGACTTTAACCATGTCAGCCTCAAGGGCAGAGGTGGGCAATATGATAAAAACATAGGCAGACAAAACAACGGTGTTCATGTAGTACAGACAATTCTATTCAAAATGTGCTGCATGACATCCAATTAAACACCCACTTCCTGTAATCAAATCTGCAGCTCTCATATTATGGCTGATGACAGCCATAATAATCTTAGGAAAGTATACTATTGCAATAAAATTACTTATCAGAATTTGATAAACTAAACCAGAAGGCTATAAAGTATAAATTACAGTTTTTCAGATAACTTTATAAATCCTTGCATTTTAGTGATCAATGTGAAATGTTGTAATAAAAAGTTAAATATTAATAGATTAAAACAATAATAAAAGTGCATTTTCATCTTTATTTTGTAACCATCTCATTAAATTTAAATATGAATTCTGTGATTATCACAATCTTTTTAATACTACAACTTGTATTGTAATCATATGTACTGATGAAATAAAAATTGGTAGCCTGTGCATTTCATACATTACTGAACAGGTTACAGCAAACTGTTAAGTGCTATTTTCAATATTATAGAGAATTTTACACAAGTCAAACTTACTTGTGTTAAGGAGTCCTAATGCGCATCTGCTGAAGTCCAAGCTATAGTACACACTAGTTATGATATGATACTTCCACTTAACCCAAGAACACTTATGGATTTTGGCATTCACTCTACTTGTGAAAAGCTTGTGATAATCCTTCTCCTGCCAATCACCCACCCAGGCTGTTTTTCCCCTTTCATTTCCTTCTCTACATGTTGCACAAAGTGTGCGTGTCCACCTACACACTCTCAACGGGCTACTAAATACAGAAAATGCAGTTATCTGGAGGCAATGTCGCATCCTTGGCATTCTTAGATAGTGGATTGGAGAAAACACACAAGCAAAATGTGGCTGACGTGAAAGATACCATGTGGTAGTCTTGAGAAAGGTATTGCAGTAGGACTGTTTTGTCTGTCTTCCACAAACAATCCCTTTCGAATGTATAAAAAGTAGTTTGTGGTGAGCTGAAACTGTATGCTTTAGTTCTGCAAAGGTTCATTAATTTAATCAAAGCAAAGAGAAGCCTGTCTTGTCAATTTAATGGCATCAATTGACTTAGTGGCGAAAAAGACTCATTAACTTTATCAAAGCTATGAAAAGCCTGCAAATTTGCCAATTTAACAGCCACGGTGCTTTAACCCAAGTTCGTTCCTCAAAACTTGGTTAAGTAAAAATGTGCTGAAACAAATGAATCATGTTATTAGTAAATACAGGAAAAAGTAATAAAACACAGGGCCACAAATGATCAATATTTAATGCCAGCTTGACTCCCCTCACAAAAAGGAGGGGAATACACACTGTGTATTCTGAATCCCAGAAGAGCACCATGTGCTGTGAGCTGCAGCACTAGTGTCAATCAGTCACACCGACACTTACACACCAAACCACCTAACAGCACTTTCAGAAATTCAAGTGCAAATGTGAAAACGCGAAGCCACTGTCAAATCATCTGCTACACGCAACTGAACATCCACAGATAACTTCCATTCACCCACTAATGTAAAGTTACTAGAAGTCTCGGTCAATTAATTTACAGAATTAGCAGTGTTTGTCAAGGAGTGTACTGAATTAATTTGCTGCTTAATAAATCAAATCAAGCAAAATTACTTGTCAAATTACTTGTCATACAATGTCAAACTGCCAGCCATTAAATTGTACTTAGAGTCAATTTACAGCTAAGAGCAAATTGCATTTTGTTCAGATATATATGAAACACATCCTACAGTAGTAGTATGAAATGAGTATCCAGAGTAAACAGAAAATACTACGACTGGGTCAGTAAATAGCTATAGAACAAATACTCAAGGTCACTGCTACAGGAGCAGAGAATACAGACTAAACACTGTCATTCAAACCAAGGACTGTAGTTGGGCCAGAGCATATAGACCAAACACTGCCATAAACCAAACTGTGACTATGCCAGAAATGACCATCCAAATGACCTGAGCATACTTACAAACACTGTGACTAGACTACACATATACTGACCAAATACTGTCATTTAAACTTAACATGGTCACTGGGCCATTAGTATACAGACCAAATACTGTCACTGGGCCAGAACATAGCTATGGACCAAACACCCTCGTACTGGTGAAATACCTCCCTGATCAAGACAACCTTGTGAATTCACCAAAAAGTGGTGTCTGATCTGAAGTTAACCAAACATTCTTCACCAACACTGTTAATACTCCAGGGCTTAACAATTCCTTAACATCTCTTGTCTAACACTGTAGTGGCTCAGTAACTGTATAGACGGCTTTGCATATAGAAAAACAATCCCAAATGAGATCATTCCAATACGCTACAGCAAAAACAATCTCCATTTACAGTCAATTTGATAAAGACGGTCTCCTTCCATGGATGTCTCTTACCAATAACACTAATTAGTTTTTCAGATTATATTTAATCAAACACCAACCTTGACAGCTCAAGGGAAATCTGCCAACTGAGCTTGTTGAAGACTATCCACCAGAACCTGCACACTGAACAGATTTCAACAGAATAACCAAAAGCCTCTTCTCCAATCTGGGGCCAGCTCTCTTAATTCACCCCCACTTAAACCTCACTTACATGCTGACCACTACAAAGTGAACAACCACCCACGCACCCAACGAAGGCAAAGCAAAGAGATGCAAATGAGCCAACAAATCAGTGAAGCTCTCAGAGGGCTGAAGCCACCAAAAACTGTCACCAGTCAGTCTAACAACCACCAGCAGCAAGCTGGTGAACTAAACAGCAACTAAAATGAAGGAGTGAGCATTGTTCATACAGACGATTCACTTCAGCAGATGAATGACTGGGTTTCTGAGGAGCTCCATATAGGGAGAAAGATGTTCTATATGTGTGATATATCACACACACATATATCACACACACACACACATAAACGATAGAAATATGCATAAGTTATGTTACTATATCACTAGCTAAGTTAGAATACATGGCGGAGATGTCATGAGAAGCGATACTTGGGTGCCTCGTCGATACCAAAATTTTGAAAATGTTATGGTTCTTGCTTCCTGTGGTACCGATGGTTACACAGATCTCTCAAACCATAAGAGGACAGCATAATAAGTCTAGCCTAGACATGTAAATGCAAAGGGAAGAAGATTACTACAACAGCAGCAGCAGCATGAGGAATGGCTTTGGCAAAAGTTGGACAGGCAACAGTTTGGCTGCAGCTTCGAAACGTTAGGAAATATTTTGAATTTAATTCACCAATTTTAGTTAATTTACTGTGTTTTTAAAAACCACAAAACGATTCGACCCACAATTTAAAAAACACAAAATGATTCAATCCATGATTTTCATACCCTGATACAATCCAATCCATGGCATCAGTGATCCACCCAGCCTGAGTGCTCCTGCTGAAGCTGGTGCTGAGAATCGGAGAATCGGAGTGTTAGTATCGACTACAGCTCAGGTATCGTGACACACCTCAAACACAGCTAATAAAGCCCTGCGTGTTACTCCCTCGAGCCGCAACACCAGCACAGGAGGAGGCTTTCTGAACGACACGGCCTCAGAAACGAGCGCAGCTGTGGTGAGACGAGAGAAAAGGAGGATCTGGGAGTCTCTGAAGGCAGAGGAGTTGAGGAGGTCGGACTCTGCTGAGCGACGTCTTTGTCCGCCTCATCAGATCCCGCAGAAGCGCTTCACTAACGCTCACCTTCCTCTGCTCTCTTTCCCTCTAAACGCCAGCAGCCGCTCCACCACAGTCCCCTCGGCGAGAGCGGAGCAGGGGCGGCGAGCGGCGAGTCTGAACACCAACGCAGCCGCGGCCAGGCTGCCGAGCTCCATCAGCAGCAGCAGCAGCGCTGCCACCTGTAACTTTCTCCAGCAGCGCGAGCGGCGGCGAGAGCACCGCGCGCGATTAGGAAACACACAAGCAACCGCTATTAAAATGCCGTTATGAGTTAACGGTTAAATCTCCCGCATGCAGTAAACTCACCTTCCCGCTGTAGTGTCTCCTCCTCGCGCCCTAAAACTCCCCGCGAGCGCTCCTCCAACCAATAACCGCCTCCGAGCTGCCGGGGACACACCGCGGCCTCTCACCGCGCCCCCGCCGGGCTCTACTGCTGTATACCGGGCTTAATTACGCCTCTCCGCCGCCCTCCTTTCTCCCTCTCTCCCTATCTCTCTCCCAAACTGCTCAACTTCCAACTTCATCCAAAGTTGAAGCTCCGGGTGACGTCACGGAAAGCCAACCACCAACGGCTCTCCGACAATCTCGCGATACTTCAGAAGTTTCACGGGAACACCGTGCGAGCAGACACCCCAAGTACCGATTCCGTTGAACCGATTCACTTGAACCAAACGCCACCGTGTCCCCCTCTTGTCAATAGAGGGACTAGAAATCAACACTTCGATTCAGAAAGGGAGGCTTTATTCTCCTCCCATCGTCAGAAACAGGACAGAGTCGATTCATGACCCAGGCGGATGTTCTTTATGATTCAGATTCTGGATCTGCTCCTTCATAAGCACATTCACTTCAGTTCAGGAGGGGCGGCCCAATGTAACCCCGAGCTGAGCCGATTTTGGCCCAGATGTGTCTGCTGTCTGAAAATGAGTCTGATGTCCACTGATGAATGTTTGGCCCAAACGTCAACTATGGCCCATATTTGGCCTGGATTTGGCCCACAACTGAGCTATATGTGTCAAGAAAAAGGACAGATTTGGTCTAAACGTGTGTACTATCTGTAATGAATGAGTCTGATGTCCACTGTTTATGAATGTTTGGCCCAATGCGCCCCCTAACTAACCCATTACTGTCAACAGTGGCCAAGAATTTGGCCCACAACTGAGCTATAAGTGTTAAAAATGGCCAATTTGGTCTAAATGTGTCTGCTCTCTGAAAACGAGTCTGCTGCTTTGCTAGTAATGAAGTCAGACTTTAAATGAACATGAAACAGAAATCAGCTCCAGTCTGCAATGAAACACAAATGTTTTGAAAAAGTTCTGCCCGGTTGGGGTTGAATAAACAGGCGGCCGATATCACAAACATAAACAATGCTTGGACGCAACGAAAAGCTCGGTTCAAAAGAGAGTCGGTTCAAAAGAACGATTCATTCATGGTAAATGAACACGGCGTTTGCATCAAATCCCGTATCTATGGGAATAGTGGCTCCTGGAAAGCGTTGCTCTGGCAACAGCACAGTTTCAGCGCTGCAGTCTTCATCATGGCAACTGGTGTTTAGTGGTCGTTGCAGAAGGTTGAGTGGAGGGAGTGTTGATAAGTGGAACCAGTGTGGTCAGTGTGCACCAAAGCTACTCGGTGTCCACCCTTAGCTGTGGCCATGTCCACCTATTATTGTGCTTATTTACTTAAACCACGCGTCAGTCTCTTATGATTCAGTGGCATTTTGTGTGGTGGTCATTGCATAACGATGCTCAGAGGAGGAGCTGCTCTCTCTGATATGCAGATCTGTGACATCATGCTTCAACACACCAGGTTCAACCTTGACGTGCAGCATCCAGATGTTTTCCAATTACAATCCTACCACCTTAAGATAATGGTGCAATGCTCTGAGCTCTGAAAAGCAAGACAAATATGCCCATTTACAAAATAAATATTATGCATTTTATTATTTCACTACACTCCCTGTCCAAAAGTTTGTAGACACTTGCCCATTCAAAATAGTAAGGTGCAGTAAGCAATATTTACTCAACAACTTTTTGCAATATTTGGCAAATATCTCCCCAGGACTGTCAGCTGCATGCCCTGTATGCATGATTTAAAAAAAATCATTCATGCACAGCCCTGGCTTTGTAATTAGGAAACAAACAAAGTGTTTGGATGGAGTAATATAGCACTGTTAGAGCCTATAGGAACACTGAACTGCATATTTTGTCTGAGATCAGGTCCTGATCTTGCCCTCTTACTCCACAACTCAGTGCTGGAGGGCTTCACACTCATTTAGCCATTGCTTGGCATCGGGCATGATAAACTTGGGCCCATTTACAGAGAATCCTATTCTATTGGTCGCTGCTTATCTATGGACCTTATAAAAGCTGAGTGTGCAGTTAAATGCCTGTGATAATGGATCCACATTAAAGTCACTGAATTATAAGGGTGTTAAGATTCTAGGCACATACATGGTGAATATTAAACATTGCTATGATCTTTAATGATAATTAAAGATAAGTAATATTTTTAATTAACTATCCAAATGACCAGTGAACCCCACTCTTGTAGTTTGCATTGTAACTGAATGTACCTGTCTACTAATAAGTAGATCTAAAAATAGTTTTAAACCAAACACTTATTTGACAACTAACAATACTCAATGTTGCAGACATCAGTTGGTGTTTTTAAAAGCACTGCATGAATTCATTTTCTGTGATGGAACATTGAGTGCCCTTTTAAATGGAACATTGGAAACCAAACCACTCTGAATATTTTAACTCTTAGAACCAGAAAAGGTTCAGAGTAATGTACAGACACTATACACATTATAACAAGCTACAAGGCTTAAATAACAGTTTAAATGCTAAAGGAGCCTTCCAGTGCATGCTCACTGCTCTGTCCATATGTACATGCTCAACCTTCATGCAGACTCTGACTGATCAATGAGAGGGGGTGGGGCTAAGGACAACACTGACCCAGACATTGTGTTATAAAGGAAAATAAGAATGGAGTTGCTGTTAACAAATTTCAGAATAAAAGACATGACAAGTGATAATACTGACATACATAAATAACAAAATATATAGAAGGTTGTTTTTTTATTTTATTTTATTTGTACTACTACCAAATATTTTGAAGTCCTTGTCATCTAATAATTTCAAATAATTAATCAACATTATTATATTTATATTATGTTTATTATATATGTATTTATATATGATACACATAATTTGTAATTGACATTATTTTGTATATAATTATTATATACAAAAACTCTGGATGTTCAATGTCAACAGTATTTCTGAGATGTAAAATGTTATTTATTTAATTGTAAAATTGTTGGCACAAGTAAATTCTTGATCAAAACATTCATTCAAATACACACAAATATTAAATTCTATTACTTTTTACATCTCAAATGAAGACATTAATAATACAAGATAAGATGGGAAACACCTTGTATTCCTTTTGGATTACACGTACGACCCAGACCACACTTTGCACCCATATTGTAACTCACCCACTACCTCACAAGCTCTTCACATGATTTGTTAGGCACCTCTCTTCATCAGCTCACGCCATCTCTGGAAGGCTCAGCAGTGCTTCACAGAGCTATGGGTCAACCAATTTCATCACTGTAGAATCACGCTGCTAGTGCATGCTCACTGTCACCAGTTTGTTAAGGAGATGTGTGAGAAAACATGTACATCAAGGATTTTTAACCTTTTAGGTTGCATTACACACATGGGCATAATCTGCTGTTCTTAAGACAAAACTTCTTAAATCGAACTCTGTTTTTCACACTGATTCTGACATTCAGCAGTGTTTTCTTACTTGGGAATTGTTCAGTTTACTAGGATAATGGGATCCATTATTAGAAGATATTGGAGAATGAGGCCCATCATTCTTTATGGAATCAGGTATGGCTGTTTTATGGCATAACCAAACATCTTTAGTTTGAATGTGATCAGATGTGTCTAAACTAAACTCCACAGATGGGAAGAATAAAGTTACCCACAGACAAGAATGTCCCATCTGATGACCCCTAGAGTACGACTGTGGCAGTGTATTCATGAACTTGCTGTATGGACTACCTTGTGGGTTGGCTCTGGACAGTGAGGGTTGGAAAGAATGGCCCCATTCATCAGCTCCACTCAAGCAGAGCAGAACACTAATATAAAATGACACGAAAAAGGGTTGTTCTTGCATATTGGACCGTTGTCTGACCTCACACACACAGCATGCAAAGATTCAAAGCAACGGTTGATGCAGCGATTTGTCTAACTGATGCAAAGGAATTCTGTATGTGGAGCAGTTAAGCAGACCTAAGCTGTTTAGTGCTGCTGCTGGAGTGGTCAGGACAATGGCATCAGCATAACAATGGTCAGGTTTTCAAAAGAGAGTTTGGTGGCGACACTGCCCGCATTCTTGTGCTTGCATTCCTTATATTTAGATGCATATTAGGTCTGTTATAATGAGTTACTTGTCAGTTTATGTTCATACATACATGGGAAATTGTTTATTCAGTTTTATGAGTCACATTGGAAACTTATTCATAGGGAATGTGTTGGCTTGCAGCTCATGAAGAAGATCCAACACACTTTCAAACTATTACTCATCACAGTCCATCTAAGCAGGTTTGAAAAACATCCACATTATGTTTAAAATGAATGAATATTTGTGAAAACCTGCATTTCAGAACAGATTGAAAAGTAGCATGACATAGTCAGAAAAAGACTATGCAGAGAGAATGAGAGATAATGTGACAGAATGAGAGAAGCAGAAAGTGAGAAGGAGAACAGGACACAATGAAGGAGAGAGGAGTGAGGGAGGGAAATGAGAGGGAGAAGGAGAGAGAGAGAGAGAGAGAGAGAGAAGATAAGGTGAAGTGAGAGAGGGGATCAGGAGAGAGGTAGAAAACAGGAGAGAGTGTAAGAGATACAGAATGAAAGGAAGAGGGAGAGGGGAAAACATGAGAATGAGAGAGAAGCATAGAGAGATGGATGGAAAGAGAGAATCCATGAGCAAGAGAGAAGAGAGATGGTGAGAGAGAGTAGAGCAAGAGACACCGAGAAGGAAAAAAAAGGAGAGAGTGGGGGGTAAGAGAGTAGTGAAATAAGAAAGAAGTGAGTGATGGACAGAGGGGGGAGGGAGGGAGAGAGGCAGTGAAGTTGTGTGTGTCGGGTTGTTTAGCATTCCTCAGTGTGCTCCTCCAGCACTAAGAGAGCCAGTGTGACTCACTCTGGTGTGAAAGCACAGCGCAGCATCGTGGGAGGATGACATCACGGCGAATGGCAGAAGTGCCTTGAAGCTGGACCCCCCCTCCCACATCAAACGCCTCCGCCGCATGCGCACAGAGCCCAAAAATAATAATGAAGCACATCTCTCTCTCTCTCTCTCTCTCTCTCTCTCTCCCTCTCTCTCTCTCTCTCTCATTTTCCCTCTTTCCTGTCCTAAGAAAGAACTGATCTTTCAATCTCTCCCTCTCCCCCTCCTCTCTCTCCTACTACATTCTTCTCTCTCCATCTCTCTCCCTCTCATCTTCTCTCTCCCCATCTCTCTCACTCAACCCTTCTCCCTCCCCTTCTCTCTCTCTATCTCCATTTGTCTCCCTCTCCCCTCCTCTCTTTCCCTCCCTCTCCATTTCTCTCCCTTCCTTCTCCATTTCTCTCCCT
This sequence comes from Acestrorhynchus altus, assembly GCA_034509495.1. NCBI lineage: Eukaryota > Metazoa > Chordata > Actinopteri > Characiformes > Acestrorhynchidae > Acestrorhynchus > Acestrorhynchus altus. Next base: position 37,396,508 of record CM067503.1, on the reverse strand, counting down.
CCCTCTCCATCTCTTTCCCTCTCTCCATCTCTCTCCCTCTCTCCATCTCTCTTCCTCTCTCCTTCACTCTCCCTCTCTCAATCTTTCTCCCTCTCTACATCTCTCTCCCTCTACCCCTCCTCTTTCTCCCTCGCTCTCCATCTCCCATTTTCTCCCTCTCTGAATATCAATACCAATATCAAATACTCTTTATTGGCATGCCAGGATATTAGGCATATGTTGCCAAAGCTGTACAAGATATTAAGTTGTGTTACAATTAAATATAAACAAAATGAAACAAAACTGTACAGTTTGAAATATAAATTTGAGAGATATATATCAGGAGCCTATGGCAGAAAATCAAATCGCTTGAAGCAATGCTGTTACCAAGTTTGGCTACACTGTGACAATATTTACAAAAAGAGAGAGAGAGAGAGAGAGAGAGAGAGAGAGAGAGAGAGAGAGAGAGAGAGAGAGTGGTGGAGAGTCTTCTAAAGCAACTCTCTCTTTCCACTCTAAATTAAGATCAGCTTGAGGCAACATCCAAACCCCAGGATGCCAAGGCTGGACAAAGAGAAACTGATTAAACTCAAATTCTGCCCCTGTGTTATTTTAACATGACTAAAGGGAGGCTAATGAAAGGCTCTGGGATTAGATCTGGATCTCCAGCCCCCCACACATATTTACACCATCTTCTCTCACCTTTTATAGGCCACTGGCAGCTGCCACCCATTCCTTTATTCATGCAGAAGCTGCAAGACCTGATAGCGTGTCTCACCTGATGCACACTAAAGCTTCCTCAAAGGTTATTGGATTGTTTATACAGTTCTTGGGAAAAAAGGGATTAAATATAGTTATTTAAGGGAACATTCCCTGGAAAGGTTTGTTAGTGATTCAACATGGGTTTTAAATGGCATTGCTTCTAATCAACCATTTAACACGTAGATTTGACGAAGTTACATTAAGTGTAAACAGAGTCATTCAGAGCAGTTAAGTAAATTGTTCACAGTGTTGTAAAAGAAACGAGCTCTGAATGGACATCTAATGATTTTATGTCTCTTAAAGCTCCATCAAAAGAAGTTATTACATGACATGGTTATGAATTTAACCTTTAGAACCCTAGACCAATTTTGTGCTATGTCTTCATAGTTTGACATACTTATATTCACCAGGAGACAGTCAAACATGCCAGATATTATTATTTTCAGGAGCTCCTAGGCATTTGACAATTTCAATATTTGTATAAATTTGACCAGGTTCAAAAATGTAATTGCATCTACATTTGTAATGCTTGTAAGGACTAAAACACATCTCACAAATCCTGTTGGAAATTGATCATCCAGAATGTTTTGGGCTGAAAATGCAAGAATCGGATGAGTTATTTGTAATGATTAGGTTGAAAAGGATATTCAAAATATTAAGTTATTAAAAATACCTGACAATAATAAAAAACAACAACAACAACCTACATGTCCTTTATTGTTGTTATTAATGTATGTATCAATATTATCCTTTCTCAGAAATCAATCTGAAATCAATCTGAAACAAAAAAATGAAATAAAAAAAAAGAAAAACGCTTTTGCTTCTCATTTTTCTCTATAATCCAATTTCTGGGTCAGTGTCATAATTAGCCACAAGCATATACAAGCATACAGAGCAGTAAACATGCACTGGAACCTGCTTTGGCATTTAAACTGGGATTTAATTCAGTTGGAAATGAGTGAATTGTAGCTGTTTGCAGAGCTGGATTACTCACTGATAGTTCATACAATGAGACATGATAAAATAGGGTAAGTCTCATAGGTTATTCTGATATTATGAAGCCTAGAAAGTAGCATGTATGGTTCCAATAAGGTAGCGTAGCATTAAACTGATGATACTATCTTTATAATCCTCTGAAATCACATATATTTCTCTGTGCTCATTCTGAGAAGAATATGCTGTGATTAATTAATTGTATTTTTTTACATTAGAATTTCAAAGCATTTCTCACAACACCAGGTCATCCCAAAAATGTCAGATGGAGCTCCAACCTATTATTAAAAATAAAGGTGCTTCAGATGGGTTCTTTGAGGAATGCCATAGAAGAACCATTGTGGTTGCATAAAGAATTATTCTTCTAAAAGAGATGAAATTAACTTTTATATAGGTAAATAACACGTGAAGGTTGTTCATACTCAAACATCTCATCTACAAAAATGAAATGGTTCATCTATGGTATTGTGCAAAGAACCTTTTGTAGTTACTTTCTGTTGTACTGGTTTGAGTGGATCAGACACAGCAGTGCTGCTGGAGTGTGTAAACACTGTGTTCAGTCACTGTCCACTCTGTCAGACTCCCATCATCTGTTGCTGCAGTTTGTGTTGGTCATCCTCTAGACCTTCATTAGTGCTCACAGGATGCTGCCCACAGGACTATCTTCACTGGTGGACTATTATCAGTCCAGCAGTGACACTGAGGGATTTCAACACTCCAGCAGCACTGCTGTGTCTGATCCACTCATACCAGCACAGGACACACTAACACACCACCACAGTGTCACTGCAGTGTTGAGAATGACCCACTGCCTACATAATACCTGCTCTATGGTGGCCCTGCGGGGTCCTGACCATTGAAGAACACAGTGAAATGAGGCTAACAGTGTATTCAGAGAAACAGATGGATTACAGTCTGTAATTATAGCCCAAAGTGCACATGGTCACTTAAGTTGATAAAATGGACAATAAGGATACTCACAGGTCACTTACAGTTGGCTGTGGAATATCTAAGTTCCAAAGTGACATCAGAAACACACTGGAATTCTGTGAGCTCTTTAAAATGAGCTACTCTTCAGAAGTGTTTGTAAAGGCAGACTGCACGGGTAGGAGCTTGATTTTATTCCCCTGTGGCAATGGGCCTGAATGAAACATGAGGTGTCCCAATATTTTTGTCCATAGTGTTTCTGGCAGAGGCACCATATATCTGCTCAATTATATCTTACTCTAATTTTGGATAGACAGTGTACATTATTAAAATCATGGCATGTTGAATCTGGAGAAATTTCCTATATTTTTTAATATCAGTATACAGAATAAATCACAAAATAAATATTGCTGAAAACCATGTACCTCTGATTTGTTTTTGTTTTGTTTTTTTCATTTTTAGTTTTTTCCAATGGTTGAATCTTGTAGCTACACTGTACACCGTGTATATAACATTAGACAATAGAAATGCTCTAAAACTGGAGCTCTTAAAGAACATTTTGGCCTTCTCCTGTAAAGTCACCATTTGATGATATATTGCAATGTAGTTTTCCAATATCATGCAACCCTAGTCAGAGGACTAAGGACGGTGTTTTAGCCCATTACTCTATAAGAAGAGTGGGATGTGGAGGCAGGTGAGAAATCTTTCCTTCAGCTGGGTCCGCAGGCACACAGCTTTTTAATTAGAGCCACTCTGTGGAGGGACAGCAGCAGTCCACTCTTGCACTTGGCTCACACTTTTCTTCAAGCCCCTCAGCGATCAGTCAGTGCACACCAGACTAAAATAGCACTGGCTGGAGCCTGATGGTGGCTGTAGGCCGCTGCACTAACCCAGCTGTTACAACAGAGACGCAAACAGCTGATACTGCAGACAAAGCTGACTAATCAGTCAAGTAAAGGCCTACAGAAAGGACCAGGGGGTGTGTATGCAGCAGTGTTTCACTGATTGCAGAGAACTGCACTATGAAGATGGACTGAATTCAGGGGTGTCCCCATGGACATTGATTTAGCAGCAGCTGTAAACACCCTAGGCATACAACAGTTATGTTGGAATGTCCATGCAATTAGAGCAGTATTGGAAGTGTTGTCTGTGATGGAGCTCAATCTAGTAGCTTTGGGATGAGTTGGAATGCTTTGTTTATTATCAGAACCTGACTTCACTCACTGCCCCTACTTCATTGCAATCAAATCCTCAATGCAATGTTCTAACATCAAGTGTAAAGCCTTGCCAGAAGAGTGGAGACTGTTACTGGAGCAAAGAATGCAATGAGGAAGTGTCCAATTTTGCTGTGTCGTTCACTGAACCCGTACCATATTCCTTGTACTGTAGACTGTAAGTGTATTTGAGATTTGTGCAAAATGAGCCAAAACGAACTAAAACTCTGAGAAATGAACTTCATGGAAAAAATGACCTGTAGAGTCACTGCCAGAATGATTTCCCAGTACCGACTGTCTGTATGAGAAAATAAACCCACAGAATGATGCATTTCAGCGAACTGCTATCTGTGATTCATGTGTCATAGATATACTTCATTGTCTCATGGTAGTTATACAACACAACCACAATATTTGGATGAAATGTACGTGTAGCAAAAATAAAGCCTGAGTGTACACTGCCTCCTGGTGGTGAATGTGACACTGCATGTGTTACTTCTTTATGGTTGTTGTGGAAAATTTCTAAATGCCTCAAAGTTTCCATGATAACTTAGAATTATCTCAGAACTCAGAATGCAGACATTATCTTATAGCTCCAGGGGACTGAATTGTCTCCATCAGTAAAATCAATAGTGATTAGACCAATATATACATTATTTTGCACATTTAGACAAACAATAAACCATTATTTTGCTTGGAAAACTCCAGATCACATTAGACGAGACTCAGGTTAAACATAAATACAGTAAAAATAAGAAGATTTTTCGTTTTGAAGGAAGTAGTTGAGAGCTTGTAAGCTAGATTGAAGAAGTTTCCAGATCTCTCGTGGATGCCCCCAGCCAGGGCATGGATGTTTTCTATTCCATCACTAGCGCACCTGAGTTAACATCATTAAGCATTAAAATAGTTAATCAGGTGTTGGATAATGACTATAATACTAGACTCCCATGAGGATTTGGAGATATTTTAACAGTGAAATAAAACCACTATATATTTATATATTAATGCTATTTGTATTTAACATAATATCATTGTTTTATTGAGCAAATGAACTATAAGCAATACCGATCAAAAGTGAAACAAATAGCTTAAATGTTTCACTTTACATTTTGTCCCCATGGAGTTACAAGGTTCTGATTTTTTTTAACAAAACTGAATTATTTACATATTCTTATTCTGTCTTAACATTATGTGAGGTATATTATGAATTTTAGACTCTTTATCTAGAAAATAGAAAGTTTCTATCTCCATATGTCAGTAATAAATACTTTAAGACTCAATATCACAAAACTGATCAGAATGCAGATAGAACATTACCGTTTACCCTTTTATAATAAATTAGGAATACAAAAATGCATGATATTCCAATTCCCTGAGATGCATTAATATATCAGGCATCATGAAAAAGAGAAAAATGTGTCCATGTCCTTATAATAACTCTACTGAAGTCGATTTTGCATGTTTCTATATTTTCAAAACAAATATGCACAGACATACATGTCAACATTATACTGTATAATAATTCATTCAACACAACATACCATAGTACCAACTGCACACATACTTTAAATGTTAGAAGAGCATAATTTACATTGAGTCAGTTTCTAGAGATGCATCAGTCATTTCAGTGGTAGTGCACGTTGCTCTCACACAGGGAATTCTCATTCTGTGTATAAAGTGATCAGTTTCATTCTGCCTGCTACCTGATGTGATAATGTGTGCTATAAATCCAACTGTTCCAAAATGACAACAGTGAAATTCAAACTTGGATTACAGTCAGACTCCAAGTTCCTGTAGACCTGTTCCTTAGGGTTTTCCATTTATTGGCCACTTCTCATGATACAGCCTCTCAAAGGCAAGGCTGCAGAAAATCTGTTAAGTTGATGGATTCGGTAAGACGGATCATGCATCAGAACTAGGGACGTAAAAATCACCATGAAAAATCCACTTCAACAGCCAAATTCAACTCACTATTAGCGATCTTTCTAATGCTTTAATTCATAAATTTCTATATCTGTCTAAAAAACAATACAACTTTTAATGAATCTGAAAAGAGGGATCATGGCAACACTGAGGGTGTTGTTGCATTGTGGTGTGCATAACAGAAGCTTCTTTGCAAGCCAGACTGAGCGCAGACAGTGCCATCTAGCGTAAAAGGCGGCAGGTGCACACAGAAAGCTCTTACAATTGATTACATGAGTCTAAAAGACCTCTGAGGACGTGGCGCCCCAAACCGTTTCTGTGTATGGGAAAATCCCCACCCTCTCACATTCTGTCTTTAAAAGTTCTTTAATCTTATACAGTATTTAACTGCCCCTGCAAATGTGCATCCACCTTCCCTCAGACATCAGCTCCAAACCTTATCAATACCAGCAGAAAGACTCAGGTTAGAGATGAAACCTTAGAGAGGTTGTTCTGTAGCTGACCACTGCTAGACACTGATCAGCCATAATATTATGACCTTGTTTGTAATTTACTGTCCATTTTATCAGCTCCACTGACCATGCAGGAGCATATTGTGGTTCTGTAATTACAGACTAGTCCATCTGTTTGTCAGCATACTTTGTTAGGCTCTTTTTACCCTCATTTTTAATGATCAGGAGCCCACAGGACAAGTGTGCAGAGAAACAGATGGACTACTGCCTGTAATTACTGAACTACAGAGTGCTCCTGTATGGTCAGAGAAGGTGATAAAATGGACAATGAGTTGAAACAAGGTGGTGGTCATAATGTTATTGCTGATTGGTGTATGTTGACTCCCAAATATCACTGCATCCCTTGAATAAAAGGTTGTATGTAAAATACATTTCACACACTTTCCAGATGTAGTTGATCATCCAAGACAGTATTTGTACAAATTCTGCTTCTTTAGTTTGCTCGTTTGCTCCTTTAGACCCGGCAGTCCTCTAAGTGTGTTGGCAGAAGTGTGTGTATTTACAGATAACCTTTAAGATGGCTATCGACTTTTAGGGTTCGCTTGTAACTCCAGCAACTAAAGAAAGAAGCAAAATTTGGACAAGATATCTTGGCCGATCAGTTGCAACTGGGCTAAAAGGAAAATTGTGATCCTTCTTTCAATTTCCTTTAAATAGAAATATTGTTACATGCATGTTGCATGCAAACTAACAAAACTGTGCTTATAATTGGCATAATAGAGCAAGCTTTGTCATGTCTATTATGTAAGTGGCAGTAGTAGCTTACAATCTAAGTAGTTTGTAATGTCACATAATAGCACTGATTTTAGCTTTACCTTCATGTAACAATTTAATGCACAGCTCTATTGCAGTAGATTTCTTGTTGCACATACACAGATCAACATCCCACAACATTATGTTCATCTATTTGTGGTCTTACCACTTTGTAGTTCTATAATTACAGACTGTAGTGTGGTTGTAGTCAGGTAGTATGTGTTGTGTATGAGTGGATCAGACACAGCAGTGCTGCAGGAGTGTTTAAGCATTGTGTGCACTCACTGTCCACTCAATTAGACACTCCTACCTAGTTGTTCCACCTTGTAGATGTAAAATCAAAGCTCATCTGTTTCTGCAAAGTATATGTTGGTCATCCACTAGTCCTTCCACAGGATACTGTTGGCTGAATATTTCTTATTGGTGGACTGTTTAGGCCAACAGTGAAACTAAGGGGTTTAAACACTCCAGCAGCACTGCTGAGTCTGATCCACTTGTACCAATGCAGCACACAGTAACACAACCTCAATGTGTCAGTGTCACTGCACTGCTGAGAATGACCCACTACCCACATAATGCTCTGTGGTGGTCCTGAGAATCAGATGGACTACAGTCTATAATTATAGAACTCATAACTGATAAAATTGACAGTGAATGTAGAAACAAGGAGGTGGTCATAATGTTATGGTTGATCGGTATATGTAGTAATATTTAGACTTCTTACAAACCTCATAATTCAGAGGACCAAGTGACAATAGGGACAAAACACAGAGGAAAAAGGTCAGAACCACTTTTGATGACCATAGTGGGGATTTACCCAAACAGCATTCATTTCCCCATAGAGAAAACCGGTTGGAGTTCCTTACAAATCAACACACAACTTCAGAGGCATGTGATTCTGTCTTCATTCAATATGTGATCAACTGGAAGGCACCAAACTCAGCCAAACAATAAAATTAGCAATGGTGGCACTGGAAAATGTCCAACAGTAGCACAAGGTCAGTCTAAAAAGAAAAAAAAAACACCGCAGTAACCTCCAGTCCAATCCTCAACACCAGCAGGACTTTTGGACATCACTGCTGTTGTCACACACTCCCTCGTCCTCTTCAAGGGCTCCAAGACTGAGCTTGTCATTGATAGAAACCCGCAGGACATCAAGGTCCTTCTTGTTGGCCTGCAAGACCAGCTCAGCCAATCGGGTAAAAGACTGAAACAAGGAAGGTGAGAAAACAGACACACCTGAATTACAAGGTTTTAAAAGCAAGGTTTCCTTTGGTACATGTAAATGGCCTCTGCTAACTTTAATCTGGCTGTTAAATTCCATTTGCACAGTTTTCTCCTTGGAATCAACCTGGTCATCAGTCACAACATAAACAAGTGGATCTGAGATTAATGAACAACTCAATGTGGACTGTGGTATGAAATTCTATTACGTTACCTATATTAGCCTGCATAGGAATAACTCCCTCTGCTGGTGGGATAGCTCTACTGGGCTTGAGCTAAGTCCCGCCCCTCACTTGATGCCCATCTCATCAACACAGCTGTAATGATTGGGACTCTTTTTGGGACAAAGATTGGGACTGTTTTCGGCAGTTTGAGACACTCTATGTAAAGTCTCCATGTGTATACTTGAAGTTCTGAGCTTTGGTATTTTCTGTTGGTTTTTCTGTGTTTGTGTTATTGTCCCATCGATGAAAATTGGAAAGCCCTACGTATGTTAAAGCAGGCGGCTAAATTAAAGTAACAAACTTTGCACATCAGATATGTCTTTACTGAGCAACTACACTGCATATCCAAATGTTTATGGACACCCCTTCTAATAAGTGTATTCAGCTACTTTAAGCTGCATACACTGCTGACAAAGCTTGTACCGTAGAGTACTGCCAATAGTACTAGTACTAGTAAACACTGTATTTACTTTTTAATGAAATAAAAGTGACAAAACTAACAGCTTTTCTATGTGTGCAGTTATTAATAATAATACTCAGATGGCACAGAATTGAGACATGAAAGGTTAACACATACCTCTGTAATGTTTTGATTGGTAAAGGCACTTGTCTCAAAAAAGTCCATTCCATAGGCTTTAGCAAGCTGCAGATGAAGAAAAACACAGACCAAACATAGTTTGTTGAGCAAGTTTACTATATTAATCAAAAAATTGTAATCAGTATTCAGATATAGCAGATTTCAGTTTTACATATTTCGACTATTTGTGTTTAAAAAATGTTTCTCTATCCTTATTTCAGATGGACCTGCTTTAGACACTGCTGAAATATTATGGGATGCACCCAAGGGCATAGGTTTGGTCTCCACATAGGTAGGGACACCCATCCGTTAATATATAAATTATAATCGGCCTCACTCATAAATAAATAAATAAATAAACAAGCAAGAACATGAACTATTACCAGCATTAAACCATGGTTGGGTGTTACTACCTGCTCCCCCTCCCTAACAATTGCTTAAACCTCCCTAACCCTTTGTTTCTTCCTTCCTCCTTTTTTCCTTCTATTGCTTTCCCATGTATTGAGATGCCCTATCCTGATTGATTGCCACTACCCCGTTGCCCTCTGTGATGGTGCTCTTGTGGTTCTTGTATTGGCTCACTCACACCACATTAGAGACTGAATTGCCAGCATCTGATTGTTTAACCTGCATAGATTTACATATTAATACTGAGCCTGTATCCTACTCTCACTCACATTCTCTCATAACTCATACTAGCCCTTAAATAGCCTGCTATCACTTTAGCAATAGTTCTTTATCATTTTTGTCCCGTTCTCTTTGTTATATCATTCTGTTGTGTTATTTTACTGTGCTATCAGAGGAGACTGAGGAGGAGGACGGGTTCTCCGTTTGTGCCCCGGTTCCTCTCAAAACATCTTCCTCCCAGTCTGAGAGAGTTTTTCTGCCACTTTTCGCCCACTGGCTTGCTAAAAGAAGGCCCGGACTCAGATCTCTGTAAATCCCTCCCTGTCTCTCTCTCTCTTGCTCTACACCCCCTCTCTCTTTTTCTCCCTCCCCCTCTCCCTCTCTCTCTCCCCATTTCTGACATCAACCTGAAAAATGTTCCGATTTAATGAGAAGGGTCTAACTGCAGACATGCAGTACAGCACTCTCAGCCCTTCACTCTCAGCCACTCAGATGTCAGCAAAATGATAAAATAACCAGTTTATATCTTAAAAGTTTAATAAAAAAGGAACTTTGCAGCCAGCCAAACATGAGAAATGTGAATTAATTTATGCTCATAGTACATTCATTATTTGTGATTCTTAATAGAACACATCAGAAAGCAAAACTGAAATACCCAAAATATTGATATGCCCCTGCAGCCCATATTCAAACCTACACCCTCGGATGCACTCTAAACATGTAGTGTATGTACCTGCAGAAAATGTAGTATAGTCAGATCAACTCTTGACAGAGGCAATTGGAAGCACTCAAAACAAATATGCTTGCCAAGTTAAAAAGCACTCAAATTCAATTTCCAAAAGTTCATTAAGTAAGGAGCTCTCCACTTAATTTGCCATCTGCAGACAGTTTTTCCATTCATATACTATATGTACAAATGTTTGTGGACACCCCTTCTAATGAATGCATTCAGCTACTTTAAATTGCACCAGTTGCTAACAGATGAGACAGCTTTTCAATAGAATAGGACTCAATGGAGTCTACTGGCAACATGCCTAATGCCAGGAATGAGGTAGAAGGTTATAAAGCCCCCCAGCATTGAGCTGTGGAGCAGTGGAACTGTGTTCTCTGGAATGATGGTCCTTCATCCAATATTGGAGGTGTTGGGGCATTAGGGACAAGTTGGGGTGATGACCATCCAACATCCTGCACTCATTAACTCTACTGTTATTGAACACAATCAATTCCTCACAGCAAGTCTCTAAGATCTAGCAGAAAGCCTTCCCTAGACCCTAGAGACAGTTTTTCCAACAAAAGCAGGATAAACTTTATTCACTGTCCTTGACTTCAGAAGAAGCAATGAACGTTCAGGGTTCCCAATACTTTTCCATACAATGTATGTCAGAAAAATGAATGTGCTTACATTTAATGTGCTGTATGTCCCACTTTAAAAAGAATGGATGTGCAGAGCATATCTTCTCAGTGACAGAATAAAGAATATGTGAGCCGTTCCACGTGTTTGAACATATACCTTGTTTCCCTGCGCTGTGGCCACCTGTCTCTTCTGCTCCTCATCACATTTATTCCCAACAAGAATCCTCTGCACTTTGTCAGGAGCATACTGATCATACAGAGAGAGAGTATTAGCATAAAAGATTCAGGAGAAAGCTCTGAGCTCTGAGACGGAAAGACAGAAACAGACTCAGAGAAGCTTGACAGAGAAAGATGGAGGGGGCGACAGATACCCAGCACAGCCGTATCAAAGCAGATGCAACATTAAACTACCAGAATATTAAGTATATTAACAATATAGCTACACATTATGTCTTAAACACTTGTATAACTGTCACTGTTGGTCTGAGAATAATCCAGCACATATATTAACATAATATCTGGACAGTATTGATCCTATAGTGATCAATTTCCATTGATGAACATGGTAGAGGTGGGTTGGTACACTGTGTAGCAACAAGCGAGCTATGATCAGTAACTGTACACCCACAAAGTGTACTCATATTCAATGTTTTTTGCTGTTCACACTGCCACACAAATGACACATCTGGGTCACATATAACAAAAAAAGATTAGATTTGGGCCACTTTTACCAGCTTGTAGGGCTCATATCCTACATTTTTCTTGAGGATCACTTACAACATTTGTTCCAACCACTAAATGCTTTAGAATTGCTCTGATTGGCTGCCTTGGAATGTACATTGAAAAAGCTTTCAGAACTGAAACACTACAGAACTGCAATGGAATAGGTGGGACTAAACTGTGGTAGGCTGTGTAGGTGGAGATATGCAAATGAGCTGGCTATTGTAACATCACAGAAACTGTGAATTCAGCTTTGATACTATATATGGAGTGGGGAATAAATGCTATGATTTGAAGTCAACAGTGTTAAGATACACTATTACTTTAAAAATGGCACTTTAACTTTCATCTAAGCAGAAAATGTACAGGGTTCATAGCAGAAAACTATGGCTGGATGCATTTCTTTGGAATCCCCATCATCTTTTGCATGGACTGTTAACTTATAGATATTATCACTATTAGTAGTTGTAGTTGTGGTATTTTTATTATTGATTACATATGTGTGAATCTGTATGTCCGTTTTCTTACCTCATCTACATCACTGGCCCATTTCATAATGTGCTGAAAGGAGCGCTCACTAGTGATGTCATAGACCAGAAAGATTCCCTTAAGAGGAGAAACAGCATTGTGACAGGTCAGAACATCAGCATACATATTGAAATAGCCACATGAAGCAAGTGATTAAAACAAGTACAACCATGATTCACTAATGCTGCCAGTAAACAGTGAGGGTGAACTGTTTAACACCTGAAGCTTGTCTAATTTTGGTGCTCAAATGGCAGCCGATATTGTTGCAGACTTGGGAAATCAGCAAACTGTGCTGGACTTCAACCCTTGGTTCCCCAGTCCCCGCCCTTAACAGTTGCATGGGGTGTGTTACACAGGCCTCTAGTGTATGGTTAGCATTATTATGGCAAAATAATGACCAAGTATCTTGAAATAATTTGAAATACAACTATTTTGAATCTTTATTTGCCTTGCTTTATTATATTTTATTTTATTGTTATTTAAAAAAAACCCTGACTTTCATTGAAAAAACAACAAACTGTCCATATAAAGGGCATTAAATATTACTGTGATGGACTAACAGAGTAGTACTTGAAAGGCATTTCACATGTTCAGTTGGTGCACACAGTGAGCTTTGCACAGAATGGCAAATAAAAATAATAAATAATAATAAGTAAAAAAGAAATAAGGAAAGGAAATGGCTATTAACTATCATGATATTCTAACAGATAAAGACAGGCTTCCATCTAAAAAGGTATTTGAGCAAAACATGGAGGTTTGTTTTGCACTTGCACTTTGTCTTGCACTGGTCACATGCTCATAAAGACAGTTTATGTTCATTTGCATGAAAGCTCTTAGTAGATAATCTGCTGGCCACCCTTAAATGGAATACCTGTACATTTAGAATCAGTACTTCTGCCTCTAAATGTTCATCTGAGGCCAGTTTAATCTCCGTCTGCTGAATACTAAAGAGTCGATTAGCAGTGAAGACTTTAGACTTCACAAAACACCATGACTGTCTTCTGTGTTTGACATGTGGTTGAGTAAGGAAAGGAGAAAGGAATCACGCATAAAAGCAGACAGAATCACAGACAAACACACTCAGAGCAGTACAGTGGTGTGTTGGGTTAGAGTTTGGTTCGATTTGTACTGATGAAGAATGATGAGCTCACCTGTGCTCGTCTATAGTACTGCTTAGTGATGGTCTGATATCTCTCCTGGCCTGCTGTGTCCCTACAAACAACCAACACAGAAGATTAGACTTAGTAGATCTTAATTGATCACTGCTCACAGTTAAATAAAATGACGGTTTTCTTGCTTTAAACCATCACTGTAATGCAGAACCAGTCAGCGTACCATATCTGTATTCTCACTTTGATGCCATCTATCTCTAGAGTCTTCATTTTAAAGTCCACCCCTGAAAAATAAAGAGAAACCATTAAGCTCATCAACTTGCTTTCTAATAAAGATATAGACACAGACATTGTATAACCCAGTATAGAGCTTTCACAACAGGGATATGTACTCTTCACATTTGAACCAACAATGGTTTATCGTTTGAATAAAAGGTGTGTGATGTCTGGGTGACCCTTCTGAGGCCCTAATTGAGGCACCCTTTTAACTTCCTCCCAGCCACTTCATCCCCTAGCTTTGTGAAAAATGAATACAAAATTCATTAGTACATCAATTACTCTGCATCATAATCAGACATGTCTACAACATCTTCCTCCTAACTATACACACACAATACCTGGGTAAGTACACTTATAAGGAAGCTCACATATTCATTACCACTCAAAAGTTTGGGATCACTGTGAAAAGTTCTTGTTTTCAGTGGAAATGAGTAAGATTGGGAAATATAAGAGGACATTATCAGAGTAAGTTATATTAATGTTAATGGAAATTATGACTGTGTACATCAAAGTTTGCTTTAATCAAAAAAGTCACCAGCAATTACAGTCTGGCAGAAACTAGGCATTCTAGCTGTCAATTTTATTATATGGGTGGGGGGTCACTCTCAGCACTTCAGGGACACTCACATGTTGGTGTGTGTTGCACTGGTATTGAGTGGATCAGACACGGCAGTCCTGCTGGAGTGTTTAAACACCTCAGTGTCACTGCTGGACTGAGAACAGTCAACCATCTAGAAATATCCAGCCAACAGTTCCACTCGTACCAGTGCAACACACACCAACACACCACCACCATGTCAGCATCACTGCAGTGCTGAGAATGACCCACCAGCAACAGAATTCCTTCTCTGTGGTGGTCCTGTGGGGTCCTGACAATGGTCAACTGTTTACCGTCATATAAGCCCTTTAACATTTTAAGTAAAAGTATGCAATTAGCAGATGGATTATCTTGGACAGAATACAGTGAGTGAGGCTGCAAAATAACTGTATATTACTGAAGCATTAATTTTATTCATCTAACTTGTGCAACAGTAATTAATTGTGTTTCATTTTGCCTTTTAATTATAATCACAGTTAACATTATGCAGATATTTGACTGACATATTTTCACAATATTCCTCTTCCTTTCCTTTAGGGATGAAGGTAAAAGAGTGGAAAAATCGTAGAATGATGGTGAGACAGCAGTGTCTTGTTTATTTTTTCTGGCATAAGAGAACACAGCCCAAACTCACTGGCACACAATGACTCAAAAAATGTCCATTCACTGAAGCACCATATGTCCACTTACTGTCTAATTAGTATTATGTCTTCGATGAGATAAATGTTCAGATCTTCTTGAGTCCACTGGTACAGTCTGCCTTCTTCTGCTGTCGTTACATCCATTAAGTCTGTTTAAACCGGTTTAATCTTCAATATGTGATTAGAAATTAACATCATGAGATTATCACCGTAACCTTTACTCTCTGCTAGACTTTGTGGTATCGTGACCCAGATTTATGAAAAACTATGGAACTCCAAAACAGAAGAGCCCCATAAAGAACATGACTTATAATGCAATATCATCCCTAAAGGAAAGGAAGAGGACTATTGTGAAAATATGTCAGTCAAATATCTGCATAATGATAACTGTGATTATAATTAAAAGGCAAAATGAAACACAATTAATTACTGTTACACAAGTTGGATGAATAAAATTAATGCTTCAGTAATATACAGTTATTTTGCAGCCTCACTCACTGTATTCTGTCCAAGATAATCCATCTGCTAATTGCATACTTTTACTTAAAATGTTAAAGGGCTGATATGATGGTAAACTGGGTTGATCTTTGTCAGGACCCCACAGGACCACCACAGAGGAGGTATTAAGTGGTTGGTGGGTCATTCTCAGCACTGCAGTGATGCTGACATGATGGTGGTGTGTTGGTGTGTGTTGCACTGGTACGAGTGGAACTGTTGGCTGGATATTTCTAGATGGTGGACTATTCTCAGTCCAGCAGCGACACTGAGGTGTTTAAACACTCCAGCACCAGTGCAACACACACCAACATGTGAGTGTCCCTGAGGTGCTGAGAATGACCCATGCACAGAATACCTGCACTGTGGTGGTCCTGTGAGTTCCTCAGCACTGAAGATCAGGGGTAAACAGGTGGACAGGGGAAACAGATGGACTACAGTCTGTAATTACAGAACTACAAAAGTGCTCCTGTATGTGTTAAACAGAGCTGATAATATGGACAGTGAATATTGATTGTTACAGTCAATGGTACATTCACTCATGCTGAAGTTGGAAGAAATGTTCTGCTTGGATTGCTTTTTGAATGAGGCACAGTATAGGGCAGCCAATCAGAACAGAGACTGTGTTTACCGATGAGAAAAGCACATTGACAGACACTGATAGTTTAATCCTTATGGATAAAGAGGGATTGGAAAACAGTGCCATTTGGTTTGGTTTATAACAGTCAATGTTGGAAAAGGAAGTGTCTGAATTCATATTGTGTCTCTCCCCATACACTGATCGACTATAACATTATCACCACCTCTTAAATTCTACTCTTACTGTCCACATGTCCACCACAGAACAGGTATTATGTACAGTGTATCCGTAAAGTATTCACAACGCTTCACTTTTTTGTGTTATTCACAGCCTTTGCCATGACACTCAATATTGAGCTCAGGTGCATCTTGTTTCAATTGATCATCCTTCAGATATTTCTACAGCTTGATTGGACACCTGTGGTAAATTCAAATGATTGGACATGATTTGTAAAGGCACACACCTGTTCCCATAGTAGTGCATGTTAGAGCACAAACCTAGCCATGAAGTCAAAGAAATTGTCTGTAGACCTCCGAGACAGGATTGTATCGAGACACAGTTCTGGGGAAGGGTACAGAAAAGATTTTGCTTAATTGAAGGTCCCAATGACCACAGTGTCCTCTATCATCCATAAATGGAAGAAATTTGGAACCACCAGGACTCTTCATAGAGCTGGCTAACTGGCCATACTCACTAAAGGCCTTAGTCAGAGAGGTGAACAAGAACCTAATGGTCACTCTTGAGAGCTCCAACATTGCTCTATGGAGAGAGGAGAATCTTACAGAAGGACAACCTTTTATCCAGCACTCCACCAATCAGACCTGTATGGTAGAGTGTCCAGGTGGATAGCCTATCTGGAGATTGCCAAAAGGCATCAAAAGGACTCTCAGACCACGAGAAACAGAAAGATTGAATATTGTGGACTGAATGCCAAGCATCATGTCTGGAGGAAACCAGGCTCTGCTCATCACCTAGCCGATACCATTCTTACAGTGAAACATGGTGGTGGCAGCATCATACTGTGGGGCTGTTTTTCTGCAGCAGGAACTGGGAGACTAGTCAGGGTTGAGGAAAAGATGACTGCATTGAGGTACAGAGACATCTTTGATGACAACCTGCTCCAGAGTGCTGTGGACCTCAGACTGGGATGAAGGTTTATCTTCCAAAAGGAAAACGACCCGAAGAAGACAGCCAAGATAATAAAGGAGTGGCTTATTACCACCCAACTCTACCATTAACAGCCCTAAACCTTATGACTACATCACTAAAGACACTGTGTAAAGATATTATGTAAAGTTAACATGTAAAAGCTGAAGGAGGTGCAGAATTGAAAAACACATTGAAACTCTATTACTTGTTAGTGGTGATGACAGTGACTCCAGTGGTGGACTGGAGGCTGCGAAAGAAGGACAAGTGCTGACAGAGAACAGAGCTGACATGACCGGAGTTCTTTGTTACCACTGGAAAGATCACTCAACAGTGACCCTTTCAATTCCACAGGGGGAGTTTATGATGGCTTTCTCCAAAAAAAACCTGCCATCAACTGCACAGCTTTCAACTCAGAATTCTAAATGTAGATCCCTAGAGCAAGGAAGACTAACAAAACGGATATCTTAGCCTGGGGCAATCCATTTAAAGAGGCAGTCGTATTCACTTTCTTGTTCTGGGAATTAAGACATGTTAATCTTTCATAATTAGTTTTAATATTCACACATGCACTATTAATAGACAGTCTATGAAAAGGTTATGTATGAGAGTTGAACCAGCCTATATCCTCCCCTCACACTCCCTTCACTGCTTTTTATGTCTACACTCAAACCCATGACAGCCTAGTATTATAATATATATGGCTTGCAGGCATGTGCTACAGCTTATTGAACCGTGATCTAGGGCAGCTCTCAAGCCATCTCTCAAACCAGGCCAGGAGATTAATGCTCCAGTGTCTGGTTTTGAGCAATATTGTTTCACTAAAGGTTAAAGCTTATTTGAAACAGTAAAATAGACATCAGTACAATCACACAATGGTCCGCTGATCTTAGGAAAGATGTTCTACCGGAAATTATGAACTGATGCCGACATCCAGGCAATGGCAGTATGGATGTCAATAAACACATCTATAAAAAGCAGAACTGGACCCAGCAAAGACCCACACATTTTGTTATTAGCCCACTCAGCTCAAATGTTTTTTTCATGAACATTTTAAAGTAGAATTGCACTCATTTTTTTTATCATTAATTGAGATGTAAACAGGGTCATTAAGCTGACTTTTTATATATCGAGTTATGTTTAAAGTGTTGACTAGTTATGTTGACTAGTTTCAGTTTACATTAAGATAATGTTCACTTTGTGTTAACTTCACAAGGCAGTTAGTTTAAGACTGGGATTAGGTTTAGGTTTAGGTTTTCTGGTTATAGTTAAGGTTAGAGTAAGGGTTAAGTTTATACTACAGTGGATGCTTTGTAATATACTTTGTACAAATTGTTTAATTGTTTCCTTCAGTTGAATTCCTCTTTAATAGCAAATTAGTTATGTGACATTCACAAGATGTTCTTTTATACATTTAATCAAAATTCCATTTTAACCAGTAACTATGAAGTATAATAACATTGATCCTGAAAAATTTACATTACAAGCCTCACTGTTAAATTCAGATTCCTTCTTCAAATTCAGTCTGTTTGCCTCTCCCTGTGACGGTCAACAATCCAGCTACCTTGAGTGAGACTGAACCTACTTTGAAATGACCCACATGCACAGAGAAATCAACAAACCTCACATCAATGAACCGTGTGCACCATGAATATCAAACTGTGAACATCAAAATGTGAGCAGCTTCTGCATTTCTTTTTGTTTTTAACACTGATCCCCAGTAAGCGCCTAATAGATGATTTCTATTTTAGTTGCCAGAGTGAAATAAAAAAACTGTAAAAACACAGGCCCATCCAAATCAGTGTACCCAATTCCACGACTGCTTTCAGAATAAAAACAGAAGGAGTAAGTTACTATAACTCTGAAAGGCTGATGGAAAACCAGTTCATGACTGCCAGAAAGAGCCAACTGGCAGGAGCTGCTGCAGCGAATATAATCAGTGGGGACATTCCAGCCAACTAACAGAACAAATCCTGTTAATCTGGCACCACATGCAAGTATTTGAGGGACTTTGGGCTCAGGCCTTTCTTGAAAAACACACATCCACCTGCTGTACATGGACTGTGTGCCATCTTTGTGTGGAGGGTTCTGATCAGATTTTGAAGGTGGAAGAAGATAAACCATCCCACAGAGATATGAAACATAACTAGGGCTGGTCTTTAAAAGACCCATATCCTGTATTTGTGTCTGATACTTTTTATGTTCACTTTAGGTCCACTTTTGCTGTATGTGTCAGATATAATCTCACTTTTTATTTTTCTCAGCAGTGACACTGACAGTGATGGTGTGTTAGTGTGTTTTGCGCCAGTATGATACATAATACCTGCTCTGTGGAGGTCCTGTGGGTTCCTGAACATTGAAGAACAGGGTGAAAGAAGGCTAAAAAGGTGTGCAGAGAAACAAATGGGCAGCAGTGTAATTATAGAACTACAAAGAGCTCCTGTGTGGTCAGTGAAGCTGATAGTAATAAACAGTGAGTGCAGAATTTCCCCACTGCAGGACTAATAAAGAATTATCTATCGACCCATCTAGGAACAAGGAAGTGGTTATAATGTTGTGCTTGATTGTCTGAAATTGATTTGTTTTAGTGGTTTACCATCATCGTGCTGTGATGTGATCTCTGGATTAACAACATGCCGCTGCATAATACATGTACATATACCGTTTCAGAACCTATGCTGAGTGTTCTAAAACATTTGACTGGTATTGTACATAAAACAGACATAACACATATGAAATAGGGCTAAAAGAAGGTTATATATCTGGATTGTCCAGACTGTGATTGTTTTCATACTGCATAAAAATGTGGAAATACAGTGGACCATAACATTACAACCATCAATCAATCACATGTCGGAAAACAGGACATGTTTTCATAAAGTGGCAGTTTGACAATAATACAGTTTAAAAGCATCATGGATTTGCCTACATTTGCCACCATTATGCCTATTGAAATTGAAATGATTGTCTTCAACAGTACAAAGTTAGTAGAAAGTTGTTTATTGCAGTAACCTGTTATAGATTAGTTAGTAAATGCAGCCCACACCGAGCAGCCTATTAAATCATCTTCTATATTATACAGTGAGACAATAAGAAGTGGCTTTTAAACTGCATTAAATACGGTTTAAAGAAGCGCAGAAAACGCTGCTGTGGAAAATCCAGGTCCAGAAAACTGAACTCTGTTCCGGGATTTTGCTCCGACTCTCTGGGGTATGAGTATGACTGAGCCGCAGCAGAGCCGGACCGACAGTCGGAATTAAATCCCGGAACAGTTGAGATTTCCGGAACTGGATTTTGCACATCCAGGCAGCGTTTACTGTACATGTGTCAGAGCCCTGTTCTAATCCCCCCTCAGACTCACACTCCCGGCTCTCTGCTCTTACCGATGGTGGAGATGTGAGAAGGATGGAATTCATTGTCCGTAAATCTGCATAACAGACAGGTTTTCCCCACACCGGAGTCCCCCAGCAGCAGCAGTCTGAACAGCACATCGTACTGTTTGGCCATGATGTCGTGTTGGAGCGGTTAGCTAAGGCAGCGACGGGTTCCCAGCACAACAGCTCCGCTCCATGTCTGCATGCTGCGAAACCTTCTCGCGCTTTCTGGAGACCAGTCGCTCCTTTATGTGACAGAAGACGAAGCGCGCAGACGGAGGAGCCCGACAGTGATGACAGCCTGGAGCGAAGGGCGCGGTGCGCGAGGATGCTCTGAGCCTTTCAGCGTCACCTCGAGAACTGGGCGGGGCCAACCCGTCTCCCCTTATGAATATGTATAATATGTTTGTTTATTTTTGTATATGTTTATTTTTATGTGTTTTTGTATATGTATGATGTTTTTTTAGATGTTTATACATTTTTTGTATATGTTTATTTATTTTTATATGTTTATATACATATATATATATATATATATATATATATATATATATATATATATATATATATATATATATATGTGTGTGTGTTTACAATTTGGAATATCTTTATACATTTTTATAATATGTATATTATTTTAATATGTTTATTTTGTATATGTTTAATTTTATGTGTTTTTGTATATGTTTATACATTTTATAATATATATTTATTTTTATGTTTATTTTTACATAAAATGTTTAATTTTATAATATGTTTTATACATGTATATATTTACATTTTTGACAACATTTCTGTCATGTGAATGTTAAAGCAAAACTGTTGTTGCCTTGTGTATGTTAAAATAAACCCTACTAACTTTAATAATGAAAGTGAGGTCATTATTTTAAGACCTGTGCATTAGGGATGCAGGGTTGGAGAAATAATCTTATTGTGATTTTCCCACAAAATATGGTGATTGTGTGTATAATTTATTTTTTAATTCAGTTCCAATCCTGTATTAGTGTTTCGCATATCTTTCAAATATAATTAGAAACTTCTTTCATAAAAAAAAACCTTGTGGTTCCCAGGTTAAATGCAGTTTTCAGTTTTATTAAGGAATAAAAAAATCACATATGGTTGAGGGCAAATGTCTAAAAATAAATAAAAAAATTAAAAGAGTAAGATCAAATGTTTATTTTTCCCCACATAAAGTGCCCAGTAAACAGTCACTGATTACACTATGTAACAATTAAAAACAAATTTTTGGTCCCAGCTCTTAAATGTGTTTTCCTAATTCTTTGTGCCTTAAATGGATAGAAAAAAGTAAAACATTGTAAACATTGCTTTTGTGGTCAGCACATGATATTTTGAAATGTATCTATTTTTAAGAATATTTGCGATATAGTCTGTGCTGAATATAGACTTCAAGCTTCTTGAATTGTGAGAACTATCAAGTAGTTTCTATATAGGTATCACCTGTAACCCAAAAGAGTGGCACCTTTTCATAGACAGTTCCTGCAAGAGCCTCAAAGCCTTGCTGCTTCACAATGGGAACCAGTACCCATCTCTTTCTGTAGCTCACTCAGTGCACCTGAAAGGGGAATATACCAGTGTCAAGATCTTGCTAGGTGCCTTGAAGTATGATGAGTACAGCTGGGAAGTTACCAGAGATTTCAAAATGGTGTCATTCCTGATGGGCCTCCAAGGTGGTTTTACAAAGTATCCTTGCTTTATTTGCCTTTGGAACAACTGGGAACCTGAAGCACACCATCACAGGTGGGACTGATCTCAGCAGACAGTTTTCTCTGTGGGGAAGAACAACATAAACTGGAAGCCAGTGGTGGACCCCCACAAGATGCTGATGCCACCACAACACATCAAGTTGGGCCTCATGAAACAATTTGTCACAGCTCTAGATAAGTAGGCAAGAGCTTTCAAGTACCTCCAAGATCTTTTCCCTAAGCTGTCTGAAGCAAAGATCAAAGCTGCTGTCTTTGTTGGACCACAAATCAAGAAGATCATAGAGTGCAACAAATTTCCCAAGAAGCTGAATAGGAAGGAGAGAGTGGCTTGGAACAGTTTTGTTGCAGTGGTTCACAGCTTCCTGGGCAATAATAAAGATGAAAACTATGCACAACTGGTTCAGACTCTGATGAAGAACTATGCTGCAATGGGCTGCAGGATGTCACTCAAATTCCATATCCTTGATGCTCATCTTGATAAGTTCAAAGAGAACATGGGAGCTTATTCAGAGGAATGAGGAGAGTGCCTTCACCAGGACATTATGAACTTTGAACACTGTTACCAAGGACAATATAACGAGAACATGATGGGCGACTATATTTGGGGTCTGATTCGTGACACTGATTTGCAGTATAGTCGTAAATCTCAGAAAACCACACACTTCTGAATGTTTTTGGTAATCTGTGTAAACTAGTGTTCTTAGTCTGACTGTATGAATGAGAAATCGACTGTTTCTATACTGAAAATGCGTAATTTTCTTTGCCATGGTCACAGAAGTTTATGATGAATGTAGGCAATTCTGCATTTTTTTATTCATAAGCAATTGGAATATAACACTAAAAGGCTGGGAACAAAACTTGTGTTACGTTGTGTTATTTTTAACAGTGAATCATCAAATGTCTGGTCAGCAGTGGTCAGTCATGCCTTAAACATGCCAGAATAGGCTGAACTTAGCAAAACCTTTCAGTTAAATAAAAAAAAATTTAACTCAATTTTAACAATGAACATGATGATTAATATAAATTTTAAAATAAAATCCTAATAATAAACTTAAATATGGTTTCTGCACATAAAGTGCTCCAAAATGATATTGCTTGCATGTTTAGCTTGTCAGAAACCAAATTTACAAGTTTCTTTCCATGAAGGAAAGCATATATATCCACACTTTCTATCTAGTGCACTTCATAATGTTACTCTCAAACAGTGTGGCCTGGCCTGGGAATGCTTTGGAATCCCCCAGAAGAGCTAAAAAAGGTGGCTGGGGAGAAGGAGGTCTGGGCTTGTTTGCTTTGGCTGCACTCCCCATCACCCGGACCCCAGATAAGCACCAGATAATTGATGGAACAGATGGCAATCCACACTTTCTACCTAGTCCCCTACATGCTATTACTCCTGAATAAATCCACACTTTCTCCCTAGTCCCCTACATGCTATTACTCCTGAATAAATCTACACTTTCTACCTAGTGCACAACATACTATTACTCCTGAGTAAACCCACACTTTCTCCCTAGTGCACAACATACTATTACTCCTGAATGAATCCACACTTTCTCCCTAGTGCACTACATACTATTACTCCCAAATGAATCTACACTTTCTCCCTAGTGCACTGCATACTATTACTCCCAAATGAATCTACACTGTCTCCCTAGTGCACTGCATACTATTACTCCTGAATGAATCCACACTTTCTCCCTAGTGCACTACATACTATTACTCCCAAATGAATCTACACTTTCTCCCTAGTGGACTACATACTATTACTCCCAAATGAATCTACACTTTCTCCCTAGTGCACTACATACTATTACTCCCAAATGAATCTACACTTTCTCCCTAGTGCACTACATACTATTACTCCCAAATGAATCTACACCTTCTCCCTAGTGCACTACATACTATTACTCCTGAAGAGATGCACACTTACTACCTAGTGCCCTACATCTGGAGGCACATAGTAAACTCATTTGCAGATGCGATTTCAAGCAGGGTCTTTCGTTTAGTTTGGTCTTTCCGGTTTGCCGTAGCGTTCGATCCTGCACCAATCAGGGGGCTCGTTGATGTCGAGGCGCGTTCCGTTGGAACGGCGCCTTTTCGCAGATCTGAACATCATGCGTTCAGCTGCGGTGGAGGCGGAGGCGGTCGCGGATGTTTTGTAGAGCAGTGGGTCGCGCTGCGTGCCCATGAACAAGAAAGAAGGGGCGCAGAGAAGCTCCAAGAAAAAACTAGCTCCGCTTTGACTTCAGGGAGGAGCGCGCAGCTTCGCCGGACTCTCTGCGGGGTTAGTGAGGGTGTGTCGCGCCGTGTCGGGCTGTGTCGCGCCGTGTCGCCTCTTTGAGGCCAGCTGTTGTTATGGAGTCCGGGTCGCAGCCTTTACGATGCTTCAGAGACTCGCACCAGTCGGAGTTGTTTAAAGATGACGGCGTGCAGACGGTTACTTCAGCAGAGCAGGTGAGCGGGTTAAACGTTAGTGGGACGTTAGCGGGGCTGTGGCTCTCCGCGCAGGGTAGGTCGCCGCTGTAAGGTCGGGTTTTGGGGGTTTGGTGATTATAGGGTACGATGCTGATCTCTGATCTGAATGGATTGCGTTCTATCAGTGTTATTATGTTCATCACATCTGTGTCTCAATCACTGCATCACAGTGCAGACAGTGTGTCTGTGGCTCAGACTGACCACCACATCTCTCTCCAGCAGCAGCAGCAGCAGCAGGCTTAGAAAAGCTCATCTTACTGTCAGAGTCTCTGTAATGTCGTTTATCCTACATGATTCTAGTTTCACTGATCACCTGCATGATCTGTACTAATATTTCATAATAATAATGATGATGGTAATAGCCATTAGTAACAACAATAATAATAACTAATGATAATTATTGGTAACGATTACAACAGTAACAGTAACTGATGATAATAGTAATGTAGCTATCCTGTTCATATTGTCAGGATGACATATGTAATGTCATTTTGACAGATCGTGTTCCTATGGATTTGCACTACTTAAATCCAGTGAATCATAGAAATGTCAGAAATCTACTGTAATTCTGACTCCAGTTGATTCAAATGATATTTTGGAAATACTGCTTTTATATTTGAAACTGCTGAATGATATAAAACAGATGTGTACTGGGGATTTTACTATTCAGAATTGCAGAGGTCCTGGAGGCACCCCAGCCCTTAACCAGGGTTAAGAAACACTAAATAGTCTTATATTTGATCCATAAGCAATGTGCTGATTGTGCTAGGTGTGCTAGGAGTTTTGACTTCTTCCCACTTCCCAAAATGTACATGGTAGGTGAATTGACTGTGCAAAATTGCTCTTGGGTGTGTGTGTGGTATTCTGTGATGTACTGTCCAGGACAACGCAACCAATGAACCTATTCAGGAAGAAGTGCATGAGATAATCACTGACGATTTAGAATGGCTTTATGGATGCAGCAAAAACTGCATTACAGAGATCTTGAATTTGAGTTTTTATGGCTCATGTCATTGTAGGCTAAAACATCTTTGTGTTGAACATAAGGAGTGTTAGGTAGTTTCATTCTGTCCCATGTGGGAAACCTTTCTGTGTCTGCATGCTGTGCTGCTTTTGGTCCTGTGTCACTTTTCTGTTTGGTTGTCTCACCACCATGTCTTTTTTTTCTGTTTTATCATTATATCCAGAGAAAAGTCGAACGCAGTATTCAAGACGTACTCACTGTTTACCAGCAATTACACAACTTACCGCAGTAAGTAACGTTCGACATTCTCTGGCGTTCATGAAGGATCAGGATGTAAGATCTGTTAACATTGCCATCGCTTTCACTGTGAGCGTGTGTGGATTCTGGTGTGTGTGAACATTCGCTTACGAGCAGATGTGGCTGACTCTCCTCAGTCAGCCCTTAAGTTTAAAATCAAAGTGGATCTAAAGTATTTCAGTGTTGCTTGTGCTTTCTTTGCCAGTTGCTGTCTCTCTGTGTCCCGAGTGTCCAGACCAGAGAAGCATTTCATAGACTCTCTCCATGTCTGCCTTTAATGAGCTTTAATCTTATCTTGGCTCCAGCAAACTCTAGAAGAGATGCACTGCTTTTGAAGTGCTTTTTTAAACATGGAAGAAGGGCTGGGCGATGTGAACATAAATCATACCGTCCATAGTGTTTATGTGAGAGCGTAAATGAGGGCAGAGGGGAGCACACTAGAGGAGGAGCTGAGAGCAGGGGGTGGGGCGATAGAAACAAGGAGAATATTTTTGAAAACTCATATCCCACCCATATCCTGCTCTGTTTATATCCCAATATAGATATAAATATTTATATATCGCCCAACCCTACATATAAGGCCTTCTTGTATTGCAGACTTCAGCATTTTTGGCTGAGTCTACCACACCTGACATCATGGCTTCCTCAGATTATGGATTTCTGAGGTCATGGGATGATGAGCTGCACTACTCATGAACCTTATTACTGCTGAAGTAAACATATTGATCTTTTTAAAAATCTCTGATGCCATTACGATACTCAGAGTAGTAATTCTGGATGACTCTAAATGTTCAGATCATAAGGACAGTTGTCCTCAGTACTGCTGTAAATGTCTTTCACCAGAATGCATATTATTGTGTTCTGCACCAGCCTGGAAGCTACAGTCTTCCTTATCTCCTAATTACTTAAGCCCACTCATGACCAGACTCATTGGTACATAAGCCAGTCTAAGCAGGGGGAAATGTCAGTACTGAGGATTTAAAAAAAAGACCATTTTCAGTTGAACAATGAAGCAGTTTCCATTAGAGTATTTATAAAGGAAATAACGGCATTTATGCGAACTTTAATGTATTATTAGCCTTGATCAGGGGAAATAAAGACCCCTTTCAAAGTGTGTATACATATAGATGATGTCATGATGATGTCATGATGATGCATGCACATGTTGGCAATGGAAGTGAAGCATTTTGCCATTGACCTGCACAAGCTGAGAGAACAAATCTAGGAGTTTTTGTTGCATTGTTCTCATTACAATTGCCCGACTGTTCTGTATAGTATTTTTGAAGCCATTTGTCTGTTTCCATGTGGATTCATGGAACTGCACACTACTATATACACAACACCCAGACATTTTAATTTTGATTAACCCCTGTGAATTAAGGGTGGTATACTAAATTATTTTTTCTCAATCCTGGTCTTGGGGGCACCCCTCCCCCACTTAGAGCTTTTTTCTACTCTCTCCACACTTGATTCAACTAATCAGCTCATTTACAAGCCCTTTCAGAGTCACAAGGGGTATGTTGAATATAAAATTTGCAGGGCAGGGGTGCCCCCAAGACCTGGATTGAGAAACACTTTACTAAATTATGTTCACTTAAACTGTCTTGTATTTAATCCATAATCAGTCTTTATTCTACCCTCTTTAATATAGACAGAAATCAGATAAACGATTAGGCTAAAAGCTAAGGGATAACGTTTTTGAGATAATTGAAAAAAACAGTCACAGCAAATCTCTGACATAGATTAATGATGTGTGTGGTTTCTAGATATGCTGCCAAACACTGCTAACATTATACAGAAACCTTGTCTGTACCTATGATTGTCTGTACCTATGATTGTTTTTAGCACTGCACGGGTTCATGTTTTACTCGGCACACCTGAATAACTGATTATTGATCCTTTTGTGAGCTGATCATAATTAGCTGTGCACAGCTGCAGGTCGCTAATAGGAGCGAGAAACCAATGTTACCACCCTTGGAGCAACACATTGGTTATTTATGTTTTAGATGTAGCATTGCCATTCTTATTGTTGAGACTTTTATTATGAAGTTTAAATTTTTTTAAACTGTTCATCATCACTCTATACAAACTTTAAAATGCACACTTAATTTGGCCTCAAGGGGTTTTTGGTAAAGAAAATTGTTCAATATAGAACATGATTAAAGGGTCGTGAAAGGGTTTTTTGGCTTGATGGAGAACAGGGTTCTATAGAATCTTTTTGGAAAGGGTGTGTAAAAGAGTTACATACAGATGATATGACGTCACGTTGTCCTTTATTGATTTATTTGTTAAAGAATAGACTCAACACTGTGGATCAGTGGCTTAAATCCCAACCTCCATCTCTAAGTTGAGCATGTGTTTTTTGGTGACGTTGCTTTGAAAGGGGTCTTTGAAGATGGAAGCACACTTTTAGTTTTGCCTGTCTAATAATCAGCCTTCCTGACATCCATTCTCCTAGTCCTCAATAATGAAAGTACTTCTCTAGTATAGTCTATCTGGTACTCACACTCAATCAGTGGTAGAGTCTCATATTAAACACTCAGTATACGTTGACTTAGCACTTGATTACAAACACCTTTGACCTACTCATTTATGTAGTTATCTAATCAACCAATCATAGGGCAGTAGTGCAGTGCATAAAATCGTGAAGAAAGCTTGCGGGTTCATCAAACATCAGAATGGAGAAAATGTGATGTCAGTCATTTTGAGTATGGCGTGATTATTGTCAAATTGTGGTCCGTGTCTGTCAGCCAACAACCGAATGCTGAGGCTGCTGTGGGCACACGCTCCCCAAAATAGGAGAGTCTGCTCTGATGAATCTTGATAATGGCAGAATTTGGTACCAGTTGCATGACTTGCCTTGTGTTGAAAGTCCAGACTGGTGGAGATGTAATGGACGTTCTTGCATTGACCGTTTTCTTGCATCTGAGCAGTGCAGATTCATGAGCATGACGATGAGTTCAGTGTTTTCCAGTGGTCTTTCCAGTTGCTGCATCTGAATCCAATAGAAGACCTATGGGATGTGGTACAATAGAAGGTTTGCAGCCTGATGCTGCATCAAGAAACCATTGTAGATTTTTCAGGAACAATCATGTCAGACCAGAATATCAAAAAAAGGACTGTTTCCAGTGACTCGTGAAATGCGTGCCACAAACGGAGGCTGTTTTGGAAGCTGAAGGAGGCAGTACTCAGTACTGATACATTGTTCACAATGAAGTGCTCAGTGAGTGTTTTCTGAACCAACACCTGGCGGCCCACCTCTTGGTCAGCCATAACATTATCTAAAAGAGCTCATATACAGTATGTTATACCACCCCACCAGCACCAACAAAAGTCCCTCTTTGGCCCTGAATGGATCCTTACTCCTTTATTAGTATTCACTATACACAGATCAGCCAGAACATTATGACCACCTCACTGTTTCTACTCTCACTGTCCATTTTATCAGGTCCTCTACCATACAGGAACACATGGTAGTTCTATAATTACAGACAGTAGTCCATCTGTTTATCTGCATACTTTATTAGACTCCTTTCACCGATGGTCAGAACCCCACAGGACCACCACAGAGCAGGTATTATGTGAGTGGTGGGTCATTCTCAGCAGTGACAGTGACCTGTTGGAGGTGTTTTGGCTGTTCTGAGTGTATCAAGCAAACAAGGAAGCAGTCATAATGTTATGGCTGATTGGTGCTTGAGTTTAAAGCCTGCATCTTTATTGTAATTTTGCAATTTGAGTGTTGGAGTGAAATGCCGCCTAATCTCAGCTAGAAAACCTTAGAGCTACAGTATGTTAATTAATCAATTGGAGGTCCTCTCCTGATTTAGTGAAATAATAATTGAGGCTGCTAATTGCCATGACCAGTATGATGCTGCTTCATAATTACTGCATATGGTGTGCCCCAGTGGGAAGCAGTAGGCCCCCCTACCAATTAGACATACCCCAGTGCCTCCACAACTGACTCACTTGTGACAGCTAAGGAACGAGAGATGTTTCTTCACCAATGTTTTATGTTATTGGTGGGCCTGAGCATCTGAGCATCAAGCAGAGGCCAGTTCAGTTCCAGAACCCACTGTTAAAGGTTATGAAAGGTTATCAGGCCATTCTTTACAGCTTGATGCCGTTTTGATATTTGATTTTCTTTGGCCTAGTTCTTTTTGTGCACACACAAACTTATTTTCCATATAAACAGCTTTGCACATCATTTTCACAGATGTACACTACAGTTGTGAGCACAAGGGCAGAGGTAGGCATTTCAGGTCCAGCGAGTCAAAATCCACCTCAGAGGGATGTCCTCTTTAGAAGGTCTGTAAACACATTTTTACTAGGATACTCAACAAAACAAGTCATTTACCCTTGTGCAGAGGTCGACATTCCAGGTCTAGAGAGTGGGGTGGATGGATGGATGGATGGAAACATTTTTAAACATTTTTGCGGTGTGCGTTGTGGCTGGGCAGTATCGACATTTATATCTATATTGGGATATAAACTATATAGCTTGATATGGGTTGAGACAATGTCATTAATATCGAGCTTCAAAGTTTTTAACAGTCTATTTCTA
The DNA here is from genome assembly GCA_034509495.1 of Acestrorhynchus altus. Classification (NCBI taxonomy): domain Eukaryota; kingdom Metazoa; phylum Chordata; class Actinopteri; order Characiformes; family Acestrorhynchidae; genus Acestrorhynchus; species Acestrorhynchus altus. The sequence goes on along the minus strand of CM067503.1, from coordinate 37,365,946 downwards.
CTCCTTTGCTCTGCTCTGCCCTCTGCTCTTAGCTCCTCCTCTCCTCTGCTCCCCTCTGTGCCTGCGTTCTCACATACACACTATGGAATATGTTTAATATGCTTAAATGCAGTGATTTCATGGTGTTCTAATTGTTTCACGTTGTATTTTTCACCATTCAGCTAATATACTGTATATGTTTTAGTCCATATAGCCCAGCTCATGTGTGCAGACTTTTGCATATTACCATATGTATTTTTATTGCACTGCAGTTACCAGTTTTCTTTGTTTCAGATGTTATTAATGTATCTTTGCCTTCGTGTGTGGCTTATTTCAAACACGATTTTCCTTCTTTCTTTAGGCCAACCTTACTAAGAGAACAGCACTACCAATATCTCAAGAAAGGTTTACGCCATCTTTCAGATGCATATGAGGTAAGCAATGTTTAGGAGGTTCCTACAGGTGAAATAATAATGATGTAAATTGATAATGAAGTGATTTTGATTAGTAACGGATTATCCTATTCTCCCAGTAGCAAGCTAGTTCATTAATACAATTGAATGTACTGGTCTTTTGCTTTGTGTTCAGTTGACCAGTATTGTTGTTGCTACATAACAAAATGCTTAAAAGCAGAGAGCTTCAGTGGGTAAAGTTAATAAGCAGAAAGAACCATTTGTGTAATACAAGGGTGTCCAATCTTATCCGCAAAGGGCCGGTGTGACTGCAGGCTTTCATTCTAAACATCCACTTGGGACACCTGATCTCACTTATTAAATCAACAGGCCAGTTTTCAAACATCTGACCCATTTGGCTGGAATGAAAACCTGCAGCCACACCGGCCCTTTGTGAATAAGATTGGACACCCCTGGTGCAATAGGGGTGTGAGCGTACATGATTTTAATTTCTTGAGTAAAATGGTTCTTTAACTATTTAAATGTACTGAACTCTCCAACATTTCTTTTACCAACATTGTTCTAATAGAAACAAACCTGGGTCTTCTATGACATGGCTCAAAGAACCTTCTGAATCTGGATCTTAATTTACGTTTGTTAGTGTAGTCCCTGACATCACAGTCCAGTAATTGTGTGTGTGTCGGGTTGTGTGTGTTATTGTTGACCATGTGTGTTGTATGTTGTTAGTGTTTGGATGCCAGTCGGCCTTGGCTCTGTTACTGGATCCTGCACAGTCTGGAGCTGCTGGAGGAGTCTGTGCCTGCTGCGGTGGCATCAGAGTAAGTAAAAGCACTCTTCCTATCTTTCTCTCTGCTCCAGTCACTCTCCTTCTGCCATACTGGCCCCACCCTCAGCCTTTTCCATTCTTTGAATTGGCCCACTATTATATGGCGGCCATTAAGTCAGACACGTGTTAGTGATGCACTCCTCTTGTGTCCAGGCAGTCTGTAGTATAGAATTACATTTTTACCATCGTCAGACTGTCAGTGTTTTCAGTGTCACTGTAGCAACAGGCTAGGAAGCCTCATGACTGCAGGGCAGGAAAGTATTTCTTTGTGGTTCTATGACACTCTCAGTTATAAACTTAAAAATGACAAGACATAATAACACGGCTTGATTATCAGATCAAGTGAACAAATACCATATTTTCCGGACTATAAACCGCACTGGAATACAAGCCGCATGGTTTAAAGCATGGAAAATAAGTGGCAGCTTATAGTCCAGAAAATACGGTACTTGAATGAATTCTGAAACCTGAGTGAATAACCCTGCCTATTCTACAGTATTGTGTACACCAGGAAAATACGCATTCTCCTTTGATGTGATGTATAATGCACTTCTCCCAACTTCCAGTGTGTGTCAGTTCCTGGCCCGGTGTCAGAGCCCAACAGGTGGCTTCGCTGGAGGTCCAGGACAGCATGCTCATCTAGCACCCACCTACGCTGCTGTAAACGCCCTGTGCATCCTGGGCACGGAGGAGGCTTACAACGTCATAAACAGGTTTCACAGCCACTGCCTTGCTCTCTGCACTCTATCAGCATGCTCATCTGCTGCGTTGATCTCAGAGCCATAGTGACCTGTATCCGTGCTCCCCTTCCCCCACCAGAGAGAAGCTCCTGGACTTCCTGTACTCCGTGAAGCAGCCAGATGGTTCCTTTGTGATGCATGTGGGTGGGGAGGTGGACGTCAGGTGAGTTTCATTGCCATGGTTTCAGCATGGGCCTGCAAGTGTAAATACAGGCTTCAGCTCAGCAGAAGTCACTGGCTTATTCTCCCGGGGCTGATTCAACAAAGCACAGACACGCATTAAAGAGAAGCCTTTTACTGACCGTTTCAGTACAACATGCTTTTACTAATCTATTGTAAGATGACAGAAAAGTGCTTCAGTCATCAAGAACACCGTTTTCATTTGCATTTTTGTAAATATTTATGAAATATATTCAATTTAACTACAAAGGCAAAAAGACACTAATTAAACATTGCTTAATATCACTGTACTAATGTATTTTATCCTCTATGTTTTTATCTTTTTTTCTAAATTATAAAGCAGAACATTGAGTTTTAAAGTTCAAATGTCAAAAACAATAAAATGAAGCCCTCATTAATCTACTTAATTATACAAATTTTGCATTCAAAATCCGAACACTGCCTGGGTAAAATGAAACTGGATGTGTTTAAAGTTATACAAATGTTAATTAAACTGGACCCCTCTTACAAGCTGTGTTGGTTTGATGAGAATTGTTTTTAGACTGCAAATGTTTTCCTTCTACATCTTAATTCAGATCATTACTAACAAACTATTGCATGAATAAAAACAAATCTACATAATATTCAAATGATTAAATATTGCTCATCTGTTCCTCTGCCATACAGGAGTGCCTACTGTGCTGCATCTGTGGCTTCACTCACCAACATCACCACCTCAACACTGTTTGAAGGAACCCACAATTGGATCATCAGGTTTTGAGACCTTTTCTCAGCTGGGTGCAGTTGAAAGATTGCTTTTGGAAGATTATATGTTCTGTGTAATTTACACACTCCCTCACTGAGCACTTTATTAGGAACACCTGTACACCACCTCAATTATGCACTTATCTAATTAGCCATGTTGCTGTAGTGCAGCGTATGAAGTCATGCAGACACGGACCACCAGCTTTAAGTAATGTTCACATCCATTATTGGAATGGAGAAAATAGGATCTCTGTGATTTGGAGTGTCAAATGAGCTGGTTTGAATATTTCTAGAGCTGCTGATCTCCTGGGATTCTCAGTACAGCAGTCTGTAGAGATTCCTCAGGGAAACATCCAGTGAGCAGCAGTCTTCTGTCTTGTTAATAAGAGAGGTCAGTTGGGAATGGTGAGGCTGGTTGGAGCTGACAGAACTATTACAGTAACTTATACACTGTTCACCAGACCATTTCTGTTTTTATTTCTGTCAGCTTAGAAATGAGGCTGCTGTGGGCACAGACTCACCACAATTGAACAGTAAAAGAATGGAAAAACAGTTTGGTCTCATAAATGAATGATTTCTGCTGAGATGCAGATGGTAGGGTCAGAATTTGGCATGTCATGAGAGCAACTGGTCCAGTGGTGTAATAGTGTGGGGCATGTTGTCTTGGAATCACTTGAATGCCACAGCTTTCTGTTGCTGGTTAAATAATATTTTAATAGTAAAGTGGTTGGTGAGTGTATATAAAACCGAATGTTTATATAATGATTTATTTCAGAATTTGTAACAATGAGTTCTTTTATAAAATTGTAGATGATTCTACAATGACGACATGAAATTGTGTGGTTGTATTCTTCCAGCTGTCAGAATTGGGAAGGTGGTTTGGGTGGGATGCCTGGCTTGGAGGCTCATGGTGGATACACGTTCTGTGGCACAGCAGCTCTTGTTATCTTGGGAAAGGAGCACATGCTGGACCTCAAGGCTTTATTAGTAAGTGCACCTCCTGTTGTGATTTTGCCTCTGTTTGACTGTTTTCTCATAGTTCCGTCAAATGAAATCTGAGTCAGTTTGAAATATTCCAGTATCCACACTGATCCTGATTCCTGATTTTTACAGTACATTTTTTTATTAAAGCTAAGGAGGGTGTGGCTTGAATCAAAAATGAGTATGAGGTGCTGGATGACAGTCTAATTGGTTATGAATAATTTGAGGAGAAATTAGGAGAAATTCATTAATTAAGGGAAAAATCATTCAGTCAAGCAATCCGCAGTCTAAATTCTAGAACAAGCATACTCTGAGTCTCTTCAAAGCTGGTAAGATGGACTGCTTAGGTACTCATACTTGGTATTGAGTGAACCAAGCCATGCTACACATCTACCCATCGACTGGCTGTTTCCTGGTCCCCGTTGCATGATTACTAATATTTACTGGTAAATAGAAAAAGAAATTGGAAGCTATTGGGCCAAAAATTGGAATTGCAGTCACCATTAAAAACAAAATGGCCTTTGTTCACACTGCTGTACTGATGTTTCCCCCCCAAATTTGGAAGTGTCAGTTACTCAACCCCGTTAGAACTCTTCCCCCTATCAATCATATACAATGCTCTTGATACTAGGAGGGTAAAGACAAGCACGTGCTGCCATTAAATCTTTGCTGGGCAGCTACACTCTGAGGAAAGAGCCAATTCAATGGCTAACATATGACCGTGCCAACAAGCATTACACTGGGTGTGATGTGGGGAGAGAACGCCAGAGAATTGCTGAGCCACTTGAGTGTTTGGCATTTCCATTACATGCACAACATTATTACCCAAAACCATTCCCAGTTTCAATTCCAAAACAGTTTCAATTCCCTGTCTATGCAGAAACGTGCACTTCTATAGACCTTGTGCAAGATTCTACACATTAGCATTACATGTGATTTGGAACTGGCTCTGAAAATCTGCAAAAAATTGTAAAAAGCTTAATGTAATAATATAAATCTAAATATTTAAGATTACATTGCTATACATATATGAATTATAATGCACATTTAATTTTGGGGTCAGAAATGACAACGAAGAGATGTGAGCACAGAAATTCCATATCAGTGCAGCTGTGTAAAGTTCTCATGACTGGTTTCTTGGGGGAATTGGAGAAACCCTTGCAATTGTATATTATTCCAGTGCCATTTGTCATCATACTGGAAGACGAATGAAGTGAACACTGATGTCAGCTACCCAAAATGTCATAGACTGATGTCTCTCAGGGCAAAAAAAATCATATTGAGCCTTACGTTGCTTATTTTCTTCAGGAAAATTGGAGGCAGTGAGGTTTCGTATCATATATTACACTTCTAACCACAGCGTAATATAATGTGGCCACAAGAAGTGTGTTAACAGACTTCTTCATATTTAAACACTTGTGTTCCCGAATCGCTCCCGAAGCAGTATTATTAGTTATTGTTATTATTATTATTGGTATTGTTTAAAATCCTACTCTCTCACCTAATAGAAGTTCTGCATTCAGCGTGCTGGGTCCTTTTGGATTGGAAACATTTCTTTTGTTTGATCCTATATGCAGTAATACTGTTTTATTGAGCAAATGAGAGAAGTTACCTGCTATGGCTGATAGCTGTGTCTTGGTAATTTATTGAAAACAGAAACAAATTAATTGCAAATTAGAAATGATGCAGGTAGGATTTGGTTAGTATTTTCTTCAGAAGTGCTTTTACTGATCTAAAGTAGCCGGGGGGGCTTATGCCTAATGACCGACTTCTTGAAGTGAGCTAAAGTGAAGGCACAACACTGTTTTCTCTTTCACTCCTCAGCGCTGGGTCACCAGCAGGCAGATGCGCTTTGAGGGCGGGTTCCAGGGCCGCTGTAATAAACTAGTGGATGGCTGTTATTCCTTCTGGCAGGCTGGTCTTCTGCCGTTGCTACACAGAGCTCTCTTTAAAGATGGTAAGACTATCCTGCTGTGACGGTGTCTATGTTTACTAGCACATAGAACAACACATTAGACAACAAAAAAGGGTGAGCATATCGCCGTAAGCAGCTTAGCTGCTTAACAGTAACTGAAAATATACTCTTCCTATAGTTGTTGGGGTCTCATGCCATGAATTCATATTTATATGAATTCTCTGAAACCCCCAGTGGGAATAATGTTCCTGATGTGCAGCAAAGCATCCCTCCACCATGCTTCAAAGATGATAAATGGTTCCTATTTTGAAAAGCAGCACTAGGTTTTTAGTGAGTGTAATGGTGCCCATATTTGCCAAAAACCTCCACGTCATAGCTGTATTATATTTTGTCCATCTCATGTAGCCCTTTTCTGTTATGTCATTCACACTGAAATTCTTAAACTAAACTACATCAGAAGTGTTAATATACACCACCAGGTGAGCGAGTGGGAGAAAACCACAGCTTGGGAACAATACACTATTCATTTTCCCCAGCAATCAAGCAGCCGTCGCTCCATAATAAAGCATCTTTTTTTGAAACCTGTAATTTCCCACCATTTCAGCAGTTCTGAGCAGGTAGTAGAGCTCTGGAAGTCCTTAGAACTCCTCAGGAGGATCATCAGGTGTTTCTTGGTGAACTTGTGTTTAACAGTGCTGTTTCCCCATTGATCCCATTTTTGTTCGGTGTTTTTCTGATGGTTGGGTCATGAACAATGACCTTAGCTGTGTTCTAATATCTTTTCACAATTGAAGATTGCATAAAAATACACTGTATCACAACACTCTTAACTGATTTATCAATGGTTGAACTAGTTTACCGTTTAATAATGAAAATGTGGCAAACATGTTTTATTTCCACTAAAATCCTGTCAGTGATTTGATCAAATTCTGGTCATAAAATGTAATTTCGAGTGAAAAATTAGAATCTCTTAGAATTTCTTGATTTGTCAATGAGTAGCAAGAGAGAAATACATTACAACAAGGTTTCACCACTTTGGAAACTACGGTGACAGTAACAGTGTTTAAGGTCCAGTTTATATTTAATATGTTCTAAATCATTTTGTGTTGATGTGTTGTTTTCAGGTTTGCTTTATGAATAAGTGTGAGAGTGGAAATGCATTAATTCAGAATTAAATTTTCTGTGATTAAGTGATTTTAAATATTTAACACCGTTATAGGGAAACGGGGCAGATCTAAGTACCTCATGTTGTCCTGAGTTGTTCACAATAATGATGTGCTGCTGTTTGTAGGTGACATGACACTAAGTCTGAGCCACTGGATGTTTGAGCAGCATGCTCTGCAGGAATACATCCTGCTCTGCTGCCAGAACCCTGCAGGCGGACTGTTGGACAAACCCGGCAAGTAAGTGTTGCATTAGCAGTTTCTGCGTTTAGCACAAACAAACACACACACGAGCAATTTAAAGTGGAAGTTATTCTGATTTCTTTATTTTCAATTGGAAAGATTAGTTTTATCTTAATAGGGAGGAACAACATAGTCCAAAACAAAGGTTCACAGGTCAAAATTCACAGTATATATATTTTGATATTCCTTTATAAATAATAAAGCACATTCAGGTTGTTTATTTATTTGATTTGGATTATATGTCATGTATTTTATACAACTCCTCAATCTAATCATTACAAATAACTTTCAGTTAGTAATTTTCTGACATAAAAATGGGAAAAATAAAATTGCAGGTGCAATTTTTTTATCAAAACATGGTAAAATCCATACAAATAGTTAAATTCGGTTAATATCTACATCTCTAATGGGCACACGAGAATCTCCTGAATATAACAATATCTGGTATGTTTTGGTGGATAAAAGTATGTCAAGCTATGAAAACGTCCTGCAGAATTAGCCGAGGGATCTAAAGGTAACTTATGGGTTGTTTAGATACTAAAGGAGACACAGAGAAAGTAGAATCTTTTTAATAATATTATGTTCAAATGTTCTGTAAATATGTAGAATAATCTCATGTCCTCTTTCTCTGATTTCAAAATGACAAATATTATATGGTTTGATTAGATTTAAGATGATCTCACTTGCCGAGACATTTCTTGTCCTGAACATTTCATCGAGAATTTTTAATAAGAAGTAAAAGAACGACAGCTATAAACTACATGGCCAAACGTATTGGGACATCTGCTTCTGAAATCAACTGTATTTAGAAGGGTTTCCTGCTTTTCTTAGAGTAACCGTCTCTCTTGTCCAGGGAAAGTTTTCTACTAGATTTTGGAACATTGCTGTGAGGATTTGCTTGCATTCAGCAACAAGAGCATTAGTGGGGTTCAGGATGTGTTGGGTGATTAATTTCCTCAACTCCTCCTGCACCGTCAGTGCTGGGTAGTATATACCCATGTAGCCTGGAACTGCCATTAGTCCCATTCTTTAGGCAGTACTTCCCTACTTCAGGGACTAGACAAGCTATGTCTGTGTCAGCAGTCCATCCTGTGTCTGAATATCTGTCAGCAATCCATGCACCTTATAGAAGCTGAATGAATTCATTAGAAGGGGTGTCCACAAACATTTGGACATTAGTGTGATTCTGCGTGTAATCAGTTGGAACACTGTGTTCACAGGTCCAGGGACTTCTACCACACCTGCTACTGTCTGAGTGGTCTCTCAGTAGCACAGCACTTCGGAAACAAAGATCTCCACCACGAGCTGGTCCTCGGGAAAGAGGAGAACAGATTGGTAAGCTGTACATGCTGCACAGTAAAGGTGCTTCAAATAGCTTATGCCAGGAGTAGGTAGCCCTGGTGATGGAGTGCTACATTCCTGCTGGAAGCTGGTACTCCAGGACCAGGGTTGCCTTAGCTTGGCATGTCAGAACCGTTTATCAAGTCCTTGAAGAAACATATTTGTAAAAGAGATGTAAGTGTGAAGAATCTTCACATGAAATCGAGGTTCTTTACCAACTGAGAAGTTCCTGAAGTGTTACAAATGTGGCTCTCTGCCTGAGAACAAACATTTTAGGTTCTTCAAAGCACCTTTTAAGCGTGCATAGTGCACATATCAGTTTCTAGCATCATAACTGGTATTCCTTTAACATGAGGACAGAAATGCATGTTGGCATCCCACTGAAAATAGTGTGCTTGTGAAGATGGTGTCCTGAGACTGTTTAGAAACTGTACTAATAACAGTGATAAGTAGTATAGTGTGTATTACTGCTGTTTGAACTACACATTCAGAGGTAGTGTGCAGTTAGAATATGGGTGAAGGAAATTAGTTGGGCCCTACATGTGACCCCAAAGAGTAGGTGCAGGATTGTAACTGTGCATGATTTCATTCTGCCATGTTTAATAGGGGGATGTTAAGCTATATCCTGAGACTGTGCTGCAACCAGTTGTAATACCTTCCTTCCTCATTGCAAATTCTTCTTTCTGCATTTAGGCACCAACTCACCCAGTGTACAACATCTGCCCGGAGAAGGTCGCTCAAGCCATCCACTATTTCCACCAGCTGCCAATCCCCACACACAATGGATCAACAGCATGTTCTAATGACCAGTTGTAGTTAGTCCTTAATGGAAATCAGTCAGTTGTTGTCTGGGCTACAAGCAGGAACCTGGTGTGTTGATGCTGTAGTCAAAACCTGTGCTGGTAATAATTGCAGATTTCTCAAAGGGGCAGAGTTACTGAAGCTGTTAGCCTGTGCGAATGACTTTTGCTCACTGAAACTCAGTATTGTGGTCATTGCTTTAGAAAGGGGTTTTCAAACACCCATTTTTGATGCTGCACTTGCTTAGCCCGTATAATGTTATGGTTTTAGTGATGTATGGTGGTGGTCAGACTGGGCTGAAGAAATAAAGGCTTGAACAGTGTTCTCTTGCTTTTGTCTGAATGCTCTCGTTTATGGTTCATTTATCTTTACCTGTGATTTTCTGAGCAGTAAGAGTTATTTATGCAATTTCATGAAAAGCTTCCAAAATCTTTGCACTTAGATTATTCTTAAAAGGAATCATGATTACCACCTCAAACACTCTCCATCCATTTAGTTTTCTCCATGGTTGAACCCTGTAGCTCTCTGTACACTGTGTAAACATTTCTGGATGAATGGACCAATAGAAATGCTCTACAATTACTATTCAATTACTTTTCACATTAACTTCCATTCAATTTGAAGAGTATTTTTTTACCTTCTCCTGTAAAGTTGCCATTTTGGAGACACCCGTTTTCCTCGCACAGCAACAATATCCACATAACAATGTTCAGTTTTATTTATTTCCATTTTTTTCTCCTCTTAATGTAACAATAGGTAAAAAGCCAAGGGTGTGAATACTTTCACAAGGCACTGTATATACCTTTTAATATAGGGACTGTCTGTTGAATGAAATTAACAAATTAATCTGTGATTATTCATTTCCTAAGAATTAAACTTTTAATAATAGGTATTTAAATAAACAAAAATGTAAGATCAACAAATTAGAATTATTTATTATGTGTTAATTGAATTATTCTTAATCCTGTTACAATTGTTTTGTGAATTACAGTCCCTTTATATGCTGAAAAAGTGTTCTTTATCCCCGTACGACGAAGCGCAGACACAGAAGCTGTAAGAGGGTAAGAGTTAGGACATTTCATTGTAATTAGAATTAAGTTTGAGCAGAATCAGTTAAACGTCTCTCGATATGGCAATATATGATACAGCACGTTGGAAACCTTAATGTTAATGTAACAGTATTTAATTGTAAAACCAAAAACAGCATAATGTGTATTTAAACGGTGACCTTTAATGGCAAACTTTCTATAGCATAATTTAAATAAGACCCTCCAGAAACCAAACCTTTCCCACAGAAACCCACTTCTGTTGTTTTGTATATCGTAGACAGATGGTAACCTGCATAACAGATGCAATATTCATTTTGTGTATCTTGTACAAAATAGCAATATTTACCATATCACCCAACCCTATTTAAAATCTACTTTCTGAACTCAGCAGTACAGAGACTGCTGAGAACATCACTCTCCTCAGTTATAGAGGGGGATTGGGGCAAAACTTGGTAAAATGCTTAACACATCAAAATCGACAGTTTCCACATCAATCAGAAGCATTAACACGTTACTTTATATAGCACTAATTTAACACCGAATCCATATTTTATGCTTAAGGTGAAGGGATGAGGAAAGCATTTAATTTAGGACATTTTATGGTCACACATTATTGGGCCTAAAGAACTTCAAGCAGTATAATTTGTATTTTTTCATTTAATAAGCATGCTCAAATAACTGGACTGTTATCTGAGTAACACTGACTGCAGAAGTAAATTATGTAAAAAGCTTAAATTTACAATAGTGCATTAAATACAATTGGGTTGTGACAAAGTGACGGTCCTCTGGTTTTGTTTAAATAACCAAGACCAACCAGTATAATTAAATAACCCAGCAGCCAGAAGAAGTCACACACTTTTAGTAAAGGATAAAATATTTATTTATAGTCTCATAGTAAAGGTAGGCCTCAACTTGCAAGACAATTGTTGGCAGTATGTACGACATACCAGTAATTTCCATGGAATGGAATCAGACAAAGACCTATTTAGTATGTACTATGTACTAAGAGGAACATCTGTGATGAACAATATACTTGCATCTCCTAGACACGCGACATTTAGAGGACAGAGCAGGGCTTATGTTAAATTTCAGCGAGGACTTACATAGTGTATGATCCTGTGAATTCAACACTTTGTTCACAATGAAAAACAGGCTTTTCTTGACATTCTCTGTCATAACAGGGGAAAACAACATTTACCAAATTCTATTCCCAAAAATTGCAAGAAACATACAAACTGCAGTACATATTTTAAGGACGGCATGACATAAATGCACACCGAATGCATTCCTTTATAAAAACAAATTCTCCGCCAGCTACATTTCTTCCCTAGATCAAGCTAAAATAACAACTCTGGGAACTTTCTCAAACACTACATTTTTTTTAATCTATTTGATTGCTCTGTGGGGGAGGGGTTACTTAATTCATTATTAACTGCATTGAAGTAGGTTCACATTCTTGTGTGGAAAAGTACAAATATTTAGAAAGGTTAACAAGTCCATTGAAATAATTATTCTAGAGTGAACGCAAGTACTAAACAGGTTCTTTAACATACTTAACAAGAGAATAACAAAAAACATTTTAGCAGTGCTTGGAGCTGTACACCTCATTTGCCCTTCTGGGATCCTACTGAAGGGGTTACACCCGAGGGCACAGGAAAAGTGTAGAGTCCTTACATCAAAAAGCTGCCTTATTTGGGGGTTGGGTTGTTGTTTGTTGCTGCCAAGATGTGGGTGCCAGGATATAAGACAAATGGAGAGAGTTGAGGTGGGAGGCCACTCCAGGGAGAGAAAGACATGAGCTGTGTTTTGCCTTTCTGAAGCGAGTCCTCCTAAACTAGTCAGCATCCCTCCTTTGCCCTGGCCCAGCATCATGGAGGATTCTGCAAACGTAAATTCGGAGGTTGTGGAGTCTCTGCTTGGTGCAGAATGAGGAGGAGGGAGCCTAGGAAGCAGAAGAGGTGGAGGAAGATTAAAATCACTGCACAGGGCAATGCAGAGATCCTCCACTCTCCAACCTAGGAGATCTTGGAAGAGCCTGAGGAATGTGCTCTTAGCTGGCCTCCAAGCGGAGCTTTTTCCGAGTGGGCGGCTCCTCAGGCTCAGACTCAGAGCTGGAGTCGGAGCCTCCGTCAAAGGCTGACACTGCGCTACCCTTTGGGTTGGTGTACAGGCTGCTGTCTGAGGAAGAGTAGTTGGACTGTAGCTGCGTGGTCCCCTTGACCTTCTCCAGAGCACGAACTGTGAAGAGAGAAAAACAAGAGAGCTCAGTACCAAACCAAATCAGCATGAAGACGATACAACTCAACCATCCCACTAAAACATTCAAGCAGAACTATTCGGTCCTAGATTTTGTAACTCAGGGCACTTTTCCAATGCATGGCATCGACCCCAATTGACTCTGCTTGCTTTTTGGTACCTGGTTCTTTTTTCACAACTACAGCTCCCCCCAAAATGTAGCTGGTGATTTTGCAAACCACTGAGGCAATGGGTTATATATGTTTATAGATCCTAAAACATATCTGAATATAGCTTATTTAAAGGCTTTAACAGTAAGTCTGTTTTCATTATTGCACTGTTAACAAGCTAACTTAGCTTTCTCCTACATGTCCCATTATATCCTGTTTTTAGAACAAAAATAATGTTACTGTGTAAAAAATTGTAACCCTTTAAAGGCTGAACCATCAAATAATATATACATTAATAAATATTTAAAACCAGTGTTTATTTGATCTGAACAATTTTTTAATAGTTTGAATGTTTGACTTTTGTATTATTGATTCACTTTGCACAGCAGTTATGTTTTTAAAAACGAAATCTCAATTTGTTCAACTGCATAATCTAAGTTACCTTAGATAGGTTTATAAACCCTTCCGTGTGCAGTGCATGGATAATCTACCAGGGAGGGAAAAAATACATTTGATTTTAGTTCTGACTTATTCATTATTGTTTAAATTTAGACATTGTTTAATAATTATTTTAGATCATTATCATACATGTTTCAGAGTCTTTTAAGGAAAAAATTGAACTGCCCACTCTGCAATATGATCGCACCTTTAACAGCATGTACACAATAGCAGAGTGCAGTAATGGTACTGGATGTCTACATTGTGTCTCACAGAATGATTACTCTCTCTGGCCAATCAGTGCACTGCAAGGCTTATCTTTTTGCCTCGCTTGGAACCACAAATGAGCAGGTACGAAAATATCCAGGTCCAGGTAGCAGCTGCCAAATTTAAATGGAAAAGTTAATAGAGTAGTGTAGGTACCATGCAGTAGAGAAGAGCCATCAGTTTAAGTGTAGATATAACAGATTTGCCACAAAGAAGTTAAATTTGGCGTGTAGGACAGGGAACTTGCCCCACCTTTAAACAGTGTAGAGTAGGATCCAAAGCCTGGTATTAAAAATCCCAATTTTATCATTAACTCAGGACTGTACATTTGATATAAATCACTACACTGAAAAGTTCCACAGCAATGCTGAGTTTAATAAGGTTCCTTCAGTGTGGTATGCTCCTGCTGATCACTCTTCAAAAGTTGTGGTGCACAGTGGAACTGCAGATTTGGAAATGTGCTTTGCAGAGGACCTGGACTGTTAGTCACAGATACAGAGGAAAATCTCAAATTGGTTTTCATTTACCAGCATTCCAAAATATCTATCCACGTGAATTTTGCCTTTCTGAGCAGATGTCTGGTGCATAGTTTGGCACAGTACACTGAGCATATGGCCACGTGGTCTGGGGGTGATGGAACTCGGCTCAGTGAGCCTAACGCTACCCACCTTGCTGCTCCAGCAGAGCGTTCTGCCTTTTCAGGTCGTCGATGTCCTGCTGGTGTGTGTGGTTTTTCCGTCGCATGTACTGGATGTACTCTGTAGCTTTGTCTAGGATTTGAGCTCGAGATGCCTGTTTGATAGATTGCTGTCAGCTGAACTCTGAATTAAGCTATTTTATGAAAACAAAAACAACAGTCTGAAAAAGTCGTCTGATTTTAAACTGATTTCTCACAATTCTCAGTAACTGCACAGCTCCTTATGAAACCATTTAGACTTGTCAGAAATGGAAAGGATAGGGGTTAAAATAATGTTAAGTGTTATTGATGAAGCCCAGAAAAGCTTATTTCATCTCCAGGTCAAAACATGACACGTCAATGCCAGACACGTCAAAAGAAGCGGCAGTGGAATTTATCCAGAACAACAATTAGGCCTGTGTTTGGGATCAGTCAGTCTGGACTTCACTCTGCTCTTCACTCAGTTCTTGTTCTAACCTGCAACTGCCAAACAGGATCATTTAACTATCTCATGTTCATATTCAAATCATAACTGACACTTTCCATCAGACTAGGAAATACATAAAAATTAAGACAAACACATACAATGACAAAGAACCTTTATGAGCCACTTTGGCTCATATTTCTTTACCAGTGATGTTTACCAACCTTTTCCCCCTGTAAGGCCGGTACGGAATCCCGGAGGCTGTGAAAGCTGTCTTTGATGTGGTCCCTACGTTTGCGTTCCAGCGCATTGTGGTGTGCCCGTTTGTCTGCCTGCAATGAGAGAGTCACAGGGGGCTTCACAGGAGCACTACTAGCCACAAATTCTCCATTACTGATGGACAATGCTTTCTCTAGGGGTCACATATGGATGTTAAGGGGCTGCAAACTCATCTCTTCCCTTTCTCAAAGTATAAGTTTGCAGTTCCAGTTCTCTTCTTTCTTTCTGAGGCCATGACAGCTGAATATAAGTGATGCTTACATGGAAAACTAAATTGTTCAATTTTGCAAACCATGTACATTTTTAACTATCTGTCTGTCATTTACCTGCTTCTCTGCTTTTGTTTAAAGGATCATCATTCATTCATTTTATGACAAAACAGGAAAGAAAATATGCTGTAATGAACCCTGAGAAACATCTCCATTAAGCTCAGTTTAGCTATTCCTCGACTCCAGCATGAAGGAAACAATATGGCTACCACAATCAATTGTGACGAGGCTTGGTCAGGGTGTACTACCTACAGCCACAGCTGCAGAACTCGTTTCATATACAGTGACTCATTAACAGATGTAAAAATGTGACTGCTAGTGATCCACACATACAAAAGCTCCACTGAACACCAATGATTATGAGATACTAACAGTAGGGAGTGGACCTTAACGGGCAAATCATGAGTCAACATGGCTGGAATGTGTACATCTTGTTTAATTCATAGACTGATACTATTTAGTGGGGTCATGTGAGGACTGTTTAATGTGTCAGACATTTTAATCTAGTATCTTAACAGCCAGTGTAGCCGTTTTTATTTTCTGTGGTGGTAACAGCAAATTTGTGGTTAATTCTTAATCATACTTTTGGTACTGCTTTTCCATACAACACCCTTTATGTATTTCATGGAAGTAACCAGAAAGTAACAATTAAGACAAGAAACAGTAGGCCACAACCAGACCACAGCTATGTAGAATTCTCTAAAGCATATTTCATGTCTAATAGATTTTACAGGCCTTTTGTCGTGTGTGTGTGTGTGTGTGTGTGTGTGTGTGTGTGTGTGTGTGATTTTTTGTAGGCTACTTTCAGGACCCACGTTATCAATTTTCGCCAATCTCACCCTTTCCTGAGCATCGCAGACCAAAGAAAAACCCTGATGGTGGTATCAGCTTTACTGATGTTGGTATTGAACATAAAGTAATGAACAGTTAACAAGGGGGAAAATACAGCTGCCAAAGGTAACCTTTAACCTGCTTCAACACTTCACATCTTTCTGTTCCACGTTAACTGGCCCTGCATGTGCAGTCTACCAAAAACGCCTGTTTGTCTGTCTACGAACAATATTATATTTTTTCAAGGAACTGAAAAAAAACGTGTTCATTGTTCAGAGAATTCTGACTACAGTAGTGATGTAATGATTCAGGGTGAGCTGAATTTTCCTCAACACCATTATAAAAATGGATGTTTATGTTTCACTACGTTTTGTTTGGTGTCTTCAATAAAGACATGAAGGACACTAAACATGATGGACAGCACATTTATATTTGGTATGAGTTACTTTGTGGTCTCAGTATTTGAGTTCTTTGAAATGGCCTTTTTTTTTTTTTTTAGAAAAGATAAAAGTAATCTACTTTTCACATAACATTTTAAATACAAGAAATGCAACAAGCAAGATGATACTTATTTTCTAGTTTTCATGGAACTTTGTTTACATTATTAAAAAAATAAAAAAACGCACACCAAAAATAATCGTTCATTAATCACAATCAAGGCACAATGTTCAATTAATTGTGATACTGATATGAGGTCACATCATGCAACTGTATCCCAATTCTTTTATTTAGTATATTATACTACTACCACACTACTATATAATACACATGCTATTTACTATTGTTAATCTTTTATCTCATGTTACTTATTAGACGTCAATGTGTTTGTAGGTAAATTATAAACGTTAAATGGTGTACTATACTGTATATTGTATTACTAATTTTGTTACACTCTTCTCAATAATTGGTCATTTATTCGAAGTTTATTAGAACTTCTGATATTCTTTCAATATATCAAAATGAAGGAGCTCTGACCTAGTAGTAAAGATGAGAGCATAAACAGAAAAGGCCATTTCCACAAGAAAGAAATTACATTACAACCCAAATTCATGCTTGACAACTCCTTAAGACAATTAATGATTTTCCAACAATTAATTTAGACAGTCAAAATTTTAAGTAACTGCAGTAAATTTCCTTTACCCCACACAGATCAAAAATCCTTTATATGAAAACAACTCATTAAGATTGGCTGAGAAACATTAAAAAAAGCTCTCTCCCATTTACTTTTTACTTTTTTATTTGTTTGAAAGCCAGTCTTGATTGGATCAACAAAAGCATTGATGCATAATAGCAGTGGAATATATTTACTATTTAGCAAGTGAAAATGCTGATCTTCCATGCATCTGAACATCCCCTTAAAAGAAGCATTTAAAAAAAAATTTAAAAAAAGACTGACATCGCATGTACACATAATTGTACTGTTCCTGGCCTGTCCTTCTCAAACACCAATATCCATCACATATAATATTGTAACAAAGCCTGCTAAAGTATCTGAACTTGCTTATGACAACAGGAAAGTCTAAAAAAAAAAACAAAAACATGCACCTCAGCACAAAAGAGAGATGTCCTTGTTTGAAAACATGAAAGTCAATTTGGAAACAACCCAGACATCTTGACTCCAATCTTATTCAGCGACTCCTCAAAGCTAGTCATAAACCTGCACCTCTGCTGGAACTACCACTATTTAGACTGAACTGCCAGCAAACAGCCTTAGAATAACAATAGCAGCTTTTTGTACTGAACAGACAAATACATTTTTAGGGGTTTTAGCAATAATAGAAGAAAAACCTCCCAAATATATGACTATCAGAGGACATTTAAACTGACATTAAAATTGAATGAAGTCATGCTCCCTGATGGTACTCTATGCTAAAGTTTTGGCCAACAAACCAGACAGAGCTCGTTTTGATTGAACACCTATGACTCACAAAACACTTTCCAGGAAAAAGGTTTTTGTTTATTTTTGTCTTTCAGGGGAAGTGAATGGCTTTGAGTAAAATGGATTCCTATTTACATTTTAGGGCACTAATGAACATGTCGGCCATTTTTTCAAGTGTCAATCATAAAATGAATTGAAATTTCGGGCACTATAATCTCCCACAATTCACTGGTAATTTATAATAAACATCGTAGCTCAATACAAGAGCTGAACATGGATCAGAACACAACTGAGAGTCTTGTAACTAAGCAACACAGTGGAAGGAATAGAGCTGATAACGTTTGCTCATATAGCTGCTACGTAAGCCAGTGATGGTTATGAGGCACTGGACATTGTGATGTTCAGATGTTTTCCCATTTAACGTTAGTTCATTAATGGGAGGCTTATATTTGTAAGCAGCAGAATCTAAATCATTCAATGAACTGCATTTACTTTATTCAGAATTCACTTGGTGTGTGTGTACAGAGCTTAAACACGGCTCGCACACGCTTGTTTGTGATCAATGCTGACATGCATTGCTGATGAAGTGCCTGAATTCATCCATGTTTCTACACTACTTAGAAAACTAAATAGTCTATCTCTATATAGTGCAACATCAATGAGGCAGCAGGGAGCCAATCTGGTAGCAGCCTGTGTATTTCTTCTCAAAACAACAACAACAATACTTGGAAAAAGTACTGGAACTTTAAGTTAGTGCTTGTGACATAGTGGTGCTTAAGTAGGGAATGTGGAGTTGTTAATGGTATGCCTCTAACAGGGAAGTATATAGTCTATTGTATGCCATCTGGGTGTCTCAAGGACAGGGCAAACCTGTTAATACTGCACGCATTTAACATCCGTGAGCATGTATTGTTTACATCTACAATGCTGTATGAAAGTCTACACAAACCGACAACAAAATTCTTGGCAGATGCGTGAAAGTATTTGCTGTTACATAACCGGTTACCTGACCAAACCCCAAACACAGTGTTTGTAGAAATCACCTAAGCCTGGGCAGAGACTTATGCATAGTGAAGTATGAAGTTGTCACTCATTAGTGACTCATTACTCACTGATCTAATTATTTTATTTAATTTAACAACATTATGTAGTAATGATTTCTAAATCCATGGCAAACACAAATGTAAACACCACAGTATTGTCCCATATTGTCACCAGCATTCCTCTACTCGGTCTCCTTCAGTAATCTGCCATCAACACCTCAAATTAATTTAAATTCCTTTTCATTCCAGTTCTAACTTACTATATACATACTGAGCACTTTATTAGTAACACCTGTAACCTAGTCGCTCATGCAATTATCCAATTGAGTGTCAGCAGTGCAATGCATAAAATCATGTAGCTTCACATAATATTCAAACATCAATCAAAATGGGGCATGTTATGTTTGTTATTGCCAGATGGGCTGCTTTCTAGAACTGCTGATCTTTTGGGATTTTTAAACTACCAGTCTCTAGAGTTTACTCAGAATGGTGTAATAAAAACAAAACATCCAGTGAATGTCAGTTCTGTGAACAGAAACACCTTGCTGATCAGAGGTCAACAGAGAATGGCCAGACTGGTGTGAGCTGACCAAAAGGCTACAGTAACTGGCAGTATGTAAAATTGTGGTGAGCAGAAAAAATAAATCTCAAAATGCAACACGCATCAAACCTTGCGACAGATTTTAGGTTGGAGGCATAGGACCACATTGGGTTCCACTTCTGTCAGTCAAGAACAGAAAGCTGAGGATGTAGTGGGCTATAGGCTCAACAAAACTAGGCAGTTGAGGACAGGAAAATATGTAGCCTGGTCTGATTAATCTCCATTTTGGCCTAGGTACACAGATGGTAGGGTCAGAATCTGGCACTAACAGCTCGAATCTATACACCCAACCTGCCTTGTGTTACTGGTCCAGACTGGTGGAGGAGGTGTAATGTCATACAGAATGTTCTTGGAACACGTTCTGCTTAATAACACATCACTCAATCACTGCAGCATATTTAAATTTTGTTGCTGACCATGTGTATACCTTCCTGACCACAATTTACCCATCTTCCTATGGCCATTTCCAAAATGATAATGCACCATGTACATTACAATGAATTCAATGGTTTCATCAGTGGATCTGAATCTTACAGAACAAGTCTGCGTCATGTCAATCTGGACCAGAATCAGAGAGGTTTAGACCATCCATCTCATGATGGCCCTACTCAGTATTAGTATAGTGCTCACTGAATACATTTTATTAGTGGATGATGGACATTTATTGCAGATGTGAATTGCTCACCATGGCTATGTTACCACTTTAGCCATTTTAGTCACGGTACCTCTGCATCTTTCCTCTATGTAACGTAGCTACATTACACACTTAGCAGGTGATTCTTTCATTCTGCAGAAACCTGCCAGATAACTTGAGCAATGTGTGGTATTATAAATATAGCAGGGTTTCAATAGAGTACTGTATCTGTTCACAATTCATTCAGCAAATGTATGGGGTATTTTCACCAAATCTTGCTGCAAGATCACTATAGTTTATGTGGGATTCAAATACATCAGAATCACACACAGAAAAAGACATCAGATCACTCTTTTTCATATTAAATCTATGCCATTACATATTCAGCAAATGAAATCCTTAAATATTTATAACACTCATGAAAAATGAATTTGTTTTGGGCAAAACAAAAGGGCATAGTAACTGCTCTGCTTCACACCTGGTGTCAAATGTACGTCAAATATACATGAAATGCTGTAAATGTTTAAAATGTTCCTAACTAATAAGTTCTGGCTGAAGAATTACAGGAATATTTGACTGTCAGGACGCCAATATAGGAAATTTTGGCCAATGCTCATCTCAGATATTTTTTTTCCCAATACATCATTCGCATTAATAGAATGTACAAATGAATCAGTATCTGCTATTACATGATTCTAATAAGCATGACATAATGCGCATTATTAACCTTCCTATAGCCAAGCAGGATGTTTACTTTATCAATTTTTATTTTGTGTCATTTCTCAAGACCTGGGTGTTAAATGGGATAGTTGAAATTCATTCATTCAACCATTTTAAAATAACAGTTTAAAGCTAACAAAATATTTCCATTCTAGAAATTGGCTTTCTGCCTAGTTAATATTTAGAACACCCTGTAAGGCTCCATTTAACAGAAAAACAACAACAATACAGTCCAATGTAAACAAGCTCCATTGGGTAAAGCCTTCCATTAGTAAAATTCTATTACAGCAGCATTCAGGAAATATATATTCATTCATGATTCATTAATAATCATCAACTGATAATGTGATATATCTGAAAAACACCATAAAATGATTGATCATCCAGCCCTATGCACAATACCTATACAACACAAACTAGCAAAATGCATGGCCCTCTTTTTCAGACTAAACAACTGGTATGGGTTAATATTTAAACTAGCACATCTGGTCTAATGAAGCTTTACTGCAGAACATCTCAAGCTTTCATTTAGAAAAAAAGAAAGCAGAATGAATTAAGAGGCCAAGTGCTATATCAGATCAAAGCCTTCCAGAACAACTAAAACTACATCACTGCAGACCAATAAAAACCATGTATCTCTATTTCTGTTCTTTTGTCATTTTCTCTGTGGTTTGCACCCTGTGGCTGCTCTGTACCCTGTATAAACAGTCCCGTCTGAACAGACCGATGCAAATGCTCTTATTTTACATTCACTTTCATTCAAAGTTAAGAACATTTGCACCTTCTCCTGTAAGATGACAATTTGGAGAGGCATGCTTTTCATTGGACACTAAAGAGAAGCCCTACTAATGCAACGGGCAACCACACCTGACCATAACTCACTGTGTCCACACCAAGCACCAGTTACAGGGAAATAACTGCCCCCTCCCCCTCCCCCTCCCAGTGGACCTGGAGACATCTATGGAGTGATGGAGCTCCATACAAACCCTTTGGAATGAGTTGGGGTGTCAGAACCTGTCATCCAACATCATCTGGACCTCACCAGACAGTGTAATTGCCTCAATGAATAAATGCAATCAAATCCTCACAGAAATGTTACACAGTCTTACACAAGCTTAACAGGAGTGTTGGGGCAATTAGAGGGACTTCTATCCAATATAAGCTTGGTGTGAGCACTTTGTAATGTACACCTCTCTCTCTCTCTCCCTCTCTCTCCTCTGTCTGTATGTCTATTGTTCAGCTCTGCAGTGGTAGACGGTCAAACACACATGCTGACATTAGAGGGGATCATGTCAGCTAGCACAGACTTTAATATGGACATGATGTTCTGATCGGGGTCAACTAAAGCCCTTAGGCTTAACCGGCGAGCCTGAAATAAGCCTTCAGCTGCTCGGTAAAGAGGTCTGGTTGGTGGAGTGTGAGCACAGCACGGTCACGGTACCTACCCGACCACACAAAGTCAAAAACCGAGGCGTTATCGCCGTTACGGGCTAAAAGTGGAGGAAATGCTGGGCTTACTACACACCCCAAAGAGACACCTCGACGACTCTTCCTGCAACACAAACAAGACAGAAGAGGACAGGCTCGAGTGAAGCCAGGCGTCAAAGTGGCTTTAATGTCACATTTTAATGAGCCGCTGCTCTTCCCCGAGCGGGATAAAGCAGCAGCAGACAGAGATGAGGTGAAGAGAGGAGGCTGCTTTGTGGTCCGCTGGGCTGCAGGGTCCTCGGCTAACTGGCTAAAGCGCGTAGCTCTCTAACGGAAAGCGCTCGCGCTCCTGCGCCGCAAACAGCAAACAAAAACAAGCAGGACTCACGTCACTGTCGACCTCGATGTCATCGTTGTCGCTCATTCTTCGGTGCAGTGGGTTAATCTAAACGAAGCTGGGCTCTGGAAACCGACATGAAACGGCCAAAACCGTCACCGACAGCGAGAGAAACGGAGAGAAGACCAACGGATGAAACTCCGCCGCGCGTGACTCGCCTACACGCGGACCATTAACAGTGTGGCCGGCCGCGCGCGGCATCATGGGGCGTGTAGTTCTCGGAGCACTGCGGGGCGATGCCGGTAACGCTGGGCTGCTGGAGGTTGCGGACTACAACGCCCACGTGACGCCCACGCGAGCGCGTCGTGCCCGACGCCGACAGTTTGCTGCGGTGGCGGGTGGGAGTTGTAGTCCTACACGAGGGCAGGCTGGAGGGCCGCGCGTTAGACACGTGGAACGGCCGGGGCGAGCACTTCACACACTTTACACACTTTACACAGCGCCGCTTCACACAACCTGGCGTCATACCCCAGCTTTGTGTGTGTTTATGATATGCAATAGTTGTCTTTCTGAATATTACACTAGTTTATTCTTGGGATGGCGCGCAGGTGCGTGACTGACCAAATGGCTGTTCACGTGGGAGCCTGTTTCAGGAAGTAAGACTGAATTAAAAGCTATACTCACTCTCTCTCTCTCTCTCTCTCTTCTCTCTCTCTTCTATATATATATATATATATATATATATATATATATATATATATATATATATATATATATACACACACACACACACACACACTCTAGACATGACTCATGTCTTTAATTTCCTAAGGTTAAGTGGGATAGCGTCGCCCACCACTCTGTGGACTTGTGTGTACACCTGTGTCTGCCTTTCTCTCTCTCTCTCTTCTCTCTCTATATATCTATATATATACATATATATATATATATATATATATATATATATATATATAAAAATTATTATTATTTTTTTTGGTTGCGAACTGCTGATGATGCCGCATTGTGTCCAAAAATGAAAATAAATCAGCATCCTTTGGTCATAAATACAAAGTTTTTTAGCCATCTGAATGAGATGACACAAAGGACAAGCTGCATATAAAAGCACTGCAGTAACTGAGAAAATCCGGGTGATGTGAAAGGAAGGGAGATTTCTGTTGTCTTTGCGATATAACCGTTTGTTGCTAGTGTCTTTGCAGTCTCATCACTAGTCTCATCACTCCCCATAACCTCTGTTGTGAACAGCTGTTGCTTAGTTTTCCCAACATAAAGGCAATGTATTTCCACCCTCCACAAAATAGTGCACTGGATAAGGAGCTTACATGGTGGATTATATGAGCTGCTGGAGCGAGATCAGTTCATTGGTAAAAACAAGCGTAGTGCGGCATCCGCTTGCCTACAAGGTCAGAGGCCTGGAGGGAATTCAGCCACACATACACACACCCCTCATCAGCAGCCGGCCCTTGGCCACAATGTTAGTGGTGTACTACAATGCCTGAGGTTTGTAACACTATAGTCTTAAAAAGCAGCAATAATGAATGGTTTAAATAATGTAGTTGGAATTGATGAGCCACTGAAACACACCACTCTTTATTTAACTTTCAGAACAACAACACAGTTTAGACTGGACTCTCCGGCCAAGTAGGTCATAAGTTTGATAATAATCCTGTATTGAAAGGGACCCTTTTCACTAGTCTCTGTTTGCCTGGTTGTATAAATAATATAGAGTACCAAAAGCTTCCATTTTTATTTTGTGTTATGAAAATGTTGTGTTGAATCAATTTAACCAGACAACCATGTATCTGTGCTGCAATTATGTTGCCCCTTTGAATTTATAAAGCCTCCGTAGATACAAGAATACAGACTTTATTTTTTGATGACAAATTTTACATTACTGTTCATATTGTTTTATGCAATTAATTGGTTATGAAAAATATGGTACAAAAAATTTTAAAAAGAAAAGTAAAATTTAAACAATCAATTTCCAGTGCATACAATCAGTTTCCCCGTCCATACATCTAATTATGGAAAAAGCTACAACAACCTGATTTTAATTAATTGGCTTTTGTATTGTAATGAAAAACAACAATTGCTGCGCCAATAGTCATTTACAACATCCTGTTAAAGGCACAGTATCAAATAATATTTTTTTATTCAGAAATAAAAGAGAGGTCAGAAAGTCATTAGGTACAAAGGCATTCTGTCCCTAAAAACATGTTTTATCATTTGTTGAGAGAGTGGGTTTACGGTTGGTTTACTTTATGGTGGACCAAATTAAACATCCTCACATGCCCACAGGTCACACATTAGTCAGTTCTGATACACAGCCTTGTAGGCTTCAAAATCATGAAAAATGGCGAGCATAAGGTAGAGGTCTCTCCTCCTGCTCTAGTACTGAAGGGGACTGATGGGGTGCAGTGTGATACGCAGGCAAAGGTCACACCACAAAAACCTATTTGTGTGCGTGGCAGCTCACCTGTTGCTAATAATCAGCCAGACAGCCAACGGCACTCTTCCATTTCTCCCTCAGGGGCCTCTACACAGTCACAGGATTTTACATCTCTCTCTCTCTCTCTCTATCTATCTTGTTCATCTATATATATGTATATATATATATATATATATATATATATATATATATATATATATATATATATATATATATATATATATATATATACTACATCCGGAAAGTATTCACAGTGCTTCACTTATGTTGCAACCTTATTCAAAAAGGGATTAAATTCATTTTCCCTCTCAGAATTCTATACACAATGCCTCATTATGACAAAGTAAGAAACATTTATTAAAAATAAAACAAAAATATAGCATAAAAATATAACAGCCTTTGCTTGATGCTTTGTTGAAGCACATTTGGCAGCAATTACAGCCTCAAGTCTTTTTGAGTACAGCTTGAGTACACCTGTTTTGGGGAAGTTTCTCCCATTCCCATTCCCATTGCAGAACCCCTTGAGCTACATGAGATTGAATGGGGAGCCTCAGTGCACAGCCATGTTCAAATATCTCCAGAGGTGTTCAATTCGGTTTAAGTCTGGACTCTGGCTGGGCCACTCAAGGACATTCACAGAGTTGTCCTGAAGCCACTCCTTTGTTATCGTGGCTGTGTGCTTAGGCTAATTTTCCTGTTGGAAAATAAACCTTTGTCTCAGTCTGAGGTTTAGAGCGGTCCAGATTATCATCAATAGTGTGTGTACATCACTGCAGTCATCTTTCCCTTGATTAGTCTCCCAGTTCCTACTGCAGAAAAACATCCAGACAGCATGGTGCTGCCACCATCATGCTTCACTGTAGGAATGGTATCGGTTAGGTGATGTGCAGTGCCTGCTTTGCTCCAGACATATGTCTTATGGTCTTAGATTATTTTAGGTGCCTTTTGGCAAACTGTGCTCATTAGGACTTTCAGTACAGCATAAATATTTTTGTACCCTTCCTCAGATCTGTGTCTCAATACAATCCTGTCTTGGATGTCTACAGACAATTCATGGCTTGTTTTGTGCTCATCTGAACATCTGAAGGATGATCAGTGGAAACAAGATGCACCTAAGCTCAACTGTGAGTGCCATGGCAAAGGCTGTGAATACTGTACATGTTATTTTTGTGCTTTTAAAATAAATTTGCAAAAATTTCTAGCAAACTCTGCTCACATTGTGGACTATTGTGTGTAGAAAAAAAAAAAAAAAATATATATATATATATATACATACAAACATAAACACAAACACACACACACACACAGATATATATATATATATATATATATATATATATATATATATATATATATATATATATACATTATTTACAAATTCTTAATCAAGTGCTAAGCCAAGACTATTGATAAGAAGAGAAGCATAGTAGGACATAGTCCCAAGTATGTTTATGACTCTGATAACAGCCAGCACAGGGTGTGTGTGTGTGTGTGTGTGTGTGTGTGTGTGTGTGTGTGTGTGTGTGTGTGTGTGTGTGTGTGTGTGTGTAAAAAATGGTGTGTTGTAAATGGATCTCAGCAGAAGACCAGCCAGGAGCCTCTACTGACAAGGTAAAATGCTCTACAGCAAATCTGCACTCTTTAAATATTTAAGTTTTTAATTCACATTACTTGGGTCAATACATTTTATTGCCCCTGCTGGCAGAGGTGGTGAACATGCAGAAAACTATACTGCATCTGAATGTATGCTCTTTTTAATGACTCAAATGAAATTCTTAACCCCATAGAAGAATACTTTTGCTGCAAGTCTCTGTTTACTGCAGGAAAATAACATCCACTGACTCATACCACTTTATTCTCCTCTGACAACAACCAGCACCAAATGCTGTTGAATACCAAAAGCAAGGAAGGTTTTATTGCACATTTCATACTAAAAAAAGTATAAAAATAAATACATTAAATATTATTCATATAAATTAATAAGCATTTGATTTAAACCAAACATTTAAACCAGGGGTTCTCAACATTTTCCAACATGTGCCATTTCTAACCACTGTGGACCTGCAGACCACTAGAGAGTGCTTCACGGCCCATTGGTGGTCCCTGGCCCAAAGGTTGAGAAACCCTGACAACAATAATAAGAAAATATTATTAAATCATCAGCCCTGATTTAAAGAGAGTCTTGTAATGCTCTTTGTGAACTTGTTTCATTTAGGAGCAGCTGGACGTTATCTCTCTGTGCTTTGTCTTAACCTTAAGACTGACCAGTCCCTAATGATCTGTGAGCTCATATTGCTGCAGTAGATCAGATCAATGAGCTGGCCCTGCAGTAGTAAGTGATTTATAGATCAGTAATATTTTGAAACATAGTGGGAGCTGCTATACAGATTTAAATGGGGCTGCTGTGTAGTATTTTTTTGTTGTCTGTGGAGAAATCTGCTGCATTTTTGATCAACTGGAACTGTTAATTTTTTGGGGGTCTAGTAAGAAGACCACTAGAATAATCAATTAAGATTGAAATGAAGGCATGGGTGAATTTCTCTTGCTCTGGCTTAGACAGATAATCTTTAATATTATTAAGGTTCTTTAGATGATAAAATGCTGCTTTAACATGACTGTTGAAACTGAGAGCAGAGTCCATTTGGTTTATATGTTAATCCTTTAGATTTGAGGGCTCTCTGTTCCAGATAGGCTGCTAGATTGTGCTGTTTGTTGTTCCCAAACTAAACAATCTCTGATTTACAATGTGAGTCATGGGGGTGTAGAGAAGGCCAATTAAACCTGAGTATTGTTGAACCTATGACCCTCGGATCACTCACACATAACAGTGATCAAAATAAACTATAATAAAACACATCAATGTTCAATTCATAAATGTATTTATTTACAAAATCATCCACAAGAAACTATTTTTCATTTAGTGTGATCCTTTACCAGTGAGTGCTGGTGCTAGGCAACATTAGGGTGAAGGTTTAGCTATGAAAAAAATATGGGTGGGTAGGTAGGTAGGTAGGCAGGCAGGAAGGAACTGAAAAAGCACCTTCCTGAACAGAGGTTGATATGTTAAGACCCTGTGAAAGACCTACTTCCAGAGCGTGCAATCAAATGTTCTCCCAGTCTGATGCTGCGAGAGACCAAAATAGTCCAATATAGCTTAATATAGCTCTATGAGAAAATTGTCCTTTGCATTATGAATGTGTTTGCTCAACAAAACAGATGGTTAAAACAGACTAAATGGTAAAAGTCGTGCATGATAACATGCTGTATCTGTAAATTCATTATTAAGACTAACATTACAAATGAATAGTAATATTCTCAATGCTCCTTTCAGAACAGTACAGAGATGTTCAAAGTATGTGAAAACCGCTTCCTCTGGAAAGAGAGATCAGATAGAGCAGCTATACTTGCTCTATACTTTGCTATACTTTTTGCTGGTGTGCCAGACGTGTATATATGTATTTAAGTTAAGATGGGTGGATACAGTTTTGTATAGTTCATATAGTTACAGCACTACATTCCCTCAACCAAGCACTTTGTTCCAAAGGTTTTGGCTTACATTTCACATGTGAGAGATATTGATACATTCCCATTTTAGGAAGGTACTCCCTGTTCCTTCTGTTTCTGATAAGTACAGGAATGGGAGAGATTACAGGCACACAGGGTCACACATGTATTGAAAACACATACTGCTGACAACTTGTACTGGTGTAGAGGCAAAAATGAGGAGGTCACATCCCTTTCAGTGGGTCAGGGTGGGTAGAACTCCTACTGACCAGAGTTAGGGAAGAAGGTTGAATTATTGCTGGTTGAGGGGCTTGTTTTTTGAGGTGCTACAGGTAAAACATGTGTTTTAATGCAGTTACTCTTGGTTACAGATCAGAGTTTTTGTGTCGTCATTCTCTAATTACCTAATAAATATCAGGCTTATCAGAAGTGGTATGATCTCATTGTGCATGTGATATACTGTGGATATTGGAACATATTCAAACGTGACTGAATGTGTACTACAAATGCAGCAGATAGAGCTGAACTTATAGGCTTATTATGCAAGTTATTATGCAAGCAAGTAAAAGATGACCTGATTTCCATAAGGAAACACATCAATTAGCCCTAATATTAAAACAACTGAAAGCTGAAGTGAATCTGTCAAAGGGTGCAATATATGTATTGGGCAGCAAGTGAAGAATCAGTTGTGGAAGTTGTTGTGATGGAAGCAGGAAATGGGCACCCAAGGCTTGATAAGCTCCATTGAGGCCCCACTTCACAACCAGCTGGACATAAAGGATCTGCTGTTAACCTCTTGGTGCCAGATACTACAGGACACCTTCAGAGACTTTAGAGAATCCATGTCTCGATGGGTCAGATTTGTTTTGGATCTACACAATATTAGACAATATTAAAGGTTTTAATCTTATGGCTGAACTAGATAACTTTAATCCCTCTTTTACCGTATCAAAAAGGGAAAAGGAACCAAATCAAAAGCAGTCTGTGCTTAGTAACAGCTGCTTTGACAGTATCATTTAAATCATTTCATAATCATAATCATTTATCATCTTTGGGTATTTGCTGCCCGTTTTCTTGGTCGTCCAGACCTCAAATTCAGCTCCAGCATGTCTGTTGATTGTAATTCCTTAACTACAGTATGGACTGAGGAAACTGATTCTGCTTTTTGCACATCAGTGTTAGGCAGCTGCTTAGACGTTTTTCTCGGCCCAAAGATACATTGGAATGTATTTGAATGGTGTTTTGTTTTTCCGCTAAACTTGTTCATCCTGTGGTTTATGTTATTAAAATAATGGGTTACTGAAAACTGTAATTTTAGTATGAAACTGAAAATAGGTACTACAGCACAGTGCAGCAGTGTATAAAAAACAGAATTAGCTGTCCTGAAACTTGCGGTACACTGCACTGTGTGTGTAGGATGTGGTTGCTGGGAGATAAATGATGTGAGTTGGTACCTCTGAGAACCTGCACTCCACTGAAAGCTGACAGCAGATTTGGGCCCCCAAGTAACACCAAGTCAGACACATCACCATATTCCTCTGGTTGTGCAAACATCTGCACAGGCCTCCAGGTCATATAGATCTGAGCTATGGGGCAAAGAGCAAGATGATTACAAAACACGATTACTGCAAAAATGATAGTCCAGCACTCCCCAGACTACATGCCATGTCTGAGTACCTTGCAAATGTAGGAGATTTGGCTGCTTAGATAACTTTGATCAAGGTATCAGACCTTAATTAGGTTATAAGGATTAATTATATGGCTTGAACACAATCTTTGATAGGAAAGGCTAGGTAATACAAATTTCAAAGCTTTATACATACCCAGACTCATCTAACCGTATCCCACAAAACAGCAGCCAGAGGTTCTTCTAAGCAGCTGCCTAGCACTCTGAAAACGAAAATGGTTGAACCCCACAAAGCAGGAGAAGGCTAAAAGAACAAAGCAAAAACATTTTCGGGTTGCCATTTCCTTAGTTTGAAATGATATTAAGACTTGATAGAAAGGCAAATCAGAACCCATGTTTGGCTGCAAAAGACCTTCAGGAAGATTTAGCAGACTACAATGAGCAAAGGAATGTTGAAAATGGCAGAGAATTCTATGAAAAGTACACACGTGCAAATTCTGAAAGCAAACAAACCATCTGTAAAAAAGGTGAAAAGAGGGTGGCTACTACAAATGGATAAGGATCCTAAACACACCACAAAATCCACAATAGACTACCTCCAAAGGTTCAGCTGAAGGCTTTCACATGACCCTCAAAGTTCTCTTAGCTGAACATCACTGAACATCTGTAGATAGACCTCAAAAGAGCCCAGGAATCTCCCAGAACGGGAAGACTTTTGCAATGAAGAATGGATAAATCCCTCAAAGGAGAACTAAAACACCCTTGACCAGCTATGAAAAGCATTAACATGCTTTGATACTTCCCAAAGGGAGCATTTCTAGGTATTAATCATGGAGGGAACCCAGAGTTTTTGATTGTTTTGAGAACGTAAATAAAGACGAAAATGAAAAACTGTTTTAGTTTACAATACAAAGGGAATGTGTCATTTTTCACTTAATGCCTCTTGAAGAACATTTCAGTGCTTCATGCTTAACTGTTCACAGTAACTTTTGCATAGATATAGATTTTATCTCATTGAAATTCAAGTCATCTGGATCAAAAACTACAGATGCAGCTAATGAAGACTAGCTTTAATACGGTTTACAGTCTGCATTGCTGAATTCAAACAGATGGTCTTAAGTCACAAACCGACGCTGAGAGACAGGAGCTGGGGAAAGACTCTGTACCCTGCCTCATAGCTGCTGTTCTCACATGACCCACGTGAGACATACAATCTTGCTCATCTCTTAAAAACAAAGATAAAAAGAGAGAGGGAGGCACTGATAATGAAAGAAGAAACCTTTGATCCTCTCACCTACGTTCTTACTCTCTCAACTTAGGCATCACAGGTAGGTCCTCTGCTCGACAGCGGAGATTTATCAGTCATGGTGGGCAATATCCTGTAAACTACTGTGCTGTTTGTCTTGTTTTCTTATTGTACTGCAGTGTGATGTAAACTGACATAGTGTCACACTGCTAAAGGACACTAGAAGAGAATGACATTATTTAAAATATAAGGCAAATATGACTTTAGAAAGTGTCCTGACAGATCAATGATGTGCTTCATCATGAGTTGAGAAGATCACAAATGACTGCCAGTATACTAAACTTCTCATCAAAGGTCCAACGACTGCTAACCTGATTATATGTTTCACATATGGTTTGGTTTTCATTGTTACATTTCAATCCAAAGCTGAAAAATATGTTGCAATGATTGACATAAATTGGTAATGGGGCAGCCGTGGCCTGTCGGTTAGGGAACCAGCCTGGTGACTGGAACTTGAGCAGGGCACTTAACTCCCCAGCTGGTCCCCGGGTGCTGTAGAGATGGCTGCCCACTGCTCTGGGCACGTGTGTTCACTGTGTGAATTCACTACTGTGTATATGTGTGTATCACTGTGTGCATGGGTGAAATGCAGAGGACAAATTCCCCTGCTTGCAAGCACAGTGGATGTATGAGCACCCTTTACCGTTAATGATTTGTACTTATTTCATTTTGATGTTCTGTTTGAACAGTGGTTTAAAATATTGCGATTGAACTTTGTTGCTGATTGAAATGGGGTTTAGAGGTCATGTACTGGGCTCAGTTATGAAGGGATAGTCAGAAGAAGCTGAAAGAGCAAGGCAGAGGTTGTGGATAAGAAGAGCTGAGGTTCAGTGGTGTAACCTAGCATGCTGGAAGAAGCTGGAAAAGTCCTGGTGTGCAGCTATGCATATGGGCTGCTGATAACAAGGGTTTGATTTTATAAAGCCACTGTGAAAAGTGAGGCATACCCACATGTTTTGTGCCCAATAAATACTATGCATTATGTAGCCTGGCTTGGTTGTGTTAACTATCTAATCACAATTACTGTTTTCTCACTGTCTTTACAGCTTTACAGTAAATGATCGGGAGCAGACTTATAATGGAGGTCAACCAACAGAACTTTACCTTCATAAACTCATCTGTAGGTTATCCAGAGATACCTGAAGGTGTGG
This sequence comes from Acestrorhynchus altus, assembly GCA_034509495.1. Taxonomy (NCBI): domain Eukaryota; kingdom Metazoa; phylum Chordata; class Actinopteri; order Characiformes; family Acestrorhynchidae; genus Acestrorhynchus; species Acestrorhynchus altus. The sequence continues at coordinate 37,333,285 of CM067503.1, read as the reverse complement.
ACAAGGCCATTAATTATATCCTTATTGTGATGCTCTTCATCATCATGGTTTCTCTGGGCTGCACTATGGAGATCTCGAAGATAAAAGACCATATCTGGAAGCCCAAAGGAGTTGCCATTGCTGTGGTGGCTCAGTTTGGCATTATGCCCCTTACAGCCTTTTCTTTGGCTAAACTGCTTCGGCTGGGACCCATGGAGACTGTGGTAGTGCTGGTCTGTGGCTGCTGTCCAGGAGGAAACCTCTCCAACATGCTGGCCCTAGCAATCAAAGGAGATATGAACCTCAGGTAGACTTTTTTTTTTTTGTTTTAAACGTTTTATTTAGGACAATGGTAAACACATACAACAATTCACATACATAATACAAAATATAGTAAGTAAATAATAAGGAAATATACCTTATACAATATAACATTATACCACTGCCCATTTTAACCAAATATCTACAAAACAAACAAACAAACAAACAAAAACAACCAAACAGAAACAGATAAGGGATAAATAAAAATAAATAAATAAGTAAATAAAGGGGGTACTAAATAGCAGTAAATAAAGTGTGCGAAATAAATAAATAATTTATAAAAAGGGGTAAAAAAACAGTCAGTCATCAGGAAAAACCTTAAGTGACGCAATGTATAACAGAAGTGGATTCCATTTACGGTAGAATGCGGCCGTGTCACCTTTTGTTGTAAATTTGATCTTTTCCAATTTTAAAAAGTAAATCACATCCCGAAACCAAGAAGAAATTGATGGAGGAGTTGGGGACTTCCATAGCAAAAGAATACGTCGCCTAGCTAGTAAAGACATGAAAGCCAAGACCCCATGTTGAAGTGTGGACAGCCCAGAGATATTTTTAGAAAAACCAAATATAGCCACGAGCGGATTCTGGGGAATATTAGCACAGAATATTTTAGACACTGTATTGAAAAATTCAGTCCAGAATCTGCTGAGGGAGGAACAAAAAAAAAACATATGGCTCAGGTTGCAGGGGGAAGCACCACACCGATCGCATTCATCACTGATATTTGGATGGAATTTTGCTAAGTGAGACTTTGAACGATGAACTCTGTGAATGACCTTAAATTGTATTAACTGAAGTTTAGCACATGGTGCACTGGAACGTATGATGCCCGTAGCCTCGTCCCACCATTGTTCAGAAAACGTAGTACCAAGTTCCCTCTCCCAACCCTTTCTATATATGTCCAATGTGTGCCCATCAGTACTCAATAGATGAGTATAGATCTTTGAGATCACAGATTTCTGAGATAAATCAATGACCAAAAGATCATCACACAATGTCTTGGCGGGAAGTGAGATGAAGCCTGGAAAAAGCGAGGATACACAGTGTCGAACCTGAAAATAACGAAACATATGTTTCCTCGACAAGCCAAAATCTGAAACTAACTGCTGAAAACTGCGAAAAGTGCCCGCTTTGTAAAGATCTTGGAAAGAACATATACCTCTGTCTCGCCACATATTAAAAGCTGTATCAGTCAGAGCTGGCGGGAACAGATGGTTATTTAGCAGGGGCATAGCTGGAGAGGGTAACTTTAAATTAAAATAACATCGAAATTGGGCCCAAATTCGAAGTGTGGAAAGAACCAGCGGGTTATCTGTAAATTTGGCAATCTTTAATGGTAAGGGAGACGTAAGCAATGCAAGCAGTGAGGACGAAGAACAGGATCTCGATTCCAATCTGCACCAGAGCAGTTCGGGTGAATGTTGCCAGTAAAGAATTTTGTGTATGTGTGCCGACCAGTAATAAAACCTTAAATTGGGAAGGGCCAGGCCTCCATCAGACCTAAATCTTTGAAGAACAGAATATCTTACTCTGGGAACTTTACCGTTCCAAATAAATGTACTAATGAGTTGATCTAGCGTTTTAAAAAAGTGTTTGGGTAAGAAAAGAGGGATTGTTTGAAATAAAAAGAGAAACCTGGGCAGCACATTCATTTTTACAATGTTAATTTTACCAATAAGCGATAGTGGTAGTGACTTCCAACTCTGCAAATCGTGCTTAAGTTTATTAATTAATGGAGTGAAATTGGCATGAAAAAGAGATGGTACAGTACGTGAGACCTGGATCCCTAAATAGCTGAAACCGTTAAGGGCGAATTTAAATGGGATTGCGGATTGATCAAGAGAGATTGCTAGCGAGTTCACCGGGAAGCACTCACTTTTCTGCAGGTTCACTTTAAAACCTGAAAATGAGCCAAATGTTCTTAAAAGTGTTAGAACTGGAGGAAGGGAGGTCAATGGGTCACCCACATACAACAAAAGATCATCAGCGTAAAGAGATATTTTCAACTCCAAACCGGCCCGAAAAATACCTTGAAAAGTTGGGAGAGATTTCAATGCAATGGACAGGGGTTCCATAACCAGGGCAAAAATTAAGGGAGACAAGGGACACCCTTGTCTGGTCCCTCGCAATATTGGAAAATACTCAGAGCGGTCATCGTTGGTAATTACACTGGCTCGGGGAGAGGGTAGACTTTTAACGTTATGCTATAATCAGCTAAAAGAAGAAAAGCATTGTTTCAGCACTGAATGATTATGAGGAGGTCGATTACAGTGAACAGAGGGCAAATGTTACAACTTACCCCATGTGTGGAGGAAATCCATAGAATATGTGGATAAAATGAATTATATATAGACTTTTTGGGAAGACAGTAGATACCATGTTTAAACTAACTGTGCTGTAGAGCAGGGTTTCTCAACCTGTGGGGACATGAAGTAATGACACTCTTGTAATGCAGTAATGCATGCACTTTAGATCATAAAGGTCTAATATAAAAAAGGAAAAGCTGGCATAAATAAAAATTGAGAGATTATGTTCAAACTCTATTCATTATTTGCATTAATGGAAATGCATAAATAATATCTCAGAATAACACAAGACAAATTAAGCATTATCAGTTTGAGAGAATGCAGACATGGCCTACATATACAATTAGTGAATCAGAGAAATTTAGAAGTTTCTAAAATGAAGAAAGAATGGAGACGCTGTTAAAAATCATCCATAATTACGACCCAGATTATATCATATATGATGTGATGACATAAGCAGATGGATTGTGGACATGGGCTGTGACATACAGAGACAGGTTTCAGACAGAATTAAAGATGTGCACATGTATGATGGTAGTAACTGTTCATTTTTGTGAGGTACATCTGGGACAGATGTTTTCATGAAGATCTGCTATTTGTAAGCTCCTGTTACAGCCCTAATTCTCATCTTTTCAGCCTCAGCACTCGATTAACTGTAGAACTGCAAAAAAAATTCACATAAATTCTGGTTATAAACAGGTGGGCCGTGAGGTTAAAAGGGTGTGCATTAGACTGGTTAGCTCTCATTGCAGCTGTAACATGCTTCAAAACTACAAATTTGAAAAATGGTCTCCGAGTACAATCAAAATTCCCAGACTCATTGAATGGCTGCTTCTTTATTCAAATCATTTTGCACAGACAATATACATGTACACAAGAGGACAGGCTCAGTGAGCCTTCATGTGTACTGTTTTGTTACTATAGTATATTGTTACTATGTTGTTCCTGCATAATATGTATGCAGTTAGGTTTAGTTTATTGTATTTTAATATATCTCTTATTTATTATGTTTCTAAATAAGACTTAAATACTATGCAATTCTGCTATTTGTGTTCATTGTGCTGCAGTGACATGACTTTCCCTCTGGGATAAATAAAGTCATCTATCTAATCGAATTGAATCAAATCTAATTTCATTCCGACTCTGAAAAAAATGTTATGATTCATATACAAAAACAAAGCTACAAATTAAAATTTCATTTTAATTAACCCAAGTAAAGCACAGAAACATGACTTCAAATATCTTGGGTCAACCATCCAGAGCAATGGTAGTGGGATGGAGTGGGTGGAGACGGGTATCAGGGCTGATGTGTGACAGAAGAATAGCAGCAAAAGTGAAAGGGAAGGTTTACAAGACAGTAGTGAGACCTGCTACGATGTCTGGTTTGGAGACTGTGGCTCTGTCTAAAAGACAGGAGGCTGAGCTAGAGGTGGTGGAGATGAAGATGTTGAGATTTTCGTTGGGAGTGAGAAGGCTGGACAGGATTAGAAAAGAGCAGATCAGAGGGACAGTGAAGGTGGAGTAGTTTGGAGATAAAGCCAGAGAGGCCAGGTTGAGATGGTTTGGACATGTGTTGAGGAGGAATAGGGCATATATTGGACAAAGAATGTTGGAGATGGAGCTGCCGGGCAGAAGGAGAAGAGGAAGACCTCAGAGAAGGTTTATGGATGTAGTTGGTGTAACAGTAGAGGAGGCAGGGGATAGGGTAAGATGGAGGCAGACCCCTGAAGGGAGCAGCCGAAAGAAGAAGAAGACAGCACAGAAACAAGGCACCATTTCTAATTAGTCAATTCAGCTGCTTTAACTCTTAGAATCCGAGATCCACTCTTTGCAGGCAGTTACATGCCAGTTTCATAACTCAGGATCAACGTGAACGACAGACATGATGCACATATCATAACAAACTGAAACAGTTACCCAATCTAAGCACGGTGGTCTCATTGTTTGATTCACTATCAGCAAGTAATCCACTGGACTACTGTGAAGTATTACTGATAACATTATTACATCCTTATTATTATACATATCCTTGTCAATCTAATTATTACAAATAACTCATCAACATTCTTCCATGTTTAGCCCAAAAAACACTATGGATGATGAATTTCCAACAAGACATCTAAGATATAAAGTGTTATTTAGTCCTTATAAGCAAAACAAAAATGACTTGTAGAATGAGATGCACTGGAGCACCAGCACATGACCATGTGGTCACCCTGCCCAATGCCAAGCATTGCTAGAAGGGTGTAAAGCCCCTCAGCACTGTGCTGTGGAGTAGTTAAGGGGGTGGTGGTGATCCACAAATGAGGTACATGACCTTGCAATGTTTTGAATGTCAGGTACTGATGTTTTTGTCTGCTACACGAAACCTTTGTAAATGACGTTTCAGTGTGACCACTCAGGTCAGGGTGATGTTAAAGAACCTGACACTAATAATAATATCACCTGTGAAAGAGTTTGCATTGTACTGAATGGATTTGCAAAGGAATTGGGATCTCTGGAATGGCAGTGTTTTATCCAGTAATTTTGAGATGAGGTGGGGTGAAGATCATCCAACATCCTGACCTCAATAATGCTCTTGTCCATCTCATATAGGACAATCTCATCATAGCTGAAAACGGTGTGCTTCTGTTTGATCAGATGTTCATATGTTTATCTCCTTCTGTCTTAGTATTGTGATGACCACCTGCTCTACGTTGCTGGCGCTCGGCATGATGCCGCTGCTGCTCTATCTTTACTGCCAGGGCTTCCCTGGCCTGGAGAGTGCAGTGCCCTACACTGGCATTACCATCAGTTTGGTCATGACCCTGCTGCCCTGCGCTGTTGGCATCTTCATCAACTACAAATCACCAAAGTATGCTAAAATCATCACCAAGGTGGGCAGCAGTACTAAACAGCATATGGTTTGAACAAAAAATGAATGAACCCATACCACCAAAACCATTTGCTGAAATATCTCTGACCTATCAAGGTCATACCTTAGCCTTGGGTGCTCATGACACTGTCACTGGTTCACCGGTTGGTCTCCTTTAGAGTATGTTTGCACAGTATATTGTTTCACTATGTTTCACAGATCATCAGTGTAATTCCCTTCACCTCCATTGTCCTTTTTATCAGCTCCTCTCCTCACACAGGAGCACGTTCTAGTTCTATAATTACAGACTGTATTCCATCTGTTTCTCTGCTTATCGCCGCATAACTCCTTCCACCTTGATCTTCAGTGGTCAGGAGGCCACTGGACCACAGAGCAGGTATCATTTGCGAGGGGGGATTGTTTTCAGCTCTGCAGTGACACTGACACAGTGGTGGTGTGTCAGTGTGTGTTGCACTGGTATGATAGGACTCTGATAAAGGACTAGAGGATGACCAACACAAAACGTGCAGAAACACAGTCTGTTTCTGACTTTACATCTACAAGGTGGAACAAACAGGTAGGAGTGTCTAATCGAGTGGACAGTGAGACAGCACTGCTGTGTCTGATCCACTCATGCAAGCACAACACACACTAACACACCACCAACATGTCAGTGTCATTGCAGTGCTGTGAAAGACCCATCACCTACATAATAACTGCTCTGTGGTGGTCCTGTGGGGTCCTGACTATTGATGTTCAGAAACAGATGGACTACAGTCTGTTATAGATGGTGTGTACACACACACACACCGGCCAGTGTGATCAATGTGTTTTCTGTGGTCTCAGGTTGGGATGAGTATAATGATGGTGGCTTTTACAGTCCTTGGTGTCCTGACCAGCATTACATTTGGTGAAACCATCCTGACGGTGACATCACCTCCACTCATGACCTCTGCAGCATTGATGCCACTGATTGGATATGTACTCGGATATCTTCTCTCAGTCCTTTTCAGGCTTAACGAACCGTAAGTGAAGAACTGTGTTTTGTAGATTTCTGTAGACTTAGAGAAAATCAGTTTTGAAGTGTTCACTGGTTCTTCAGCAATGTAGAGACATTGTGGGCATAAACAGGTTCAGCTTAGTCCTTTACAGCAAACTAGTAAGTACATCTTTATCCAACATGCCACTGGAGCTCTAAGCCAGTGAGCTTCATACACTCTTAGAAAGCTCAGTTGAAGAAAGTCTGAAGACCATTTTCTGCTCACTGTATCCCATGTGGATTCAACAGATTCAGATTTAAAGCCTACTGTTCTTATTTTAACCCTCAGTTCTAGGAGGACTGTTGCCATGGAGACAGGTTGCCAGAACCTCCAGTTGTGCTCCACCATCCTAAAGGTGACCTTCCCACCTGAGGTCATTGGACCATTCTACCTCTTCCCTTTCATCTACATCATCTTCCAAGTGTCCGAGGCAGTGGTTTTCATCATCTTCTTCAGATGCCATGAGAGACTTTCTTCAAAGAGGGAAAAAGGGGTGTATCACCAGGGTGTGCAGGACCTTCAATAAAGACCAAGTATTAATGAGACACAGATATATGGTACTTGAGACGTAATACTTGCTGAAGGTATGGATGGATATGTACAGTAGATACCAGAAACTAGAGGTCAACTGCTGCTGGTCTCATCACCTGAAAAGCAAAGACTTTAGTATGAGTTTACCTCCTTCAATGATTATGGGATACATGCATTTCACTGCCGTCATGTCAAAAACGTGACCCTGTTTTTATTGTTCTATATAGTTTGAACTCAAATGCCCGTTATACTGTGTGCAGTTTGTGTTAATTAGCTGCCTACCGGACAGATTTTCCATCTCCTTCATGCTTCAAGCTGAGTTCCTTCAGCTATGTGATGTTTCATCATCAGTCTTTGTAAGGACAGTCTTACGTTTCCTGATACAATAAAGATTTTAAGTGTTTTCTTGGATGGAGAGCTCTCTAGGCAGCCCCAAACCATGACTCTTCCACCATCACGCATCACAGTTGGTATAAGGGTCTTGTGCCTCATTGTTCTCTCCTGCTACTGTGCCCAAATAATTCGATTTTGGATTAATCTTACCGAAACACATTGTTCCAGAAGGGCTTTGTCTGGTTGTTCTCTGGCAAACTTTAGTCTGTGTTGTTTTTTGCAGAAAGTGTTTCCTCCTTCACCTCCTGCGAAAATGAAATGCAGTCTCTTTCTGATGGTAGATGCTGCACTTTGACCTCAAATGAGGCAAGAGCTACCTGTAGGTCTAGTGGACATTTAGGATTGTTCTCTGTAGATCTTGTGGTCTGCTCTTGGGCTGAGCTTGCTTGGATGGCCTGATTTGGCTATGTTGGCAGTCATTTAAAATTTTCACCACTTAAAATTTAAAAGTATCTTTTAAACAGAGGAACGGCTGAATTTTGTTTTGTGACCATTTATAATAATTTAGATATCCTTGTTTACATATAAGGCATCAGAAAGCTCTTTGGATCTCACCATGCTGACATCACTTCAATCAAGAGCAATCCAAACTAATCTCTGAGCATTAAATAACTTCTCAAAACCCCTCTGACATGTTTGCACTGTGAACAAAGTGGCTTTTAATCGCACTGTACATGTGTACAGTGACGTCATTTTATCCTAATGGCGTACTTCGCAGCTGATGTGCTGTATCCAATTCATAAATAGTGAAAGTGGGCGTGTCCTAACTTTCCTGTCGAGAAAATTGCAAATTATTTTTTTGAAAGACATGACCTCCATCCCTTAAGAGCTAAAATGAAGACCAAATGTCCATGTTTAAATGTTTATAAAGCTTTATGCACATGACCGTGCATGTCCAAAATTATTCAGATACCTCTCAAGTTGTTACTTAAATGTGCATTCATTGTTCACAGGTGTTTATATGAGCAGTTTGTATGATCTCCACAAACATACACATATAACCAATATAATAGGATTGAGAGGCAAAATTGCAATATTGGGTTTCTTTTGTTTATTTGGTAATACAGAAATTCAAATCAGTGTCCTAATAACAGTTTTCTTTACAGTAGAACTGTGTTTAACGCAATTACAGAATTATGTTCCAGTCAGGTGGCATGCATCAAAATCCCCTATGCCTTGATGCTGAAATAAAACTTTCAACTTCCACACAACTGTTAAAACACTTAAATTTGTACTAATTCATGTTGAACAAGGTTCTCCATGTCACTGTTATCAAGTGGAAGGTAAAGTATTTACTGATCAAACATAAAACATACACAGCCAACATTTGCTTGAAGTACGCAAGGTGCCACAACAGTACTTTAATGTATTTCCTATTACACAACAACTAAAAAACACAAATTAATATAAAAAGGCGCTCATCTATTAATATTTCTAGCAATATCACAGCTCTCATTCAACGGAAAGGTGACTCTACTCAAAGGATACAAATGCAAAGCAAACGTTTACTGTGAACAGTAGAAAACTGCAGCTCTGAAGACTGTGAGTGCAGAGCAGGCTTCAGGCTCGAGGTCACTGCTGCTATCTGTGGCTGTAAAGATATGGAATCTGTCCCAATGCTCAGAGGGGTCGAGATGCAAGTACAGGACAGACAAGTGAGTAAAAGAGCGACCAACAGTGTCTGACCGAAGAGTGAAGCTTCAATGGGGTGGGTGGAGGTGCTTCAGGAACGACTGTCGGTAGATGGAGAGCGAGAGGCTGGGGCCCGCTGAACTGGAGGTGACCTGGACTCTGTGCGGGAACGTTTGGTCTCTTTGGCTCTCTGGGCAGGGGAGGGCGAGGGTGATGAGGAACGGCTGCGGGAGCGTTTGTGAGCTTTGGGGCTGCGGGATGGAGTGCGGCTACGGGAGCGGGAGCGGGATGAGCTGTTGGAACGGGAGCGACTCCGTGACCTGTGAAAAGAGCAGAAGGGTATCAGTACCAAAAGCAACACATCTAGATCATCTTCGTGCACAAGTAAATTATGTAGATTGAATTACATTTTCTTACCAGCTCATACAAATAAAGCCTATGCTGAACAGAACATTCATTCACTGGCTCCAGCAATTTATTTGACCACAGCAGTCAATGGAATAGTACTTTAGAGAATAATACATCGATTTAGCATGTGAGAAAACACCAAAATGTCTATTGGGGGACTCCAAATGTTGAGTTCACTTTTCAGTAGTGAACTGCTACAAATAGGCAGGACTCACTTTTTCCTGGCTGCTTCAATGAGCTTGATCTTCCTTCCATTGATTTCTTTCCCAGACAGCTTCTCCAGAGCATTTTTCAGATCACTGTGGGAGGCAAACTCAACCACGCTGTGAAGAGCAAACAAAACGATCAAATTCAAGAGAGGCAGTTCAACTTCTAAACAACTGGCAACACTAGATTCTTCTGCACAATTCTGTAATAACGTTTCCTAAAAAGAAGTCCCAAAATTAGGGTCTTAAGTTCTATCTATAAATTGTTAAGTTTTAAACTCGGATACTAAACATAAGCCGTATTTAATGCCTAAATTAAAGGCTTTAATTAAGCACATTGAGTAAACAACAATACAAACTAGAAAATGTAAGTGAACAACTTTGCTAATGACTGAAAATTAACTTAATTCAAGTGTTTCAATTAAGCTGAGACTGGAAGTTCATATTTCAGTGGGACTTTTTAAAGGCCTCAAGAAAGACCAGCAAGGGTGAACCATGCCTTGAGCTTTCAGAAGGCCTCCAAAAATGATGGAGCTGAAGCTGGAAAGGATACTAAAGCATTGCAATACCCGAGTGTCCATCAGTCCACAAATGAAGCAAACTGTCTACAAATGGAAGTAATTCAGGACTGCTGCTGTGGTTTAAGAATGAAAAAAATGCGGCATAAATAACAAGTTTACCCCTCATTGAGCTTTGGCCGATGGGCATCAGCAAAGGTAACTTCTCCAGCCTGCCTCATGAAATCCTTCAGGTCCTACACAGTGAAAGAGCATTCAATTTAGATCATGTACCACAACCATACTCTACCCATAACACAAGAAAATGATGCCACGGTATAATTGAATCTTAATTTAACCACAGACGATGGGGTCCAAAAATCTCTAAGCACAGTTTTAAAACTGGCATGCCATGATGCAGCTTATGATGCATATTTTCTACAATGTTCTGGTGGATATGACCATATAAAAGGAAAAAGTACCTTAGAATGGTGTTCGTGAATGAGTACAACAAATTACAGATGTCAAAAACCTAAGATCATCGTTTAGGAGTTAATTCAAGGGAAAGACAACCAAACATTCAAAAGCTCCGTGTAGCTTCGGTGGGATAAATCGCGTGTGATTGGCTGAGTATACATGGCCATTTTCAACAGTGCTTTGATATTCTTGGACCTAGTAAGTGTATAAAACCAGACCAGCAAAGGATTTGTGTGGAACGGCTTGTTGTAACAGACAAAGTAAAAAATAAATACATATGCCCCCCACTTTGTAGACGGTAGGGCAAAGGGCTTCCCCTGCCAGTCCCGCCCTGTGTGCCCCCGTAGGGGCACTGAGAGTGAACAGGGAGGAAGAGAGTGGACTGATACCTGGGAGTGTGGCCACTGGGTCTGTCCCAGACCAAAACCTCGCATCGCAGCTTAACTCCTGGGCCACGTGTGAGCGGGGTGGGGGGGAGGAAACCGAGCGAAGCCTCTCAAATTACCGAACCCCCTCGATCGAATACGCCACAGACTTGCTCTGTCTCTTTCCCTTTCTGCTCTCTCTGCCCCTCTCTGTTTCGTTCTCTCGCTCTCTTTCAGCACGGCTCCATTCCACTTCTGCCGTAAAGCGGCAGCCAATGCGTCTAGAGTGAGAGGAAAGCTCCCCCCTGAGCGAATTTTCACACACCAGCAGGGGTCAACTAGGAGAGGACCACACAGACCGCCACGAGGGGCTCAGGCTCAACCCAGAGAGAGGGACCCTGAAGGGCTTAGGGCCACCATTAGCGAGTTCTTCCATACGACACAACGATCAGGCTGGCAAATAAAGGGGTGAACAATTGGTTAAAACAGGCAAGTTACTATGCTTTAGTCTATGATCTTTTTCCGTCTCTAGAGTTTCACTAATGAATGCAGTCTTATACCCAAAGTTTTTATAAAAAACATGATGCTGGGTAGATTGTTGAGAACTCTTTGCCTTAACTGATTTGCCTTTAACGTAAATGACTCATTTCAATCAAGAGCTGCATTACAAATACACTGTTCATCATGCTCACTTTTACCACATTTAGTTATAAACCGTATTACAATCTGAAGCAGTGGGCTCTCACCTGCCAGCTCACTCTAGAAGAAAGATTCTCCACAATCAGACGGTTCTCAGTGCGCATCGGAGGGGGGTTCCTAAGGGGATTACACATAGAAGCTAATCAAACTACAAGCAGAATTCAGCCACACCACTGTCTGACAAAATAAAACATACTAAACAAAATGTCGACAGTTAAGCGTACCTCCGGCTATCCTGCGAACCACGGCCATAGCGATCTGGAAAGCGCCCTCCGCCTCCCCTACCTCTGCCTCCACGCAGACGGACCCGTGCATGTTCTATAGTCACCCTGCATTTAAAGAGAATAGAGTGACTAGAGACCTTTAAAAGGATTAGACAACAGTACCAAGACATTATCCTTTATTTAGTGTAACACCACCCACAATTGGCCTGTCCAAAAAGTTTGCCAATTTTGGCCACTTGGGAGCAACACCTTCCCCTGATTTCCAATAGCGGAATTTAGGAATTCCTTGAAACTTCCTTAAACCGCATGGCTACGTGAGAGAAAGGAATTGAAGACCCCAAAGTGGCCTATATTTGGACCAGATAACAAGGGACGTGATGCTACAGCTTATTGCTCAATCAGAAGGGACACAAATTTCTACCTCTCATTGCACAGCTCTTTCCCATCAAGCTCATACACTGCATCCTCTGCATCTCTTGGATCATCAAACTCCTAAAGAAAGCAGGAAAGACGGGTTAATTTACAGAGATAAAGCAATGGCATTCACACATCACACTGCCTTGCAAAATGAGTTCAGCATGTGTCTATGGGAAACCTGTCATGCAGGACCAACCTCAAACACTAATGGTACCACGTCTGTAATGACAAACCAGTCACGTGTGACAGGAACTCAAACTCCCATAAACAGCTCCTTTTCTACAACATACCTGCACTCTTGCAATGTACATACCTTTGCAAGATACCTGCACAAGACAATGAATACAACAGTCCCCTCACCTGCTTGAGGACAAACCATTATGGATTCTTGGCACGGACGTAACTTTTAAACCTTTTCATTAAGACAACATGCCCTACCATCAAATGGTGACCTTAATAGCTGTGTTCTGCAATGCGATGCCAATGGAGAGATCAGTAAGGGGTTACTGCTGTCTTGTGAAAAGGAGGCCAACACCTCTGGACTAGCAACCATTTTACTAAGCAGACTGCCAGTCATATGTTTCCCAAGGTTGAGTGAATATTATTGAGGTGGAATCCCGCACTGCCTGTGTGTGTATCAGAAACCGAAGGATTCTGAAATAAACTCTGTGTATGTCCACCGTGGGTTGTTCTAAACTGGATGTGAAAACACGAAAGCCTGGGCAGTCTATTACCATCTGAGAAGCCTTCAGCAGCCCACCACATAAACCCTAAGAGCAGGACCACTCATTAGCCTTTCTTGCTGTGCCACCATCTTGTACCAAAAATTCTACAAATTCTCTGTTCTACCAACAAGAGAAGTCAGTGAATGCTCCCCCCTGACTGCTTACTAAGCAGTTACTTGCTAAGATGGGTATTCAATACAGTTAGGTTACCCTCAAAAAGGTTTATATGAAAACTGGCTTATATGAGTCTCCTCAATGCTCACAAACCCCAACCAGCTGGTACTGAGTCCCCCATTATCAGCTAGTCCAAAAATTGGCTTGGTCAATACCTCCCTCTCCTTTTGCCAAACAACTAACTCAATTAACTCAGATTAGTAGATTGGAAATGAGGGGAACAAGCCAATACACTCAAGTGGCTGAAACTGAAGAATGTTTAGGACCATTTGATGGCAGGATCCCCTACACTATCTGACCCAGCCAGACACCTGAAAAGTAAAAAACAGGAAATAAGCCTTCATGTTTTGCCTTGCAATCTGCTGGACAGCCTGGGTCTTCATCGCCTCAGAAAAGGCCTAATGAGGGGTTTAGAATTGCAGGTCCACCAGTCTGGAGGACACAGCCAATCAGCACCGCTGGTCAGATTAGGAAAACATTGTCCAAACAAAAATCAAGAAACTGGAGATGAAAACATTGATTAATATATAGGCCAGCGTTTAAACCCCTCCTTACACCCACTGCCACGACCACGATCCTCACCAAGACTGACCTGGCAGCCCCTGCTCTCCTTCATCAGACAAATAAGAGATATCTGATACCTTGCTGGTTAAGGTTCCAGCAGTATCAATACAGTAGACAGAAGATAATAGAGCAGTAAAGCTCTACAGAAAAATGGAGAACATATAATACAGAACCTACAATAGAACACACACACAGAGGGTATGAAGTGCTGTAGGAGGGGGTAGGGAGGCGCTCACCACAAACCCGAAGCCTCTTTTTAGGTCAATGTCTCTGATCCTGCCGTAGCCCTTGAAGAAGCGCTCCACGTCCTTCTCCCTGGCAGAGGGATTCAATCGGCCGATGAAAATACGACAGCCACTCATGTTTTAAAGAGGCCTGAAACAGACAGATCAACAGCGTCACTCCTCCTCCACCTCCACTTTTTCGGGACTGGAATTGATTAAGCTGAGGACCCGAATTCTCTGGTCCACCTTAAACGCTGCAGCAGTCTCACTCTGCTCCTCAGCCAGCCTGAGCGCCAGCTCCGCTCCGCTTAAGGTGGACTGCAGAATTAGCAGGGTTTGTAATAGACAATACAGGAGCATCGGTGCCACAGCAGATCGGGTTAATAAAAGACAGAGCAGTTGCAGAAGTGTTTCTTACCCTGTCTGCTCCTCAGACTGCAGTGTGAAGACTCGACCGACAATCAACGACGACCCACAAAATGGCGGCGGCGCGAGCAGGAGAGAGAGAGTCCTTTAGAGAGAGCAGCAGGAAGAGGGAGGGTCATACACCGGAAATGAGATCAGAATGTTAATACAAAATAAAAGTTACCGACCTAACGACAATAACAATAATACAATTAACAACAAAAACAATAATAATATAATAATGATAATAATAACCATTATTGTTAAAAACTAAAATAATAATAATAATTATTATTATTATTATGAAAACGAAAATAATAATAATAATAATAATAATAATACCAACCAATAACACCAATCATTTCATTCTAAAGCAGACGGCGCACCAACCATCAATATACTTTTAGTTTTTAATTTTTCAGAATTTATTTTTTAGATAACTGGTATAAACCTCAGACAGGTTTATTAATTACTGTTTCAGGTGATGTTTATTTAAGGAAATCCTACTAAAACAGGTTATTCCACATTACCAAGTGAGTCACAGTTTTGGAGAGGGAGAAATTTAAAATGACACATCCAGTATTATATTTGCTATTTGCAGGTTTTTCAGTAACATAACCACATTAGTTTGTTAACTTCTCCTTAAAGTTAGTAAGACAGTGAGCTATCTGTCAAGATGAAATGGTGCTGAAACGCCTCACAGAAAACAGGAATTTAGGTGAATTTTTAACATAGGTCAAATTCAATAAAATATGTCACCATTATTGTGAAATACAAGTCTGGTATCATTGAATGTCATCCCTCAGAGGAACTCAAATTTGGGGCAAAAAATGTTTTTTACACAACACAAAGCCTGATGACCACATTCCAACAATGTCAAAATATAAGCTTTTTTGCATTTCAATACTGGTTTGCTGATCACCAGCATCTAGCTATATATGTAGCATCTTGAGCACTGCTCTGCTGGGTGACCAGCAAAACCAGGACCAGCTCAACAGGAATGGTACAGTACCAGCAGGAGCCACTAGGTGACAATGCACCAGCTTTTTTTGTGTTGAAATTTCATAAAATGACTGACACATACAGACATACATACACAGATTCTATGGTCCTTCAAGTATTTTTGATATGATCAGTCAAAAATCAGTCAAGACAACAGGGCACTTCAAAAGAAAGCTTTAATTAGAAATAGTTATATACACACACTGTAGAATTAAATTAAACTTTATACAAATATTAAAATACTATCTTCACACCCACTGCAATGTACAGAGGAGAAAACAAAACAGTTGAAAAGGGGGAAATGAGATGGCTAACACCATTCAATGGTGCCAAGGGACATAACAAGGTTTTCTTGTTATAAAGTACAGCAGTTGCAAGAACAGAAATCAGAACTGGGTACGGCAATGCCTGGATATTAAAATCAGTGGAAATATTAAAAAAAAAAAAAAAAAAAAAAAAAAAAAAAAAAAAAGCCTTGGGGATAAAGAACGGACATTTTTCTCATCAATGTCCTCTGAAAACAAAGACCAAGAAAGCCCACAAGACAGCGTTTATGCATAGAAAATAAAACGTAAGGCCATAAGGAAACTGAAGACGCATCATCAATACTGTGAAGCACATGAGATGGAAGATACAGGATTACAAAATGATGACATGTACAAGTCTTAAGGCGACAGCTCTGTGTTGTCTTCATATAGACAATTAGAGAAAGAGCATGAAATTGCGCTTAAAATGAGGCAGGAAAACAGGATATCCATTCACACCAACCTTTCATCTGTCTTTCTTAAACCCAGTAAAAATGAGGACACAGTGACTGACGTGTTAATGCATGAATCGTGTTATTCCAGGCAATAAGGACAGTGGTCATTAATTAAAAAACAAAACAAAATGAAACAAAAAACCTTACATCAAGAAAAATAATCAAATGTTTAGATTTAAGCACATTTTAGAGACTTTTTAAATATGTCACAGTGTTTAGTAGAACTGAGGAAAGCTTGATTGCAACATTAAATAAAGGTCAATAACTACAACCTAAAATACACTTTGCAAAAGCATCTTTGGGTGAAATCAGGCTTAATGTAATAAAATTATTTAATATTTCCCATTCTGAGATTGTGGTTAGAATATTTTCTAGACATTTCAGCTTATTTTCAAGACACTCTGTCTATGAATAAATAATTTCTTGTTTCAATCATTACTTCTTGATTTATACCATCTTCCAATTTAAGTATAATAAGATCAGAAAAATATTCTTCCAACATTCTCAAAATAAAAATGATCTAATTTTCATTATATAATGTGTAAAATGTCATTTTCCATTTGCCCAGATAATATTTATTAAGTGCACAAAATATGTTCTGAAAAGTTCTGAAACTTTCTAAACATGTTTTTTTTTAGATGTGACCATGAAGGAACCAGCTCAACTAAACACTGGCATATCTAAAAAGTGCTGCAGAAAACCCTTTGAACTGCAGAGGACAAAATAAATAGGGATAAAGCTGGAGGCCAGACAAAGTGCAGTAAGGTGTATTCTGGATCCAGGTGATCTAGTTATGCTAGATTTAGTTTTCTGAAGGTGCAATCATGCTCATTTTAGTATTACAGCTGGACAGACAGACAGATAGACATTATGAAACATTTAAAACCAAACAAACAAAAATTGCTGTGTCAAAATTATACAAAAAACAAAAACAATGTCCTATGAGTTGAGTTTAAAAGGAAAATGAAATAAGACTGGTTGACACTTATAAGCCCTCTTCAACAAACAACAATCCAATGGGTGAAGTGAAGCCAATCTATGTGGCAAACAAAAAAGGCAAGCGTGTTTTGGAATACAGTACTATGTAAACCAGCTCATCCCTGCATCTTGCTGTTCCATGGTGTGTGGTGGATGATGTGTGTCGGTGCTATGCAGCATGCGTCTTGTGGTGTGTGCTAATTTTGGAGGGAAAGAAACATGAATAAAATGCAAATAACATGCAGCATTGTATAACAGAAAAAGGGTCTGATCTTGCAGAATCCTTGCCAAACAAGCCCCTCCCTAAGAGGTCACAGTCAGTAATGGAAAACAAAGCTCCATTCACTACCTCTTACGTAGCATAGAAATGTAATGCATTCGTAATTTGCAACAAGGTAAGCCTTCATGAGTGCAAATGCTTATTAGTACACCACTGGGAAAAGGTGTAGTTTACAACTGAGTATGTTATTCAGCTCATATTATGTATGCATAATACATAATCCTATGTTTTATATAGCATCTGAGCAACTATTTGAGGGAGTATATCTGGACATCCAATGGATGACCGGTACATCACAGCTCAAACACCATGGGCCAGACAGTTTATAGTCAAGGGCAATGGACAGGCATTTGGTTATTCCTGCATTCTGTAGGGCAGCAGTGGGGGAAGGGTTTGGTAAAAAGCTTAAAGAGCCACAGTCCTGGTCATCATCCACAGAGAGGAGGACACTGCATGTGTTCTCAAGCCTCCTTCAGCAATGGAATATCTGTTCAACAATACAAAAAAAAAATGTTAGTTTCTGCTCAATATAAATGCACAGGACATACTATGATGCTTCTTAGCTGGACAGCTATCCTTTAGTTAAGAGTGGATGGGTTGGAGTGGAAATTGTAGGGAAACCATAGGTATCGTTAAAGCTTCTTTAAGCCTTAGTCTTGTATATGGTGAGATTAGAACCACCCACTTTTCACAGAAGAAGTGCAGTGAATAATATTAGGTCATTCAATAGTTTTTTCAATGGGCATTCATGTATATTATGTGCCCACAAGGGATCAACCTAATTAAAAACACAGAGTTAAGCTCCCTGGGGACACACTTAAATTAAATTGCCCGAGTTGCCTTTAAAGTGTGTAAAGACTGAGCA
Organism: Acestrorhynchus altus; assembly: GCA_034509495.1. Lineage (NCBI taxonomy): Eukaryota > Metazoa > Chordata > Actinopteri > Characiformes > Acestrorhynchidae > Acestrorhynchus > Acestrorhynchus altus. The sequence continues at coordinate 37,314,959 of CM067503.1, read as the reverse complement.
AATCGGACCATGCTAACAGGTGGGTTACAGGTATCCATTATAGATTAGCTATATTAGCTACATAGCTCTGGTCCAAATCAATTAGAAAAAGACAAACTTAAAACCATGCATGTGATTTGGCTTCTTGGAAGCAAATTCAATAAATCCAATTTTTCAGCAAACTTTACTTTAAAAGCATGTTTGACATTACCATCGCCATAGTCCTCAGTGGAAGTGAGGGACAAAAGACTGTGCTGGTCACTGCTTTCGCTGCTCGACCTGCGGGCTGCAGCCGCTGCGGCCCCAGGCTGCTCAGCGGCCCAGGATGGAGGTGAGGAGAAGGACTCCTGATGAACAAGTACAGTCTCAGCGTGACGGGAGCGTGTGGAAGAGGAGGATGTGGAGGGCAGACTGTACTCAGCCTGGGAGTGATCCAGTGCTGGCGCAGGAACTTCCTGCTGCGGACCCTCAGAAAGCACAATCTGCACGCGGGACTCTGGGGCAGGTGCAGCAGCTCCAGCGCTGCCGTACACAGCCTCCTCATAGGAGGGCAGAGACACCTGCACACCCTCCACCACAATGGAGGCAGGCTGACCAGACACACCGTGCTCACGTCTGGAGAGATACAGAGAGAGAAAGTGTGAGAAAGGTGAGGATTTGCTGCAATGCTGCTAAACAATAGTGGCTCTCTGATTAAAGCCATGTCTCACACAATCAAACGTTGCAAATACATGTTTTCTGACTAGGTTCTGCCAAACAACACTGGAGGGAATTGAAATAATGACTGAGGTCTAACTGAAAAGCTTCACTGGCTCTCCAATCAAAGCAGGCTCTGACCACTAAAATGCAACAACACATTACAGAAACAATGCTGCACCGAGGGAGACAAATATTTAGTCAATTGGCCATCAGTTAGTGGTGTTAGTCACTGAAGTTCACTAATTATATATTGGCATTCTCTCATTCTCTGGATTTTATATCACACATCAGGGGTCATTGACACCTACACTGTGGTATGGTACACTGTTTCCAGTCACGGTGGGAGGTTTGCTTCTAGTGCAGTTCAAAGCATGTCTAAAAATGGTGAGAGTCTACCCCTAATGCAACAGCATTTCTGGTTCAGTGTATCATCTTTATTTAAACATGTTGTAAGAATAATACTTATCTGTTGGCACACAATGCAATTAGAAGTTAATGTTGTATTTTATATTATATTATTTTAAGTAAAACCTTTAAATCCTTATTTCGAGTTTTACTTCCCAAATATCTGAAATGAGTGCTATGAGAATTGCATTTGTATGCACTTCTTGTGAAAGTCTGCATGGCTTAAAATAACTTGCTCATGCAAGACCGGCATCATTAGCAGGCAAGACATGCCATGCACCCAGCAATAATCTCCACTGCTCACAGTCTAAGGGTTGGTAAGTGATTTATACAATTGAGCAATCAATCTGCATGGTTCCGAAATAATTCCTTCAAGTGGAATAAAAAAATATATATCTGCAAATACTGCCTCCCCCAAAATCAGGCCAGAATCAAAGTACATGTGCTACAGGCAGGAAAAACTAAAAACCATCACTAAGACTCTAATCACTGACAGTGTTCAGAGAATGACGGCCTTAGCCTGGATGGTTACTCTGACAATATCAACAATAAGAACAATAATAATAATAATATAGTAAAAACACGATGTACATAAACATAATATACATAAAATTTATAAATGTATAAATACATTTATACATAAAACAAGACCAAAAAAAAACATGAAAAAAGTAAATATGATAGAATACAAATGGACAACAATGTTTGAAACAAACAGCAGGCTAATATAAAATGCAGATCTCATACCAATATATGAAAATTCAAACATGCCATGTCAAGCAATGAGTGTGCTCGGTAACAGAGAGAGAGTGTTTGACCTGCTGTGATGGAAGGACTTGAGTTTGGGCTGCAGCAGAACAAAGAGGACCACTAGGAGGAGGATAAGGGCCACTGAGCTAGCAGTGGAGGCCACAATAGACAGTGCCGGCATACCTAGGGGAGAAAGTTCCTCTTTCCCTGGAAGGAAGAGAAGAACACATGTGTCAACTAACAAGAAACAAATGTGCCAGGAGAAAAACCTTTTATACAAAGTCAACTCGTAGTATGCAGACTCGCAATGATGTCAGAAAGTAAACATCACAAGGATTCTCAATTCAAATCTAGTGTCCTAGAGCAAACCTAAATAAGTGGATAAATAAACTGCACCAACATCAAATTAACTAATAGATTGCAGCTGTACAGTATATCCAGATCTGTACATTTGTCCTGCTGCACTGTACCCTACCTTGTCCCAGGTGACAGATGATGGGTGTTGCTGATTCCCAGTCTCCGTTCCTGCAGGTGTGGTATTTGTAGCCTTTCAGAGTGTAGCCTTCCTCACAGAAATACTCAATCACTGTGCCTTCAGTCAGTTTAGAGCAGGGTGTAGGGTGGCACACATAGCCTCCATTCTCTGGCACACTAGGTGGACGACACACTGGACAAACACAGAACGTTCAGGAGTCAGGACAGCTAGTGTAGGATTAATGAATGGGCATTGATTAAAAGATGGCTGAGGTTTAAGCACAAAGGGTTGTGTATATAGGTGTTGAGGAGTTCTTTGATTGATAAGAGCAGAGCCCTCTTTGCTCAATGCTCAGACTCATTTCCAAACCTGATAAACTCACCATCGCTTTTGACGCAGTGTGGAGGGCTGGAAGACCAGTGACCTGGAGAGATGCAGGTGATGATGCCCTCACTGCTCAGGGTATATCCTGACTCACAGCTGTACTGCAGTACCGTTCCGACGGGTATGAAGTTGTGGTTGGTCTCTGTAAGGTTCCCCCGGCCATGCTGCACAGTCGAGGGTCTGGAGCAACCTGACAGAAGAGACATGAGTTACATACCCAGATCACAGTAAAGTTTTGGTCAGTGGCCAATACTGGTTTAATATTGTTCAACTGTCCATATGGCAACATGTACAGCTGTGTGAGAATTACAGAGGCAGTTAGTTTTAAAAAAAAAAAAGAAAGAAAAAAAAAAAAAAGAAAAGAGGAATGTTCCTCTGGGGCATGTCAAAAATAACTTATTTTCCATGTAATTATTGTTAAAGGGTAAATACAACAGCCCAGTCCACAGAGATGTTTCAAAGATTTAGAAATCAGCAATTACATCAAATGTACTATATTGTATCTATATAAAGTTCCCAGAAATTAAAAGAAGTTGCATTACATTTTAAAGAGCAGTGGAAGAACTCTGCAGGATAATAAGTTATAACGCTGGGTTTACCACTATTCCCACTTTATTTCATTAACAAGAGTTCAAAGCCTTTTATGCCTTAAAGAGAATTCCATTTCACTGAGCCCTTTCAGCCACTGCCTAAACGACAGAAGAGTCACAAAAGGTCCTTTAACAGTCCCGCTACAATTATTAATACAGTGCATAATTTAGACCATAAGTCAAACCTCCAGCTTTTAGCTCTTTTTAACATTCTCATTACTTAAATTAGCTCAGGAAATGTCAGGAAAACAGCTCTGCGTGGCTATTTCCTTAGAATCTCTAAAAAAGAATGTTGCAAACTGGCAAAAGCTTTTACATTACATATGTTCAGAAAGACTCAACTACCGTATTTTCCGGACTATAAGCCGCTACTTTTTCCATGCTTTAAACCAGGCGGCTTATAATGAGGTGCATCTTTTTCTTCTTATATATGTTATTTTCCAGGTCTTTTTTAAAAACTTTGCGGGAGCGGCTTATATTCTGGTGCGAATTATAGTCCGGAAAATACGGTAATATCTTACATTATCTGGCCCTGAACTGGATTTCCCTCCAAACCTATCATGTTGTAATCAGAGCTTTCTGTGCCGCCATGTTTCTTTCACTATATAAGTAGTTTCTCAATTATTCCTTTACTGCTGAATACTCTGAAAGAGCAAATTAAGTACAATTCACATAGCCTAGGAAACACTTTACTGATTTGATTAATCAGAGGAATGATGAAAGGTCTCAGAAGTGTGAATTGTATTCATATTTATGTATTGATGAAAATGTATGTTTATGACACAAAAAGCTAAATAAATACAAATTTCCACCTTTATTAAATCACACTGATGAGCAAGAAGGGAGAATTAGCTGATTTTCTGTACATAGATTAAACCTTTAAGAGCATTCATGATACTACTGAGGAAATAAAGAAATATGGTTTTGAAACCCAACCATGTGCAGCATATGGGCAATTACCACCAACAATACTTTGACTTGAGAATGGAGAACGGAAAGCCTGTTGCAGATTGTCTGTCCTTTTCCATTCTGTACTGAAATTAGTAACAGAAGCCAAAGGGAAGGTGATTCAGCATGTGCCCACTGGATTTTATTATAAGTGTGCTTCAAATCAAGAGGTCCTCTGTTCTTTTACTAAGAACTGAAAAGAAAAAAAGAAAAGAAAAGAAAAAAAAAAAAAACAGAAAATGATTCTTGGTAACTACTAACACATACTCCAGATGCAGCAGAAAAAGATGAGATTTAATGGTGGTTTATGCCTTTAAGATTTCTATCCCTTTGTTCCAGCCAGGCCGTGTCCACCTAATGAAACTGCATTCTTATACCATTCTAAATTAGGGCTGACCAATATATCAGTATTTATATAGATATTGCATTATAAACAGAGTGTGATATTGGCGGAGGCAATATCCTTTATACTGAGTTTGTAAATGTAAAATTTTTAAATAACGTTCTGTTTCAATCTTGCGGAAAACATTATATCTGTTCCTTTGCTCTCATCTGCCCCTAGCTTTTAGCTCCCTTTTGCCCCTACTTGTGATGTAGGTGGCATAAGACAGAGCTAACAACATTATTGTATAGTATATCGTATATATACCCAGTCCTACTCTAATATTCTAAAAACCATCCGAGACAGTTTTGAGAAAACCACACATGCTAATGCCATAACTATGATCATCATTAATATTGTGTTGACGATAATGCCAACAGAAACAAAAACAGAGCTCTTTCTTCCCTGTACATTTGTTGTCCCGTGCTTCATTCTTCATTCACTGAACAGAAAGCACACACGAGGAAACGCAGTTCTGAAGAATTACAGAACTGCGGAAGATGACACATTTGTGAATGCTGCTGAAACATGTCTGAACAAGGTGAGCTAGTGCTGGGGAAAAAAACAGTAATGGGATGGGCAGGCTAATAAGTGTGGTGAGCAGAATAAAGGACAAGAAAGGGACAAGAATGTGGACATTGTGCGTCAGGTTTACCATCATGTACAAACCTACATTCCAAAACTCTCCAGAAACCAGTTTGGCCTGAAAGGTTTGCACTGGGTACAGGGAAATAAGATTCAGACAAAATAAAAACATTTGTATAGAACAATTTAGTGTCCTGCACACTTTCTCCTGTTCCTTACTGTCTCTGTCAGTGTCCATATTGTAAACTGTGTTCTGCATTTAACTGGCCTGCATGGAACGGTGGCTAGATAAAAACACTTCAAAGCACAGATGCCAAATCTACCACCAAGGTTTTTAACAAAAATTCAGAACAGTATGTGTGTCACACACCTGGCACTGACCATTCCTTACCCAAAAACATCACAACAGTGAAGCATGGGGGTGGCAGTATCATGTTGTTGGGTTGCTTTTCCTCAGTGGAACTGGGCATCTTGTTAAAATTGAAGGACCAATGAATACAAAATAACCCATTTAGTCCACTAAAAACCTAGTTTTAATCCTGTGTACAAAACCAAAAACAAATGGTTAAACAACAAAAAAGGCCTTCTTCAATGACCAGCACTCAATCTAGTCAATAATAATAGAATAACTGCATTGTAAGATTTAGTTCTTGCAATATTAGGATTTTTGAGCAGATAAAACACAAACTGGCCAGGTATATTGTTGAGTTCTGCCCCTATAATGTGTAATACTCACCCATTTCTGTATGAGGGTACCGATGTAGTATCAGAATCTCCTGACATTTGCATGCTCATTGTATTATGAACAGATATGACTCGACCAGTCAGAGCAGCAGGTTACTCATTAGCTCAGAAAAATAACGACAGTGCCGGAACATGGTGTTCTTCCATCTGTCCACAACATTAAGGGAGGAAAAATAGAGGATTTACAGCAAAATTCTAATTATCCTTCATTACAAACAGCTATAGAGCTAAAGCTGATCACATTATACTGATCACTTCAGTCTGCAGCAGCTTAGTGGGCTGAACACCACCCTGCATGCTTGGATTAAGGTCTACTTCACAGATAGCTCAACCCTGACTGGCTCTGGGAAATATGTTTTTCGTGGTGGGTTCGACTGTTTGTTTTTGTTTTTTTTGTTTTTTTTTTGAGGGGGGAAGGGGGGAGTCCTTCTCTGAATAATCCTAGACTAGGGAGATTTGTCCCTTCTTGACAGTATTTGTGACTCCAAAGGGGGTTGGGTGGGGGTATATCGCCTGTGCTGTTTACTCCCCCTATAATACATCCTCTGTCTGTTAAACTCACGGGCTTTTACATAACAAAAGAATTTGAATGTGTGGGCTGCTGTAGCAGCCTGCTGAGAGAGAGATTTGGAGTGTAAATATGTTGGTGTATTCTAAAAGCACAAACACGCCACAGCTTCAGTAACAGCACTCAGGATACAACAAGCCTCAGATGACTCTCGAAGGTTAAGGAACAGTGTGTGGTTTCCTTTCTCCTTTCAGAGAGAAAGAGAAAGTGTGAGCACAAGACATCAATTTTCCGAGTCTCATGTTTCAGTAGGAGAGGAGCTACACATGTCTAAAATTTATGTACAACACCACACATATGGACTGTGGAAGGAAAGCTGAGAGTGAAGATGTGCATCAGATTGTAATAGGAAGTGTGTATGGTTGTTAAAATCCACTGTGTGTGTGTTATTATAGGTGTTTAGGACAAAATATCCTGATATTTCAAGACGAACATAGAAAAATAGAACTAGCTCACATCAAAACTATCCTGACTAGGCCTGGGTACTGAAATTCAATATATAAAAAAGCACTGACCAAAGCAAGAGTACTGACTGGCTCCCTGACAAAAGCCAGACACAAGCCAAACAAACGTTGCGCACAATTGTGAAATTTCAGCAGGAACAATAAGTGAAACACACTGTGTTTCCGTCATCTACAGCTATGAGAAGAAGCTTTAGAGGACATATGCTACTTTTATTAGAAGTATAATTACAGTATAATGTTTGAACGAGTATCAAACTGAAAGTATCGCATTGCTATCAAACATTTTCAAAGGATACCCAGCCCTAACCCTGACTCTGTAAAAAAAAAAAAAAAATTTTTACAAAAGCTTAAAGGGTCACAAACCATGTCCTTTACTCCTGAATGTGTGCATATATGGAAACCGAACTGCAGAAAGTTGTTCATTTTCTTCCTGATCTCACAAAACATCCACAGATCTGCTGGTTCAGCCTATAGCTGGTTAGCCAACCGTTGTTCACATTATATAGCTCTAGATATATAATAGTACACATAGGTACTATAGTACACATAGGTACTAGATAGCTACACATACTGTTTAATATATAGGGGCCTATGCATGAAAGTATAAGTGTATTTAAAACGTGTGTATACCAGACAAATAAATATTAAACCATGGACATGTTGGAGAAATCCAAGAACAGTGTGTGCATGAATGTGTGTGTGCAGCTTCTCCGAACAAGTATTAACATGTAAATAAACGAGGAGGGAAAAGAAAAATACTGGTGCGTCTGACGGAACAGCTGGCAGGAGGTGTACTATGTCAGTGATTTGGAAATGATTCTCCTGATAATCAGAGGGGCTGCTGGGAAAGTAGAAGAATATTCTGAAGAGCACTCAAAGCTCTTTAATTTCAGATTTGTGATGAGTGTTAAATTGAAATCTGGATTGTATGCATCCCTTATATTTGGGTAGGTCGATCTCTGCACTGAAGTGACACTGACACCATGGCGGGTTAGTGTTTGTTGTGCTGGTATGAGTGGATCAGACACAGCAGTGCTGCTGAGGTGTTTAAACACTGTCCACTCATTGTCTGCTCTATCGGACACTCCTACCTAGCTGGTGGAGACAAAAGCACATAGTTTTTCTCTGTTTCTGTACAATATTTGTACAAATTTGGGACCAATTATGATTGTTTTTGAATAATAACAATTATTATTAGTTACGTGGCCTCAGGACTCACACTGAAGGTCAAACCCAGAGCAACTGTGGTCACGACATCATAACCCCGTCCCCTTCTACTGTCTGCATTCAGCACGTGTAACAATTAATCAAAGCTAAGTCATTAATCATAAAAGATGCAATGTTAAGTGTCAGATGCTTTCTTAAAACAATAAAACAAACTGCAAGGGTTTATAGAGGTTATTATAAACGTTTGCTCACTTTTGTACCTAAACTGGATTGCAAACTTTGCCACACAGCTACTTAAAAATGCTCTGTTACTGTACTGCTGATTACTATTGACAAAGAATTCTTCCATCTTTTCCTATATAAACACCTTCCCATCAACTTCAATTATTATTGATTTTTGAGTCAACAGGCTTTACGGAGATATGGGTAAATGTGTCAGAATGGTCTGGTAATTGACTGCATGCTACAGACAGAGATTAGTTTGAAACGCACTGGAGTATTCTTGGAACACGGTGGAGGACGGAGGCAGGAATGTGTGCTAGGCGGAGGAGGCAGGTTTCCACATGTACACACACTCGTCTTCAAGCAAAGAACACATCACAGTCAGAACTGAACACAAACTGACAGCTTTGGCTGGCAGAAAGGAACGGGCTTTGGCAAAAACACTAACAGACCCACGCTACTGACTCACCAACCTAGTCCATTACTGCTCGATGGGCTCGGTAGGCAACTACAGTCACGCTGCATTCAGAACCATCAGTAACACACTCACAACTATGAGCATCAGACAAATGTAAACAGAAACACACTCTCACACCTCGAAAGCATTTGCTTAGCACCCCTGATGACTCAGGCATTGCCAAAGGGTCGGTGTTTGGAGAGGTAGTGGTGAGAATTTCTCTGTGTTTGAAGACATTAACAGGTTAGTCCCTCTGACTGTGGCTAGAGAACATGTAAATAGTACTAAGAAAATACAAAGATATGGACAGATTAATAATAGGGGTACCACCGTTTAATGAAAACAATGCTGTAAGGGTGTGTGTTGAGCTGGACGTGTGAGAAACAAAGATGCTTCCAGGTGGGGGCCACTGAGATTAATTCAGGGATTAATTAGTTACATTCACAACATTTGGTTGACGTCTGATCCGGAGCAAGTTATTGCTACACAAGAAGGCAAAGCGTCATTCAAAGACTTGTAAGGCCTCCTGTGAAATGACGTTTATGAGTTGCACAAAGCTGAAAGCGTCTTTGCAAACTTACCAGCTTGCGTGCTCTCCTCGGTTTCGTGTGGTCTATCGCATACACTTCATAAATGCGGGTGTCACTGAGATTTTATGATGTTAAGATGACTGAAAATGATTATCACACTTCTGGCTATGGAGCTAGACAGCCAGGACACAGTGGTGTACAACGGAGGGATCTGGTTGCCATCAGCATCTCAAATCTGACTCATGTTTATTTTTGGTCCATTGTCATGGAGGATTTTCCACTTTCCACAGCAACAACGGATCTTCATTTAATTTTTCAGATTTCATTTCTAAATTGTGTTTTTGTAATCTCTCAGCAATGAATTACACGGATACCTCTGTACCGGCTCTGAGAGCTGCTTTGCAAACTTGCCATGGCGTGCCTCTTTTTTACTGACCAATCATAGGCTTACGTGGCACCCTTGTCCATGCAGTTTGTCCACCTGCCATGTGCATGACACGGCGAGTAAAGCCTCCACAATAGTTCTGTGGTTGTTCTTTTTCCTCCGCAATTATGTCACATAGTTCGCTGAAGCCACGTGAACGTAGTGTCCACAAGAAGGCGGCTGAGGCCTTTACTGGTGTCGTTTGGTGTACACTGGACAATCAAAATCCAGTCTGCCACAGGGAATGTTATGTTGTAAGCCACTATGCCACACCAACCAATCTCAGCCCAAATAAATATCTTGGCAACTGTTACAAGCTGTTAGCAACTCTATTGTGGCAGTATATTTTTAGCAGGACTGGCTAACAACTGGTAGTCACCCTATTTATCTAGATACAGCTTTTACTGTGTCTTCTAGAAAGCTAGTGCTGAACCATAGAGTAAGTCTTCTTAAGCAGATCATTTTGTAGAACTGTATAATGATGATCATAAATTCCAAGGGTGTCAACAAGGGTGACAGAGACCAACCAGTAGCTTCATGCAAAGCCAATTAGACCACTCAACATTAGACTGATCCATTACAGAACAATAAGCCCCAAAATTCAATCCAGTAACAACCATTAGTAATATTTCTGAAATCCTATGAATTATTTTAGATAATTATACTGTGAGTACACTGCTTTTAAATGATCGCTGGAATTATGTCTTATATAGAGAAATATACTTCATATTTAGCCGTCAATCAACCAGCACTAGACTATGGTCTATGGCCACATCGTGTTTGGGTCATTTGTCCCACCATACGCACATGTACACACAAATAGATAGACAGCAGGCTTCCTCGAAATGTGCCCACTGTTCAGAGACAGAACAAAAGCACTGAACAATGCTCCACGTGCTCTTTGTTATGCCTTTTCACTGCCCTGGGTCGCCAGCTGACACATTTAAGCAGCTTGCCCTTTTCAACAACGTAAAAAGGGTGTGGGGGAGGAATCTCATGTGTGTGTACAGTCCAATCTGGGGAAAAAGGCACAGAGGAAACCTCTATTGTTTCTCAAGACCCCTTCAAATGCAGCAGATGGAAGTTCGCACTGGTCTGGGGTCGCGCACCCTTTCACCCCACAGAGACAGCTGTGTCAGATCGTTCAATACTATCAGTTTACATGCATAGACACATGCACAGAGACACGCACAACAGAAAAAAAAGACGAAGGAACGATACACAATGATAGGAAGCTGGCTAGGACGAAAGAAAGAAAGAAAGAATGCTAGACAGAACAACACAATAAAGCAAAAGACAGAATGACAACTGTATGTGGGAGCCTTCAGCTACAAGGAGTTCAAAACCTTTGTTTATAAGAGTGGCACATTGCAAAGTATGTGGGAGACAGACACTGGACAGACCACATCAATTTGGATAAGGTATCTGAAAACATGGCTAGGTTTGCTCAGTTTATGCTAGCTGCTTAGCCATGAATCCAGCTTTTTTGTGTAAATGATTGTAATAAAAGTTGCTTCCATTGCTGACACATACGTGCAAATGCACGCTCACTGCTTGTCTAGGCCCTTTGGAAAACACAGTGCTAATAGAATACAACTCTCTGGAGCAGACACAAACCTATTTGCACCATGCCTAATGTCAGACATGGGCTAGAGGGGTATATGACAGAAAATGACAGAAAACCCTGAACAACACTACTGCATTAAATTGTGTAAAGCTTGGCGATTCCCAACTGGAAACCATCCGCAAACAGCCGGACCTGTGGGAAGCAAGCATTTGGCAGCTCCATCACGATAACGCACCCGCCTATTCTTCACATTTGATACGAGTGTTTTCTGGCCAAACACACACCTTTGCATTGTCAGGATCCCTACTCTCCAGACATGGCTGTGTGACTCCTGGCTTTTGCGTAAGCTAATGCCCCTGAAAGGGGCTTTTCAAAAGAGCTGTTCTAACGCTGCTCCTGACAGTCGCACGCCTCAAATAAATGCATAGTTTATTTTTACATTATGACTGGCTTGGACTACATAAGAATGCAAAGGGAAACATAAAAAAAGTGTAAAGGAGTGAAATACATCAATGCTGTGCAATGAGCAGAAGATAAATACAATAATCAGTGAGTGAGTGAGTGAGTGAGTGAGTGAGTGAGTCAGTGTGCTGAGACACAGCTGTCTTGTGTGTAGGTCTCGTGTCCCGCCCGCTGCTGGAATGTGCGGTAGCCGCAGTTGAGGACAGAGTGAAGTCTGTGTGCTGAGTCTGTGTGGTGTCGGTGGAGCAGACAGACGGACGGGTAGAGCCACAGATGGTGGCTGGTCAGGCTTTGACAGCACAGCTCCCTGGATACTCTACGGCAGCTGTGCTCACTGCAGTAGACAAATGACACACTAACAGCTATTAGCAACTTCAGTATACATCAAAACACATGTGAAAAGCTGTTCAGACTCTTCACTCACAGAGCAACAGTCACAGTCACACAGCAGACTTCATCAAACAAGGCTCATATGAACAGATGGTGAGACAGCTGAAATACACTTAGGATTACTGCTGTTGCCTATTGAATTTTGATGGCGAAGGGATGATTGTGACTTAAGAACTATTTGGACAGGATTAGTTTTACACAGGGGAGGCGGGGTCAAACAATTACTACCGGTGATTCTCAGGGATTTTAGTCCCATTCAAAACTGCCATTTTTATACACCATTTGCTCAAGTGTACAAGCTAACTGTAGAATAGAGATGGAGGCACTAATCGAGGATGTATCTGTGTTGGCCAGCTCTGCCATTTAAAGTGATATATTTCAAGCTGTTCAAGATTGTTTAATCATTTTGGTTCTGACTTGTTAGTCAAACCTGACTTTAAATATTGTAATGATGTGAGATTCTGGATTTCTGATTTTCATCAGAAAAGCAATTGCATGCTGAATGGGATGCTGTACAGTAGCCACCAATGAGCTGGTCTTATTGCCCAACGCCAAGCATTGATTAGGGTCTAATTTCCACAGCATTGAGCTGTGGAACAGCAGAACTATGTTCCCTGCAATGGTTGATCTCCATCCCGTATCTCTGGAAAGAGATGGAATGGAGTTTATGATGCAGAACTAATCATGCAATCTGTAGCTGACCACACTAAGGCTCCAGTAGCTGAAACACAATCAAATCACTTGTAACCAAGCAAGACGGTGGCTCGGGAACACTGCTGTGGCCTCTCCGGCAATTCCTTTTGCTTTCCGTGAGAGCGAGCCCACGAGCTCACACATTCTTTGGTAACACCTGCATGGTTGTGTGTTAAAGGTAGTACTGGAGGAACTATTTTGCTCCTCGTGTTTAATACGTGCTCACAGTTCCAAACCCTTGTGTAAAGTGTTTCCAGAAGACTAAATGCTGTTACTGCAGCAAGGAGAACAAACCCCCTATTCACTTGCCTTTTGAAGAAATGCCAGGTGAGCTGATGTCCTCTTGCACACTCAGGGAAGGAGAAATAAAAATGAGGCAGATGATCCTCTGCATGTCTTATAAATGTTGATACGTTTGTCTAAACTGTGGCTTGCTGGCATCAGTGTCATTTGGAGAACACGTATATCAGCCATCAATTACGTAAAGCATTTCTTTTTAAATCCCACCACATGTCCGATGCCTGTCCATCTGCCTGCATATCTGCTGCCAGCAGAAGTGGCCTGCAGTCACATTATGTGGCAAAACCCTCACCATGGGAAACCCAACACTCACACAAATGCGTGCACGCTAACACAGGGTGCTGGCCTAGAGCGATCTCCGCATAGAGGCCTTCACATTCCACACGAAGAAGCAGGACAGTGGTTTACAGTTCCCCTTCAAATCTCTATTGTTTGGAATATGCTCAGGACATCACTTCCTTAACTTGATAGCGTGAGTATTGTATGTGTTCAGGGTGTGGTGCTGCACGTCTGAACATTCCTCCCTCACCGTGAGTCACGCAAAAGGGCCAGTTATGGCCAAATGTTTCACAAGAATGCTGGTAAGACACACAGCAACTTTTCCTACTGGAGAGTTTACGTAGAAGCAGGACACCCAAGGGAGAAGAGGCCAGCTCAGATCCAGCAAATGAGCTAGAGAATTAGAAAGAGCGAAAGAAGAGAGAGCAAGAGTGAAAGAGAATAAGAGAATTACACTAAGGAACTATATTTAGAATCTTATTAGAAGGAATCATTTCCCAAATTCAAGTCTTGACTCATTTACGACTCTCTCAGTGACTGCAGCTCCAGAAAATCAACCTCAAGGTCAGCAGCCATCTTCAAACAAAGGCTAGCAAGGGACCAGCCAGGCCTAACAGGCAAATATTTACACCAACACACCCACTTTTCCCTGCAGCAGATCAGCACTCATACAGGTCACACAGCACCTGCCCATAATCATTCCACCTTCCAAAAGAGGGCAAGCGTTGCCTATTTAGCCCCTCCCACACACATGCCTTTTTCAACTAAGAGTTACAGAAATAGGTGACACTGCCAAATGCTGATGCATGTTTCTTCTAGGAAGGTTGTGTGCCAGTTTTTCCCCCCCCCCGTCTGAACCGATCTGTGTTTTTGTAGATAATACAGCCACACATTTTAGTTAAAGCATGCTGCTAATTGATACCCACTTGGTTTTTAGTTTTCCATTTATATACCGTATTTTCTGGACTATAAGCCGCTACTTTTTTCCTCCTCACTTTAAACCATGCAGCTTATAAAGAGGTGCAGCTTTGTCTTCTTCTATGTGTTATTTTCCATGGTGCGGCTTATAGTCCTGAAAATGTAATGTAATGATTCACTTAGTTTGGCAGCCTGTGTTTCAAATGACCATTTATGATGCATTTTAATAACATGTAATACAATCCAACTGACTTCCCAGATCACTCTGCTCCCAGTTACTATAAAATACTGTAGTACAATCGCTTCATGCGTGACATGGGGTTGGGTAGTAGAATGGGAATAGGTATTTAAAAATGTTGACATTGTCTCAAAATGAAGATGGTGTTTCAAAATTGTGATGTGTCTGATGTGGAAATTCTGTCCATCTAGTACAGATATATATGCGCTTTATGGTCAATAATTCAGTAAGTCAACAGTGGCTGCACTAGGCAAAGGCTACACTAAGCAATAGGCTACGAAATCAACACAATCCAAAAACAAACAAAAAAAATGATTTCAGGATTCTGTTAAACCAGCAGTAGTCGCTAAATCATAGTCATTCTTGCTTCAATGCTCATAAGAGTGTCAGTCAGACAGACCTGAGTGCATTCTATGGTGAATGTTTTCATGCAGCTAACTTTATTATAGTTTCTCTCTCCTGCTTCACAATTAAACATTTTAAATGTCAGACTGACAGTTTAAGATTTATTGGATTACTAATAACGTATTTAATTTAGTGACCATGTAAGCAAACAGAACTGTTTTTCAGTTTTAATGAAGAAAAAGAGGTTAGAAAAGCCCAGTAAAAACAACCACATCTGAAGGAAGTGATTTCAAAGTGTTGTCAAAACACTAGTAACAGACGTTACATTACGTTAATATGTTCCACTGTAAAATAGTTATAATTAATGTCCATTGATGGTGCTTTGTGGATGCTCTGCTAGAACAAAGTGGCAAAAACACAGGATTGGAACTAGACCTGGTTTACAATGGGTCTGGATTGGCCCCAATCCACTACATTAAATGAGGACAGACATAGTTATTTACCAGCATTTAGTCTAGTGGTAGAGTACTTGCTACCCTGTCATACAATATCTGATTAAGAAGGAAACTGTTTTAGTCCATTATTCAGAATAAAGACACCACTGATCATTCATAATGAGGACATTATCACTGTAACCAGGAATATCGCAGTATAAATGCATGCATTCAGTTGAATTACCACTGAAAAGCTGCATGCTTGAAGGCCACAGGCCACATGTTTTAAAAGTACCCCAGTAATGTTCCTATTTTAAGAGCTTCTAAAAGAGCGCGCACTAAAAGTGAAAATCATATAAACATTGCAAATTCTGGTATTTTAGATAACAACATTTGCTTCATTAGCCAGAGCTGCTATAGAACACATTAAACTAGAAGAACATCTCCTGTGCAGGCTGTTTTCTTGCTTGCAGCAAAAACAGAATCAAGCCATTGAGAAGCGATTACACTTAATAGCCCATGAAGTGCTGATTCCCGTTTGTGGAGGGTCGTTAAAAGGCAGCTTGATTAAACACATGTCACAGTAAGCGCACCATCGAAACAGAAGCAGGCCTCCCCTGCTAACCACAACCATGCTGGTTGCAGCTGCTGAGGCCGCTATGGTGGGTGGCTGGCTGGTGCCCAGTGGTTCTGCAGTGCGTGACCTTATCTGACCCTGACCCCGCTACTCTGTTCCCACAACCGTGAGACACTAGCCAGTGAGTGCTGGAGTGAAACATAAACCCTGACTGAGCCCAGGTCCATTTAGGGCCATGTCTTTAACCCTGATGTGAAAGGGAATCTTTCACGCTCAAAAGTGTGACAGGAGAGAAAGTTACACTGATGGCAGTGTTGACTACAGGGTAGTTAAGTTGTAGTTCAGCTGGACTATAGTGCTAAATGCTGGGTTTGTTTTGTGAAGACACTATAAAGCTCAGCTTCTGTTTAATATGTTGTAAATGCATAAAATTAAATGGTCTAATTAACTGAAAAGAGAAACATTAAGATATTAACTTCTTAGGTTTCGTGAGAAAATGTTTACACCCTAATGACAACTCAATAAATACATGCACAGCAAATCAAACTGGTTGAGTTACTCCCAGGTTACACCAGTGGGGGGAAAAAAGACCCACAGAACCACAGAAACATTTTTACTGACTCTAGATTTTTTTAACTGGCATATCAAAGACAAAGGTTTTGGGAACTCTGTGTAATTTGTTTAAGGCCCTGCTTTTATTGAAGCAAATGTTTTGGTGATAGAGTCACGTTTCAGTGAACTGCAATGTCATTGGTTAGAAGCCCATGTTGCAAGATCTGTCTGCAAAAGCCACTTCCTGCAGTTGTGCAAAGCGGAAGAACGCATGTGCGTTTGTCAGTAAACCACGTCTACGTTTCTCTTCCCCGTGCGAAGGGGAACAAACAAACATTAACATTAACAGTTCTCAGTTCTGGTCCAATGAAAATGATAAGCAGTGCACACTTTTGTACTTTTCTTGCTTTTCTAAATCAGCCAGTAGTTTTTGGCAATGACCTGCATTTGATCAGAGTTCCTAGGAAGGAGACTTAGGAGCACCAATATGATAATTAAGCCAGCTAAGCCAGGAGCCAACTAAACAGCCCACCATCTGTACGAACCTTTGGCTTGGTTTGCTCACTTTCATTTCTCTACTGATTTCCAGGTCTCCCATGATCCACCTCAGAACACACACACACACACACACACACACACACACACACACACACACACACACACACACACACACACACACAGGCAATATATGATACATAAGCACTCATTGAGCAACACTTAGTTACTTGTAGTGTTACTTAAACTTAGAGGCAACAGTTTTGAGTTTTATGAGGCAACAGTTTTCCTACCTTAGTGGCACAAGACATTGGAAACATACCCTTGAAATTCTGATCCATGGTCCTCACAATTTAAGATTTGTCTAAGTTTTTTTCCCACTGTTCAACTGTTGAATAACTCCAGCCTTGTTGGTACAGCAGTGATTCTGCAAACCCTACTGGACACACTGAAGATACTGAATCTAGGTAGGTGATGTAAACAGATTGGTAACACTGGTTAGAAGCTGCCCAGCTTAAATCCAAGATGGAATAGATATCAGTAAATTCTTCACAAAAATGCCAAGAACAGAACCATGAAAATTAGCAGACATTAAAGTCTCGACATTTATTGCTCAAAATGAATTCCAAGGACCAACAACCATGATTAACAAATATTCAATGGTAACGTCCTTCTAAAAAGCCATTTTATAAATGAAACATTTTGAAGAAGCAGTTTACTCCTATAACCCATGCTCAGCATTACTGCCCACCAATGTAGCCATTATTTTCAGGACCTGCATGGAAAAAGTTCAAATGGTTAATCTCTGATCACATCTGGAAACTTACATCCGCCAAAACAGTATTCATTCTGGAAGGCTTCTGTTTTTGATTTGCTTGGTCAAGCAGAACATTCAGACTTTGCCCACTGGTCTGCTATGAACTGACTTAACTAAGCCTTATTAAAACACTCACACATGTTGAGCACAGTGTGACCAACAATAGGCCCTTTTTAAATTTCAGAGTAGCCATTTTTATTAGGTGAATGCATTCTTCTCTCACTCACTCTCAGAATCACAACTCTCAACAAAAAACTACTCAACATGGGGCATCATCAGACCTTGGCTGAACTCACACAAGTACAGAGTTAAAGAGTAGTGATGTGGAAAGCGTAAAAAGAAACCAGGGGAGTGAATGTCACTTTCTGACACTCGAACCATATTTACATACATCAAACTCCATGGTTTCACAAATGACTTGGATAATTCAGTTTTCCAAGACAGAGGCTCTTTAATTATAATGTGAGCTTGGTTGGGAATGGATGAACTTGCAGGTATGGTCATTCCTGTGGTCCCATAGCAACTCTGGCTTGAGCCAATTCATCACCATGAGTACTTAAATAAACTACAAGTACACACACATATGAAATGATCCATTGAAACTTGGATTTAGCCACATCCAATAAACTGGAATCTGCTTTACTTGTGCATTGTTGAGCTCCACTTGTACACTGGAATGTGATTAAAACCCTCACCACATAATCCAATACTATTATAATGCCATTTGTGGATTTCATATTCATGTGGCTCAGAGAGCCACAGCGACTCTTCCTCAGAGTCTAGGGATTACCAAATTTGCGTAAATTCGACATGCTGAGAGGATGACGCAGAAAGAACAGGGGCTTTGAGAAGGATAAAACAAAACACCTAAATCTGATGGAATACCATAAACAATGTCCATCAACATCTCTTTTCTGTATGTTGAGTGTCTCTGTTTCCCCACAGTAAGCCTGGAAAGCTACAAGGCTCATGAAGAACACACATGTACAAACACATATGATTTTATTACAATATTTGAGGGGTTTTCAACGGCTTCTCATCTGGTGGGTTGTGCCCCTCAACATGACCAACAGTTACTCATGCTGATATGAAAGGGACACTTGATAGACATGCAAAAAATGTACACTGTGATGGACAAATTTACATGTGACCTGGGCTCAACAGGGTATTGCCAGGTAACGTGCTAATAAACAGCCCTCACAAAACATGCTATGGCATTGAGACCAACTGACAGAATTCTGGCATACCCATCTTGAGATTCAACAATGGGCTGGATGAGAGGAAAGTCCAAAAAAGTCCAAACCTGATTTATTTTTGGGGAATGGTGATATTCAATAAAATACAAATGTGAAAAAATTAGGACACCCCATGAAATCCTTCTTTCATTTTTACTATTTTTAAACACTCCATCTACAGGCGTTGGACAATGGAACTGAAACACCTGTCATTTTAGTGTGGGAGGGTTCATGGCTAAATTGGAGCAGCTTGGTGGCCAATCTTCATTGACTGCACATTGCACCAGTAAGAGCAGAGTGTGAAGGTTCAATTAGCAGGTAAGAGCACAGTTTTGCTCAAAATATTGCAATGCACACAACATTATGGGTGACATACCAGAGTTCAAATTGTTGGTGCACGTCTTGCTGGCACATCTATTAGAGATATGCCAGCAATATGACATATATTAGAGACTCTGTTCACTTCTGTAGGCTGAGGCTTCACCAAACCCAACCCAAACCACAGAAACTAAAAGCTAAACTTTTGAATCTTTTGCATTTCTAAACCAATTCTACAAACGCTGTTGGGTAAAGAGTTCCCGTTTTCCTAATCGGGGTCAGCCAAATGTCCACATTCTCCATCATCCGTCTGGCACATAGTAGCACACAGAGCTTTATTTGTGGTCAGTCTCTCTCAGTTTTGTGTTCTAGATTAGTGCTACTACAGTGTTAATGTAAGAATCATACTACTCGTATCCTCTCTCCATCTCCATCCTCCTTTCACCTTCTGCAATGTTCCCTGTGACTCAATCATCTTACATAAGGCTCAGACAAGCTGGAGCCATTGTGAATCCACGCATGGTCAACACACACACACGCACACACACACACACACACACATTAAATTAGTGCCATTATATGACCTTTCCATAAGAAAATAAATTTTTTAACACATGTACAGTGTTAACCAGGGCATCACACCCCTGAAATACAAACTGTACGCCCCAGCACTCGCCAGAGTGACTGAATGAGTGAGATTCAGAGGACAGACAATTGTAGTCAATGCAAAAACATTTAAAATTTTGGTCGGTCCATTCATCATTAATTTTTGTCCCAATCTAAACACCACATGCCAAATTCACATTATGTCAAAATTTGAATGAGAGCAAAAATAAAGACAGGGTTTTGACAAGACAACTACAATGCATATACTACTATTAATATTTTATTTCATCAGTGTTACATAAATATGCCAATACATTATTGTGGACCTGAACTGAGAGAATGAGAGAGTACCAAAAGAGATGGAGAGAGAGAGCAGAAGAGCCTTATGGCAGTAGCATCACTCTCTCTCTCTCGCTCATTCCTTCCCTTACTCCCCACCATTTCAAACATCATGAACTAAAACACCCAACAGACGCCTCCTAACCATTCTCCTGAAATCAAGACAGTTGAGCTCATTTCATTCCAACCAACTGCTCAAGCCCAGCATTCTACTTGTGGCATCTGTGCAGAGAAATCAGCATGAGACAAAAACAAAGGCACTTTCCAAATCACACGCTGTTTTCTCTATCTGCGCCATCACAACCCCTGAACACTGATGCACATATGCCGTGAACCCGCTCTGTAAACAAAGACCCCTAATGCAACCTGGTGGATTAGTCATTGGATTAAAAAAAAAAAATAAAAAACAAAAAACTCTAAAAACTATAACTCTAACCCACAAAATAGACCTGCCCATTTTTAAAGTACTGAATATACAGAATACCTGTGCAGCAGGGATAAAATGTTGCAACGCTGGTCGTTACTGCTGGACAATGTAAATCAATCACCACAATATCAGATCATTTTCAACTCCCATTGGTTCAGGTTCCCCCGAGTTCTGTCCCCGAGTTCTGGGACTCATGTTCCCTAAGTTCGGTTACTCTTTTCTCAAAGGACTTCAGCAGACTTTGTTTTGAGTGTTTTGTTCAGATAAGCTCCTTGTACTTTTTTACATCAAAGGAATCGTCATCAAAAGCAAATTTCTAAGGAAACCTCAAAGGAAACAACCTCAAGTTTACTCAACCATCAAACAATAATGCTGAAACTAAAAAACAATATTACTGTCTAACTTACATTGATGGCATTTAGCTAACACTCTTATCCAGGCCAACTTCCAAGGTTACTCATGTTACAGAGGAGGGTCAGAGTAGTGTTAGGAGTCTTGCGCAAGGGCTCCTATTGGTGTAGCACAGCAAAGTTGCCCAGAGTGGTGGCTCACTGGAGGTGTTATCTGTTGCACCACACCAACCAACTTCACAAATATACTGGTATAAACAGTATTTCTTACCTGAAGCCTGCCCTGCAGGGAGTGAGCTGAGGATGAGGAGCAGCTGCAATGCCACAGCAACCAGAGCGTGTGAGCGGGTGGCCCAAATTGGCGTCTCGCACGCTAACATCCCATCGCACATCTTTCAGCCCTGCTGCACAACTACAGTCTCCGGCTGAACCTAAGGACAGGCACACAAATACACAGTTTAAGCATACAGCTCAATCTCTGGGAAGTCTGATACAAAGCAGAAGCTGTGTTTAATCTACTACCAGACATTCTTTTACAATGAACTGGCTAATGAACTGGACTTCCTGTCTAACAGGGATCAACAAGCAAATTAAGTGTGTTTTAACATTTTAAATTACTTTTTGAAGATTAGACATATTATAATGAACTCCCATGTAGGTACAGGCTTCACAGAAGAAAATGTCAACCATTTACCCAAATCAGAATCACATATTAAACCCAGAAGATGTTGGTGTAGGTTCCCTGTTGTTTTTAAACAGAGCATGAAACCATTACATGGTTTAAAAAAAATTAAAAAAAGATTATTTGGATGTGCCAATTACCCAACCCCTGTTAGGACTCTCATATCACACATATGGCTCCTGAGGGTGCGGACAATGACAAGGGCTCCTCTGATCTGCATCACTGTGGGACAGCCAACATACTCGGAGTAAAGTGCAGATACAGTGGCTGAAAGACGCTGAGCAGCATTGCATTGTGGAGAGAGCGAACCATCTACGCACCCAAAAAGAGCATGGCCAATTTTGCTTTCTTGGAGTTCCTTGAATCATAGTGCTCGTGCATTAAACCCTTAATAGTTTTGACGTAAAGGTGCATAAATTCTGGTCTGGCTATTCAGTCCTGTTCCTGCAAATCGAATTTCAACATCACATTTGAAAGTGGCCCAAAATCAGAATTTACGTTGTCAGATTCTGTGTTTTTTTACATTAACCCAGCCATGCAAATCTGGGTCACATATGGTAAAAAGATTGGACTTGTGCCACTTTTACCTGCTGTGTGAACGTAGCTTTAGATAAGCACATTTCTAATAAACGTATATATAATATATAAATACACTCATTAACATAGAAATAACACAGCTAGATAAAATTACTGAAATCTCAGCCTGCAATTACGTAAAAGATAGCAGGTGTGGTCTAATTAACTTGATTGTGGCAGATAATGGTGTAAAAGTGTTTTCCTCACTGCCCTATGAAAAGACTCTCAGAGACCACAGTTTCAGCGTACCTCATAGCGAAAGAGCATCGACGGCAAGACATCCTTCTATAACACACTCAAGACATTTTACCCAACTGACCGACTCGGAGAGGGGCACACATTATTGTCAGAGAAGTCAGAGAAGCCGGACAGGCTTTCTGATGAAAAGAAAACCTGGCATCACTGTGCCCATTAAGTGTTCTGCCATTGACAGTCAGCCACAGTCTTCTTTGTTATCAGTGGTGCAATGAACAAGAAACATGGACTGCTACAAACTGGAACTGTATAACTGTATGAGAGAAGCCAGGTTCTGTTTGGGATCTGGTGGTGACCTGGTTAGAGACTTTTTTCAGCAGGATAATGCTTGCCGAAACACACACCAAAGGGTTCCCAGAATGTATCTGAATATCTGGCAGAATATCTGTGCCAGATTGCAACACTCCCCTGGCTGAAGAAGGAAAGTTTCCATTTTCTACGTAGTTTTCCCCAATAACAACTCCATCTTATTTTGTCAAGGAGTGGACTTCTCACACAGTGCTAAAATTCAACATCACAAGACTGTACAAATATAATCAGTTGTTAAATATATCTTGCTGAGTCTGTGCTTTCTGGATACTGGACTGTGCCATCACAAATGAGAGGTGGGTGCTGTGTAGGTAATTAAGGAATTGCTAATTGTCAGCATTTCTCTTGCAGCACAGTGACATGAGTGTGTGTGTGTGTGTGTGTCTCAGGCTGCTGAAGCTCAGACCAGTGTGAGGGTGCACCACCTACAATGATGCCAGTCTGGTGTTCCCACCACGTTGTCCGCTCCGCTGCAGGGAGCCCGAAGAGAACAAGAGGAGTGACGCAAGTTGTGCTGGCACGGTTTGCCTGCTGCCAAATTTTCACACACACACACACATTACAGTCTGCTCCAGCACGGCTTCCTGTACAGTGTGAGTGTGTATGTGCAAGGATTAAACATTTGTTAAAATAGGTGGATGTTCAAAATGCATTTTGGTGCAATTTCCCAGTCCTCACAGCAATAAAATGAGTCATTAAAAGTAAATGAGTCATAAAGAGCAGCGGTGGCAGAAGCTTTCATTCCAGGAGAGGCAACAGACAACACCAGACCTTCTCAAATGAACAGAAGTCATATCACAAATAAATTCACATATACACTCCTCGTACTCGTCTTTATACGATGAAATCGCGCCTCCGGTCATTCTGTAATATTCAATATCTCTGTGTTGAAGGGATAAGCAAGTGAAGCACAACAACGTATCACAGGAGCACACCATCACTTAACTCCTCATCAATAAGCAATCAATCAATACACAGAGAGTGAGAATCCACCAGTAAGTGCTCCACTCTATAATGACAATAAGTACTTTATTGGCATCTGGCACTCCTCCCAACTCCAAGAGTTAGTAAATCTGATGCTCATGTGACACTTTGTTGTGCTATGAAGAAACACTCTTTTGTTGCACAGATTTATAGTGTGAAAGCCTACACATGTAAAAACATATTCTGGCTCGATCAATACACTGGTCTGCCAAGAACATAAGCCAACAATGAGGTTAATGATGCACATTGTTCAAATGTTGAAAACTATTTTCAGGAGATAAAGGCAAAAATTCAACCAGTACAACAAATTCATACTGCAGTGAATGCAAACAATTCTAAACCATTAAAGATTCAATGATTTTCACTACTAGACATTACCACCCATTAGCCTTACTTAACAACCAAACTCATCAGAACCAATTTACACTGAACTATAAAAGTGAGAAATGCTGTGACTAAGAGTGTTTGGTTTTATGTACTAAAAATACCTGCAATTACTTCTCAAATGAGCATTTAAACAGGCTGTTTTTTTTACCGTGTCTTTAAGACTAGTATACATGACCTCTGTTCTGATTGGCTGCCAATAAGAAATTAATTGCTTAATAATTGATTAATAACTGCTGAATAGGCAGGCACACACACACACACACACACACACACACACACACACACACACACACACACACACATACACATATATATATATATATATATATATATATATATATATATATATATATATATATATATATATATATATATATATATATATATATAAATATTTTTTTTTAATAAAATGTGTATATTTGGGTTTTATTTGTTAGAATTAGAATTTATCATTTCTATTCTAGTCCACACAGCATGAAATGTTGACAATGCAAACAACACACTAGTGGTTTTAACACACTGCTGCAAAGATATCATCTAAAACATGAAATCTGATATACAGCTGATGAAACATGATATTTACCAACATGCTGATTTGGACTCATTCTCTGTAGTCACCTTAGACAGTCAAGAGTCATATGATGCTGAACAAATCATCCTTAGAACAGTCCCACGATTAAAGCAATAAAGTAAAATACAGTTTCGATAGGTTTAAGACTTGAAAGAGAGACATTTATAGTAACAGCTGTGACAGTGCAAAGCCTTAAAGTAATGAGATTCTCTTTCTCCAGAGGACAGGCAAGATGGGACAGAACAGAACAACAGATCGAGTTTTGACAGGACTGGGAAAGGATGAATGTGAACCAAAAACAAAAGAAGAATGAATTGCTCTAGAATTTGTATTCCACCAACCTGCACTTACACATACAATAAAAATATAAGTCAAGAAAACTGCCTGGTTTTGAGACTCTACAATTCTCAAAATGTAAAAGTTATCCTGGAATCACATCTGCACTTTTTTTTCCTAACATGTCTTTGGTCCTGTTAAAGACAGGGACTGATGACTCTTTGGCACTCTTGGCCAAATTACACTCTTATAGAAACAAAGTAAAACATCTAAAACTAATCAAACAAACAATATTTTCAACAATTACTAACACACTGTTACTCTCTTTCAGAACATAAAAAAAACAAGAATAGAAATTGCCAAGGTAGCCGGTGTAGGTTTGTGAACCTTATAGTGTCAGAGCTCAGTAACACTCCCTTTGGCGGAAATCACAGTTTGCAAACACTAGTAGTAGCTATAAAAAGGTTCTTCCATTTATGTAGCTGGGCTGTAGGATGGCGAATGCAATATAGTGAGTTTGAGGGCAAGTTTCAGTTTGTGTATCTTCAGATAGTAAAAAAAAGTGGATTGTGAGCCATTTTGTAGAATGAATTCTTCTTAACACACATGCAATACTGCCAATGCCACTGGTTGCAACACAACCCCAATACCCAGTAGATCCACACTACATATTTCACAGTTGGTAAGGCGTTCTTAAGTGTAACTTTGCCAATTGTAGCCAAATAATTCAAGTGCATGTTCTGTACAAATCCTCTTAGCTTTTTACATCTCAAAGACATTTACATAGCCTATGATTCCTGTAACTAACATCTGGCATGTGTGAATATTGTCTGTAAATACGTTTCTAATTTTTAATGAATAAAAGCACGTCAAACTATGAAAACATTCCACAAATTTGGCCCAGAGTTCAAAAGGTTGGTGACAGTTCCTCAGAAAAAAACTTCCTGCTCCAATACAACCCACATTACATCAGTTATGAACTGGTAGCATAAGCAGACTACATTCTGTAACTAGATGTGTCGTCTGCATCGTCTTAATGCATGTTTTGTGCTCATTTTTGGCAGCTGCATTTTAGGCATACCACGTTAAGTTACACTTTAGGCCCGTTTCTCACATTCTGGTGGATCGTGAGGTGGAAAGGGTTGAAAGCCCCTGCTGTAGAGGGCTGCAGGGCCGCGCATTACAGTCTGTTCTTCCAGAGAGCCTCATCATCTCTCTGTGTTTCTCAACCCTGGACCAGTAGGCACCCCTGCCCTGCACGTTTTAGCTTTAACATCCCCCTGCCCTATAACTAAAGGGCTTGTTAATGAGCTTGTGAGGTCAAACAGGTATGGTGGAAGCAGGGAAAGCTCTGTCATATACACGGAAGGGGTGCCTCTAGGTCCAGGGTCGTGAAAGCCTGACGTATCCGGTGTTGATCCTTATTTTTATCCTGCTTCTGATATCCCTGCCATCCCCAAGACAGATCTGCATGAAGGCTGTTGAGCTTGAGCCCAGTTTTAGGCACACGTGCGCAGACATGTGCAGCTGCTTTTAGAGCGAGACAAAGACATACTGAGTGGATCCTGCTCTTAAAGTCACTTTTACGGCATTGCACGACACCTTCAACACAACACTACAACGTTACACTCCCGAGAACACACACACATTCTGAGAACAGAGGACACTTTTTTAAAACCCCCGTCTGACACCAAACCGCTCAAGGGCTCATTTTCAAAACAAAGGCTCCCGTGGACTCCCGGTGAGATCCAGATGCAGTGAAGTCGGTGTAACAAGAGGTTATTCGCTAGAAAACAATAAAGTCGAGCTCGTTTGAAGGGAAAGGTGAGAGCAGAGCTTTGTTTAGGCCGGCTCGGTTGTGTTGAACAGCCTGTTTCATGCAGACGTTGCTGTTCTATTAGAGGACGGTCAGTCTGTTTTCACTAGAGCTCTCTGATTAAAGATCAGCAAGTCAGCCGGGCTGTGGAATTCGGATCTGAGCAGGACTGGAGTTCACACACAGCCGCTCTGAGTTCCGCTGTTTATTGTTTGCAGCGAGCGCCGAGAGCTAGCTGTTTAGCTCGCTGGCTAACTGAAAAACAGCCCCAAAACAACGGTTAGGGCCGATTAAACTCACCGTGAAAGCCGCCCCTTTCCGCCTCTGCCGCCTCACTGCCGGGACATGGAGCAGTGTGCGCGGACAGGCGTTCAGGGACTGTGTGCGGTGTTGGTTCAGTGAAGACGAACCTCGGAGTGTCGTAATCCTCCGCTCCGGCTGATCGGCAGCAGCTCCGCTCCGTCCAGCAGCTGCCTCGCTCTCACTCCGTCTCCATAGAAACAGGGCGGAGCCACGCGCCGCGCTGCGCAGAACGCGTGTTTATGTTTTCCGCCGTCAGCTGAACAACCGAGGACAATGATACCCCCACACTGACACAACCCCCACACCAACACAACCCCCTCACACACTAACACAACCCCCACACCAACACAACCCACCACACTAACACAACCCCCCACACTAACACAACCCATACACTAACACAACCCACACACTAACACAAACCACACACTAACACAACCCATACACTAACACAACCCACACACTAACACAAACCACACACTAACACAGCCCCACACTAACACAACCCACACACTAACACAAACCACACACTAACACAACCCCACACTAACACAACCCACACACAAACACAATCCCCACACTAACACAACCCCACACTAACACAAACCACACACTAACATAGCCCCACACTAAAACAGCCCACACACTTAACACAATCCCCACACTGACACAACCCCCACACCAACACAACCCACCACACTAATACAACCCGTACACTAACACAACCCACAGACTAACACAAAACACACACTAACACAGCCCCACACTAAAACAGCCCACACACTAACACAACCCCCACACTAACACAGCCCCACACTAACACAACCAGCACACTAACACCCCCCACACTAACACAAATATCACACTAACACTCCCCACACTAACACTACTAACAGCCCCCCACACTAACATAACCCCAATACTAACACACCTCACACTAAAACAACTCCAACCCTAACACACCTCACACTAACACACCTCACACTAACACAACCCCCACACTAACACAAACCACACACTAACATAACCCCACACTAACACAACCCACACACTAACACAACCCCCACACTAACACACCCCCTCTCTAACATAAGCCCCACACTAACACAGCCCCACACTAACACAACTGCTACACTAACACAGCCCCACACTAACACAAACCTCACATTAACACACCCTCACACTAACTAACACAACCCCCACACTAACACAGCCCCACACTAACACAACCGCTACACTAACACAGCCCCACACTAACACAAACCTCACATTAACACACCCTCACACTAACTAACACAACCCCCACACTAACACAGCCCCACACTAACATAACCCCCACACTAACTAAAAAAACCCCACACTAACACAATCCCCATATTAACACTCCCCACACTAACACAGCCCCACACTAACACACCCCCACATTAACAGCCCCCACCCTAACACAACCCCACACTAACTCACACAAATCCCAATTAATTAATAATTATAAACTGTTGGGCCGTGAGCTGGAAATGATTGAGAACCCCTTGCTAAAAGATTATGAAGCGTTGCTGTGAGGCTTGCATTTAGTGACAATATTGGTCTGCGTGTTGGATGATTGCCACCCCAACTTCTCCCAAAAGTACAGGGTGGAGCACCAGCACTCCAGAGAACACAGTTCCACTAATCCACAGCTCAATGCAGGGGGATCAAAGAGGGTCCTTTTCTATTGAAAATACTTATTTTAGACAAGCTGTGTGCGTGCATTTGTCAGGAATCTGAATACATTTACTATGTGCCCACAAACATCTGGATAGCTAATACATACAGTAATATACTCAGTATGTATTGTAACAAAGTAAAGTTCAGTATGACCCCGTAACAGTTATTATAAAGTAGACTTAGTGTAAAATGCAGTAACAGTCAGTATACTTTCTAGAACAATTACCGTAAAATACATCAATATAATATATCAATATAATTCAGTGCTCAATATAACCTACATAAACATACACTAACTCATTAATGCATCCATGGCATTTAGTAAATGCTGTTATCAGCATAATTAACACCACATCTTCTACTAACATGGCAGCAAAGCATAACATAGATTATTACAGCATAGCATACACACTTAAAAATGGGTTCTCAGTAAAGAAATAGGTTCTATATAGAACTATTATCACTCACAGAATCCTTTGCCTGCTTAAAGGGTTCTTCACATCATGAAAGGTTCTTCAGATTAATGGAGAATGTGGTATAGAGAGTTCTATTATCTACTACGTTTTTTTTTTACTATTGTTACAAGCTACATCATAAAATAGTAGAAGCATTTTTATTGCTAAATAGAGCCCTTTTAAAAAGGTTCTATATAGAACCCCGTGTAATGCATTCTCCAACATCCTAAATAACACTTTCATGATGTGAAAGACTCTTTAATCATGCAAAGGGTTCATTGAGTTCAAGAGTTATATCTCAGCCTTTACATATAATACAGATATTTTGGTAGATTTGTTTTTGTAATGATTTTCAATAAGTTATATATTTTTTAATTCTTCATGTGGAGTCATTATGGCACTCTGAGCGCTAGAGGGCAGTATAATATCAAAACTTTACAGTTAATGTTGCCATATTGGGAGAAACCCCTGATTTCCAGTTAGCAGTTTCTGTTAACAGATCACTTTGTGTCAGTTCTTATACACAGATAAACTGTTAAAATGTACGTGTGTTTAACTATTTTATACCTTTAAAACAGTAGTACCTATTATAGGAACAGCAGCAGTAATAATAATAATAATAATAATAATAATAATAATAATAATAATAATAATAATAATAATAATAATAATGATCTCATACTTAACACCTGCTAGACACTGCATAGGCATATGCTCTTATGTGGAGTAAATCTAAGAATTAAACAATCACAGGTTTCAAACTTTGTGATTCATTTCAAGGATTTATTAACATTATTCCATCAAAACACCTTTACATTACAGAGAGCTCTGCTCTGCCTGAGACATGAGTACCACAGAATACAGTGATGTGCACTACCACTTTAACTGGACAGGGATGACTCAGCACAGCTCTCCAGTTATCACCTTTTACCTCTGGGTGCCTTCCAAGATTGGATTAAGTGAAGTGTGTGAAAGGGGAAAGTGACACAGAAATATAGAATATTAAAGAGATGGATACATAACTGAATCAGAAAAAAGTGCTAAATCTTGCTAAACTAATTCTAATTTAATAACCTTTTCTAATATTGTGCAGCCCTAATTCCCAAAGTTCCCCCACTCTGGATTTCACATTTGGATTTGGTCATTGCTTGTCGTGTTGTGCAAAAGATGCTTTAAAATCTGATTTGAGTATCCAAAGCAACCAGACTGAGACCCATCTGTACTTCTGATTGTAATCGCACTTTAAACCAACACCACATGAATTTAATGTGTTCTAATGTGTAAGACTATCGAGAATCAATCTGGATACAATATTCCAAAAAATCAGATTAGGTTTGGTAGAACCTGAACAGAGCTTAAGATCATGTCAAACTACATTCCTTCTGGGCCACAGCTCTGCAGAGATGAGTAGCTTCCTTCATCTAACTCTAAAGACGATTCTTGAAGGCTTTGCTGATTATCTAAGACAGCTGTATTTGATGAAGGAGAATGTTTGAGTGGACTGGACTCTCATGTGTCTCAGTTGAATCATTCACATTAGACCAGCAGTTTCAAGGAGTTTACAGAGAGTGATGAGTGTGAGAGGCCTTATTAACTGCCTCTCGGCACTTATTTTCCACAAGCTGAGCAGAAGGCAAGTCTTTGACACATCCTTCCTTCAGCTTTTCTAAAGTGTAAGCAGCCCACCCACCACCACTGTTTGTGAGGGGCAATAGCTTTTTCACTTGAAAAAAATCTGGACATTTATATGCAAAGCAACATGAACTGAGAGCTCAAACACAGAGGAACATACTGTACTCTTTAGCAACATCTGAAAGTTTCTCAGACCAAACAGATGTTTCCAACATCAGAAATAAGTTGGGAATATTTGGAATTCTCTGCTGAATGTTCATTATTCCTGTACTTGTAGAGAAACTTTCACACTGCCTCAGTTCTCCCAAGACATGCTTCTGGCTATTGTCAGAGAATCTGTTGCATTTTCACTATTTAGTATTGCCAACAAGCACCTATTCTGGCAGGGAGACATTTGGGAAGTGGATATATTTTAAAATATGATATATTTTTCCACCAACCTTTTCAGTCCAATGTTTCCCACTGAAATGATTAAATGAATCTGAAAGATTGAGGTATTAATATAATAAAGTGCACACAATAATAATAATACCAGGAAACTGAGACTGGAAACTAAACTTTAATATGCAGATCAGGTTTACTGTCCATATCTTCCAGCACATGTTTGCAGACAAAAAATCAAAGGTATTAATGCAGCAATAACCTCTAACCTTCTGGGAAGGAGTACTTCTGTACGGTGCAAACGATAGAAAGATGGGCTATAAGTGGTCCTACTACTTGGGACTTAATTACATTGAATGAATGTTCATTTATCATTTAATGCACTGATATCAGAATTGACTCATTTGTGCACATGGATTATACAGTGGTGTGAAAAAGTGTTTGCCCTCTTCCTGATTTTTTGGATGTTTAGGAAAATCAAACCAATTTAAATATTAGTCAGTCAAAGATAACACAATTAAACAAAATGCTATTTTTAAATGAAGGTGTTTATTATTAAGGGAGAAAAAAATCCAAACCAACATGACCCTGTGTGAAAAAGTGACTGCCCCCTAAACCTCATAACTGGTTGGGCCACCCTTAGCAGCAACGACTGCAACCAAGTGTTTGCGATAACTTGCAATGAGTTTTTCAACATTGGAGGAATTTTGGCCCCCTCATCTTGGCAGAATTGTTGTAATTTTTACATTAGAGAGTTTGAGCATGAATGGCCTTTAAGGTCATACCACAGCATCTCAATAGGATTCAGGTCAGGACTTTGACTAGGCCACTCCAAAATCTTCATTTGTTTTTCTTCAGTCATTTGTTTTTCTTTCTGGTCAGACATTCTCCTTCAGGATCTTTTGTTAGAGAGCAGAATGCATAGTCCCCTTTAATCACAGCAAGTCTTCCAGGTCCTGACGCAGCAAAACAGCCCCAGACCATCACACTACCACCACCACGTTTCACTGTGGGTATAATTTTTCTGAAATGCAGTGTTACTTTTACACCAGATGTAATGGGACATACACCTTCCAAAGAGTTCAGCTTTTGTCTCATCGGTCCACAGAATGTTTTCCCCAAAAGTTTTTATGGATCATCAAGATGTGTTCTGGAAAAATTGAAACAAGCTTTAAATATTCTTTTTGTTCAGCAGTGGTTTTCTTCTTGGAAATCTGCCATGAAGGCCATTTTTGCCCAGTCTCTTTCTGATGGTGGAGGCATGAACACTGACCTCAACTGAGGCAAGTGAGGCCTGCAGTTCTTTGGATGTTGTTGTGGGGTATTTTGTGACCTATTGGATGAGTCGCAACTGTGCTCTTCTGGTAATTTTGGGCGGCTGGACACTCCTGGGAAGGTTCACCACTGTTCCATGTCTTCGCCATTTGTGGATAATGGCTCTCACTGTGGTTCACTGGATTCCCAAAGCTTTGGAAATGGCTTTATAACCCTTTCCAGGCTGATAGATCTCAATTACTTACTTTCTTAATTGTTTCTGAATCTCTTTGGAATGCAGCATGACGTATGTAGCTTTTTAAGGATCTTTTGCTGGACTTCACTTTGTCAGGCAGGTCCTATTTAAGTGATGTCTTGATTGAGAACAGCTGTGGCAATAATCAGGCCTGGGTGTGGCTAGAGACAATGTACTCCGGTGTGAAAAACCACAGTTACAGTATGTTTTAACAAGGGGGGCAATCACTTTTTCACACAGTGTCATGTAGGTTTGAAAATTTTCCCCCTTAATAATAAACACCTCCGTTTAAAAATTGCATTTTGTGTTTACTGGTGTGGTTTTGACTAATATTTAACTTGGTTTGGTTTTCTGAAACACTAAAGTCTGACAAACATGCAAAAAAAAACAGGAAATCAGGGAGGGGGCAAACACTTTTTCACACCACTGTAGGTTGAATCAACATTGATTCAACGTTATTTTTTAAAACCCATATTTATCCAGCATTATTCAAACGTATGCAGGCCTGATCATATTAGAGTACATTTCCATTTATTATAGAAACTGTTCCATAACCTAAATTATTAGAGTCTTATTTGCATTCTACATTTTGATTGGACCAGCCCTTCAAAGTCTTTACATGAACGTTGCTCCAACGTCAGAACTAACACTAACCGACGCTTTGGAGGGAAGGTTAAATAAAGGTTCTTTAAAGGTTGTCTCCCCCATCCTCAAACTTAAAGGATGGAACGCGACCATAATTCAACGTTTATTCAATGTTTTGTTTTGTTTTTTCTTATTTTATAACCCTAAAGGCGAAGACGATTCCCAAAACACTGTATATGGTCACGAGCTTTTCTTCTCCGTTAAACGCCTGCGCTTTCTGTGCCAAAGGTCACCCCGCTGCGGGATTTATTCGGAGGGATCTGGCAACCTGGCAATAAAGTTCTTTGCAACAACAACAATGGCTGCGCTGCTGCGGCGATGCTCCGGACTGCTCCCCCGAACCGCGCTTATGAATACCTACTGCGAGTCCGCAGTGCGGCTTCGTATCTCTCCGAGCCCCAGCTGCTCTTATGAGGACGCGGTGCAGGTAACAGTGAGTGGACTGAGGCCCGGGCAACGTGTGGAGCTGAACTCCCGCCTGCAGGACGACAGAGGGGTGGTGTTCCGCGCTGCAGCCGCGTACCAGGCGGACGGCAGCGGGGAGGTGGACCTGAGCCGTCACGCCTCCTCGGGCGGCAGCTACACCGGGGTCGAGCCGATGGGTTTGTTCTGGTCAATGAAACCAGACGTTCCGCACAGTAAAGTGGTGAAGAGGGACGCGTCGACCCCCCTTCACATTCACATACAGGCAACCAGTGGGGGGGAGACCCTCGCCGAGACCACCAACCAAAGACACTTTGCGGGTCCTGGTGTGAGAAGAGTCCCTGTGAGCGACGGCAGGATCCGGGGAACCCTCTTCATTCCGCCCGGTCAGTCTGTCATCAGTCCACCTTAAATAGAGCTGCGCCTCCATTCGCTCATTTAAGGTGGAAAGGAAAAGTCAAACGTGAACAAACTTATTTAGAACACAGGTCACGTGAACAGCCCGCCACCCCTTTGTAGCATTTTTCCTAATTTCACAGCACCCTCAACAATATCAACCCAAATACAATGATCTGCTCGAAACCATCCAACAAAATTTAAAACAAAGACCTCCGCAGGCTCATAGGACCAGCATTGTAAGCCTGCTATGACCAATCAGAATTTTTACATTTTTCATCATGGATGTGTAACTTTTTTGTTTCCTGCCCATATTTCAAGCAAAACACGGCCGTGTCTTGCTGAGGAGGTTGCAGGTAGTGGTTCTGAAATGATATCTTGTATGTTATGACCATAGTAGCAGACCCTTTCTCCAGGAAATTGGCTGCTTGGGACAAAGAAGCAGTTTTCTCCTGCACAGCTCATAATGTCCACTTCATATTGACCATCAGAAAAACAGTAAAGAAAAAATTATGAAGCA
Organism: Acestrorhynchus altus; assembly: GCA_034509495.1. NCBI lineage: Eukaryota > Metazoa > Chordata > Actinopteri > Characiformes > Acestrorhynchidae > Acestrorhynchus > Acestrorhynchus altus. The sequence continues at coordinate 37,280,019 of CM067503.1, read as the reverse complement.
GTTTTTAGTCTTTAAGGCAACACCTTCCCCGTCTAGTGCACCTTTAACACGGGGAGCCTCTGTAAAGTTCTGTGTAGACTGAGTAGACTGTAGACTGAGGTAGACTACTCCGGTGTGGAGGGTTACTTGTTGGTTTCTGCTTCTAAAATGTCTCTTTGATTTGACGTGTATTTGCAGCTGTAGTTTTCTTTATAATCTACATGTACTACTGCATCAGTTTTGGGGTATCTCTCTTGAGTTTCACAAATTTGGTGTTTTATGTTAAGTAGATGTATTGCACAGTTTGGGAGATTCTCAGATTTCAGGGACACCAGCTTTTCGATTAAATGTGCTTGTTTGTAAGGAAAGTGTTTTTCACAACCTTCTTTTAAATGGATGGAGATCTTTGCCAGTCTTTGCAATACTGATAGACCTCGTCACCCACTCCTGCCATGTAACAATGTTTTCTTGAGTCGAAGGATCCAGTGATGAGATGTTTTTCTTGGCAGTCTGGGCATCTTCTGTACACATCCACATTGCTCAGGGTTCTCCGTACAAAATGTTACCCAGGGTACCGAGCTTTCCCATTGACAGTAGTAGAGATGCCATCTTGGTGCAGCAAATGGCTTACAAGTTTTCTCATTTCCCTCCTCCTGCTGCTATTGGGAATTTTTGGGAAACCCTCTGTGGTTCCCTGGCTTTTTGCGCATTATTTACAGTTGGTCTGTTTGTGATCTTCTTCCTTGCTTCAAATAATTCTTTAGACCTTCTCCTGGAGTTTCTCTTCAGCATATCTTAATATCAATCTTTAATTTGATGGCAAAATTTGTTTCTGGTGTTTGTGGAGTGGATGCTCCTACTGGTTTCAGTGAGGTTTAAGTATCTTTCTTCTGTTGTTGGTGTTTAATGGTGAGCAGGGATGTGACTGGGATGTGTTCTGTTAAGGATGTATGTTTTTCAGTGTATTCATTGTTGAATGAAAATTCAGAAACAGTAAATTTTGCTATAATTACCTTAATAACCTTCTGTACTCCTCAAGTAGCTCAAGATCGCAATAAATCTTCTCCTTAAACTTCGATATTCTAGCTTTTGTTACTTCCTTTTTTCCTCAACAGCTATAACTGTAATTACAAAGCACTGTAATTAAATATACAGTGCATATTACAATAAATCATAACTTGTCAACCAAATGTATAAAAAATATCTTAACTCTGTATCTGTGTGGTCTGACGTCTAATTCTGTTTGTGGAATTAGTTTTAGTGTTAGATAAAATGGAAGATTAGTGACCTCTGCTGCATAATCTGCTTGTTTACAGCAGCATGCATAACAATCAGAAAGTAAACAAGTCATCTGTATGGCTTTGTAGTCAGTTTCTCTTTACCGAAACAATGCACCTCTCCAGCACAACAGGACTCAATTGTAGACTTTTTTGCTTACTGCAGACGTGCTACCTGTAGACTAGGTCAACTTTCACTCACAGTTTAATTTAGACCTTATTTTATATAAACCTATAGTTTATCATAATAAAAATAAGAACTACTGTTCAAAGATATCTACTGCTCAAAGTTTGATAAATATCAATAATCAGAAAGTCATGTAGACAGTGTGATGAAAACTTTGTATCTTGTCTCTAGAGAGATATAAATAGAGCTGCTTACCTGGTAACCATCTTGAGTATCATAGACAAAGTCTTCCCTAACTTTGAAAATGTAGTTCCTTGTAGGTTTAAACAATAATTGAATGTTGTTATGACAGATGAGAAGTTTTGGACTCATAACTTTCTCATATTAAGTTGATTGCTTTTATATATAATTTTTTTTTAAATGTACTAAAATTTTCATTGTGATGTGCATTGTTTTTTTGTGTTTTTCATTTTTAAAGATATATTTTTTTACACAATGTACAAACATTTTGAGATGGACACATTGCGGAAATGAGAATTTTGCCCTAAAAAGTAAAAAAAACCCCACAAAATATGTTTCATGTCTGGTGTGTGATTGTAGACAAAAGGAAGACATTTATGATTTTATATTTATTATTTTGTTGGCATTTACTTTGTTAATCAGTAAAAATAAATTTTTTTGTGGTGTGCACACAGGAATTAATCCTGGCGTGTTTAACCCATTCTCACCATTGACACACACATATAGTGAATCAATAACTTAGCACACACATGGGCAGCCCTATCCTCAGCAGCCAGGCACCAAGGGCACTTCACTCATGTCCTGCCAGTTCAGGGATTGAACTGGCGACCTTCCAGTCACAAGGCTGGTTCCCTAACCACCAGACCACAGCTGCTCCCAGAATATATTTTATATGCTGAGTTTTTTTATTATGTTAATATTGTAGATACTATACTGTGTATATACTATACTTGCTTTTGTTACTGTTGTTGCTGTAAAGATGTAAATTTCCCCACCCTGGGACTAATAAAGACTACCTTACCTAAAAATGTACAGGGAAGGGGTGCCTCCAGGACTAGGGTTGACAAACATTGACCTTTGGTGCACAAAGTGATTCTCTGAATATGATGTTGCTGTTACATCAAATCCTGGTATCTCCAACATGACAACCGTTGGGGCATGGCGAACAAGCCTTGCATGAAGAATAAAATGATGTTATGTGATGTTAATTATTGTGTATATGTCTTTATAGGCTTAAGGCCCATTCCTGGAATTATAGATCTGTATACTCTGGGAGGAATTTGTAGGAATCCACGGCAGCTCTTGCTGGCAAATCATGGATTTGTGATTTGCCTTGGCTCTCACGGCTACCAGGACATGCCCAAAAGTTGACAAGCTTGAAGGAGTACTTTGAAGAAGCGTTAACATTCTTGCAAAAGCTACCTCAGGTCAGAAGAGTCAGACATTTTTTTTGTTCAATTTAACAACCATTTAAACCAGTTACACAAATCAGTTGCTAAATACCGATGTCGTGTTAAGGGATATAGGTGTAAACAATATCACAAAAATGCTTTTTTCAGTTTTGTCAGTGCTCTTCAGTTCTATTCCTGGTAAATCCTGCAGAATTTAGCTTCAACCCTAATCTTACACACCTGATCAAGGTGGTAATAGGCACAGGAATGAGTACTCCTGGTTCTCAACCCTGGTCCTGGAAAAAATGAAATATGGTCCAGCAGGTGTGTTGAATCGGGCCAGTGTGGCTGCAGGTTTTCAGTCCAGGGAAACGGAAACTCGTGATGTGTTGAGTGATTAAGTGAGTGGAATCAGGTATTGCTCCTGGTTGTTTAGAATGAAAACTTTCAGCCACACTGGCCAGTTTCTTAACCGGATTGACACCCCTGTTTTTTTTAGAGCTTCCCCTGATCCACTCAGCCCAGTGGTTCTCAACTCTGGTCCTGGAGTACAAAGGACCTGCAGGTTTTAGAGTTAACCCTAATTCCAGCACATCTGACTCAACTACAAGCTTTTTCTACTTTCCTTTTCAGGTGAAAACTGAGTAGCATAGTGTCCATCTCAAAGAGTGGAGAACTAGCTCTTGTCAATGGCTTCTATTCTTGCTCCAATGCGGAAAGCCACTGTCTGGACTGGCAACATTAGCAATGTTCTATTTCCACTCCATTACAAAGACATTGTTTTTCCACCTCTCCCAGTAAATAATGAGAGAATAACTGTAACAGCTTCAGGTATCCTGGACATCAGAGATGCCCTTGAAGATCCCATGGCAAAGGAGAACCGTGCCAGTGTCATACCGATTGAGCTAAAAGAAGGCAGTTTCTGTTCATCGTCTCAGAAGATGACAGGAATTGGAACAGAGTGCCTATAATGCAGAACAAGCTTCCAACATACTCCGCAAGCACACGGAAAGACAAACTACGAAGTGGTGAGCTACCCAAAGGCAGGGCACTTTTTGGAATACCCTTATACACCCCACTACCCATCTGGAATCCATGCTGCTGTGGGGCAAGCGGTAGCTTTTGGAGGAGAACCAAAAGCCCATGCTGTTGCACAGGTTGATTCTTGAAAAGAATGTTGAGTTTTTTCAAAAAGCACTATAAGCTAGATATAGATTGTTTTCCTAAAAGCCACACGCCCATACTGTTGATTAAAATGTTTAATACTGAAGATCTGTGTGTTTGATTCTAATTATTGACAATTCACGTAGATAAAATTCTCATTTAACACTGAGCAGTCATGTATTTAAATTACACTTGGTCTGGTGTAATTTCAAACACATGCATGAACACACATACTATATGTATCAGCACAGACAGGTTCTTGTCTGATTGCAATTATTTTCTACAGTTGTTAAATTTTGCATTCATGTTTGTCATGCTATACAAAACACTGCCTTACAAGCAGAAAGCAAACTTATTGCCTTAGAACAACTTCTCACTAACGGTGTAACAGCTTTGGAGGGTGGATCTGTCTAATATTTATGTAAGCTTGAGTTGGGCCAGTAGGGATATACCAAGTACTCTAAGTAACATGGCCAATTCGCCAGGCAGATGGTGTACTTTAATTGATGCCTAGATTGTTAATCATAATTATTTGGGCTCCAACTATGATCCCAAGATCACAGGTTCAAATCCTGGTATCGCCAGCCAGAGTCCGAGAAAGCATAAAGATAAAACAAATTTTCTGTCTGATTGTATTATCTGTGAGTCTAATAAATGTATTGAAGACTATACAAGTGTTGTCCAATACGTTTTCCTTAAGAATTTGTACTGACAATGTGTGTACACACTTGTACACTTTATGATTAATTACAAGAAGGGGATTTGAACCCCATCCACATCTGGATCTTTTTTTTTTAACCCATTTGCTGCAGGATTGTTTGGATAAATCTAATTACTGGGCATGCCAGCTCAGGGTAGGGATGCTGACGCTGAAGTTGGCTGTCACGTTTCTTAAGAAACTAGTGTTGTAGTCAGAATAGACTTAAATAAAACATAAAGCTGAAATATATTTTAACAACAGCACATTAAAACAGGAAAATGTACCATATGGTGTTACCTGATCAGGCTGAGTTTTAAAGCTGTTTTTGCCCATCCACCCAACTTAAAAAAAAAAAACCACCATGAAGAAAGTTTAAAATTTAAATTAATATTTCATGTTAAACATCTATAAAACGGGTGATGAACACATGGATGAATATGGTTGAGGAAAGCATACTTACCACATTTCATCCCCTTGAACTTTATTGGGTCTGGCTCCTGAGTAGTTTTGAGATCTTGACCCTTAAAGTCCTAATAGTCCCTTATATGGAGATACAGGCTATAAAACATTTAAAATATCCCATAATGTTAAGATGTGAGACCGCATCTCTCTGAACTGCTCAAGAGTGCTGAGAAATCTGAATGGATTTTTCAGCTCACAAGCGGCACTGATAACTGCTTTCTTCATGCTTGAGGATTAAACTGGAAGAGCCCACTTAACCTAGACTACTTAGGCTTTATGTGAAGAGTTCCTCTACTGGTGAGGAGGTTATTTCTCCTTTGGTCAGTAGTTTTGGCTTCCTATAAATAGTCTGTGTCTTTCTGTGTCTTTTTCATTGATTCATTGATTTCTACACCAAGATAGACACAGATTAACCTCAAACCCAGACAAACAGAATTTTTAATGGTGAATCTGATAATGCAGATAATCCATAATCCTTTTGTCAACCAAACTGGCCTTTATTAGGGCCATAGCACCATAGGTGCTGGGACCTTTTTGTATTTTCTCAGATTTTCTCATTATTTTTCCTGAGTTTTGACTAAAACCAATGGAGAGGACATCAGAGACATCCAGACATGAAAATTGGAGGAGATTCAGATACAGCAACAATCACCCATTATAGTGGTGCTATAGTTAATGGGTTGTGTTTTTACACATCTCCTGAATCATTAGACATAAACAGAATTAGTTTTTTTCACTTTAATCCTTGAACAATTCTACACTAAAGCTCTGCCCACAACACCTGCATCCTAACTGGCAAAATATGTGAAACCATCTTGGTCCACGATATTGTATGATACCCCAACAATATAGATATCAAGATGTTCAAAATGAGTCAGGAGATACAGAATTATCTTTGTAAACAGTATGGCTGCAACATGGCAATTACACCCTATGGGTGGAGCCCGTCTACAAACTGTGGCATGATTCCTATCAGTTAGCCAACAGAAGGTGCTCCTAACACACACAAACCTTTCTTGAGCCACTACATGTGCCACTGGGAGCTGAAACTTTCAAGGTGCATCCTTGAGTTACTTTACAGAACATCCATGGGAACTTAATCATTAGACAAATACGCCCAACAATCAGCCAGTCAACATTCAGCATGGCTTTTTACTGCTTACTATTGGCCAATCAACATGAAACCTGAATGCTATGTACATGTAGGAGTTTGTTGAAGTTTGATGTCAGTTGGTCTTTAGGGGGCACTTGTGTGTGGAAATTAACCTGGGTTCATTTCATTTTGTGCAGACAGACAATATTCCCAATATATGTCTGTTAGAAATCTTTTTTGTTTTTCTGCAGTTATACAGTTTGATCTAGCCAATTAATGACCTAGTCTCTCAGTTTTCACAACATCATCCCAAAACTGGTCTAAAGTATAACTGGAGTAAATCATTATAGTTTTTTCTTTTACTTTTTTGCACAACATGGGGGCAGTACATGAATAAACCAGTACAAGTCATTCTGTTGACACAATGAAGCTGAACTGATTCCTGCACACTTTAGCATTTGCTGCCTGGAATAAATGAATGTTAATTTATAATGGCCAATAATAATTTTAATTACAGAAGCACTTGTGAGCAGGGAATCAGCAACCGTGATGAGGCTGGCCCATGGTTCCCCACCCCTGATTTAGACACTAACCAATGAAAATAACCAGTAGACAGAGCTTTTTGATTTTCAGAGCTGTGTATGCGGATGCAATGCAAAGTGTCCGATTGATTTTTATTATTTTTTTTAAGTAAATTATTTTAGATGGTGTTGATTTCTCAAGAAACAGCCTGACTTTACTGCAAGCCAACATGCCAAAGAAAGTGCTGCCTTAAAAGCTAGTTGCCTTGTTTCTTTCTGAGAAAACACATTAATAGACATATAAAAGGAATTTCTTAAAAACCAACTAAATCTCAAACTGAATTGCACAACTTTCACACAATGTATCCACATATACCTCTCTGAGGAACACATGCATGTTTCTAAAGCTCCACCTATTCCTTGATTGGTTACTGTCTGAACCAATTGTTTGTTCTGCCTCAGAGGCAGAGCTGCCTCCAGAACTCTTTCGAGGCTCGAGGCCTCAGGGATGAAGCTGGAAAATGGTTCCTAGAAAGATATTCCTTCATTGAGACCCCCAAATGTGGGAATTTGTCCTCCGCATTTAACGCATCCTTGCACACACACACACACACACACACACACACACACACGTGAATACACATATATGCCCAGAGCAGTGGGGAGACCTATTCACAGCACCTGTGAGCAGGGCAGCAGGTCCTGCTCAAGGGCACTTCAGTCCTGTCCTGCCAGTTCAGGGAATCCAACTGGTGACCTTCCAGACCCGAGGCCACTGCACACCAAGAGTTTTGGTCACATGACACATGCTCATCAAACGGGAGTTTCTGACTGCGCATCTGCCTGCAGTGTCACTTACAGAGCAACACCTTGGAGGACAATGAGCTGCGAGTCCGCAGTGCGGCTTCGTATCTCTCCGAGCCCCAGCTGCTCTTATGAGGACGCGGTGCAGGTAACAGTGAGTGGACTGAGGCCCGGGCAGCGTGTGGAGCTGAACTCCCGTCTGCAGGACGACAGGGGGGTGGTGTTCCGCGCTGCAGCCGCGTACCAGGCGGACGGCAGCGGGGAGGTGGACCTGAGCCGTCACGCCTCCTCGGGCGGCAGCTACACCGGGGTCGAGCCGATGGGTTTGTTCTGGTCAATGAAACCAGACGTTCCGCACAGTAAAGTGGTGAAGAGGGACGCGTCGACCTCCACGTTCACATACAGGCAACCAGTGGGGGGGAGACCCTCGCCGAGACCACCAACCAAAGACACTTTGCGGGTCCTGGTGTGAGAAGAGTCCCTGTGAGCGATTTGCAGGATCCGGGGAACCCTTCATTCGCCCGTCATTCTGTTCCCACTCCAAAACAGGGTTCTTGAGTAAAGAAATGCTTCCAATAGAAGCATGAACACTCAAACAACCCTTTGCATGCATGAAAGGTTCTACACACTTAAATTGGGGTTCTTCAAGGGTTCTTGAGTAAAGAAAATTGTTCCAACCATTTGCATGAATGAAGGGTTCTTCAGATTGGTAGAGAATGTGCTGTAGACTATTGTCTACTTTTCTCTATAGAAATAGTTTCTTTAAAACAACAAAAAAGGGTTCTACACACTTGAACATTAAGGTTGAAATGGAATCCAAAGTTCCAAATGAAACCATTTGCACGAATGAAGGGTTATTTGCATGAGACAAGGGTTGTTTGCATGAATGAAGGGTTCTTTGCATGAATGTAGGGTTCTTCAAACTGATGAGGAATGTGCTGTAGAAGATTCTGTATAGAACTATTTGAAAATGGATTTCTATATAGCACATAGTTTCTATATACACACATAAACAATAGTGTCCTTTAAGGGTTCAGTCATGAAGAAAATGTTTCTATATAGGGCATGGGATATATAAAATTCTATATAGAACCAAGAACACTCAAAGAACCTTTCTATGAATAAATGGTTATTACATTGATGGAGGGATCCATCTAGAACCTTTTTGAAAAGGAATTTATATGGCACCAAACTGGATTCTTCTATTAATACAAGCTTGACATCACAACAATAGTAGAAACATTTTTGGTGCCATATAGAACCCTTGTCCTAAAGGTTCTATATTGAACACTCTACAGCACATTCTCCATTGATCTGAAGAGCTGTTTGACAACACAAACAACCCCTTTATTCATGCAAAGATTTCTTTGTGTTCATGGGTCTATATACAGTATAACCATTTTCTTTACTGAGGAACCCTTGAAGAGGCCTCTATGTTCTATTCCTATGATGCCACTTATAATAATATAAGAACCCTTTTTGGTGCCATATAGAAGCCCTTTAAAAAAAGCTCCATATATAACCCTCTACAGCACATTCTTCATCAATCTATAGAACCCTTTCATGATTCATAGAACTGTGGACACAGCTTGCATCTTGATAGAAACACTGGATACTGGATTCACACATTAGCCTAAGGTCACAATGGGCTAGAGGGCTATAAATCCCTGCAGCACTGTGTGGAGGAGCAGTGGACCTGTGTTCACTGGAGTGATGGAGCTCCGTCCAGTACCTTTTGGATGAGTTGGTGAGGAGTTTATGATCCAGAACTGATCATCCAAAATCAGAACCAAACCTCTGAATAAAGTCAAAGCTTGTTTTGACAAACGTCCTGTGAAGTTCATAGAAACACTGTGTGCAATTACGTGTTTCTTCTGCATAAGAAGCACTGTGATCTGGAAACTGGAAAGGTAAGCTGAACACAACATTGTTACTCAACGTTTCTATAAACTTTCTGGGTGGTAAAGAAAACAGATCTGAGGTCAGTTTTCTTGCGCAGAAAGCCACAATGAACATAATTGGTGATATGGTGTAGAATGTCGACACTTGGACACTCTTATCCAATGCAACTTGCAATTTACCCCTGTAGTTACAGTCGTAGGAGGGCATAACATTGACGTTTTGCCCAAGGACTGTTCTTGGAATAGAACATAGTGCTATTACATATGATACTATTCTTACCCAGTGAATCAAATTCCTACATGGTAGGTTGTCACTGTCTATACTTGGGTTGTGCAGCTTTGATCCTGGAGGACTGAGTTCCTTCACACTTGGTTTTCTTGTAAATGCACACCTGTTAACTGCCAGGTTGAACAGGTCTGTTAGAGCAGGGAATTCAGCAAACTGGACTCCAACCCCCACTGCCAACCCCTGCTCTAGAATGTGTCAACTGAGTAGCACATTGTGTGTTTGTTAGAAATATTGCAGTGTTAATATTTTACTAATGATGGTTTTCCCTTTTGTAGGAAAAGGCCCATTCCCTGCAATTGTAGATCTGTATACTCTGGGAGGATTTATGTGTGAACCACGAGCAGCTCTGCTGGCAAATCATGGATTTGTGACATTGGCCTTGGTTCTTTATGGCTACCAGAAAATCAAAAAAGTTGAAAAGCTTGAACTGGAATATTTTGAAGAAGCATTATCCTTCCTTCAAAAGCTACCTCAGGTCAGTGGAGTTAATGTACGTGTATGACCAAACCTCCAGGGTCATAGAACAGACACTAAAAACTAAAGCAGTCTTAACATGTATATGTACAATAGATTTTAAAGGATGTTCATAGTATGTGATTTTTTTGTCACAGGTGAAAAAAACTGGAGTAGGCATAGTGTCCATCTCAAAGAGTGGAGAACTAGCTCTGTCAATGGCTTCATTCTTGCCCAACGTGAAAGCCACTGTCTGGATCAATGGCAACATTAGCAATGTTCTATTTCCACTCCACTACAAAGACATTGTTTTTCCACCTCTCCCAGTAAATAATGAGAGAATAACTGTAACAGCTTCAGGTATCCTGGACATCAGAGATGCCCTTGAAGATCCCATGGCAAAGGAGAACCGTGCCAGTGTCATACCGATTGAGCGTGCCAGCTGCAGTTTCCTGTTCATCGTCTCAGAAGATGACAGGAATTGGAACAGTGCCTATAATGCAGAACAAGCTTCCAACATACTCCGAGCACATGGAAAGACAAACTACGAAGTGGTGAGCTACCCAAAGGCAGGGCACTTTTTGGAATACCCTTATACACCCCACTACCCGTCTGGAATCCATGCTGCTGTGGGGCAAGCGGTAGCTTTTGGAGGAGAACCAAAAGCCCATGCTGTTGCACAGGTTGATTCTTGGAAAAGAATGTTGGAGTTTTTCAAAAAGCACTTGGAGTGTGTCGATCGTCCTTTTAAATCTTTGCTTTAAACAAAATTGCAGCTGAGGTATGAGTCACAAATTCAAAACTATAAAAAATCAGTTTGATCAGTTTTACTGTACACAACTTCAGTGTTTTTGTGTAATAATCATCACTGATACGTACTACAGATCAAATTAAAATGAGTGTGAAGCAGATGATCTGTGGGTGGTTCATCATTTACCAATAAACTGAATAAAACTTCATACCAGTCTATGAAAAAAAGAGCTCATCACAGGACCTGGTGTCATGTTTTCAACTCACACAAACATGCTCAGCACTAGTTACTAGTCAATCACACTTGGTTCTGACTCAAACCATCACTTTGATTTATTCGTCCATTTTGTGAAAAACCACTTTAAAAAGGGATGACCTATGATGTTTACTGTGTATAATAAGTGTTTGTGGGGCACATTGTCTCGTGAAAGGACTTAAGACGTTTTAGTATGATCATGGTTCGTACATGGTCTAAAACATTTGAGAAGCACTGTTCTAAGGGAGGACCATTTCTAAACCCATTTCTTTAACATAAATGAATGACAGAATAACATTAATAACAGAATATTTGCTACAGTCAGCGGTATAAAGATTTATGGATTACTAATTTAATGTTATTAGAGTTAGAAAATAGATGCAAAGAAATGTGTTTTGATTTGGAGAGAAAACACTCAATAATCGAATCCGTGTAGGTGATAACTGAGCAGAAATTGTGTTTCTGATTAGGGAGCATCATAATGTTTTCTGAAGTGTTTTTCACTCTTGAGTGTGTATATTTTACCAATTCTTGTTTAATTGACTTGCACACATTAATAAATTTAGAAATAATAATCTAAATAATTTATTATTTACAAATAATACATTTCTAAATATAATTTATGTGGCTGATTGTGTTTATTAAAACACACACACACACACACACACACACACTATAACCTTCCTATAACTCTTCCACAAAAATTAAGTTTGGCTTGGTTTTCTTGGTCTTACAGATCCCTTCTTTACATCCACAGTTCTCCTGTACTAACATTCCTTCCTAATATTTAACACTAGCACTATTGAAACTCCAGGCTGAACATGCTTGACTGTCTTCTTATAGCTTCCCCATCTTGTGGGCATCAATGACTTTTGTTTTTAGATCCTCAGACATTTGCTTAGGGGAGCCCATGTGTGACGACTGTTGGTGGCATGTCAAGAGAATTTATAAAGCTTGGAGATTTGATTGAGCTGACAGTTCTTAATTACAATGGGTGTCGCACCTTAGGCCTGATTAGCTAATCAAGATCTTCAAGACCTTGAGCTAAATAGAGCATTTTATGTTTGATTAGCTACAGAGGATGGTTATTACTTATGTAATTTGACCAAGTATACAGATTATTTGCATCATTAAAATCACCAACAGCTGCCACTGTGGTTAACTCGGGTTAACTGGAGCTGAAGTCGACATGCTACTCCAAAGCCTGAGTATTAGAAAGCTTTAATGGAGCTGAATTTCTCACTGCCTCACAAATCTTTTGCAGTACCTGTTAAGCCAGGGGTCGTTTTATCCTCTGACTGGAACACAGCTGGAGAGAGTGTTGAGTAGAGTGTGAGGAGCACAGACTCCAATTTTTGGCCTCTTGATCACCCTCAGACCAGTTGTAGCATTTCAAATGTTTCTTTTTTTTTACCTAAATCTGAAGGCAATCTTGTGTATACTGGTCAGCTCAATCTGAGAAGGTCAATTGCCAATGAAAACTGAACACAAAAAGTAAACACAGGCTGTAGATAAAGAAATACAGCCCTGTGGTCACATTTAATTTTACCTTCCACCTTAAATCATGCCGCAGTTTAATTCTGGTGCTTGTACATCAGCACAGCAGCACCATTTAAGGAACAAAAATTCATCTGCAAAGCCAACAAATGCATTACTTAAGGGTAAACTATATATAATATAGTGATAGTATATTATATATGTAAGCAGTATATAATATACTGCTTACATCTCACCCACAACTTCAAAAGGCATTGTTCTTATCTGATTTGTGCTGAGCATGTGCATGCATGCAGAGTGCAAACTGCTCAAGTTTGCTCATGTAGATCCGGCTGTCACTGTTTTAACAATGCAAACCAAGTTCACATTTCTGCAAGCTACCAGTTTATCTTCAGTTCTTCAGTTTTTCATCAGTATACCTGATCAGGAACAGCTAGTCTAGCAGCATTTACGGACTCACAGACTCTGCCTAATTCTGTCACAGGCGTTTTTCATGGTTTTTACATAACCAGTCACAGCAAGTTGTTGAACTTCCATGCTTAATCAATCAGTCCTGAAGGTAACGTGAGGCATGCATCTATTGGGGTGTGTTCAGTTCATTTCAGCAGTGGGTGGGAGTTGTGTCGTGTATGATCCCTAGTCGTTTAGTGTGCAATGGATATTTTTTGTCATCACAAAAATCAGCAAAACTCAGGAATGGTCAGGAAAACCTGCAGCCTCACCAGCTCAATGGTAGTGGTCAGTTCTGAGTTACACAGTGTATCTGTGTTTCTGTTAAATGGCCTGGACAGAGGTTCTAGCTGAGGAGGAATTTCAGCATGCAATGAGGAATTTCTAGAGTCTGTGAGAAGTGTACAGTGCAGGATTAGTTTAGAAATCAATCATAAAATCCTCTAACATGCTGTATTTAAATGCATTTCCTGTCCATTTTTAGGTAAGCAATTAACTTGTCAGATGACAGTCCAGGGTCAGGGTTTGTTCTATTGCACTGAATAAGATCAGAGCTACTGTATATTTTTATATCTTTTACATTCCACAGCACCTCGAGAGACGTTCTCACTGTTTACTAGTAAAAAGGTGTTAATTAATAAATTAATATTTATTTTATTCATCTGCATCACGAGGGTGAATGATGAAATATGTTTTTGTTTTAAAACGTATCATTCACGCATGATTTTATTTGCAAATTTAAACAAAGTTCACAAATATGGTCAATGTGGAAACTTGAAAATGAACAATGATTGTAAGTAAATAACCGACAAATGACATTATGAATAAATTCTACTTTCATCACCAAGAAACAGAAACATCTCTCCAGATACAATGTCAGCATTACACACACACTATATATAGAAAAATTATGACAAAAGAGTGTTCATTGTTTCTTCAGAAATCATGGTTATTAGGGTATTGTCCCTCCTGTTATGTTGTACATATATTTGACCAAACTAAATATTGAATATGTATTTATGTTAATTTAGGTATACTTAATATTTATGTAAAAGTTATTTTTTATTAGCTTTGAAATGTTAAACATAGGACTGCTGTACCTTATAACTGAACAAATCAGCTGAGTCAGCTGAACTGACTTTCTCTAGTGACACATTTCTAGAGTATTGCCATGATGTCAGGATGTTGAATGACCCCCTGTTGGAGGCTTTGTACCCCTCAAGCCCATGCCAATAGGTTCATGTTTATCTGCTGCAGAGAGTCTTATTCTATTGGCAGTACTTCTCTCCAAGGGCTAGACATGCTATGTGTGTATTTGTATACCTGTGTCTGTAATGGATGTAGCTTAAAGCTGAATGCATTTATTAAAAAGTGTGTGCAGAAACATTTGGCCTTGAAGTGTTAGTGCAGCATTAGGAAAGTACAAGCAGTTGTACAGCATTTTACTCAACACCAACAGTACACAGTAAACACATCTGGTTTTTGCAGTGACATCCAAATCAAACCAAGTTATCATCCAAACTGTGAGACACTTTTAAATACTGTTCATCCAGATGAATAAATATTATAAATATTCATGCAGCACTTATCTAAAGTGCAACTTTGTATTGGGACACTGCCTCAATCCAAAGCATTTAAAAAGAGGTAAAAAAGGAAAAATGCAATTAAGTCATTGGGGTGGGTACAGTCATTCATGAAGGTTAGAGTCAAAATTGTTCTAAAGATGGTGATAGGAACCATCTGGCTCTGAAAGCTACATCTCGGAAAATTGTTATAAGACATTGTTACAAGTGCGCTGTCTGATAATCAATACATTGTTTCATTACTGATCTGAGAGCTTTTGTACTTTTGGCCTTCTTAAACTTCCCTTTACAGAAGAAGGGAACATATAGGATGATGTAAGGCTACAACAAAAAAACACAGATATTCCAAGTGTACAACATAGTTAAAAACAATAATGAGGAATAAAGTTCCTCAAGGCTTCTTTAGTAAAGAAAATGGTTCTAAATGGAACCATGAACACTCAGAGAAACCTTTGCATGAATAAAGAGTTATTTGCATGTTCAGATTAATGAAGAATGCACTGCAGATTGTTCTATATAAAACCTTTTTGAACAGGGCTCTATATAGCACCAATAAAGGTTCTACAACTGACCTAAGCTTAACATTATAACAATAGAACCATTTTTGGTGCTTTATAGAACCCTTTTAAAAGGGTTCTATATAGAACTCTCTACAGAGCTTTCTCCATCAAACCGAACATGCAAATTACTATTCATGCAAAAGGTTGTCTGGGTGTTCATGGTTCTATGTAGAACATTTTTTTTTACTGAAGAACCCTTGAAGAAACCTAAATAATAATTCATAATATTCTAATCATGTTCTGGCTGGGATTGTACACTGTAACAAATTTCAGAATTTTCACAACATTACTACTGTATAATGAATTGTATAGTGTATAATGTACTTAGAACAGTACTGTAGAGCAGAAAGAGCATGTTACTGTAAAACCTATATTCAGCATGTTACTGTAGATCAGTAAAGCCTCCTAGTGGTGTTTCTACAGTAAACATATTTCTGAACCAAATCCCAGTTTAAATGCAAAAGGCCTTCAACTGCATGTTCACTGCTCTCTTTACATGTACAAGCTTGCCTGCATGCAGACTCTGAATGATCAGTAAGAGGGGGTGGGGCAAAGTACATCACTGACACACATATTTGGTTGTTGAAGGGAGGGGCTGTCTGTGCTCTTTCTTTGCTTACAGTGTTCACATTTCAGAATAAAAGTCCCGAGATGGGATAATATTGACATAATCAAATAACAAAAGTAATAAAGGTTATTCAAGTTTATTGAATATATTTATATTTATTTTATCTGGAATACTGTTAAGTATTTTGAAGAATGTATGATTATACATATTCTTATCAATCAAATCATCCCAAATAACCTCTCAAAATGTTTGCATTTTAAGCAAAAAAACCCCCAAAAAACACTCGGTTCCATTGTCAATGGGAATTCTGAGATGTAAAGTCTTTTCAGTCCTTATAAGAAAAAAAAACAACAAATTGAAGATGCAGGTCATTTTTTCTCCCAAACATGGTCAAATTTACACAATTGTTTAAAAATTTATTCAAATTGAATAACATTTAAATAATGTTATTTCATGAACAATATCGGTCTCCCTGAAATATGTTATTTGAAATATTTTGGTGAATAAAGTCCATCAAATTCTGAAAACAACCCACAGTGTGGTCCTGGAGTCCTACAGGTTCAATAAAACAGGACCAAGTACTGCACATCAGGTGGGCGTGTCTCCTGAGGCGCGCAGCGCAGAGAGGGCGGGGCTAGATACCTACAACGCTCTGCGCTTATTGGACATTCCACCTTAAATATCGTTATAGTGCGGCGTGTGGGAGAACGGACCGTTTAAGGTGGGCGATCTACAATAACACGGATAAGGAGAGAAGTTGTGGTTCTTGACGGTGTGTGGGGCTTTTCTGACGGAGCCACATCTGTCCAGCATCTGTGTGTGTGTGTGTGTGTGTGTGAGGAGGGGGGGTGGCATGCTGATGTGAATTAGAAGGACCTGCTACATGCCACGGACATTTAGGCGCGCGTGAGCCTCTCCACCATGCTCATGCACTGCCAGAGCTGGCGCGCGCCGGAGCAGCGTCGTGTCTCGCGCGTCGCCGCTGCAGCTGTGGACCAGGAATGAGCCAACATGGACGTGGAGAAGGAGGGCTGGCTTTCCGTGGAGAACCGGACCGCTAACTGGAGCGTCAGCGAGCCGAACGCTTCGGTCTGGGCAGGCTGGAGGGCCGGGGAGCCGCTGCGGAGCCGGGAAGACGCGTACCGAGACTTCGCCACCACCGTGCAAGTTCTGATCCTGCTCGGCTCTCTGTTAGGTGGGTTTACAGCCGTGCAGGCGAGCCAGAGCCCCCAGAACCCTCAGAGCGCTCCTCAACGCGCAGAGTGGGCTTCAGCAGGTGGGCAAAGCCTCCCCCTGCGTGAGGTGAACGTGTCCCAGCTGGAGCTGATAAACTGTCCCTCATCAGGGTCAGCACTGTCTCCCCGCCCTGCCATTCCTCCAAAAAAGAAAAAAAGGGTTCTTTAAGGGTTCTACAACCACGAACACCCTAAGAACCCATCGCATGATTCATGGAGAGGGTTCTATATACAACCTCAAGGGCTCTAAACAGTGCCAAAAAGGCTCTTCTCTTAAAGTTTGACATCATAGAAACAGTACATACTTAGAAAAGAAGGTTCTCCTGTAAAAAAATTGGCTCTGTATGTAGAACCATAAACAACCTGGATCAAGGGTTCTTCACACTGATGGACAATGTGCTCTACATAGTGCCTTTTTTAAAATACCAGAACCCTCTTCAAACAGGTTCTGTATACAACCACCTTCAGCACATTCTCCATGCATCTGAAGAACCTTTTCATGATGCAGTTAAAATTTTGATCATGCAAAGGGTTTTTTTCAGTGTTCAGGGTTCTATGCAGAAACAGTTTCTTTACTGAAGAACTCTTGAAGAACCCTCATTTGTAAGTGTATAGAACCTTTTTTGGTGCAATATTCAACCCTTTTTCAAAAGGTTCTCTATAGAACCCTCTACATTGCATTCTCCATCAGTCTGACGGAGACTTTATTCATGCAAAGGGTGCTTTGTGTGTTAATGGTTCTATGTAGAACCATTTGTTTTCTGAAGAACCCTTAAAGAAACCTAATTAATAAGGGAGGACATTGGGCAGATGCTGCTGCTTTAGTAAGTGTGTTTTCAGTTCAGTTATATGTGTAATATTACTACAGAAGTTTTGTAATTTTATGTAATAGTATGTGTAATATTACTACTGTTTAATATGTACAATTATATATAGTATAATTATGTGAAATATTGCATATACGTATATATTCAGTTATATGTGTTATATAATAATGCATTTTGGCATTGATGGTTTTGTGTCAGAATACAAAAATATTACATATTGTGTGTCATGAAAACGTGTCTAATATATACTATACTAGATATACTATTTTTGCCATGTCACCCACCCCTAGATTCCAGTGTACATGTTATAAATATATTTTTCTAAATCTAACAATACTGAAATACGCAGATGCTACAAGTAGAGGTCAGCTTGTGAAATACTGGAGTATTCCTGAATGTTCATTCAGTCAACAAGAACAGCAGATGTTTGTTTCCTTGACATACAATATGTTAGACAGTTCTCCAGTAATATCAGTATCATACTGGTACTGGCAGATTGCTGATTTTTATATTTGTCCAATAAGTCAAACCAATATTAGATGACAGAATTGCAGAAAAATTACATTGGATTACTATGTGTATATATATATCAATATTATATTATTACTAATTTAATACCAATAATATTTAATGTTAATATTAATTGTTATATTATTAATATAATATCTATATTATATTTATATACTTTATTGATATACTTTACTCCAGTTACTAATGTTTGTGTGTCAGCATCAGTATTAACACATGTTCAGTTTGTAAGTTAATGTTTTGGTTCATTTTTTTTTGTGTGAACTGAATTCAGTTGATAAGTAAATTCAGTGTGCAGCGTAATGGACTGCATAATTAAACATAAACTGGCTAAATATCTCAAATATGCCACCTGGCAGATGTAGATCTAGCCATCTACATGTGTACATGGGGCAATATTTATTTCAATTACACATTCATGAGCAGTCTGCGCAGCATTACAAAGGGGACTTAGGAGCCATTACTTGTTGCTATCGAGAGAGTGAAGTTAGAAATATGTAGCCCAGAACCTCATCTTCACTGCCCTTATTTAGCCTCGCTTGTGAACAGGTGATTGCTGGCTTCTGCTTCTTCAAGTCCTTTATTTGCTACATACATGAACACATTTTTTGAACAGCATGTTTTATGTTTGTTTACAGTATTCTGTATTTGGTACAAGTTAAGGCTGTATCTTCAATACTGCAGGTGTATACACACACACACACACACACACACATCTATTCCTGTTGTGAGGTGTTACATTGTGAGTGAGCTGACCAGTCAGCATGCTTTTGGCAAGGTAATGGCAGTGCTCAAGCGAGGCATGGTAGTAGGTGCTAGATTTAATTTCTGAAGTGGTTCAGGCATTTAACATTCCTCAGTCCACAGTGTCACATGTGTGCTGGTAATATGTCATAGCAGGCATTACCACCCACAGTGGACAGTGCAGTGGCTTCCCACAGGGCTTAATGAACGTGAACAGTGGTTTCTGGCTAGAATTGAATTTGAATTCGGTGCGGGATGTCCCACATACATATCCCACAGGTCAGTGCAGTGTTCCTGTCCCAGGACTTTTGACATATCAGTGTAAATATTATGTGATATTTGACATACTGATATAAATCCCCATTGTTTTAATAAAAATGCATCATATTCCAAAAAATAAAAGCCCTGAAAATGAGAAAAATCATTTACACTTGGTTTGTATTTAAATTAATTTGTTGTAAGAAAATATTTAATGTTTGTTTTTAATTGTTTAATTTAATTGTTATATTGAAACATATCATGTCAGTTTCAATATTTAGGGTCAGGTTTAGCCTTTACATGGTCAAATGTTTCCTAAAAAGTTGCAGAATCTCTTGTATTCTGTGTGCTACCAATAAAGGTTCCACTTTTATTACAAGTCATTAGTCCAGAGCTATATGTAAAAATTATTGCATGATATATTTTTGGTAAATAAAAATGGCAAAATAATTAAAAGTTCCAGCAGAGACAGTCTAAAGTCATATGACTTAACACCATTATTTTAACATTAAAGGTTCAAATGGTATAAAATGAATGTAGGCCTCTCTACTCTTAGGTTTCTGTCTCTTTCTCAATATAGTGATCGCAGTCATCATGTTTGAAGCATCATCATTTCTCTTCATGTCAGTCATTGACGATATCACCCCAGTGCTCAGGTCTGCAACTGAAAGAGTCTTTTTGTAGGTGAGGATAAAGGATAACCCAGTCCTCTGATGATAATGAATGATTGCTCAGTCACTACACAGTAATAGTGAGCCTGGTGTCTAAGTAGTTTTTCAAGCGTAAGGAAGGCTTTCACGTGATAATGATGACAGAGAAGAGGTGGACAGAGTGACTGTATACATATAATACAGAGGTCTCTACTCTTATGGTCATAATTTCATCTCCACAACAAGGCAGTAACAATTCCGAATGATCCCAGGTGCCATAGTGAGGCTAAAGACAGCAAAGGTGTATGCTGCATGACTAGACATGGAGTTGGTGCATTTAACAGCTGAGCTGGAAACTGTTGATATATTTACCTGCTGACAATCAATGCTGTACCTTCAGCATTGATCAGGTTGTAGGCTATTACCAGAGGGCTGTTCTTCTGCATGTTTTCCCTCAGTTTTAATCTACCAGATGGTGACTGTTTACGCTGGTTCATGAGAATTTTCACACATGTATGTATTAGCATTTTATCCTAGTGTAAAAAGGCTCCTCTGTAAAGCTGTTTATATAACCATATTGCTGCACTTTTTTACATTACAAACCAGATTTCACATGTCCGATTAGCCAGTAGAGCTTTGTGTGGTTTATTTAGGAGTAATCTGTTCATGAGTCTGTGTGCTGGATGTCCTATTTAGGGCATAAGTCATTTCCTATGTTATTTTGTGTGCAATGATTGACATTTTGGCACTCATTCACATGGTTCTACAGTTCTCCTTTGTTGGCAGATCAGTCATCATAGCTGGAACAATGACTGAAAAAATGTTTGTGCCTTTTTTCAAATTCATCACTGTATTTACTGTATTCCGCTACTGATTTTTCCAAATATCTAATAAACTGAATAAATCAGAGTGGATTTGTGTGAAATGTTCCAATATGAACTCAATATTCAGATTTACTACTATTTTACTGTTGTCTTCACCACAACCTTCCAGAATTGATGCAGTTACTTTGGGACAAAAGTTTACAAAATTATAAAATATGCAAACAAAATTATAAGAATCACAATAAAAGAAAAAAAAATGAACATCAACTATATATATTTCAGAGATTACTTTATTATTCTTTGCAGTTATTTGATAAGTATTTTTTGTTTTTCTTTCATTTTTTAATCGTTTTTGTGGATTTTGCTGATAAAGTACTTTGCTTCTGGAATTTCTCATTTGCATCTGCTTTGTTTTTTTGCTTATGAGTTTTGGCACAGTTTTCAGTGGTGGGGGTGTGTTAGAAGAAGGCATTCACCTTGAATCTCCACTGACAGGTACCCTGAAACCTCATCTGAGACCTGCCTACCCTTCCAACTTTAAGTGTTCTTCCAAACATGCTGGAGGAACTGTTTAAGTGCACAGCAGCAGGTAATCTGATTTTTCCCCAGTTAAAATTTAATAACATGTTTAATTACTGTATATAGACACTTAAACACTGAAGTATTTCAGAATAATTAAAGAGGCTAATCAACTAGATACTCTAGTTGCTAAGCAGTATCTACTTGGCTTTACCTAGAGGCATAATAACTAACTAGCTACATTAAGCATGAATATTTAGGACACCTCGCTAACATGAGCTTTTTAAACTTCTAGTCAACAGGATGGAGTGAAACACTTAGGGAAGAAATGTGAGTGTGCAATATCAACAAACCACTCAGCAATTAAACAACATTTGTATTAACTTTAAACTGGAAAAAATCAACTAACTTACGGCCTTGCACTCGTAACGGTTCCTCCAGTATGTTTGGAAGAACGTTTAAAGTTGGCAGGGTGGGCGTGGCTAAGTCTTCGACAAGGTTTCAGTCCAAAATCAGGTGACCAATGGAAATTCAAGACCCATCCACCCATGAAAACTGTGCCAAACCTCAGAAATAAACAAATGAAGCAGAAAATGGACCTGTATACACTTCATACTGTTATACCTAAAATATCAACTGTCTTAATTTACTTAATGTGTTTTAATAAAGATTTTGGTCAATTTCAATCAATATTTTCTCCTGTATTGTAATCAGAATCAGCACTTTTTAATTTTTTTAAGCACTGATTTTTTATTGGCTAATGCATTTCTGTTAGTAGCCTTATTTTAATTGATTGTATTATGTCATTATTTGAGTAAGTATTGATTCTATTGATTCATTCTTCCTGAAAAGTGAAATGGCAGAATTGAAAAAGAAACTGAAAAGACAGCAGACTATCGGGCAATATATCTATGTTCTCTATCGATGAAAAAAGCAAAAAATCCAGATGGGGGAGGAGAAGCAAAAGGAACACCTTCAGGGTTATGGCAGGCTTGGAGATGGCCTCCTGTAGGAAAAGAGGATAGAGGTCATTCACTGCCAATGTGCCCTTAGCTGTAATAGCACAGCGGCAAACAGAGACAGCCTCTAAGTGTCTTTCCAATTACAGGTGGATGGTAATGGGAAAAGATGAAAGCTGCAACCTTTCCAGGAAAGAAATATATACTTAGCAGAAAGTGGGTCACTGTGTATTGTAGAACTGGCTATAGAGAAGCTGTCACCTTTGTGTGCTGCTCACATCATCCTCTGAAGTGAATTATACCTCAGATATCGTTCAGATAAAAAAGCAAGCAAATTAGTTAACATCTTAGAATGCCGTTCTGGGTCATACTTGTGTTAACCGGTTTTAAAAGTGGGCTAATAAGCCAACCGAATGCAAATATTAGCAAAAATCAGGGACAGTGTTTAGCAGTCTGTATTGGAGGTGAATCAAATGGGAGAATATTAGTTTGCAGCATTTGGTTTGTAATATTTTACAGGCCTCTGGCAGTAGCATGCTGGAGGTGGATTGCCTCCATCAGATATACGTTATGGCTAATGATATCACTGATCATACATGATTACTTGTCTGAGTCAAAAACCTTCTCTCATTCAACAACTTGAAACTATTTGAATGTATTCAAACAGTCTGACTCTGGGGTATAGCGCATTCTCTTGGACTGTACTAAAGAATAACACTGTTTGTAGACCCAAAAACTTGGTCCGCATCACTGATATTGTACTCTTGGTTAAAATCCTATCTTACTGGTAGACATCAGTTTGTCTCTCTTGGCAGGTCCATGTAGTCTCTTAATTGGTGTTCCTCAGGGCTCAGTCTTCTATCCTTCATTAACTACATGCTCCTTCTCAGGAATTTTATCAGAAAGCATGGTTGTTATGTGGACAATATGCAAATACACACACACACTGAGCCTACAAAGAAGCTGCCACCTCCTTTTCTAGTGTCCTGTCAGGCTGACATAAAGCTGTACATGGCTGCACATGTAAAAAACAAAAGAATATTCATTCAGTAGTGATACTGTTCAGTTGCTCTGAAAGAAAGCATTTGTGGGTGGCGCCTACACGGGGCAATTAAACACAACTCTGTAGAACATAGATCTTTTCATTTGACCCACAGCTAGTGGACATGCACTGTTTTTGAATTCTGCAACAGTATTACAGTCTAGATTAAATGTGTACCATTGATTTGTTTTTGATTTGCGTTTTCAAGTCATAATGTCTTTGTCATTGTTTTTTTATGATATAATTAAACATAGAGGTATTTCGTCTGCTTTAGAACACTACATATGACCAGTTTTGACTTTTTGTGAGAGAGTTAAAGGAAAAGTGCACAATTCTAGAAAATGTTGATATTTGAATTCAGCAACACCAAAACCACATCCCTCCCTTCAGTGCTTATTCCTCCCTGCAGGCTCCACACCATGGGAGACAGAGCTTTTACCGTAGCAGGTCCTGAACTCTGGAACCTACTCACCTATGTACTTCTTTCATTAACGAAACAGCAGAAAACCTCTTTCAGGTTGCCTTCTCAGTTATGTAATTACTGTAATTATTGTAACAGATGTGTTGTGTTATTTGTCTGTTAATTTGATTTGGTTGTAATTTTAAATGTACTATGTAAGTGCTACTTTATTTTCTTATTGTGTGTTTTCTTTTTATTAATGCTTTTTACTGCAAGTACAGAAACCTTGGGTATTTTAAACACAGCTGATTAATGAAATGAATGTGTGGATTTCTTTCATTCCCCATTTCTCTGATATGCGTAATTTACACACGCCTGCCTGTAGATGTTTATCATTCGTGTTCTTTTCCCTCAGGCAATGCAGCTGTTCTATGGTGCACCTGCTGCACGAACGTCTTCAAGTCAGTCACCAGCCGCTTTATCAAGAACCTGGCTTGTTCAGGGATCTGCGCCAGCCTGGTGTGCGTGCCCTTCGATGTGTTCCTCAGTGCCAGCCCGAGATGCTGCATTTGGATCCACACACTCCTGCTCTGCAGGGCCATCAAGTTCTTGCACAGGCTTTTCTGCTCTGTCACTGTTCTAAGCTTTGCTGCCATTGCGCTGGACAGGTGAGAGGGATGTGACTGATGTGAGTTATAGAGGAGAGCAATAAAGAAGGGTGGTCACTGCTCAGTATAGTGGTGTAATATGCAGATTATTTTGATTATTTTTTTCTGTCCCAAAAATAATGGATGTAACTAAACTTTATGTTCTAAGCAATAATTTGATACAGATGTACTAGTAGGCCTTTAATGATATATTTATGAAGATGTGACAGATGTACATATGTGTATATAATGGTATGAAGACAACTTAACAGCCTGATTTCATGGACATTAAGGGTATTAAGCCTAGTCTAAGGTAGTGTAACATTAGGGGTCATAAACCATTGAAAAGTTTTTTTTGCCTAGAATTAGGCTTAATCTGGATCACAGAAACCAGATTATGATCAATTTAATTTATGCTTGGTTTGTTAGTAGAGTTTCCAATATAATTAGTTAGAGGCAAACTGGCTGACATATTTCCTATGTCTGTTGCAATTTTATAGTGATTCCTTCAGTAAATAATTCAAATTAAAGGAATCCTTTAACATACCTTTGCTGAATCCATACATTTATAATGATACTTAATCCATGTTTTCTGCTCTGGGCAGCCTTGGCCTGGTGGTTAGGGAACCAACTGTGACTTTCACTGCGTGGATGGGTTTACGTTTAATTTCTACACTAATCTTTATGGAGCAGTTCCAAGAAAGCCCCCATCCACTGAAACATCTTGAAGGTGGATTGAAGGCCAGGGTGTTTGAAATGTTATTGTTTTGCTAGCTGGTAAATGCACTGAGAAATACTGCTTTGGAAGTGTATTGCATTGGAAGTGGGATGTCTTTCAGCTGTATAATTGGTAGTTATCTTCAACTAGTCAGTACAGTGGAGAGAACTGATTATTAAAAGGACACATCTTGGGTAAAGCTTGGCTAAATATATATAAAGCCCCATGTTTGACAACTAAGTGTTTGTAATGCATGCTGGGTATTTTAGTTTTGAGGAAAAGGATATAAACTCCTAAATTCTATAAAATGAGCCCACTGCTCTAGAGAATGTAAGCATATAGGAGGAGTGTAATCCCCCTTCATACAAGTTTTAACAAAATATGAACACATTTAACAAAGCAGATGTAGAATTTAAGGTGGAATGATTATAATGCTAAGTTGTATAACTCCTTCACTATTTAAGGTAAACAGAAACAGGAAAATCTGTTAAGCAGCTATCAAACAAGGAGTCAACACTTATTCTGTATAGAATACTGTAGAAGCAATAGGCCATATTCTTGGGATATTCTTGCTATTTTAGCTCTGCTAGAGACCTGGGTTACCATTCTAATTGAGCTCAAAATTGCTGATTCTTCGCGTAATCAAATCAGTTCTGATCTATTTGTTTAATGCTTTTGCTGTTGTTGCAAAATGTTATCACAAAAAGCTGTCCTTGCAGCTGATGTCTTCTGAATTATGGGAACCAGTAACAGGCCAAGGCCTTGTGACCAACAGTGTATTCACAGTGCTTTGCTTTTTGCACATTTTATGTTACGGCCTTATTAAAAATGATTAAATCCATTTTTTCTGTCAGAATTCTACACACAATAACCAACAATGACAAAGTTTGTTAGAAAATGTTGCAAATTTATGAAAAAATAAAAACACAAAATATAACATACATACTGTAACTATTCAGAGCCTTTACCAAGACACTCTAAATTGAGCTCAGGTGCATCTTGTTTCCACTAATCATTCTTCAGAAGTTTCTACAGCTTGATTGGACACCTGTGGTTGATTGGACATGATTTCAAAAGACACACTTGTTTATATAAGGTCCCCATAGTAGACAGTGCATGTCCGAGCACAAACCAAGCCATGAAGTCTAAGGAATTGTCTGTAGACCTCAGAGACAGGATTGTATTGAGACAGAGATCTGTGGAAGGATACAGAAACAATTCTGCTGCACTAAAGGTCCCAATGAGCACAGTCACAGAATATACATTTTTAACCATGACTTTGGTGGTATCATAGTATAACATGGTATGTGTTCTCGTAGGGACATTATTCTGTATACGTTTGTGGCTTACTTTGGTGTCAAGAGCACACAGTATATAAAACATTTGAATTCCATTATATATATAATGCATTAGTATAGTGAAGTCCTGCAGTGTTGTAGTTCAGTAGTTTTATCTTTTTGTACCATGGAAGAAAGTGGTCAGTCAGAAACTCTGCCAAGGTCATTTTCACACCTTCAAGGACCCTAAAGGGGCCTACCAGCTCTGTCCCATGACTCCCACCACCTCCTTGCTAATGTTGTAGTCTTTTTAGAACATGGTGGCCAGAAATGAAGATCAGATTTATGTTTAAATATAGTAAAAAAAAAAAAGACAATGGATTTGATGAGATTTCATGAGATTTTTTGGATTCTTTTTTACATTATATATTGTATATTGTATATCTCCATTCAACAAAAATATATTGGGATATGTTTTTTTGTCCCTATCACCCAACACTAGTTTGAATATAACTGGTAGTACTTACGTAAAGTGATAATGTTATTTAATCCAGTAATTGAGTTTAACCTAGTATTTACAGAAGTGCGGGGTGTGGGGTGCTCTAATCCTGTTTGTTTCCTGCTCACTTACAGTTTGATGCAACCTGTGGGCAATTTCTCATCAAACCAACCAGCTATTTCTCAAGCTTGTGCTTCCATAGCAACATATCCTTCCAAAGCCCTCTATCATTTCGCTGAATAATTTATTTAGCTATGGTCTGAAGGGAGATTTTCTCCTCACAGGAGCCAAGATGTTTCTTGCAACAAAAAAACACACACACACACACACACACACACACACACACACACACACACACACACACACTCAGACATACTTTTATAAGCACTTAAAGAGAATTCCTACAGCAGGCCTGTACGGCGTGTACTCACACAGTGGCAACACAACCATTGAAATCCATTTTCTCTGTCTCTGGAAGCACATGTTTCATAGAAAGCTCAGAAAGCTCTCTCTCTTACTCCCTGCCGGCTTTTTCACACACCCAGAGGCACTGCGCCCAGAGCTGTGATGTGAGAGTGAGCAGCAGAAGGGCCTTCTTTCAGCCAGACAGGACTGACGTATGTGACTATGACCAAGATGCTACGAAGGGAGCTGTACGTCAGCCAAGGAATTAGTAACTCTTAGACTGGCTTTACATGGTGCAACTTTCATACAGCTGGTTGCGTGTTGTGAGTCACATGTGACCTCACTTCTGTGATACCTGGCAGATACACAAAAAGATCTGTCTGTCTGTCTGTGGCTTTTATTCATTTGTTATAGATTCTTGCTAGACTCCTGTCACATCTTTCTATTTGCCTGTCTGTCAGTCAAATAGATATGTCCATGGATCTATCTATTTTTCTGTTTATCAATATCTATCTCTCTGTCTATATAGGTCTTTCATTCTGTCTACTTCTGTCTGTCTGTCTGTCTGTTTCTTTATCTGTCTTTGACTTTGACATCAGAGTTAAAGTCAGTCACTACCACAGATAAAACTCCTGTGACACAGAACAGCTGCACACAAAAGTGCCAAAAGATGAGGCACAGTTAATTATACAAAACATTTTAAAATATATACCACAGTTATACAATCATTAACCACAGTACTCTAGACTGTTGTGTCATTATTAGTGCACTGATAATACATACCAATGTGTCATGGATGACCACTTGATGGTGTCTGATGACTCTTAAAATAGGACTGACAACTTTTTATAAGAATTTATAGAGGTGCCAAGGCAGTGCCTTATATTTTTAGTTTGTATTACTAGAGCAGGAAATGAACCCTTTGAACTTTTGTGCTCTGCTGACTTAAGAGATGGAGATCGAATTTACAGTTGTGTTGGGAAGTTTGTTAACAATTTAGAAGAATTTAGCCCACTCACAGCATGTTTCCAATTGATAAAATTTCACCTCCGATTTATCTGCTTATCCTAAAGGTTGACACTTTTACCACTCAGAGATGTATAATATTTGATCATTTTCTCAATAAATAAATGAACGAATGTAACATTTTTGTCTAATTTGTTTGGTTTGGGGTTTCTTATCTGATGAAGTCCTAAGAGTCCTGAGATCTGATGAAGTTTTAATATAAGCAGAAATATGGAATCCTCTAGGTTTATAGTACATCATCTAATAGATGTTTATTTTTTCTTTACTTGCAGGTACTATTCTGTATTGTACCCACTGGAGAGAAAGATATCTGATTCTAAATCCAGAGACCTGGTTATCTACATATGGGTACATGCAGTGGTGGCCAGTATCCCTGTGTTTGCTGTTAGTAACGTGACTGATGTCTATGCCACGTCCACCTGTTCTGAAGGCCACTCATTGGGCCACCTTGTTTACATGGTGGTGTACAATGTCACCACAGTCATCTTACCCCTGGCGGCTGTATTTCTGGCCATGGCGATGATCCGCCGGGCGTTGAGTGCCAGCCAGAAGAAGAAGGTGATTATTGCAGCTTTGCGGACCCCTCAGAACAGCATCTCTATCCCATATGTTTCCCAGCGTGAAGCTGAGCTTCACATCACATTGCTGTCAGTGGTCCTTGCTTTTGCGCTCTGCAGTACTCCCTATGCTGCGCTGGTGGTTTATCGGGCGCTGCCTCCAGGGACCTCTGAGACTTCGGCCTGGCTGCGGCTAACAGCCGTTTGGCTGCCAAAAGTGTCACTGTTGACCAACCCACTGTTGTTTGTGACTGTGAACCGGTCAGCACGGCGTTGCCTGCTGGACGTCTTAGTGCGCCTACAGCGTCGTTACAGTCGTAGGAATGCAGTCAGTGCTGGGGGTCTTGCTGAGGCTGGGCCACTCGGGGGAGAAGCTGTAGCCCGGTCAGGCAGTCAGCTGCTGGAGATGTTCAACATTGGCCAGCAGCAGATATTCAGACCCAATGAGGAAGAGGATGAAGAGGAGGAGAATGAAATCCCCTCAGTTGCTTCAGCCAGTTTCCAGGCCAAACCGGATGAAGGGACCGGGTGTGGAAAAGCAGCAGAGGGGGTAGTTGGGACGGCAGTAACCCAACAAGTTTCTGGAGAAGCTCCCAAGGAGATGGTGGCTTTACCTGTACCAAAACACTCTCCCATTCAGTCCTGTGCCTACTCCTCCTCACAGGTGGCTCCAGCCACACCCACTGACCCTGAAGATGCCACACAATTCGGTTTTGGCCCCTTTGAGCTGCCCCCTCAGTGGCTGCCTGAGACCAGGAATAGCAAGAAAAGACTCCTTCCTCCTCTGGGAAATACACCCGAGGAACTGATCCAAACCAAACAGCCCAAAGGACGTCCTGAAAGACGCATCAGCAGGAATAACAAAGTCAGCACCTTCCCAGCTGTGGACCCCTGAGAACCAGCGACAGCCAACCAGCACATCAGACTTCTAGTGGGGCATCCAAAGACCCTTGAATAATAACATGAGATATAACTTTACCATTTTTTTTTTAAAAAAAGACCTGATTCTCTTTTGTGAATGTCTTGGATTTTTTTTTATGTTGATAAAAGTGAGAATTGAACATTTTTGATGTAATGATTTGTGGAATGGATAGAATTTAGCTTAGGCAAGGAAGTTGTTGAGAGAATGAAAAGTGATCTTTTTTTAGAGATGCAGGTAGATGGTAGGACTGTAATGGGTATGATATGGAAAATGTAGAACGTGTATGTGGGAATAAAGTGCACTCATTTTTTTGTAGTGCGGAGAAAAAAATAGATGATTCTTGAGGTCACATGGAATTTAGAGTAACACACACAAAATTCCAGTTGTTATCCTTTCATCCTGTATTTTAATGAAATACACACTGTTCCAAAATCTTAAGATATTTAGGCAGCTGGTAGAAGAGAACAGAATAAACCCTCACTGTGTTTTGAGTTTACAGAGAATCAGCAACCAAACCTGCATTCCTCTGTCTGTTCTAACTTTTTCACTTTTTACTGTATTTATTTGGCGTGCAATCATGAATTATGTCTGATCACAGACAAGTTGGCCAATCACTGATTTTTATAATTGTATTTATCTTTTATAATATCATTATTATACTGTTTACTCCACCCTGACTTGAAACACAAGCCTAACAGATGCACGGACTTGCTGCACGTCAGACAAAACATTGAGTGTAGCTTAAATGTTTATAGATTACCTGCCATATAAACATTGTTTTTATAGCCTTTTCCAATATCTGTCCTAGCCATTGTCAATTTTTGATATGAGGCTGGAGCAACATTTTTCCCCATTTCCCTTACATTCATAGAGGCTTTGTAAGAGATTTGTCTTAGTCCTGTTTTATCTTGTATGCATTCATTTGGAAACATTAAAAGTCTCATTACTTATAAAGCTCTGGTTTATACAAACAGTATGCTGACAGCAGACTGCCTTAATTAACCCAGTGATACAAAAAGCAAAATATTTTTACACTTAGAAGCATTATAGGGTAGAATATATAGAGGGAAATGTACTCAAGAAATTTGTGTGAAATTAGTTTTAACTGGCAAGTACTGTAGTTTAAATCATTGCTATTCCAGCTACTAACCGAATGACATATTGTAATGAGAACCCAGAGATGAGTTCCTCTGTAACAGTAACTCTGTCCCAGTCCAACTTACTCTAGTGGTGTAATTGTCTAATGGTGTAACATTGTTTAATGGTCAAACTGTTCTTACACACTAGGGTTGGGCAATATTGACAAAAATTCCTATCCTGATATATTTTAGCTGAATAGCAACATACAAAATACAATACAGTATATGATGTGAAAAATCCAATTCACTATATTTAAATATTGAAATTTGATCTTCATTTCTTTTTTATACTCATATTCCCCTCCATAGTGTGTACAGGAGAGTAGCAGAGGAGTTGGGGAGGAGCTGAATGGAGGGGCTGGAGATGCAGATTGAAACAGAACATTATTTAAAGGCTTTAAAACTAAAACATAAATGATCTTGCTGTTTATATCCCGATATTGATATATCAATATATTGCCCAGTCCTATTACATACGAGTGTTAATATTGGCTGAAGTGCCACACAGCTAAAGGTGCAACCAGTGTGTACTGAGGGGCTGAGAAATGATCCTTTGTTTCTTAGAGTTTGGAAAGTTCAACATATCAGCACTCAAAATCTGACCTTTAGTTTAAAGATAATGTGCAAAACTCTGAACGTCTCAGGTTACCATAGCTTTCTCATGGATTGTGCTGTTAATTTCATGCCAGCTCAGCGAGGCATCTAATATGGAAGTGTGGAGACAGCTGCAGGTGTCCTGCAGCAGTGAGGAACACCTGATGAAATCTCATTTCAGATCCTTGTCACGTCTGTAGATGACGATGCAAGCTGACTTTTCTGGGACAGACAGGTGAGACTACAGCTGCTCTGTCTTTCACTGTTTGAAATTCTTCTCTGTGAATCATGCATGCTGTTTGATGGAGACTTTGAGAAGAATCCCAATGATGCTGTAGCAGGACAATATGCAGATGCATTAGTGGAGTTAGTCAGCTAAGCCTCAGCTCTGTGTGATGATGAGTAATGTTGACTGATTTTGGTTTTCTCTATTGGGTTTCATGTACAACTAATAAGAATTTGACTTGGACATGATTTTTAAAACCTCTTTGTATTTTGCCTGAGAATGAAACACTGGAGTTTTTAAACCCAACTGCTCTGCGTGGCTGGTTTATGTCACTGTGATGGGTCAAAGGAGATGCATAGTATTGTAAACCATATCAGCATAGCTTTGTTTTCAGCACTTTAGTAACACATTAGAAACAGTATTTTCAAATGAGGATGGTAAATTTTGATGTGTATTCTTACTGTATCTGTAAACTGTATCCAAATTTGAAGTGCCAATTACGCAACCTTGTAAGAACTCTCTCCCATCACAGGATGCTCCTGAGATGCCTCCTCGAATACATGTGAAGCCAGCCACTGCTGGCTGGGCAGCCAGAGGAAAGCGCTGTGCTTCCAGCTCTGAAACAAAGTCTAATGGACACCTGGAGTGATGGACAGCACCACCTACCCACTCAAACAGAACATGGCCAATTTTGCTCTCTCAGGCTCTGGCTACTGATGGAAAGCTCCATGATCCAGGATTTGAACCTGCGAACCTCAGATCATATTGCAAGCACATTAGCTCAGTACTGTTCACATTGGAATTGAAACAGTACTAGTACCTGGAATATCAGTACATTTTTGGTCTTATATACAAACATATAAAATACATTTGTAAATATATGAAAACTGCCAAAAATCCTAAATTTACTGCAATAGTTTGAAATATATTTGAAACATTTCTCACATAAAAAGAATATATTTCTGTTCTGTATGGTTTTACACACCAGAGATTCACTGTAGATGTCTGGCCATGTTTGAAGAATCCCCACTGTCGTAGGAAGACAGAGCAGTCAGTTTCTGTGCCGTTAGTGGTGGTGGTTACTTCTGGTGTGTTCTGATACTCACTGTACTGGGCTGAAGCTTTGATTGAGTTTGAGTCAGATATGGTTAAACTTGATGGCATATGCACAGCAAACCCTCAGAAAATGTCCACAATCTTTTAGATTGGACAATGGTTTCTGTTTTCTCACCTTTGATTAAATGCTACAAGTGTCCATGTACAGCTCGAATAAATGTTATAGATAGATACATGCTGTAAAAATGGTTCCCTGGTTCACCTGTGTGCTTCATCAGTAGTGGCTGCAGCATGCTGATTTCAGCTCACTGTGTTATGCTTGTGCCAAAATTTATTTGATGTATACCCATTTGATGGTACCCAGCCTAGCTTCTGTCTATTTCTCAGTAAAAATAGTGCATTCCCTCATGGGTGATTAAGAGCTCCACCAGGTGAGGGTTTTGTTGGCGCTCACTGGTTAGGGAGGAGAAAACAGGCCCATCATAGATGCTAAACTACCAAACTGCTCAAATCATTCCCAGTAAATGAGACCAACCAAACCTGGATCAAATGTGCCTGAAAGCAATCATTTCATAGTTTTCAACAAGCAGTATCTATAAAATTAAGCACCCTCTATTCATACACAGTTCCCAGGCATTTGATCAGTGATGACCAGAGCACACTTATGATTGACCATTAAGGTACTCCTCAGACCATTCACTCAGCTTTGTGCACTTAGCTTTATCCTCAAAATGTGTGATTTTAGCCAGAGTTTACTGAAACACAGTCTTTATTTATTGTCAGTACTGATGTACAAAGTGAAGCTACATACTGTTGCTGAGCACGTTTGGCAGCACCACTGGAGTAAAAAATCAGATGCATCTGCAACTGATTGTCATTCATTATTTAACACACTGTGCTGCAGTAATCCCCCTTTAACCAACACTAATTCTGCTCTTTTTAATGAAACATGCTGTTTGTCAGGGTTCTTTAATTACTGTCAATATCCACGATATGCTTAGAAAAGTACACTATATCATTGTTCCTCACTCCTGGTCCTAGAGGCACCCCCTGTCCTGCATGTTCATGAAGAATCCCTGCTTTAACACACCCCCTGCAACTCTGTATGTGCTAATTAGTTGAATCAGGGATGTTGGGATCAGGGATTAAAATAAAATACACAGGGTAAGGGTGCCTCCTGGCCCAGGGTTAAGAAATACTGCACAATATAGACAAAAGTATTGGGACATTATTGACCATTCATTGCTCATTCTTTTCATTGTTTCTTCTGCAATCAGACTACAATCAGACATCCTGATTTTATTGGAGTAACTGCAATTACTGTCCAGGGAAGGCTTTGTAGTAGGTTTTGGAGTGGCTGTGAGGATTTGATTGCATTCAGTGATTCAGTGATTGCTTGTTGGATGCTCACCACCCCAGCTCATCCCCAGCTAATAAATATTTAGAACAATAAAAAACAAATAAAGATAATAGACTATTTTTTTTGCTGTTTCTAATCCACTCATACCAGCCCAACATACACTAACACACCACCACCTTGTGTGTCACTGCAGTGCTGAAAATGATACATCGCCTAATTTATACCTGGCCTGTGGTGGTCCTGTGGCGTCCTGACCATTAACGAACAGGTTGAAAGGAGTGTGCAGAAAAAAGATGGACTGCAGTCTGTAATTGTTTTGTGTTCCTAAATATCCTTTTAGTGGATAGTTCCTGTGAGTGTAAAGAACCTCCACATAATGTAATGGTTTTAAACAAATTAAAGGTTTTTGTAGAACCAATGAGGAGCCCTTGTTTTGAGTGCTGTCCCAGAAAATGACCTGATGACTGAGATTATGGGTCATAGTAAGCAAGAGGAGTGGTGCCATGTTGCTGGATCCCATTTTGGTGTGATCAAAGGGCTCTATTGAAATATCTGCTCTCCTCTAAAGGCTCCTAGGTCACACTCCATCCCTCTGCCTGCAGCCTCAGAGGAAGATCCTTATCTCTGCAGGTGTGCTGTAGTGTACCAACAGTCTGGATGTTTCTACACTACACAAATTTGATTGTAAAGAGGCATGTTGACATGATCGCAGTGTTTTAGGATGTGTTGCACTGGTATGAGTGAATCAGACAGCAGTGCTGCTGGAGTGCTTAAACCCTGTCCAATCTATTAGACATTCCTACGTACTTGTTCCAACTTGTAGATGTAAAGTTAGAGACAGACGATCTGTGTTTTTGTGGGGGGTTTTTTTTAGAAAAATGGGATACAGTATAAGTACTGATACCCAAAGATCAATTTCCTGACCAATTTCCTGTAATCTGATGCATGGAATGGAATTAAGAAAAAAATAAAAGTGCACTCTATATCAGTGATAATTTTTTTGACCATAAATGTGAAAATGTAGTTATTTTTATCATCACATTGGCATTACTGGGTCTTTGCATGTTTAAAGGGTTCTATTGCTAGGTGGAAACCTTTTTTAGATGGTTCCAGTACAATAAAGTGTTCTATTATGATTATCAGTCAAACACCATTTTTGCATGTTAGCATGTATACCAGTAAGATTATAGAGCAAGACTTCAAATGTTATACTGACTTAATATTATAAGTGGCCCAAGATTTATTATTTGGTACTGCAGAAACTGTTATTGTAATATGTAACTTTTGGATTGAAAGGATTTATTAGACAGGATTAAAACAAGGTTGCCAATCTTTTTAGGAGCTGACTGGAGTAAGACTGGATTGTGGATATTCAGTTATACATGTGTATCCCCACAATCAATGTTTCACTGCATATAACACTAATTGTCATTGACATGCAGTCCAGTGGGTCTCAAACCAGTTTTAAACTGCCCCCCCCCCAGTTCAAATTCTTGTGCCAACCCAGTTCCAAATAGACCAGAATAAAACCATTAAGAAAAAGTCTTTCATGAATGTATTACGAGTTCGATTAGAGAAAATGTGCATTAGAAAGCTGTAGTTTCCAGGTTTCCAAACAACAACAGACGTTCACAACAGTCCTAAACAAGATATTCTGGCTGTGTTTTGTAGGCAGAGAAAGTTGTAATAGATGTGTCTCACTGCACTGGTGACCCCATCTCTTCTAGGGCAGTTTACTGGAATGTTCCATCTTGGAACCATGTTTTAATACATTGCTCATTATCACCACAATTCATTGGCATTTCTTAATGTAAAGCCTAATCACAGCTAAACAGTGCTGTACATGACATCACATTTGATTGTGTATTGATCTATCAGGCTCTTAGTAGAGGAAAACATTTGGCTTTCCTTGTTTCACTGATCCCCCTAAAGGATCCGTGTGCTTATAATCCCTCGGTTCCTTCCAAAACTGCTGGCTGTATTCTGAGCTCTTTGAAAGCTGATTGAAACACTTTGGACTAGTGCACATCCTGATTATAGAGGTTTAGTTAAATCCAGAAACTGTGCTTGCATTGATTCTTAATTCCTCCTCAGAAGAAGTGGTCCATGTGACTCGCCAGTTTTGACCCCAAGATCCTGAAGTGCTGCTGCTCTACACCGTTGGACATCAAAAAGGGTGACTTTTTTAAAAGTTGTGAGTGAATTGGTTTTCAGACGTGGTGTTTTAGCTCTCTTCTCATTTTTGCCACCATTAGAATTTGATTGCATTCAGCCATATAAGAATTGGTGAGGTAAAAACACCCCAAAAGATACTTTATAAATCGCTCACGCCAGTCCAGCTCATCCCAAAGGTACTGGATGACCTCCATAACTTCAGAAAATGCTGTATTTGGCAGTGGACACAGTGATCTTATGCTTATAGCACACTGTTGCTGCTCCAGAGCATCCTACCCTATTACCAGTACATTTCTATGGACATGTGTGCATGTGTGCAACACCTGCCTCAACAAATAGTGCTCCTTACAATAGTTTAATTCAATTAGAAATTGAAGATATTTTTGGGACATATAGGCATGTGAAAAATGACAAACCCAAATAATAGCATAAATGTCTGAAATTAGAATCAGCTGCAGCAAATCAGCTGCCAATGATTAGAACATGATTACTAAGGATTTTGGAGGTGCCTGTCTTATTTAAACTTCAGACATTAGTTTGATTTGCTTTTGATTGTTGAAGTACGTGGGATCACCATGGTAAGATACCAAACTCACTCTGAGGCCTTCAGAAAGAAGATTAGATGATGGTGAGTAATGGGAAAGGATTTAAAAACATCTCAAAACACTTAGAGATGCAATTGTCTGGAAATGTACAAGTGAAAAAACTGCCAGCATGGCCAGATCTGGCAATTTCATCCAGCTCAATAGCAGAGCATGAAGGTGGATTAGAGAAATCTCCAACAATCATAAAATGTTACCACAGGACAAACAGGTAGAACAGCATCTACCATGAGAAAGAGATGGAACAGGGTGTAAAAGAATGAAACTGCTGTACAACTGCTGTCAGGGCTTTGCACAGATGAATCCAAAGTTGAATTATTTGGGCAAATTAACAGAAGATGTTTGGCACAAAACAAACACATTTGAGCACAGGGACTCATACTACCTGAAGCATGGTGATGGAAATGTCATGATTTGGAGCTGTTTGCTGCAGCAGGGCTGGGAGTGTGTACCTCTGAGCGCAAAAGGTGGTGAAGGGGAGCAGATTAGAGGAGACGCTGAGAGCAGGGAAGCAACAGAAAATAGTTTTCTGCAAGATTGAAACAGAATGATATTTAAAAACTTTAAAACTTGATATGAAAGATATCCCCTCATTCCTCCGTTTATATCCCAATACTGATAAATGGACTATAGGATACTAGTGGCTGAATTGCGTTTAACTGACTGAGCATTATTGTTTTTGAGAGCAAGAAAATATACGTCTATTCTGTATCATGCTTTCATCAGTTTTCATGTTTATCTTGAGAGATAAAATTGATTCCTTTATCTGTCATCTCAGTGGTCAGAAAATGACCTCTGGGTTTTCTTCCGCTGCTCTGCACTTGCCAGATTAAACTGTGACTCAAGAGATGTTGGTTTTATCCTGTGGAATCAAGAACTTTGGACATCGATCTTAAGTTTTTGTCCCCTCCTAAGCAAAGGCGAGGATTTGCTTAATTAGTATGGTTGCTTGGCAACAGACAGCCCATCTGCATCAAAGCCAGGGGATATAATAGGTGACTTAATTCGGTGCTTTCTTTGGCTTTATATCACTGGTACTGCGGTTACATTAAACCTCTTCAATATGGCCTTTAAATACCCAGAATATAAATACCATCTCTAATGTTGAATCACATCATGGCACAATTCTCCTTTGTTTTTTGCCTGGTGAGTTTAACCTCATATTGTTATTCTCTCACTTCATTAGCAGCAAATGATCCTGTGTTCATTTCATTCTGTTTGATTAATACTGTTTACCAGTCTTGTGATCAGACCACATTTGCTTTGACGCAGTTACTAAAGCCCGATTACAGCACACAAGCTTTACATAGCTAAGTGGTTTAAACTGTGTGTGTGTGTGTGTGTGTGTGTGTGTGTGTGTGTGTGTGTGTGTGTGTGTGTGTGTGTGTGTGTGTGTAAGGGCCCCTTTATCACAATCGAAAGAGATGGAGGATGCTTTTTTATGCATAATGTACCTTGTGTGTCTCCTCAGAACTCAACCTGCCCTACAAATGTGCCCAGTCTCTACGGACAAAGTCTGACCCTGTGGTTGAATGCTGTTACAGCTGGCATTAGGATGGTTTTACCAGATGCCTGGCAGGTCTAGCATTAGCTGCCATTTGTCCAGCTGTGGCCCCAGCTGAAGGACATCACTGTTTGTTCAGGGCAAAGAAATGCAGAGTGCTGCAGAAGATGCCTCATCTGGCAGACATCCGCAGCCACACACTCCCTCTGGAGAGAGGATGGAGAGGAAATGGAGCCGCCTCTGTCCGTCCATCAGCCCCCTGCAGTGTGATGATCAATCTCATCTCTCTGAAAGAGCCCAGCAGGGGGGCTACTCATTACAACTCAAGTAGTGGTGTGTAGAAAACACAGTGCTTGGCAGTGCTCATGGATGACATGATAGGGAGCTTAATAGTGTGTTGTTTCCCTTCCAGTGATGCTACTGGAGAAAATATATGGCATATTGGACCCATTCTGTCTTTCTAGGAACTACACATTTAGTTCATCCTTGAAAACATGTGCAGGCCAGGGGTTAGTGCTTTCCCCAACATACATGATTCAACTAATCAGCTCATTAACAAAACCTTTCAGAGTGGCAGGGGGAGGGGGTGTTGATGCAGAGAATCCACTACAATGTGCAGGGCAGGGATACCTCCATGCCCAGGATTAAACAACATTGGGTAATGTAAAGCCATTGTGCTTGTCTTTGTTTTCTTACATCTTTATCCTTCATCAGGAGAAAATATGTTTTTTCTTTTTTTTTCCCCAGTTTTGCCCTACCGATGTCCCTGACTCCCTCCACTCATTATTTACCACGTGCTATATTTATCAGTATCTGGTCAATAAACTGGTCAATACAAACCAGAGTGATAAACAGAGTGAACAAAATATGCATTTGGTGTTTAGGATGTAAGAAGCTACTTAGACTATGCTTAAAACTGCCAAGGTGTTGCTAGGTGGCTGCTAAAGTGTTGCTCCAGTGTAGCAGATGGTTGCTGTGGTGTTGCTGTGGTATAGGAGTTGCCTTAATAAATAAAAAATGCAACAGTTCTTGCACTGTTTACTTGGTTGCTCTAAGGCATAAACACAAATATAGAGCATTTATTGCAATGTTTGCTTAGCTGCTCTAAGGAGTTGTAAGTTCCTATGTGGTTGCTCTGGTAATTTGAGTTGGACGCTAAAGTGTTGCTGTGGTATAGGATGCATTTGCCTTCATAAAGACAAAACACACCAGTTCTTGCAATGTTTGCTTAACTGTAGTCGGATGTTGTCCAGTTTAGGTATTTATTAGAGGTAGTGGGCGTTGGAGAGGAGAAGTGCTTGACCCCATGCCTTTAGTTTTTTTTTTGTATGCACAGCTTTTTGACATCTCTACTGGCATCAGGCTAAGCTACAGTCCTGAGGTCTGGTTTGAGCAGATCTAGAAGAGCAATGATATGCTGGTCTCCAGTGTCATTGATGCCCATTCACACAAAGACTGTGTCAAAAGGTTGACCGTATTCTCAGGCCAAGGGTTGTTATTGTGCCACCATCTTACAATGTGTACTGGTGTATTTTGGCTTAAATATTAAATCAAGGATTTGTATTTAAATAAGAAGAAAAGTGTTTGAGGTTCGAGGTTTATCACTTCTATATACCAAACTCTCATTTTTCTAATGTAGACACAATTTTCCATTTTAAGGCTATTTGTAAATCACATCAGTTTGTAAACCACACTGGACGACAAAGCCACCTGAGCCTGATCTGAGAAACGCACTGGGAAATGGTGTAACAGCTATTATTTATTACTATAACACACTTACCATGTGTTTGAATCCATTCATGACTTGTAATTCAATATATGGGAGGTGCTGTAAGAGTGCAAAGAGTGGAAAGGGGGAAATTATTGATCCAATTTGACCAGTTATATTTTGTTTAATGCATTATTGATAGTGGGTCATTCAACATGAGAGAACAGTAGAATAATTACAATAATTATACAGCCTTGGAGCTACAATCCAGAGCGCTCTTAAGTCTCTGTCAGTGTGAGTACAAAAGAGAAAGAGAGAGAGAGAGGGAGAGAGAGAGAGAGAGAGAGAGAGAGCACTTTTACTGATGAATGGAAAAAAAGAAAGAAATCACCATGGCAACCTACATCTCTCTCCAGTCATTCAGCATGTCCTGGTTCTTGTGTGCCATGTTTCATGCTTCCAGGGAGCCATAATCATCCACAGTGTAATTTTAAACTCCTTTCAACCTGATCTGGAGGTCTGGAGAGATCTGGAGACACTCTCAATTAGACTTATCAGACACATGTATGTTTACTTTTAGCATAAAATCCATCATCTAATCAGTAACAGCACATGAATTGCCCCTTTATAAGCTGCATGTCCACATACCCTTTCTAATTAGGGTATACCAGCACTTAATGATGTATCCATTGCCAACACAGGTATTCAGTTGCACACACGTATCACCTCCTGAGGACAGGAAACTCAGGTGTACATAAGTCTGATATTTCTATGCTTGAGCTGTGGAGCAGTGGAATTGTGTTCTCCTGAATGATGGAGCTCCATCCAGTACATGAAAGCCTAGACGAAAGTTCATCTGCTTCTACCTGTCGTTAAAAGTCCTCTACTCTGTCTCTGAGAGGCCCACAGTCAAATAGGCTACCACTATGAACAGAGAAACGCAGGCTCGACTCCCAGGTCATGCTGCTTGCCATCAGAAGCCTGAGTCTGACGGAGGAAAATTGCCCATGTTCTAGGTGGGTAGATGGAGCTCTCTCCCCACACACAGGCATCTGTTAGCTGTTGTATCAGATCTGGGGAGCTGGCACTCACCTCTGAGGGTGTTGACTGTCCAGCAATGGTGTAATGGCAGGAGTTTGAAAAGAGGTGGTGACTTGACATCTATCAGAGGAGGCAAGTGCTGGTCTTCACCCTCCTCAT
Organism: Acestrorhynchus altus; assembly: GCA_034509495.1. NCBI lineage: Eukaryota > Metazoa > Chordata > Actinopteri > Characiformes > Acestrorhynchidae > Acestrorhynchus > Acestrorhynchus altus. The sequence continues at coordinate 37,238,572 of CM067503.1, read as the reverse complement.
GTTGGGAGCATCATATGTGATAGGGAGGGTGTCCTAAATCCCAAATTGGGAGAGGAATTGGGCAAAGGCCTTTATTCACACCCTCCTTTTGCTGCTTTCCAGATGTTGATGTTACATTTTCCCCGTGTTATCCCGGCCACCACCAGTTTGGTCCTTTTGGACCAAATTAAACACACACAAAGTAAATACATCATTTATATATCTGAACTTCACTCTTGTCACTTTGGGGACTGTGGGTGGGGGTGAGGGGTTCTTCCTTCATTCGTTGTTGTGTGTACAGGATTATTAGGCTGCCATCAATACAGAGGGGGGGGGGATTCTTGGATGGAGAAGCTTCAGTTTATATTACACAGAACTTCTTCTTCTTCTTCTTCTTCTTCTTCTTCTTCTTCTTCTTCTTCTTATTATTATTATTATTATTATTATTATTATTATTATTATTATTATTATTATTTCAATCATGTCCTGAAATGAAGAAAAGGGTTAAGAATCCAATATGTTTCGTTCTGGGTACATTTTTTTCTCCTTAATGTCAATGAATCTTCTGAATTATGAATTACTGAAGGAGAAATTGATTTTTCTGTGAGTTAGCTGACACTACTGGGAACTGACATGAAAACTTATTTTAAAAAATTATCCCGCAAGATGTGTCAAATGTGCTGATTGGATTTCTTGTTATAGATGGGATAGAATCAACTTCCCGTTATGTGACATAATTTCAAAGCACAGGAGTGTTAGCCTGTTTATAACATGGATGTTATAATATTTCATCTACTCTTTTTATATCACGAGAAGCATTTTGCAAAAATCCCATTCATCATATTGTTTACTGCTGGATTAAAAACTATCTGAGATGATGTCTGTGAAGTTTGCCAGTAGTGTTGTAGTTTATATAGATGATGTGTTGAAGTTCTATTCCTCCAGACGAATGTGGACTGTTGTCAGCACTATTACCACCACCTACTGGTCAGCTAGTTTTCAAAAAGAGGTCATTCATTCTGGATCAGGAGGACTGGTGCCTGGCACAGATCTATCATTTTCCTACTCAGATAAACCTGATTCAACTCAACAGTTAATTATCTGCTTAAACTGCTGTGATCTCGCCCAACTGTGCTAGACATACCATTTCTCCACAACCTGAATTAGTGACCCCTATAAAGCAAAAGCTGCAAGATTTAGAGTTTAAATCACACTACATGATTAGTCAGAGAGGATGTCATCTCTTATCAATTAATACCTTATTATCGTTACAAAAGCTACAACTGTATTTGAATAATCTAGGTAGATGCTGACATTTCTAATAGAGGGTAAAAGTCAGTTGATTTTCAATAGTGTTAGTCGTTGGACTAGAACCAGGGATAGGATTAGGGTTAAGTCTGGGTTGATGTTATATAATAGCTCTAAAAAGGATAATTATGTTGTAGAGAATTGTTTTGAGTTGATTTGGAAACACAGTGTTCAGTCAGTCATTGTCTTCCGCTTCATCCTTAATAGGGTCACGTTGGATCCAGAGCCTACCTGGAAACATTGCAGGGTATCACACACATCTAGGGGCAATTAATGGCAAATTCACCTACCATGGGCACAGAACACACAAAACTCCTCACAGACGGTGACCCGAGTGAAGATCAAACCCACAAATTCAGGCCCTTGGAGCTGTGTGACACATGTGGTGCCACTATGCCACCCACCCCATGGTTTTATATTGTGTTTCTTAGTCTAATGCCTCATGTTCTAAAAGATTAACTCTTACAATGTGAAATCCTTATTTTGCAATATATGGTCAACACACAGCTCATTACAAGCCCCCCCAGAGTTGCACGTGGTGAGTTAAAGCTAAAATGTGCAGGGAAGGGGTGCCTCCAAAACCAGGATTGAGAAACACAGATCACTGAAAACTGCAAGTTTTCATTTCAAACAAGCTGAAACTGACCTAACTATACTTGTTTAATCAGTTGGTCTCAGTCTTCAAAGAGATGATCAGGTGAACTCTGTTTTGTTGGATCGAAAGCCTGCAGCCTCACTGGCCTTTTGAGGATAAGATTAGACACTCCAGCTGTAGACTGTAGTCAGCAGTATGACTACCACCTACTGGTCACCTAAGTTAAACAGAGGCCATTGACATGCTGCCTCTACTACTAAGCTTACATACTGGTATGTATATATATATATATAAAAAATAAATAAATATATATATATATATATACACCTCTGATTGGAATTCACTTCTGTGCACTGAATAGGCAGGAATATGACAGAAACAATTCATTCAGAATGGGCTTTTTGGCAGGTGAGTCCAGGGATCAGGGGTCAGCAACCATTTCGATCCGGTTTCCGTGGAAAATAAAACACTGGGTGCCACAAATACTTTTTGACAACTAAAAATCTAAAACTGTATATATTGCTGTTTCTTACCTTTTACACTTACACTACAAACAACTACAGTGTTTTGCTTATGAAATCCACAAAGTGCTACAGAGAAAATTGCATTTTATTTATGTCACTATACAATGACAAATAAATATTGCAAATATCTGCATAAATATTTCTTTGAGCAGGTTAATGGGAATTCTGAACCTCTGAGCAGGGCGTGTGCAGATAGGGGCTGTATGAAGTCACTTTCACCTCTACAGGACTGTGTCTGTTGTTTTTAATGCAGTTCATGGTGGAGAACAGCTGCTCACATACAGATGTGGATCTGAAGATGGACAGAACTCCAAAGCATATTTCTTCAGTGTTTTGTAGATATATCTTATATATCTTTGTACACACACACACACACACAAACACAAATGCTTTCCAACCCTATCATTAGTAGCCTATATATAGAAACAATTCATTCAAAATGGGCAGGTGAATCTGGATATATGGACTGTATAGATTAGAGAATAAATGGTATTTGTTTATTACTAATCTTTACATATTACGATATTTTGGAAAATTAGGATTATTAAGGAAAAACAGGGACATTCTCATGATATTTGCCCTTTTATGAACATCTAAGCCTACAATTTATGGGCAAATTGTTCTTGACCTATCATTCAGATACTGGTTAGTAATTCATACAGTATTATCTCAAAAAAAAACCTGAACTCTACATAAATGGGGAGAGGAATCTTTGTCATTTCACATATGGTCCTGACCAGAATTATTGGCACTATACAATATTCAATAATATAATATATACCCTATATATCTTTGTATACAAACATAAACACACACACACACACACACACACACACACACACACAAATGCTTTCCACCCCTATCATAAGTAGCCTTATATAAAGGCTACAAATGATAGGGTTGGAAAGCATTTCTTCAATCAATAAGGTTCTATGCAGGTAAATATTGTTTTCTTCCATGTACGCTCTCTCTCTCTCTCTCTCTCTCTCTCAGGTGACGTGGGCACCTAATCCAATCAAAGGGAATCAATATCCATTAAAGCAAAGGTCAGACCCGATCCATATGTTGTGCAGTGTCAGTGTCAGGATAAGATGTGTCTTGTTTGTGCACCTTTCTGTGAATTCTGTAAGTGTGCATCGCTCATGTAAATTGTACCTTTAAGTAAGGTTCCACTTATCTCTTTTACAAACATCCTAATTTAAATCTTGCTACTGATGCCAAAAGTCCACTTTTCTTGGTTCCACCGAGCCAAGATCTCGTGAATAACTATGGTTTAAGACACAAATCACATGACTGAACCTAATGTGAACATGACAACACTTACTCTCATTCATTACAGTTCTCACGCAGTCCTCTTACATCCCTGGCATGCTTTAAAGAGTAACGTGATGTGCAGACTGGGACTGAGGTCAGCCTAGGTTAAACTACATATACAGTATTATTTGTCTCCAAAATACAGGATGAGCTGTGGTTAGAAGTTTACATAAACTCTTTATAGGCATAAATGTCATGACAATACTGGACTTAAAGTTCTTTTCAACTTTTCTTTCTCTGGGTTTGAATGAGAAACATCTTTAATAACAACAACGTAGTTTAGTGCACCGTTTTGATGTTTCATTTTCCGAATTGTGTCCAAGTCTCAGCCATCCTGCTGATGGTGTGCAGTTATGTTGAAAATTGGTATGTCATGGTAGTCTTCTACATTTCATACACTTGTACTGTACCAGTTCCACTGGTAGCACAACAGCCCCAGAGCATGATGCTACCAACACCATGCTCAACAATTTGTACATTGTTCTTGAGGTGGAATGGGCTCACGTTTACTCTTCCAAATGCCTTTGCCTCGTTTGACCATAAAAACTCTCCAGGAGGCTTTTTCTTTGTCCATGTGGTCACCTGCAAGTTTAGTCATGCTTGAAGGTGTTAACTCTGGAGCAGAGGCTTGTTTCTTGGACTTTTTTTGTGGTCTTTTACCACAATAGCCAGCAGCAGATATGTAGTTTTTCACTTGCTGTAAGACATTATAAATTATACATTTTCTATAGTTTCATAGAAGTCGTCTAGCCTTTTTCGTTTTCCACTTGTGCCAAGTCAGTGGTTTTAAGCACAAACATTATACTGCTTTAGTGACTGTGCCTTTAAACCTTATGTCATGTAAATAAGCTCTTGTCCTCATTCAAACAGCCGTAATGACTGAAACACCCATTAGGCCCATAACAGCTTAATTTACATGTATGGGCTTTACAGACTGAGGAATGAAAATGTTTCGAAACTTACTTAATGTTTATTTTATGCTTTTAGGACTCTTGACTCAAAGTGAGTTCAATGCTAATTTTATGCCTCAGACTCAAAATACAGAGGAACAGTAATTTTTACTATAAGGATCCTTTAACTCTTAGAACACAAAATCCACACTTTGTGGGCAGATACATGCTGCTTTCTAGGCTTCATAACTCATAATGATACAAATATCACAGGAGATGATTTTTACTACGAGCTCATCATTGTGTGATGGATAAATAAACAAACAAACAAACAAACTCCCATTTCTTGCAATTTTAGCTCCAAAACAATCAATGCACGATCAATTACCAACAGGATTTTTGAGCTGTAAAGTGTTTCAGCCCTTATAAGCAATAAATAAACAAATAAATAAATAAAGACTAGGAGTCTAAAGGTTAAACAAAAAACACAGCGTTGGAATATTATTATTTCCACACACAATCCCACTAAAACACTCATGATTAAAATGTGACTAGGCTCTGACTGACCGTCCTGGTCTTCTGACTTAAATTATCTACACAAGTGGTTCAGTTAAACTGGGTTCACATCAGGACAACGTTCATAATTTCCAACAAAGACCCGAAGCCTGCTTTCTCAGTCATACTGAATACCGCCGATATCTCTGATGAAAACCTCTTTAAGGAAAATGCAGTTCGAGTAAGAGCGCCTGAGAGGGCAAACGGGGTCAGTGAGTCTGAGTTTGAATCAATTTACCAAAACGATTCATTGGAACAACTCGTTTAAACGAATCAAATGTCCGGTAGCTTTTTCCCTTTTATGTGTATATTCTTTGTTTCCGTCTGATTTGTATTATAAATGTATGTGGTTTCATGAAAAGTATTTGGAAAGTGACTTGAAATGGGGTCCAAATGATTTGAAACGGAGGTGAATCGATTCGCTCGACTGAGTCAAAGGAGTCATTTAGCAGAACGAGTCTCTCCAGGAGTGTTGATCGCGTGTCTGTGCGTGCTGTGGATGGGAAGTGACTCAGAGGGAAGTAGCAGCTCAGACAGACACCCACGAGCGTTCGCACTCCGCCGTCGTTGGAGATCACATCATGAGGCTGTCCGCTGCTTTCCGCCACGCCTGCCGGGCTAACCGCTGCGGAAGCGGCCAGGTGAAGGTGCTCAGCCCGCGCGGGAGCTCCGGGACCCGGGAAGAGGGGAGCGCTCGTGTGCCGGTTAGAGACGTTCACTTCAGCTCCAGCGGCGGCGGCGGCGGCTCCATCCAGCCCCTCAGCCTTCACAAACAGAGATCCCTCCGCGCTGCGCAGGAAAACGCCAGCAGGTAAGCGCAGATAAAGGGGTGGAAGTGGGGTATTTGGTGCACAGCTGATTTACCCCCAGGCTTAGATCGCTCCACGTGTTTGGGGAGGAGACGCAGGAGCTGATGTAACCCTCCGCCGCCCTCACATCAACCCCTCCACCAGCACCTCCACCAACACAGCAGACTGGTGCTCACAACCAACATGACCTTCCAGTCCAGATGTGGCTTAGTTTTACAAAGTGTCAATAAAACCATCTAAAGCTTCATACTCACCAATCAAATCGGTACACACTTAAAAACAAGGGTTCTCCTGTAAGGAAAAGTGTTCCATATAGAACCCTTTGCATGGTTAAAAGTTTTCTTTAGGCTGGTGGAGAATGTGCTGCAGAGGGAGCCATATAGAACCTTGCTGAAATGGATTCTATATAGCACCAAGATGGGTTCTGTTGCGACAACGTAGCTTGTGACCATAGAAGAACTCTTTCTGGTGCTAAATAGAACCCTCTACAGTGCATTCTCCATCAACCGTTTCACAATGCATAGATCCTTTTAATCACACTGAGGGTTTTTTGAGTGTTCCTGGTTCTATATAGAACCTTTTTCTTTAAAGAAGAGCCCGGGAAGAACAACTTTTATTAATTGTGTACTATTGTTGCATTGCCAAACTTGTAATAATAGTAGAACCCTTTTCAAAAAGGTTCTACACACACACACACACACACACACACACACACACACACATATATATATATATATATATATATATATATATATATATATATATATATATATATATAAAACCATCTCCAGCATCCTAGAGAACCCTTTCATAATACAAAAAAAACTTTATTCACTCAAAGGGGTCTTTGAGTTTATATGGTTCTATAAAGAGCCATTTTCTTTTACTGTGGAACCCTAGAAATTCTGTGTCTTCTGAACATTATTTAAGTTGTATGTATTTTGACTCGCTCTAGAAAACAGAAGGTTTCTCTCTATATAGGTAAATGTCACTAAAACCACTAACTTTTAACTTCTCAAAACTAATGTGAGAACAGGACTGTAGATCTGTGAGACCTGGCCATCAACAGCAGTGTGAGAGTCTAGTATATTACTAACTGCATTTTACACTTTACTGAATCAACCAGCAGAGTTTAGGAGCACTGTTTTCCATATGGATATCAGATGATGTTTAAGAAAGCACTTCTAAGTAACACCAGTAATGAACTTGTGGTTCATGAGTGCTCTTACTTCATACTTAAATAATGTCTTGCACACGTGACCACTTGCTTTCCTTCAAGTGTTTTGATCAATGAAACACCAAAATAACTGTACACAGTATCTTAAATATGAGTTAGCTGAATCATACAGAAAGTAAATTAACATGCTGATTTATTTTCATACTGTTTTCAAAACAATCAAAGGCACCAGTAAATAACATGTACTGCAGTTATCTGAAGTTGTTTGTGTTTCCCAAATCTGATAATCAATATGTGGGTGACAGGGTGTTAAAAGTGGATACTCATTTTTGGTCCTGCATCTCCAGGTCCTCAGTTATTAACGGAATTAAGAAATTCCATACAGATTGTCACTCGACAGGTTAGGGAAGAAGGAGCTTGAAAAGATTTTCAAATGTAAAGATCTGTCTTTACAAAGATCAGAATTGTCCAGACACTGATTTTCTCTGTGATTCTACGTGGTAAAGCTGGACAGAAAGCAAGCAAGCCAGGAGAAATATAGCCATGCTTGAACTTTGGTGTTGACAAAGACTTCTGAGAGCTCCCTGGACAGCAAAGAAGACAAACAAATGGAAACTCAAGCCTAACCTCTTGCTGGAAGCCCAGATTGTCAGGCTGAAGCTCTTTTACTCTGGACACAAAAAAAAGAGATCATGCTTGGAAGGTAACAGAAGATAACAGAAGGTGAAGATGGCCAGCTACAAGATGGATGGATGCAATTCAAAGAATAATGAGAATCAACCATTCAAATCCCTGAAGACTATAAACAGAAGACAGGACATACTGGAGGAACACTATCCTTACGGTCACCAGGAGTTCGACTTGAGGGCAATTACTAATGATTATTCAGGCAAGGGACGAAGAGGTAGTTCTTATTTAAACTGTCAGCATATAAAGAAATATATAAAATCAAATAAGGTAACAACAGATACAGTTATCAAAGTCATTGATTTGGTCCTTATAAACCTTTGACATACCCTAATACCCAGGCATATGGCTTTAGATAATCTGCCTCTCAATTGGTCTTTGTTGATCACGTGTTTACTGTGCGTAACGTCACTCCAGCACCATCTTTGTGAAATGTAGTAGAAATAAACCTACTTTTGTGATCTTTGATTAGTATTTAAGGCAATTAAACTGGAAAAGTTAAAGCCAAAAGGAGATATGATACAGGAACTAACTCTGATCTGATCTCAGGATAAATTATCATCTATTAACAGCACTGATCCAAATGACCTGACTCCAGAAATCTCATACTAGGATATTAACAACTATCCTGTTTACAGTATGTGTATATACATTTGAATAGTTCTAAAACTAGTAAATAAACCCCACAAATGATTCATGGGTGCAAAATTTGCTTATGTTTTGACAAAAGGACTAAGAAAAGGTGTCTGCTGTAATCAGTCAAACTTGTGTTTAGAATATATATCCCTTTACTTGTATACAGTTGACCTTTTACAGTCTTTCAAATACCACAGAAACCTGTTTCTGCTGACTTTGTGTCTGTTTAGTTACTTGGATTACAATATTGGAATATCTCTTACAGGCCAACAGCTGCTATCTGGCTCTGTGTAAACGGCTAGCAGTTACTGGTGTAGGTACGAGATAAAGTATCTAATTTCACGTTTTGGTCTCAATAGTCATATATAGACCAGGCTCCTCAGCAGGTGCTTCACTGAGCAGGGGAAACCTAAATCAGTGGAGAGTGGTGTTATGTAGGATCTGACTGTAGTTGTAGCTTAATCATTCTAGAGTCCTACGTTAGAAGACAGAAAACCAACAGCACAACAGACAATCATGTCATTTTAAATCTAAATTGAAATGATGAAAGAAGGCAGTTCCGTCTGATTACATTACAGCCTTCCCACTGGATACAACCAACATGGTGCCTGACCTAAAAAGACCTTTGCATCTATGTCACCTGACCTATGATTATTTACAGTTTTAAGTGCTATAGAAAGCATTTAATGAGAATTTTAAGTTGCTGTTTGCCTGTTCATTTTCATGGATGGCTCAAAAAAAGAATAAAAAGGAAAAACAATGTGAGCTCTGGTTTGGCTGGTTTATGATGTCACAACATCTCATTGCCACATAGCCTATCTCAGCCTGGTTTTAACATTGTAAAGGCCCTTTAATTTTTACGCACAAAAACAATGCAACAGTTGCAACATATTGTTGTCTTTCACACTAAGTCAGGAACTGATGGACTGTGACCCTGTGTCACTCAGAGCCTGCTTGATTTCAGGCTGAACAATTGAAGCTCTGTTATCATGGCTACGGACCATTAGTAGACAGCAGCAGAACGCAAATGCTGTTGTGTAACGAGAAACACATTAATTAAAAAAAACGTTGAAGGTATATGTTGAAGCAGAGCTGATGGGGTTTGGGGAATGACAGTGAGAACTTTACAGACAATTTTTATGCCCTTTTTTTCAACTCTATGTGCATCCATGGATAATCTGGATAATCCTGCTGCTCTTTCTGAGTCTAGCGATCTAGTAGGATAGCTTTCAGCTTAGCATCTAACCCACAGCCAGCTTCCCTGGCTCCCCTGGGTCTCTCTGCAGACATTTTCATGTGTTGATCATCTAGCCTTTAGCTTTTAGCCTTTCAGGCTGACTAGATAGCTTTTAGGATAGCTTTTAGCCTAGCTAGATAGCTTTTAGGATCACTTTAGGCTAGCTCGATAGCTTTTAGGATAGCTTTTAGCCTAGCTAGATAGCCTTTAGGATCGCTTTTAAGTTAGCTAGGTAGCGTTTAGGCTTTTAGGATCGCGTTTAGGCTAGCTAGCTTTTAGCCTAGCTTGATAGCTTTTAGTTTAGCTAGATAGCTTTTAGGTATCTTTGGGTTGTGATGCTGATGGGCACAGGCATCTCTTAGCTGTTGTATCAGAGCTGGGGACATGGCTTTAACAGCTTTAACTTTAAAGCTTTAACAGAAGTTATTAGCAGTGTCTGAAATGGGAGCCAGTACATCAGAATTCTCTACAGGAGAATCCACATTCTCAATCAGCATTTACTTTGAGTGTTATTAAAGTGTGTGTCTCAAACAGGGAGATCATCCAGAGGAGCAGAGAGGAGCTGGCTTCTGCACTCAAAGCCCATCGAGCCATTAAACCCACACTGGCTCTCATACAGGTATGACCAGGTGCTGTGGATGTCTTTGATACTGAAGTGATGTAGGTCTTCTATTATGTGCATCATCACAAATGTTCTGATGTGTTTTGTGTTCGTGTGTGTGAGACAGGCTGGTGAAGATGATAGTCTGCTGGAGATGAATAAGAAGATGGCTGGAAAGGTCTGTGTTTCTCTACCACTCAACTTCCTAATATAACTTTATAATTCAGCCGCTGCCCCAGTCTACCAGGGTGTTCCCCAGGGCCCTGCCCCATTTTATTTCTCATTTACTTGCTGCCTCTTGGTAATATTATTCCCTCCCATGGGCTCAACTTCCACTGTTTTACTGAAGATATTCTATTACCCTCAAGCCTGCAGAAACATTCCCATCACCGCTTTGTTGTCAAGTTGACCTGGCGGAATGCTAATTTTCTAAAGCTCTGCCAAAAAACTGAAATTCTGTTTATAGGTACCAAAGCAGCCACTTCTGTCTACTCTGATTCCATTTGTATAGTGGATGATGCCACAGTCAGTCCTTTGTTTTCTGAACGTAATCGTGTTCTATTTGACCCCAGTCTGCTTTGCTGATTATTGCCAGACTCTGTCCTTTCCTGTCCACTAAAGATGCTGAGATCTTGCCTGCGTTAGTTCTGGGCTAGATTATTGCAATTTACTGCGCCCCCTGCAGTATATCCAAAAATCACATGATGAAATACTTCTACAATACTTATTGTATTGTGGAGTTGGATTTTGAAATGCTGAACCTGAAATACGCACCTCTGGAAATGAGCATGTTTTATATCGATAGTCACACAACTTCAGCCCCCTATATACCTCAACACCATACTTTAACCGTACTGTATCTGTAAAGGTACAGATTAGGACGATGTATTTTTTTCAAAAGTAGGTTTGATATGACTTGTTTATCTGTTTTTATCCTTGTGTGCACTTGAGCCATACTGTGTAATGTCTTCTTATAGGTTGGTCTGAATGTGATGCAGATATGTCTGCCACGACACTGCACAGAGGCTGAGGTTAGTTTCTCTTCTCTAATACAGCTTAATATTCAGTTCATGTTATATTAGCACTGTGACAGACATTTTAAAGCCTTTTTTTTCTTATCTTTTTTTCTTGTTTATTAAGTAACAAAGCATACAGACGTCTCTTTTACACACACACACTTGTCATGGAGTAATAAAAATAAATAAGGGAAATCAGTATTATAGCTTGTTTGATTTTTTCTTTCTTTTGTTCCTTTTTTATTATCTTTATTATTATCTTATATTATCTTATTTTTATTATCATATTTTCTGTGTTCTGTAGATTATAGAAGAGGTGCTGAGGCTGAATGAGGACCCAAATGTACATGGGGTGTTCCTGTGTCTTCCTCAGTCCTTGCTCACCAGGAGAATATTCAACAGCATCAAACCTGAGAAGGATGTGGATGGGTATTTATTTTGTGTGTCTGGTTGTAAACCTGTCTGGAAAACTGTGCTTCTCAGTAGCTCTTGTCTGTACTATACACATATTAGGGCTGGGTGAAACATCAATATTTATATTGATATTTATATTGATATCAAATATCAATATTTATATTGATATCAGGATATAAACAGAGCAAGACCTGGACTGAGGTGATATTGAGTTTTAAAGTTATTAAATAATGCTCTGTTCAATTTTGTGGAAACCTTTTTTCTGCTTCCTTGCTCTCCTCTGCCCCCTGCTCTCAGCTCCTCCTTTACTCTGCTCCTCTCTGGCCAATTTGCACTCTCATGTACACACTAGAGAGAGGGCATGAGACTTGGTGTGTAAAAAGAAAAAAATGAAAATTAAATCTGTTTAATTTTACTAATTTTACTATTTTACGGATTTCATGGGGTATCCTAATTTTTTCATGTAATTTTCACAGCATATATTATATGTCCAATGTTAGCATTCCGCTAGAATATCCCAGAATATTATCATTATATGTAACACACATTTACATATATTTTTGTGTAGAAGTGTGGCTTTATTGCTTTCAATAATATAAAACTAACATGATTCTTGAATTGTACGAGACTGAGAGAGGTGACAGAGCAGCGTTTTCTCTCCTCTTCTTCCTAATTCACATATCTCAGACAAGAGTTCCTTGACATAACACACACACACACACACACACACACACACACACACACATCCTATCACTGACATATACTATCTTGAAAGATGAAGATGTGATGTGTGTGTATTTAGGAGAGATCCCAGAATGTGTTAATCTGCCAGTTATCTGCCAAATATATACAAAGTAAACCACTGTATTGTTATATTTCGTCTTAAATTATTACAATATATTTATTTAATTTTTTTGTTCATTCATTTTCCCATTATTATTATTAAGACATCTGTTATCTGCTTTGGCAACAGTTGATGTTTACATTTCATGCCAGGGAGAGAGAATATATATTCAATAGAACACGAATACATTGAACCTTTTGGTATTCTCAACAACACACACATGCACATATCAAATTAAACATCAAGGGTTGATTTCCAGACCGAGATTAAACCTAGTTCTGGACTGCACAGCATTCTGAATGGAGATCCTCCATAGAAAGAAAAACAGTCCTGAACTAGGCTTAATCTCTCTCCAGGAAACCTATCCCTAATTGTAGTTTCCTTGAAGATCAGGAAAGTAATAAACTTTGGTTCTAAACTGCTCTGCTTCTTTATAATATCAGTGGTTCTATTTTTACTGAAGAAGATAATGAGAATTAATGTGATGTGGTATTTTACACTTAATGACAGCATGTTTTGTTGCTCCTGTTGTCACGTGTGTGTGTGTGTGTGTGTGTGTGTGTGTGTGTGTGTGTGTGTGTGTGTGTGTGTGTGTGTGTGTGTGTGTGTGATTCGTTTGATTAGGGTTTCAGATCTGAATGTTGGACGCCTGGTTTCAGGAGCTCTATCAGATGGGTTTCCCTCACCTGTAGCAGGAGCTGTACTAGAACTGCTGTCCAGACATGGTGAGTGTATGCTGTGTGTTTACAGTGAACTCTATCTGCACTTTATAACAGGGGTCTTTTATTCTGGTCCTGGATGGCTGCAGGTCAGCACATTTTTGAATACCTTTCTTTCCCAAAATCTCTGATATAATCTGGTAATTACCTGGATGCATGTATAGAGAAATAACCAGGATCAGAGCTGACAACCTTTACTCTGTGCCTTATTTAATAATAGAGATTTTGCCTTTTACAATACATTCTTTTCAGGCTGTTCATGGAGTTCAGTCCTAATTCTCTGTTGCAGTGAACCTATGAAGGCAGTCCAGTCCGACTGCTGTGAATCTAGCTTATATGAATTCATAAATATTTACATTGTCGTTACATCAAAAATGTCAACAGGATGATTGAGCTGTTTTTTTTTATATATATATATTCAGATGCTCCCTTGGCTGGAAAAACAGCATTGTTGGTGGGTCTAGAAGGACCCCTGAAAGTGATCCTTCAATGCCTGCTGCAGAATGATGGAATGGAAGTGCATACTAGCTGCTGGACCTCTGACAGTCTACAAAAGCAGGTTTGGAGAACCTGGAGATTTCCCTTCTTACAGGTTTTACCTCTAAACCATTGTAGCTCAGCTACTCAAACTTTGAGGGCAATAACTGAATGTGGTCTAGGGTTAGAGCTGCAGCCCACAGGAAGGCACATCTCTAATTGTATGTTTGAATACTAGTATTTTATTCAGATGGGTCTGTTTATGCTGATTAGACATGATTAAGAAAATATTTCAGTGGATTCAAAGGTAAACCTTTCACACACGCACACAGAAGTGATTTAATGATGTCCATTGTAGATTTGCAACTATATCAGCAGAGGGCAGTATAACTTCATTTGGATCATGAGGCCAGTCCTAATGGAACATAGTACTTCCACACTTCAGCATTCTGCCTCATTAACACATTTGAATTAACTCTTCAAGTAATTAACAGTATCTTATTGAATTTAGTGTTACATGAAAGAGACATTAATCTCTGCAGAGTTGAAGGATGATGATGCTCATTCTAACTACTGTATATTTGATACATTTTCATTTTCTCTTTTTCAGATCAAGCAAGCAGATGTAGTTGTGGTAATGGAAACAGAGAACATGGATCTGCTACCCAGCTGGTTCAAACCAGGAGTGACGCTCATTAACTGTGGTTCTGCTCTAATGCCAGGTGTGAACTTGTCATGGTCTCTTATGTGTGAATGAAATTCACATTCTGCAGCGTATTAAATTCAACTGTGATGGAACTGTAAATTGATATAAATATAGACTGGTGTCTGTTGAATCCCCAAGAGACCTCAAATACAGAAGAGAGAAGGATGGAAGCTGATTTCTGGGCCGAAACTGGACCAATAAATGCTGCCTTAAGGATGCAGGTCAGGTGTATGCTGAGTTCATAATGAAATTAATTTGCCACAAAGTAGGGCTGCATGATCTTTGGAAAAACTGATATTGCAAGCTATATAATCTGCGATTATACATTGTGATATGAAAACAACCTGTGGACCCTATTATTTCTGCAATTATGCATATTATTGACATATATTTCTGAAAAAAAAATGGATTGGGGGAAGAAATCCAGAGGGGGAAAAAAGGGAAATGAGAGCATAAAATGTAATTTGAGAAAAAATAAAATGGATTTCATAGGCTCTATTAGTTTTGTTAATGATCCAAAATGTGGTAATATTATGTGGTGCACTGTGTGTATCCAATATTCAAGTAAAATAAATGATAGTGGGCAGGCCAAAACTACCTTTGATATCTGGTGTGAAAATGAGAACCCTCTGATTATTCCTTTTGCATCAAGCACCCAAAAAAGTTTTAAAATCGAACATTTTCATTGCATGTCCTGCGCTGTGACTGTTACATATGTGCACTTTGCAATCACAATGCTGAAACTATACCTTGTGAAACCCTATATAAATGTGTATATTGAGTGATCAGTGCTCACAGCATTGTATGTGACTGTGAATGTGCTCCACTAGAATGTTGTGAGGAGCAGTGCTAGATGGGTGGAAAATCAGCAGTATCAGAGATGGACACTCTGTCCACTGAAGCTCCAGCCATTGTCTCCTGTTCCCAGGTAAGAGCACAAAATCCTTGTTCTGTCTTGGCTCATTTCCATCGACATGGAAGTCTTTTAAACCTTCTTGCCTCTTTCAAATGAATAGCCATTTTTTTCTTTCCCAATTTGGAAGTGCCCCGCCCTAATAGGACATACCATGCTCCCAACACTAAGCGGGTGATGATAATCGCATGCTTCCTGCAATACACATGAAGCCAAACTGCTGCCATTAAATCATTGCTGGGCAGCCAACATGCTCAGAGGAAAGTGTACAGCCGCTACTGGAAACCATTGCCAACCACTATCACAGACACTGTGACTCTGGCTTCCGATATCAAGCAGCATGACCTGGGATTCAAACCTGCAATCTTCAGATCATGCCTTTAATTCACTCCTTAATTCATTCACTATTGACTACATACCTTTTGCTGAACATGTGCATTTTCTGGGCAACAGACATGATTTGTTGAATAAAAAAAAATTGCACTATAAAATGTCACTCACTTTCTGCAATAGTGAGTTAATGTACACAGATTGTATTGTTCCCTGGACCATGCCCTCTGTTATTATGAAGCACCACTGCATCTTTTCTCCTTTATTCGGCATGGCTGTTTGTCTCTCTGAGTGATAATTAGCTTGTAATGTTTGTGTCTGTTGTCAACAGTGATATAGAGATCTCCAGGGCTCAGACTCCAAAACCCATAGTCCAGCTTGCTGAGGAGATTGGCCTTCTGCCGGAGGAGCTGGAGGCTTATGGGTGCACCAAGGCCAAGGTCCGCCTCTCACTGCTTAAACGCCTGGAGCACCAACCCAATGGCAAATACATCTTGGTGGCAGGGTGAGACTGCTTTTGTTTGTTGGCATTTTTATTTATTTTGTGATCTTATGTCTTAACATCATCAACAGCATAGTGTTTGAGTGACTCTTCCGTGTCACTGTTAAAGCAGGAGCGTTATGGAAGAGTGGCCAGAAAAAAACTCTTTACTTGCAGACAAAAATAGGAAGGCTCATTTGAGTTTGCCTGGCAAGTATGGAGGAATGTGCTGTGATCAGATCAAAATTGTGCTTTTTTGCCACCAAGCTGTTTTTCCATGAGGAATGGGCAAAAATCCCAGTGGCAAGATGTGGCAAGCGCATAGATACTTATCCAAAGTGACTTTCATCTGTACTTTATAGAGCTCACTTTTGCAGCAAATACTGATTTAAGGGGGATGAATAGTTGTGCACACTGATGTTTTGTGTGATTTTTTGCCCTATTTGTTGTTTGCTTCACAATAAAAGTTATTGGCATGCTCTGTAAATGAAATGATGGAAACCCTCCAATAATCCACTTTAATTCTTGGTTATGAGGTAGTAAAACATACAAAATCCCATTGTGAATACTTTCGCAAGGCATAATATTTTCGCAAGTGTCTTGTGAAAGTATTCACCCCCTTGGGATTTTTTGCGTTTTACTGAATCACAAACTAGATTTAAAATAGATTATTTGTTATTGTTAATCCTACGCTTCTGGGGTGGTGGGGTAGTATGCCATACTGAGACCAGCAAGTTGTTTTCCACAGTTCAGCAGATGTGGAATGTGTGGATGCTGCAAAATACTCCTTTACTGTGAGCTACAGGTGAATGGTAATTATAAGGTTCTATGGCTGTTTTTGTGAAGGCTTTCTGAATTCCTCAACAGAGCAAGTAGTGGGTAATCTGAAGGCTCTAGACCCCCCTCCCCCTTCCCCTCCCAGAGGCCTCTCTTTCATCCAAGTGTGTGTGTGAAGCACGGTTGGGGCTGTCCTGGCCAGGGGCCCATGGGCGCTTTCATGTATTTTTTTTGTGAGAATGTGTGGAGCCCCTTTATCAGCACCCCCACTCTTTCCTCGTTCTTAAAGTCTAGCTCTTTGTTCTTCCTGCAGACGCTCTGAAGCCCACTCCCTCCACTCAATTACTGTCAGCCAGCAGGATGCCTTTGCTGCCCTGCCAGCAGCTTCACTCTACTGGCAGGGAAAGGTGGTGGGGTGTGTGGGGGGGTGGTGGGGGGGACTGTAGAATGCCCTGGAGGGGTTTTGGAGTGTGAAGGGACAAAATTAAAGGGCAAATGGCCACACAGTTTCTTACAGTGTAGGGAGAACATAATGGATGCTCTTCCTTTATCCTGTATCTTGTTCTGCAATATGGTTGAACCACATGCAAAGCCATTGTAAAGTATGTAATGTACACACATAATGCACATCAGATGGATTTGTCATGTTTTCAAAATCCCCTTTGGTGTTCATGGAATACTTCTGATCACAGTTTGGTAGATGTGGCCTACAGTTAAGAAAATAAATTGCTTGCTGGAAGACATTTGAATTATTGTAACACATTCAGTTTAATTCTGCCCAGTTTTCCTTAACTGTTGAAAAAAACAGTTTTTTTCAACTGACCATTTGAAATGCTTCAATTTGCTTCACTGTGTTTGTCTGATGTAGCATCACTCCTACACCTCTTGGAGAAGGAAAAAGCACAGTGACCATTGGTCTGGTCCAAGCGCTTTCTGCTCACCTCAAACTCAATTCCTTTGCTTGCCTACGACAGCCGTCTCAAGGCCCCACCTTTGGAGTCAAAGGTGTGTATGTAAATTACACTCTTCATTTACAGTCATTGTTTATCTACATTGTATCCAGAAAGTATTCACAGTGCTTCACACTTTGCACATTTTGTGTTACTCTTACTTCAAAGTGGATTTAATTTCTTTTTTCCTCTCTACACACAGTACCCCTCCGTGAAAAAGTGAGAGGTTTGTTTGACATTTTTGCAAGTGTATTCAAACTAAAACAGAAAAATATAACACAGGTATTCACAGCCTTTGCCATGACATTCATAATTGAGCTCAGATACATCTTGTTTCCACTGATCATCCTTCAGATATTTCTACAGCTTGATTGGACGCCTGTTGTAAATTCAGTTGATTGGACATGATTTGGAAAGGCACACCCCTGTTTATATAAGGTCCCGTACTAGGCAGTGCATGTCGGAGCATAAACCAAGCCATGAAGTCTAAGGAAGTGGACCAGTAGACCTCTGAAACAGGATTGTATCGAGACACAGCCCTGGGGAACTTCTGCTGCACTGAAGATCCCAATGGAAGAAATTTAGAACCACCAGGACTCTTCATAGAGCTGGCCGCCCTGCCAAACTGAGTAATCATGGTAGTAGTCTTAGTCAAGGAGGTGACCAAGAACCCAATGGTCACTCTGCCAGAACTCCATTGTTCCTCTGTGGAGAGAGGAGAACCTTCCAGAAGGACAACCATTTCTTTAGTAGTCCACCAATCGGGCATGTATGGTAGAGTGGCCAGACAGAAGCCAGTTCTAAGTTAAAGGCACATGACAGCCAGTCCTGTAGGTGCCTTTTCACAAACTCCAGAAGCTCAGGTCATGAGAAAGAAAACGATTCATCATTTCGCATTGAATGCCAAGCATTATCTGGAGGAAACCTCTGGACCACAGACTGGGACAAAGGTTTATCTTCCAACAGGACAACGACCCTAAGAACACAACCAAGATTACAAGAGTGGCTTTGGGACAACTCTCTGAATACCCTCGTTGCAAAAGGTGCTTCAACATTATTGAGCAAAGGCTGTGAATAATTATGAACATATTTTATTTTTGATAAATTTTTCAAATCTGAAAAAGATTTCAAACCTTTCTCACTTTGTCATCATGAGGTACAGTCTGTAGAATTTTGACAGGAAAAAAGGATTGAATCCATTTTGGAGTAAGACGAACACAACATAGTTTCCAGATGCACTGTAAATGCTGATATACAAATCAGCCATAACATTATGACCACCTTGTTATTTATACAATCACTGTCCATTTTATCAGCTTTTATTACCATATATAACTACAGACAGTCCATCTGTTTCTCTGCACTACTTTCTTATCCTCCACACAGCAGGTATTTTGTGGGTGGTTGATCATTCTCAGCACTGACACTGACATAGTGATGATGTTGGTTTGTGTTTCACTGGTGCGAGTGGCTCAGACACGGCAGTGCTGCTGGAGTGTTTAAACCCCTCAGTGTCTACTGGACTGAGAATAGTCCACCAGAAATATCCAGCAATGGTGTCCTGTGGGCAGCGTTCTATGAGCACTAGAGGATGGCCAACATAAACTGCAGCAACAGATGAGCTTCAGTCTGTGACTTTACATCCACAAAGTGGGCCAACTAAGTGGAAGTATCTAATAGAGTGGACAGTTTTGAAGATCAGGGTCAAACGAGTCTAACAGTATGCTTAGGAACAAATGGACTACATGCTGAAATTAGAGAACTACAAAGAGCAGCTGATCAAATGGACAGTGAGTTAGAAACAAGGTTATAATGTTATGGTTGATTGGTGTATATTATGTGTTTTTTTTACTTACTTTGGAGTCTCTTGTCTTTTTAGGAGGGGCAGCAGGAGGGGGCTATGCTCAAGTTATTCCAATGGAGGAGGTGAGGAATCTTAAGCACACACACACACTCACACACACACTTTTACAGTACAAATATAGGATGCAGATTAAGAGCTGTGCCTTACAAGTATGTTGTAGATTTGATGATCTAGGCACACAGTATTAAATATATTAACCAATCCGATCATGTCTGAACCTACTTACCATATTATACCTCCTTCATATTATACCACGTTAATTATGGCAATAATGCGTGTGCTTTCATTTTTCCTTACCTGTGATTTTTCTTTTTCTCTCTTCTTTTCTGTCTATCTTTCAGTTTAATCTCCACCTCACTGGTGATATTCATGCCATAACAGCAGCCAACAACCTTGTGGCAGCAGCCATTGATGCCCGCATCCTGCATGAAGCTACACAGTCAGACAAGGTGCCAGAGTCTAATGCACTAAAATAATGTTCTAATTGTTCTAAATTATTAGAACAATATAATAAATATGTTTGCAAACCTGTTATTTTTCTGAGATGCCACATTTTGCTCATTGCTGTAATTTAGATTTTTTTTAATCTTCTAAAAGGCCACATTTTAGCTTAGAAAGCTTAGACTCCATTGATTGCTGTGACTTATGTACAGTGCATCTGGAAAGTATTTACAGCGCTTCACTTGTTGCACACTTTATGTTACAGCTTTATTCCATAATAGACTAAATTAATTTTTCCCTTCAAAACTCTACACTAAATTCTCCACAGTGACAAAGCGTGAAGATTGGAATTTTTGAAAATGTATAAACAATAAAACAAAAATAAAACCTGTACATATTTATTTACAGCCTTTGCTCAGTACTTTGTTGAAGCACTTTGGCAGCGATTACAGCTTCAAGGCTTTTTGAGTATGATGCTACAAGCCTGGCACACCTGTTTTTGGGGAGATTCTCTCATTCTCGGTGCACATCCATTTTTAGATATTTCCAGAGATGTTCAATCGGGTTCAAGTCTGGGCTCTGTCTGGGCTCTGTCTGGGCCACTCCAGGACATGCATAGGGTTGTTCTGAAGCCACTCCTTTATCTTGGCTGTGTGCTTAGGGCCATCCTGTTGGCAAAAGCTATGCCTTATGGCGAACTCCAGATGGGCTGCTGTGCCTTTTACTGAGGAGTGGCTTCCATCTAACCACTCTACCATGGATGCCTGATTGGTGGAGTGCTGAAGAAATCCTTCTGGAAGGTTCTCCCCTCTCCAGAGAGCAATGTTGGAGCTCTGTCAAAGTTACCATTGGGTTCTTGGACACTACTTCCAAACTTCTTCCATTTATGGCTGATGGAGGCCACTGTGCTCAATGGGACCTTCAATGCAGCAGAATTTCTGTACCGCTTCACCAGATCTGTCTCTTGATATAATCCTGGCTACTGACAATTGCTTGGTTTGTGCTCTGACATGCACTGTCTCCTATGGGACCTTATATAAACCTTTCCAAATCATGTCCAATCAACTGAGTTTACCACAGGTGTCCAATCAAGCAGTAGAAACATCTGAAGGATGATCAGTGGAAACAAGATGCATCTGAGCTCAATTTTGAGTGTCATGGAAAAGGCTGTGGTTATTTATGTACATGTTCAAACATTTCTCACTTTGTCATTGTTGGGGTGTTGAGTGTAGAATTCTGAGGTGAAAAATTAATCAATTTTAAAATAAGGCTGTAACACAAAATGTGGAAAAAGTAAGGAATTGTGTATATTTTCTGGATGCCCTGTGTGTAATGTGATTATATTTCAAAAGCACCATGTCTGAGCAGTTTTGTCCTCCTGCTAGGCTTTGTACAAGAGACTTGTGCCCACTGTTAATGGAGTGAGACGCTTCTCTCCCATCCAGCTGCGCAGGCTGCAGGTGAGTTCACAGCTGTCGTCCAGTCCTCTAAAGCTTCAATACATTCCTTACATAGCCAGTCTGTGTTCCTTCAGTTACCATAGTGTAAATGGTGAGATTTGCTCTAACGGGAATATTGGGTTGCAGATGAACGTAGATC
The DNA here is from genome assembly GCA_034509495.1 of Acestrorhynchus altus. Taxonomy (NCBI): domain Eukaryota; kingdom Metazoa; phylum Chordata; class Actinopteri; order Characiformes; family Acestrorhynchidae; genus Acestrorhynchus; species Acestrorhynchus altus. The sequence continues at coordinate 37,216,729 of CM067503.1, read as the reverse complement.
TCACACTCGGCCATGCGGCGATATTAGCTGATAACATTTGGAACTTTTGAACTTTTGTTCAGAACCATATATTTTCCAAAATAAAATTGGAACATTAGTTTAAAATGACTTTTAAATTCTACTTCAACAAAGCCAGTGCTTTTGGACTTTGGGACATACAGAAGCAAATAGTCTGGATAAGCTCTACATAGACTGATGTGGTGTTTAATTGCAGGCCAAAATCGTAAAGGATAAAATGTAAAATTTGAAACCACCGTGAGCCTGACAAATGTTTGAGAAATGATGCCGGAACCCATTTAGTCTCCTTGTGAATAAATTTCTAGCTCTGACTCCTTGCCACCCAAAACGATGTAGAACAGAGAAACAGCTCACAGTAGGTGTAGTACTCTTTCTGTCCAACAGCTGTCCCCATAACCCAACTCCAGAGATATTGTCACAAGACCTTACTTCACACTCTCACCCTCTTAAATTCAGTCGCAGATTGTGTTTGTGTCTTTCTCCCGCTGGAGTGTTTAGCATAATGAGGTCATAGATATTTTACTGGTTTATTCTCTTAAACCACTAATGTATATGAGAGAATATAGTATATTATAAGGATACAATATATATCCTTGTCTTCTAGGGGTTATCCTGTATATTAGTGGTTTAAGAGAATATTGATACACTTGAGAATCACCATATTACATTTCAGGATACTATATTGGTCCTCAAAACACAGAATTGATCTCAAACAGACAAGGCAGACAAGGAAAGGGGGTGGGGTTATGACCTAATGTCCACAGCTGCTCATATTTCAGTGTAAGAGTCCTGATACCACACATACACTCAGTTTAATGTACACTTAGGGTTGTTGCTTTATTTTTTTTAATTTTTTACTGTCATTGTACTGTAAATTAATCAATAAAACGTATCAACATCATATTCAGCTCATTATCAGTTGAACAAACAGTCATAGTCATAGTCACACATGCAGGTCCTGCTGTGTGAAACCGTTAAAACATCCAGCAAAACTCTCCTACAGAGATAGTTTTGCAATATATTGTATTGCTGAAGTACCACAATGTATCAAATCATGACCTCTGTATCGTGCTGCATGTCTTATCGCCAGACACACACACACACACACACACACACACACACACACACACACACACACTCAATTTCCCAAATGCATATTACTCCAGTTGCCTGATTCTAAACACCTTTTAGAGCGTTTTCTTGTCATAAAAAGAACCATGAATGACTCCAATTGTGAACTGCTAGTAGTATTTATTCCAGCTGTGTCTTCTCATCTTTTCTTTTCCCTCAGCATCTTGGAATCAACAAATCTGATCCCACCACCCTCACGCAAGAGGAGGTCAGCTCCTTCGTCCGCCTTGACATTGATCCAGCAAAAGTCACTTGGCAGAGAGGTAGGAGCCAGTTTGTTTTGTTCCTTCAGGGAAAAAACACATTCACTGTAGCTTTTCCTCACATAAGGATGAACTCTTGTGTGCACAAAATTATAGGCTGGAGAAGGCTTCAATGGGAACTTTGGATGCTGTAATGGCACAGAACCTTAGGACATTATATTCAAGGATTCAAGGAGACTTAATTTCATTCCACCTCATGTACCACTTATGATACAAATGACAAGGTCCCAGTTACACCCGAAAATGCAATCTGTCAAAATAGAAATAAATTGTATAGAAACATATAAGAAAGGAGATACAATAACAACAAGTAATACAGATTATAGTCAAGTCTGGAAGTGTTTGGACAGTGACAAAATCCCCAGTGGAATTGAAATTAAGCAATTACATACATAATTTCCTTTTTCCACTGGGAGTGACCAGTGCTAGCAAATTACCAGCATACTGGTTTTACAGCTTGGTATGGTTTTGAACTAGGGCAGAGACAGAATCTGTGAAAAAAGGCCCTGACCTTGGAATGAACTTGTGCTAATGAAGAGTAATTGAATGGTAAGTGATGCTGCCCTGCAGTTTACTCAGTAGCTGAATGAGGATCTGGTATTTCCTCTGTATTCTGGAAACTTCCACTGGAGAAAGTGATATAAAGTGGAATGTACACAAACGCACTTTGTGTCCAGTAAAAACTTGCAGATGTGAAAGATAAAACCAGAGAAAGACAGTCAGGAATGAGGAGAAAAATGCTGTTCAAAATATAGCACTCCTCCCAGGAGGATGATGATGATGAGGATGAGGATGATGGCAGCAGCTCTTGCCTTGTTGACTACTTAAGAATGACCCATGTAAATGTGTTCTATTGGGCAAGCATGTTGACAGTATTTAACAAGCATTAATGCACAATAACTGTCATAATAAACAATAATTGACAATACAGTTGTGTGTTAGAAATACTTAAAAATACAGCATTCTTTGAATTTGGTTTGCGCCTCTATGAACCATCTCTAATGCATTGTGACTATATGGCTGAACATGCTCAGAGGAGAATGCTAACTACCAGTTCTGTTACATCAGTTAACAGACACCCACACTGGCCAGCAAGGCTAACTATGCTTTCTGGGACTCCAGACTGAACTTACATTGAACACTTAGACAGTTGGGCCACCCAGACAGCAACTTTTGCATTTCTGTTATATTGCTTATTACTTTACAAAATATCACTAGAATGTAAGTATGATGTCACCCAAACATCTTTTTAATAAACATCCTTGTATATGTCTGCTGATCAGAAAAACTGTGGATGGTATACAGGTACCACAGAAATTTATAATGAAGGAAACACGACAAGGAACAAAGCTTTGAAAATGGTGCCACAGGCAGCCTCCTCGGTTCAGTGCTCTCTGGTTTTGTTTTTGTGTGCATCAGCGAATATTTGCGGCATATAAGGTTTTATTATGTGAAAAGACATTTCTCCTGTCTGATCATAATCTCCAGGCTTTTGTGTTTAGTGGTTCGAATGGTAGCTGCTCTCCTCAGGAGACACTATAGATGATAACTCTGGACCTCTTGGACTTGAAGTTTGAATAGCAGGCAAGTCTGAGCCTGTTGGCTCTGTCTGTGTGTATGTGGATGCTGGAATGCTTTTGCCTCATTCACTCATGCTTTGTGTCCCAGTTGAGATGCCTGCTGTCCCACAGCAATTGCTGGCCCCTGGCTCGTACTTCCAGGCCCCCCTTATGCATTGTAAAGTGCCGCATACTTCTAGGCTACAAAGCCTGAAGTGGCTTAAAATCCACCAGCTATTCTTAGGAGAGAATGAAGTGCTGTAGTTATTGTGTGATTCTTTACATCCCCAGGTTGTAAGAGAATGGATTGGCCTGGGAACTATGCAGAACCTGGTCTAATGATTCACAGCCATTCATGACCTGTAAGATGGTTGATTTGTGCAATGTGTGACACACAATCTTCCCAGAAGTCTGATTGTGTCCAGATTGTGCACAAAATGAGCATAAAGAGTGTGATTCAGGCATACAAGAGAAGTGTTTTGAGAGCCTCTTGGGACCAAAATTGGTTATGTTTGTGAATACTTAACACATGCAGAACCATGTGTAGCATTAAAGGAGAACTCGTGCATCTTTCATTGTAATGTCTGTTTGGGCTGGGTGATATATTGTTATCAGGATAGTCCATATCCATCTCTGTTTTGTGAGGCGAGATATAGATACTTCATATATGAAGTTTAAGGTTATAAATAATGTTCTGTTTTCAATCTTGCTGAAACCTTTTTTCCGCTCCCTTACTCTGCTCTGTCCCCTGCTCTTGGCTTCTCTACTCTGCTCCCCTTTGCCCTCACGCACAGACAACTTCATGAAATTTGATCTTTGTTTAAACACATTTTGTATAAAAAATAAATGTAGTAAGATTTCAATGAACCTACTTATTAGGCTGAGCAATATTCAGATTGATATCAGAATATAAACAAGCTGACATTATGTCGAGTTAAAAGTAACATTATGTTTCGATCTTCCATCCATTTTATCCACTATACTGCTTATTCCTGAATAGGGTCACGGGGGAGCCGGTGCCCAGCCGGCAACTCTGGGTGCAAGGGCAGGAAACAACCCTGAACAGGGCGCTAGTCCATCGTAGGGCTACACACACACTTTCACATACTCCTCCGGAGTACCCGGAGGAAACCCACGTGAACACGGGAAGAACATGCACTCCACACACAAATTTCCCAGGTCTCCCCATCTGGGGATCGAACCCTGGTCCTTCTTGCTGCTCCGCCCCCTACTCTCAGCTGCCCCTCTGTTCTGCTCCCTTCTGCCCCATTCAAGCTCTTGCGTACACACTATGGAGGGGGAATAAGGCTTGGAGTGTATAAAGAAGAAAGGATTACATTTCACTATGTTGTGTATTGTATATCGATGTTCAGCTAACATATAAGTAGCCCTATAACAGAATCCAGTGTGTGGGTAATTACGCAGTTTGCATTGATGTTAGATGTAATTATGTTTTAAGTCAACAAACGTACTTTTCATTGCAGAAAAACGCAGCAGATTGAGATTAGTTTGAAAAATACTGGGCTATTCTTTTAACACCCCATTCATTCCCACATCTGCTACTGACTAAGCAATGTAGGGATATTTTACACCCACAGTGTCCAGTTTGCACTCTGGGAGTTCTGCAGGTCTGAGGCTTAGGAGTTCAGGTGCAGCTGTACTGGGGAGACTCATCTCGCTGGGACCAGCTGTTGTATTAACACACCACAAGCCCTCTGGGATGTTTCATTGACTGATGGGATATTTACTCTGCTGGTTCAAGATTGCTCACTTGGATAAGGGCTTTGGAAGATTAAGACCAGCTTTTGACCTCTGTGTGTCATGGTGGGGAGGCACTTCATTTAAGAATCAAACCTAACTAATGCTCCATATTTCCCCTAAATTGCATTCTTGCTACACTTTAACTGCATCTTATCTTGCATCTCATCAGTGATTCATTCAGAGTCCCCTTTAAGCCTGCAATAGCAGTTTTTACATGTTGGTCATAGTAAAGTGGATCAGCATGTGGAGCTTTCTGCGTTATATGGGGTTCTCCATCCGTGTGTAACAGAAGCTCCACACTACACACCCTAAGTGTGTGAAGGAGCGGTATGGCAGGTCCTTCTTTCCTGCTGCTGTTGGACTCTTCAACCAGCACTGCTCTCAGACGTCCACGGACACACACTTAACTCCACACAGTATTGGACTCATAACATAATCCCCATATGCAATTATGTGTAAATAATCTGCAAATCTATAAATTATGTTCTTCAAAGTGACTTTTATTATTTACAATGTTTAATGTAGATCGTATTGTATATAGTGCACTATGTATTTATCTATCTATTTTTTTGTACTGAGAATAAAGGATGATCTTATTGTGTGCGGTTACCGTATTTTCCGGACTATAAGCCGCTACTTTTTTTTCCATGCTTTAAACCATGCAGCTTATTATGAGGTGCAGATTTTTCTTCATATATATGTTATTTTCCACGTTTTTTTGGGTTTTTTTGCGGGTGCGTCTTATATTCCACACTTAAAATGCATTTAAAATGGTTTATCTAGGAGGGCTTTTTATGGCCACTGCTGTGAATTTTAAATTCACTTTAAATTCTAATTGTTTACCCATCGTTCCTCCACACACAAATTCTGTTGCAGCTCTGCTACTCTGATCATCTCAGAGTTTATTATATACAAAATTACAGTGACAAAGCCGAGGCAGTACCAGGATGATGTAGTTCTTCTTGCCAAAAACATCTTTATAGTGAGGCCCATAACTGCTTAGTCCTCATAGCTTCATGTTTAGAAGGAATTGCATGTTTGTCAAAGGAAAAAAAGGCGACTTTCAAAGAAAATAAGAAATTCAAGTGTTCAAGGAATTTCTTTTCCTGCTGCTCTATGGTCTCCCTTGGCTTTGGTTTTGTTGGCTAGTTGTACATCTGTACGTCCACTCTGTGCTATAAAATGTGCATCCTTGCAGGCTTTGTTACGCCAGTCAGTCTGATTGATTTGCAGACAGCAGCCTGTTCCTCCTGCAGGTCCAGGTCACTGTTTACTTTGCAGTTCTGTCAGTCAGTGATTGCTGTTATCCCCTGGTGTATCAGCGCACCATGTAACTGAGTTGAGATTTGTGACGTTCCCATTCATAGCCACAAAGGAATTTGGGTTTTCTGCTATTCCATGATAGCAGAATCACACATGATCACCTGTTTGAAGTCTGAGACTACATCTATGGGGTTTGGCTGATACTGTGTTTTGGGTTAATGTGTTATGTTATGTGTAAGGACTCTCACTAGTGTAGGGTGATGTGCTTACCCAGCCAAACTGATTAAATGGGTGGAATCAGGGTGCTCTTGCTTTTCTGGGATGAAAACATTGGTTATGTATGTAACTTGGCCTATGTATATAAGGCCAAATGTAGTAAAAATCACTAAAATCATTATTTTATTTCATGGGATGTTTTCATAGTTTGACTTACTTTTATTCACCAAAAATTAGAAACGTATTTATAGGAGACAATTCCAGATGATATTATATATTCTATTATATCCTGGACTACTCAGATTCTTTTTTTAATTAACAGAATTTAAATGTGTGTATGAATCTGACCATGTGTTGATTTATAAATGCAGTTTTTTTTTTTGCTCGTAAGGTTTGTGATTTTGAGCAGAAAATTGATGAGTTTTTCATAATGATAAGATTGACAAGGATATTTATACAAAGTTCTTCAAAATATTTGACAGAGGTCTAAATAAAATTAAACAAACAACATGTATATGCTTTATTATTTTATTTATGTATCAGAATTATCCCTTATCAGGATTTTTATTCTGAGATCTGAACCCTGAGACAAAAAGAGAGCCCCTCCCTTCTCATTTTCCTCTATAACCCAATATCTGGGTCAGTGACCATATCAGCAAGAGGGGTGGGGCTAATCAGTCAGAGTCTGCATGCAGGTTGAGCATAGGACTGGAATTTTATTCAGTTGGAAACACGTGGATTTTAGCTGTGCTCTGAGCTGGATTAGGCACCAATAATTTATCACACATTGACTACCATGTTTAGACCGCTGATTCTGAGTTATGAAGCCTAGAGCATGGCATGAAGCTGCCTGCAAAATGCAGCTTTTTGGTTCTAACTTGCATTTAAGCTAAAAATATAAGTATTTTATTATTTTTGTGTATGTAGCCCAGCCCTAGTTCTAACAGCATTGACATTTCAGACTCATTTTTCTTGTTTCAACAGTGGTAGACACCAATGACCGTTTCCTGCGGAAGATCACAGTTGGCCTAGCAGGTACAGAAAAAGGCCACAGCCGACAGGTATGTGCTCACTCCACCCATTCCCTATAAAAGTTCTAGTAATATGTAGTTAATTAAGTTCTAAGTAAAGACTAGGTTCACTCTCTAGACCCTCCCTCTCTCTCTCTCTACTCTTGCTGGAATCGTTTAAGTGAAGGAGGGTATGAGCAGCTGTCAGTAATAATGGTTGCTAAACCAAGTCCTGCAGATAAACAGCATTCACCTCAGTGTGATCCAACCTGAACAAAAGGAAATGTTTAAAGTGGAGAAAAATGGGATGTGGTTTGCTTGCAAACAGTCATAACTTGGCAAGCACTTGCTTACATTTAGCTTCTCTCTCACTGAACTCGACCACAGAAACACACACCAGAAACACCCTTGTCTCTTTGCCACACATTATACTTCGAGCGACTGTCGCAAATCTTTGGTTTTGGCAGAATCACATGACCTCAGCAAAAAGATAAACCGAAGCTTTTTGTTTCAAGTCGTACTTAATAGTTACCACACATTACAATATTTTATATTTCTTTATAAATTGATATAAAACACCAGATAAGGTATAGGTAAGGACAATCAAATAAATGAGACACACATGTTGTACTTAATGTGTTTATTCAGGGAAATTGTCGAATATTAAAAATGTTTGAATGGCGAAAGTATGGGGACATTTTGTAGCAATCATTGCATCTAAACTTGACTAACTGACTGTTAATCAGTTGTACACAACAGGTTGGAGGAATTTTAGCTCACAACAGCTTAATATCTTTGTTGGTGGGTTTTCTCCTTTAAACTACTTGCTTCAGGTCATTCTGCAAAATTTTTAATGGATTAAGGTCAGGACTTTTACTTGTTCATCTCAAAACATTAACTTTGTTGTTCTTTAACCAGTCCTTGGTAGAACGAGTGATGTGCTTATGGTCATTGTCTTGCTGCATAACCATGTTTTCTTGAGCTCACAGATGGCCTGCTTTAGAATTTACTGGTATAATTCAAAATGAATTGTTCGATCAATGATGGCCATCCTGGCCCATCCTAGCCAATCAAGTACAAACCATGATGCTACCTCCACCGTGTTTCATGGATGGGATAAGGATTATTTGCGATTTTATTACATTAGCCAAGGTGACACAGACCCTTGTTTGTTTCTTTGTTTTTTAAATAAAGCCAGGGACCCATTGTTTGAAATCCTGACTTTAATTTCACCTTCAGATATACTGATCGTATAGGTTCACACAGTTTTGCCACTCATTGATATGTTATATGATCATTTTCTTAAATAAATAAACAAGTGTGTTTTTTGTCTTTGTTAGATTTAGTTCTATTTATCTGCTTTTCAAATCTATGCAGAACTATTTATGTACTGCACTTGAAAGTGTGTGTGTGTGTACTCTTTTTGATTTGAATCGATTAGAGCAGAAAATGATAGTTATACCACTCCCACAGCATGTTCGTCAGTGTGACACAGAAGCCTCCTGGGGTTCAGTGGTCTATCTCTGAGTAAGAACAGTCTGGCTGCCTCCAGCTGCTTTATGAGGCCAGTGTTTATTGGAGGCATTCTACACCAGGACAGCTTGGACTGGCTCCAGCCAGCCTCGTCTTTAACACGTGTGACCTATTTGCTGTGTATCATAAAGAGGGCTAAACCTCACTGCCTGTCTGAGGGTCTGTGTTTCTTGTTTGTGTTGTGTTTGATGTATCTGAGTGTTGTTTACATTATCTGTCAACAAACTGACCCGTGAAGGTGATGTGGAAATCAGACATTGTAATATACGTTTGTGTATTTCATTAAATAATAGTGTCAAATTGTGATGATTGTGATCCCAATCTGATCCATGTACTTTAGTGTTGTGTTTCGGCTGATTTCTGTCTGATCTTTGACATTTAGCCAAAAAAAACCCTTTTTTAGCCATGTTCACTAAATAAGGTTCTTCAAGGGTTCTTAAGTAATATAGGGTCACAAACACTCTGAGAACCTTTGTTCTCTGTGATGGAGATTGTGCTGAATGAGGGTTCTGTGTAGAAAAGGGTTCTATATAGCACCAAAAGGGTTCTTCTATTATTGCAAGCTTGATATTGTAATAGTAATAGAACCCTTTTTGGTGCCACATAGAAGCCTTTTGAAAAAGGATTCTATACAGAACCCACTACAGTGTATCCCCATTCAATCTTTCATGCAAAGTGTTCTTTGGGTGTTCATGTTTCTGTATAGAACAATGTTCTTTGCTGAAGAACCCTTATTTTATAAGTATATAAGTAATACACAAACAGCAGAGAAACAGCCGTTTTCTTTTTTTTGGTCAAATATAGAGGAAAAGTGATTGAAATGCTAGAACATAAAAAAGCAGTAAAAACAAAGGATCGGAGCTACATCTGATGTTAAATAGCCAATCCTGAATGCACTGTCCGTTGGATCAAATTGGGACATGTATTGTGATGGGTCTTAATAATCTTAATAATCCAATACCAGTGAATTTTTACATTCATATTTTTTGCTTGCTTGTTTCTTGTAGACCCAGTTTGATATTGCAGTGGCCAGTGAGATCATGGCTATTCTGGCTTTAACTGATGGACTGGAAGACATGAAGTCCAGGCTGGGCCGCATGGTAGTGGGCAGCAGCCGGAGTGGACAGCCAGTGACTGCAGATGACCTTGTAAGTTTGAAGTGGAGAGTGGGTGGCTGTAAAGGGAAAGGGAATGAAAACAGGGGGATACCAGCCTAAAATTTTGAAAAATAACATCTGGTTTTTGAGGAACATGAAATCTAATATTCAGGACGTCTGAACACAGTGGAGATGGTCTTGTGTGTTTCAGATGAACATTTCAAGCTCTTATTGAACCTGGGCTCTCAGTCTCTGTTTATCTGCTCTTGTGTATTGATGGTCTTTCCTTCTCTGGTTGCTTTTTTTCAGGGTGTGACTGGTGCTCTTGCAGTGCTGATGAAAGATGCCATCAAACCCACACTGATGCAAACACTAGAGGTTAGACTTTTGTTCTTTCTTTCACTCACACAGGGAACTAAAACCTGCGGTGGTGCAGCCATGATGGAAAAGCTCAAACCTGATACTCTCAGTGGTCCTGAGGCTGTACGAGAGACGAGAAGTGCGGAATACTCACACACTCTCTCTCACACACATCTGGCTTTTGTCTTTGCAGTGGGAGTGTGCCCTGTTGTTCAGACTGTAGAGAAAAGCTGGAAATGAAGTTTGGAACTTGCTGAAAAGAATTTCTGTAGGAATGCCTTTCATCTGGATCAGCAGCCGCTCTAATCACTGTATGATTGATGAGCAGTGTGTGTTCGGGATTGTGTGTGTGTGTGTGATTGTTTTGGGAGTTCTTGTTTTGTGGAATTGTTCCTGGCTGGAATCATATCAGGATGTAGCGGCAGAGAATGATGGGAGTGGCATTGCTGTGGTTTGGAGTGTCAGTGGAGGAGGGTGTGATGGCATCCATGTTTGCACAGATGGACTCGAGTGTCAGAATGAAAAGGAAGAGGGATGTCGGTTTTATTGTGTGTGTGTGTGTGTGTGTGTGTGTGTGTGTGTGTGTGTGTGTGTGTGTGTGTGTGTGTGTGTGTGTGTGTGTTGGGGGGGGTCACAGTGTCTGAATCTGAAAATTACCTTTCTCTGATCATTTCTTTTTCTTTCTCATTCTTTTTTCCTTCTGTCTCTTTCTTTCTTTCCTTCTCTTTCTTTCATTATTTTTCTCTTTTGGTCTTTTTTCCTTTTCCTACTCTTTCCTATTTCTTTTTTTTCTTGCTCTCTTTCACTCTTTCTTACTCTACCATTTTCTTTTCTTCTCTCTTACCCTTCTCCCCCTGCACCCCTTTTCTTACTGTAAACTCCTTCATCCAGTCTTTCTTTTTTATTTCTTTATTCTTTCTTTATTCCATTCCCTTGCTCTTATACCCATTCATTGTCTCACTTTCTCCTTTTCACTTCTTTTTCAGTTTGGCTTTAGTGACAAAGCTGTGTCACCAATGTTGCCAAAGCACATAAACATTAATTATGAACTATATATTATTGATAAAGTTAATGACAGTTGTGTGTGTGGGTGTGGGTGTATATATATATGTGTGTGTGTTTGCCCTGTTCTTTCTGTGTCACTTTTTCTGAAGATCATTTTAATGGAACTAGAATTGGCAGTGGGTGTTTCTTTGCACATGCACGCACACATTTTATACAACATTGTTGGTTAGTTGTGGCACGTCAGAGTCAACATCTTATACTGTTGTTTGTGGGTTCCAACAAGTTTGACCTTATTCTTAACACCACTGACCCAAATTAGAAGCACTACACCAGCCTTCTTTATATTGCACTGTGTACTGATGAGGAGAACTTCAGTAGACAGGTTCTCGACCTGCTTTCGATCACAGCATTACCATCAAAAGTTGCTTTACAGATCTTCAATGTATGCCTTTAGCAACCAATAATCAGGTAACGTTGATACATAGATCCTAGCAAAGATGGATGGTTTATATCAATGTGCAGCTCATTGACCACAATGCCCAGAGACTGTTTCACTTAGTTTTAGCTTCTCATCACAGCAGAATATACTTGGTGTAGAGGTTAGCTAAGAAAACCGAAATGTTTACTTTGGTCATCTGAGACAAATAGGTTTTCAGTTTTAAAACCTGAAACAGCTCTTTACAAAAGCAGCCTGTTTTATGGCTGTTTTGTGGAATCTCATGGATTTATTGCATTTCTTTTCACCCAAATTATTACTTGTATATGTATATTGTGTGTGGCTGCTACTTTTTTGGTCTTTATAAGGCTGTTTGTTTTGCTTAAAACAGAAGTCTATTTTATTTTCACATTTTCACAAACATTTTCCTTTGGATTTGTCCAAAATTACTTTTTTATGCTTTTAAATTTTGCTTATATAGCTGTTCCAGACATGGCTTATGTGCCCCTTAGTGAGAAGCAGAAATGAATTTAACATCTATTACCTAGTGGTGGGTGATGATCCTCCTGAAGTCAAGTCACCTCATCAATATACAATATTTTAACCTATTTGCACCTCACTAGGCCCCACCTCTGCTCACTCTACATTAACCCGTAAAGGAAATGTGCATGATTTCAATTCATTCAACTTTTTGAAATATTTGATGAATGTTTCCTCACAGTCTGCTAGCTCTTTGCTCTTTTGCACAATGGAAGGTGCCGTGAATGGTGGAAAAATTAAAGTGTCTCGACCTGACTATTCCAGCAGGGGGCGTTCCTGCTTGTGCACAGATGGAAAGTGTAACATGTTGTACACACAAGTAGAGATGGCAGAGAAACATAAATAAAATGTCTGACCATCTACAACTTTCTTTACAATGGTCATTACCTTGTCAATGCACATGCATGAATTTTGGCGGTGGAGCTTCTGAAGGAGCAGTGAAGGGAGGGGTGTAGTTGTGGTGTTGAATTCAAATCGGTCATTTTCTAGAATCATGCACATTTCCTTTAACATGCATTTATTGAATGTGCTGAGAGGACTGGAGACCTGCTGATACTGAGGGTGGATTTGGTCTGAGCGACTGACACCCAGAATTGGTCTCATCCCACAGTTATTTACAAATTTGCAAAGTGATTGGCTTTAAAGTACTTTAAAGTATCAGCCCGATCATTGTACTGATTTCTCTCCATCATTGTGTAACCTAATTTAAGCGTACAAAACCTGCACAAAACACGCAAACACATGCTCACTAACCCAGCCCATGCTTCCCCTCCTTATTGGTCTTGCATAAGCAACCTTGAGCTTTTTACCCAGCATTCCACAGTCCCTCTTTTTGGTGTTCATCTGCCAGCAGGGAACGGCACTTTTCAAACTAAAAGCATTGGCAGACGTGCAGAACAACAGGCCGAATGGCCCTGGTTTTGTGGAGGGAATGATTTAGTGATGAAGAAACTGTGGAATGCTGTCAGAAGACTGCTTGTTAAGGGAATGAAAGCGAGTCTTCTCTTTCTGTCCTTCTGGAAAGAACAGAACTTGTCACCCTGTATTTTTTTTCCCTCCAACTGTGCTTCAGTCCTCTTCCTGAATTCAAGTGACTTCACCACTTGCCTGCTCACTTTTCCATCCTCCTGTCCTCTCTTTGTCCTTCCTATCCTCTTTTAATATGCTGTATTCTGAGTGGCTTGCTGGTTTGGGGAAATGAACTCTGAACCAAAGGGTTGTTGGTTCAAATCCCAGCTGTTCGCAGCTTTACGTGGGATCAGCTCATGTGGTGGAAACAAGTGTTCCATGTTTTGAAGCTTCATCACCAGATGATTGAGTAACAGTCCAGTCATACCTGCTTATCTGCACATTTGAATGTTTAAACACCTTTTAAAGCTAACTTTATTTCTAATAGACAAGATGGACGTGACGCCTGTCACAGATGTCTCAGGCAGTCATGTGGCCAGTTCATGTGGTTTGTGTTGGTGCTTTTGATGTTTTTGTTTCAATTGCCTGTGTCTCTTTTGTTGTGACAGGGCACACCAGTGTTTGTGCATGCTGGACCGTTCGCTAACATTGCCCATGGCAACTCGTCAGTTCTTGCAGACCAACTGGCTCTGAAACTGGTCGGAGAGGATGGCTTTGTGGGTAAGTGTGTAGTTGAAGTGTATATACACACACACACACACACACACACACACACACACACACACACACACACACACACACAAATACACATTATAAAACATTTAAAGTAATTAATTACAAAAGGCCTTGACCTAAGTACACTAGGTGGCGTGGTGTGCCTTGTGCTCAGCAAATACTGAGGAAGAATTGTAGCTGTTCACTTGCAAGTGCACAAATGGTCATATGTACATGAAAGGTAGTCTATTACTTTTGTTTTCTTCAGTTTTACAGTTTGAGCAAAGATCTCAGGTAAGGGTTTGTTATTCCCTTAACAATCAACAGCTATGTGTATCTCTAAACAGCTTAATAATACTCTTAATTAAAATAATTGATGACCATAAAGCAGGGGAAGGCTATGTGAAAATGATCAAAGGAACCTCAGTTTATAGCATATTTAAGAAGTTTCAGGTAAAAGAAATAGTGGAGGACCTGTGGAAGCCTGAAAGACCCAGGAAACATTCAGAGTACTGAATACTCTGAATACTCTGAATTCATAGGTTCACTAGAAAGGCAAATCAAACCATTGGGTGATTTCAGATCATTCTGGAGGATTTAGCCGGTTCTGGAGTGGTGATGCACTATTCTACTGTGCAGTGACTTCTTATGACAAACATACGAAGAAAACCTTTCCCACAACCTTTCCATGAAAATCTGTGCTTTAGTCAAAGGGGTGTTACTAAATACTGGCCATACAGGCAATACCTTAGGGCTTTTTTTAAACTGTAAAACATAGAAACAAGTCATGTTACTTAAAGTATTGTTTCAAAATGTGTTTAGATGTTTGCAATTCGGAAGTTTTACTTACTTAGCTATTTGCAGTGTATTTTCAATATTTCATTTGCTCTTGGCTCATCACCCAAGAGTTTTTACATGCTCTTGGAAGGCAATGTTCATTTCAACATAAAACCCACTGCGATGTTGTTTTAAAGCTGAACTCCGCTAATTCTCATGATGATGGCACACCTGAGAACACGCACAGTCAGTCAGTCTGTCTGCCTCTCTCTGTCTCACTTTGTCTCATTGAGAAAATCAATGCGAACCGCACAGGGCCTCCTTTAAGGCTCTGCTGAATTGTGTGTGTGGAGAAGGGAAATGATGCCAGGGAGCTAATCCAAGACACTAGTTGTGTTACAGCCTCTTTGCATGATCCTCTGACCAAAGTGCTTGACCTTTCTCCAGCATGTAAACAGTGAATGGACAAGTGCAGCATCTGCTAAACTGGAGAGGCAAAACAGCTGTAGGTAGCTTTAGTTTCAGATTGTCAGAGACTGACAGGTCATCTTCAGCTAGGTACCCAGTGCTTATTTACAGTCTGTCTGTATAATAGTCATGCTCTTCTTTAGAAGATCTTCAGTCAACTTCTAAAGACAACAGGGATGCAGTGGCTTGTGTTGCGTTTCACAGAATAACTGTGAAGAAAGAAAGTGTGTGTGTCACCTGATGCACAGGTGTGTTGTTTTTGCTGAAGGTTATTTGGAGTCAGTACCTTACCTTTCATTCATGTTAGCTGGTCAGTACAGTATATGAATATTTCATGAGGAATTGAAAGAGCAACTGTCCAAATGACATGGAATACAGTATATTTTTTGAAATACAAGTTTTCTTCTCATTGTGTCATAAGTATACAAGCTGAGTATTTCGAGTATTCAGTTTTTTTGGAATTCTGAAATATTTGAATTTTGTCCAGTGTCATTTGTGAAATTATTTAAACAGTACCAAGCACTGTACGGTCACTGAATCAGGCCCAAATCACAAATCCATTGTAGATTACAAGTGGTTTGAAATCAGCCAAGATATGTTAAGGATCTGGAACTTGCTTCTTTAGTTTAGAATTAGAGATCCAAGGCTAAATTTGCTAACACAATGGACTGTCACCCATTTTGTCTCACACTCAAAAACCTCTATAAAAATACATCCAGACCTTCATTTATAATCAGGCAGACAAATCACTGTCATACAGCTGCAATCAGAGTATGAAAATGTAGATACACTTGAGTATCACAATATTATGTTTTGTGATACTGCAGGTTCTCAAAAATACACCAACGATTTTTGCACTTTAAACCCGACGTTTGCATTTTGCGTCTGCAGGTTCTGGGCAGCTGCATGCCGATATTCTAGGCTTCATAACTCAGGATCAGAGCAACCTACAGATAGGATGCACATAACAAACACATCCTACCCTGTCTACCCAGCATGCCATCATTCTGTCAGCAATTAGAGAGTCAGCCAGCTTAGAATACTGCTGAAATCAACTCTGAATATTGTAAATAACTTAGAAAGTTAATAGGAAATATTGTCAATATGTCACTTGATACAAACAGATGTATTTTCAGCTCACTGAGTCCAGTTAGGTACGTACTGCTTCAGTAAGCAATTTCAGACACAGTCCCGAGCAAACAATTTCGGTTCTCCATAATCCTGCTTTAAACACAAAACTAATCTTATCCACAAAGCTGAATGCAGTTGTATATTTAGCCTAAATGTTTAAATAAGATAATGTTTAAAAGATGAGATTTGCGTCAGTTTCAATCCAGTATTTAACAAAATAAGCATAAACATATTGTCTCTTGTTCACTGAAGAAGCACACATTAGATTCTAAATATGTATACATATATACAGTCACATCTGGACTGGGTGATGGAGTGAGAAACAGAGTGATAATTCCTCTGCTGTACTGCTCAGGATTGGTCTCATCTGTGGCTGACTTGTGTGTGGGTGTTATAACGTTAAACTGATGCAGACAGGTACCATGACTTTCTCCCTGAAATCTCACTGATCTCTCTGACTCTCTCTCTCACACACACACACACACACACACACACACACACACACACACCCACGTGCACTCAGATCTTCATTCTTTAACTTTATACAGACACATTCACTTTTAGCAAGTTAATGCCCTGAATATCTCCCTGAATCACATTAATTAGGATCATTTTTCTCATTTCGTATCTCTGTTTTAAGGTGGCAGTAAGTTCAGACTCAGGTATATGGGATGGAGTGTGTCAGCATAGTCTGAAAGGTTACTTCAGTTCAAAAAAAGATGCCAGATCCTGATTGCCATACATATGCATGCGCACACACACTCGCGCGCACACACACACACGCTCTCTCACAAGACTAGAAAAGTATGCCAAACCTCTTCTGTGGAAATAAAAACATTGGTCTCTCCACTCCTCTGCCCCTTTCCCACCCTGCTCCAGAGCCTGGGAAATAATGCAGGAAACTCAAAGGGCACTGTAGGGGCTGGTATGTGGAAATACCACACGTGTGCACACACACACACACACACACACAGGTTTTGCAGCTTTTTAGAATGTAGGGTTATACTGTATGTGTGTGTATATAACGCTGCTATCATGCAAAAGCCTGTAGCTTTGAAAAGGTCATCTCTACAGGAAAAGAGAAAAATCTTCACTTTCAATGAATGTCAAAGGATTTTAGTCCCAGTCATTTTGATGCATTTCAATTGGTCTATACTAGGGTTTTGTGTCATTTATGTACAGTAGATGCAAAAGTCTGGAGCTTTTTTGAAAATTTTTGGAAATATGGGCTTTGTGCGCAGTTACATGCCATTTCTAGGATTAATATATCCATAATAGAGTAACCTACATATGAAACATATGAAACTACAAGATATAACCTATTCATAAGATATTCACCTCTCATCATTGTGTGCTGAACTATCAGTGAGTAATCCAGCTCAAAATTAAGCTAAAATTCACTCGTTTCCAACTGAATAAAACCCCAGGTTAAATGCTAAAGCAGTGCATGTTTACTGCTCTGTCCACATGTACATGCTCAACTTGCATACAGAATCCTACTGTAGTTCTGGGTGATATGACCTTAAATCAGTATCGCAATTCATTTTTACCTCAATTCTGATTGTCAAACATTTATTTTAATGAACCACAGCATTTTTCTTTGGTACAAGCTAATGGAGACAGGGTGGAGTCACATGACTACATACACAGTAGTTTGTTCTTATGGAGACAGTACATGAATACACATAAAGTGGACAGAATATTAACAGAATTAAAAGCAAAATAATTGAAAGGGGTAAGGTCGAGTTAGAGGTTCTGAATATTTTTTGATGAATTGTCCAGCCTAAGGCTGGTGATGTCACAGACCCAAATAGCAGGTTACAGAGGAAACAAGAAGGGAGGGACTGTTTGCTCTCTTTCTTTGCTCACACATTGTTCATGATTCAGAATAAAAGAATAAAGAATACACAAATAATAAAGGACTTTTTTTCTTTTTTATTGGACCACTGTTAAATATTTTAAATAACTTAATTATAAATATCCTTGTCAATCTAAACGTTACAAATCACTCCTCAGCTCAGAAACACAGGATGTCTGTGATGTTGTTAGGTATTTCTAGTCCTTAAAAGCAAAAACAAATTGTAAGTGCAAGTAAAGTTTTGATCAGAACATGGTCAGATTCCTAGAAATATCTAAACAACCCTATTGAAAAAATATTTGCGGAGCCTTCAAACAGGCAAATAATGTCCACAAAACTACAAAAACCTCCCTCAAAATAAGGGTTAAAATAGTAGAATCCTTTTTGATGCTATATAGAACTATTATGTCAAAGAGCCAGTTTTACTAATATATAGAGTATAACACCTGTTATCTGTAAGTTTATATATGATAAATATTAAGGTTATATATGTGCATGTGTTTTTTTTGGGTTTTTTTTTTAAGGATTAGATGACATTGTAGGTTAGTTCTGTTTCTCTGTTTTTATTTAAAGTCTTGACATTGTCCTCAGTGTGTATACACACACACACACACACACACACAGTGTGGAATGCAGTTTGTAATACATGCTCTTTTCAGCTGACCTGCTGTAAGTGCAGCTTTCTGTTATGATAATAAAATGATCATCAGATAACCATTGATTGTTTATATTGAAAAGACTGTAGTGCTGTAAAAGCAGTCACTGTAGTAATCACACTGTAGTGTACACACATGCTCACACTCACACATGTTTGCTTTTAGTTTTGAAGGACAGCAATTACATCAGTACTTCAGTTCTCCCTTGAGTGTAAAGGAAATTAAATAATTAGTGCAGTGTGTGTGTGTGTGTGTGTGTGCGCATATGTATGCAGCTTGCAATGCTTTTAAAGCTCATTACTGCCTCTCAGCTCATTTCCATTATGAGGATTGTTCAGCACACTTCCTGTTGTATGTTCTGTGTCCGCTGCTCATCATTTGGAGGAGGAAGAGTCACGTAGTGGAGTGTATCTGTTATAAACAGTAACCTCAGTTTTTAAAGATCCCTTCAGTATATTACTTATGTCTCTCTCTCTCTCTCTCTCTCTCTCTCTCTCTCTCTCTCTCTCTCTCTCTCTCTCTCTATGACACACACATATAGTGACAGAGGCAGGTTTTGGAGCAGACATTGGTATGGAGAAGTTCTTCAACATTAAGTGTCGAGCCTCTGGACTGAAGCCTGATGTTGTGGTGTTGGTCGCCACCATCAGAGCGCTGAAGATGCACGGAGGAGGTCCCAATGTAAGCCTCAGGGAAAGAAATCTAATCATTTCCAGTACCTGAATCCTGTCAGGTCCTACAAATGCACTGCACATGTGTGTTCACTCATTTTAGACAATGATAATGATCCACTCAGCTGATATTTTTGCTCTTTTTTTTCTCCTCAGGTAACAGCAGGGGTGCCACTGCCCAAAGAATATATTGAAGAGGTAAAGACTTTTTGGACACACCCTCACTTTTTTTCACTTTTGCACTTTCATGCCCAGTCAAAATGTATATATCTGTGCTTATATATATATTATTAATACACAGTTTAAAGCCAGTTCATTTATGGCACTAGTGACTTATAGCAGTATCTGTTTATAATATAAAGATAAAAAATCCTGAATATTGCATCACCAAAAGAAGATGACTGTTCATGTTGAATCATAGACGTGGACTAATATGTCTGCTCACTAGTCTGTGCAGAAAGTCTGTACTTGTATTGTCGTAATCAATCAACATGTGGCAGTATTGTGCACTTAAAGGTGTCATCTGTGCCTTTGTCCATCAGTTATAAACTGGCTACTGGTCACATGATTGACTACCACTTTGAGCAGTACTTGACGATTAAAGGGCTCTTGGTGTGGATCAGGTTTTGACCATTGCCAAGTATGGAGGGGCTGGTCCATTTTTGGCTTTATAGGCCAACATCAGGGTTTTACATCTGATGTTCAGCTACAGCCAGTGAACAGAACACAGCAGAGGAGTTAATTGGCTGAATGTTCTTCACCATAAATCTCTCCAATTGAGCTCTATTCATTTATATTTTTTAAACCATTTATATTGCAAACCATTTTATTGTCATTTTACAGAGTCTGTCACAAGCTGCTCATAAAACCTTTATACAATAGTATTGTTTTTTAAATACATTGTTTAATGCTGATGTGTGTTTTGAAGTTCTTGTAGGTGATATATTATCATTTCTGCTTAAAACCGTATAACCATTTTTTTTTCTTACTCGTGAAGATTGAAATAGAGTTTCTGACCCTTAATGTCTCTGAAAACAGCCAGACCTTTTCTCCAGGCCTGCCTTGCAAGGCTTTATCCTTGCTAACATAGTTTGGCGTGATTTAATTAGCAGGATAAATATAACCCAACTTGCCGAAGGTAGAGGCGATGGTCCGAAGGGAGCTGTAGTGGAAGAGAGAAACGGCAGCCTGCTTTCTATCAGCCTCCCTAAAGCAGCCCCAGCTGAGAAAATAAGTGTAGCGCTTAAGCTAATTGTGTGGTTCCTTAACTAGAAGCAGAAGGCACCAGGCTGGTCTCCTGGGCTCAGGGTGCCGGTTCTGTCGGTACAGGGCAACAAGGGATGCTGTGGCTGTAAAGCAGAGCAGGAAGCGCCTTCCGGAAGGCTTAATGGGAGGGGTGACCTCTTCAAAGGCCTGGCGGAGGACATCTGTCCTTAAATGGACTCATCCTTTGATGAAGGCACTTGGTTACATCCCGCAGCAGGAGGTGGCAGCCCTGCGGTCAGAGAACTTGGCTATGGCTCGAGGTCATGGGTCTTGTCATTGTGCTTTAACCTCTAGTTCCATCATGAAGGCTGTTCCTGTAGTGGGTTTGTGGACATGGCTTAAAGAGAAGGCGCCAGACCTGTGACAAAACATTAAATCCATTACAGCGTTTCATTTTAGTGCTGCTTGTGAATCTTCTCCATGTATTATTGAGCCTTGCAGTATTTAGATGACCTCTGTTATGGGGTAGGGTGTGTGTGAAATGGATTACTGTTGGTGCAACAAGTAGATTATTGGTAATGAGATAATAGTTGATGCATCAGTTGAAGACTAATTTTAACTAGCAATTCCTTTTTTAAGGAAGTAATTGAGAGTTGCAGCCCAAGTAAGTCTGTTGTAAACTATTTTGGTTACAAGTAAGAATGTCCTGATCTTATCCAGGCATATTTAATTTAATTGGACACCCTCTGGCATGTGCTAGGCACCATTAATAGACATTTTTATAGCCTTCAGCAGTGAGTAACATTCCCAGAAGGTAAGAAAACAGCTTAGGTGAAAACTGAACTTTCTTAAATTTCTGTGGTCCCAGGGTGATTGTGATCGTTTGATTGTGTTTAAGGCATTTTTGGTCAAATTTTTGCCCATGCCTCGAAACAGTCTTGTCACATCTTTTACTGTCTATTGTGTTTGGTTGAAACTTTAGTAGAAACATGCTATTTTACCAGCAGGAGTCCTGCCTGCCCGTCTGTTGGGTTGTATATGCCTCGGCAATAGGAAAACACACATTCGGCTGCTCACAGTCAGTCCTGTTTCTGTGGTTATTTAAGTTACTGAAAGAAAATGACTCCTGAAAGACTAAGCTAACTGTGGTCCTGGAGGGCTGATGTCCAGCCCAGTGTGGTGGTTTCCAACACTAATGTGTTTAATCAGGTGTGTTCGAGAAGGTACCCTGCCAAACTGTACTAGACTCCTGCCCTCCAAGACCGGAATTGATGGCGCTTGATTTAATTAGCTCATTTGTTAGTTGTTGCTCGGTTTAGGTCATACTGTCTGTAAGAAATTGTCAGAATGCCTAAAGCAGTTAGTGGTAACATTGGGACTTATTGCATTAATACTGTGTTGAGTGTTCTGTAAAGAGGAGATTTTAAAAAAAAAAAACCCCGTGAAATTAAAGGGCTGCCACTGAAAGCAAAGATATGAAACAACTGGTTTCTTGTTTCTGCCATTTCTACCACAATGTCTTAATGTAATTTATTAGTGTTGGAAAAAGCACTGATATAAAGGGCCAAATTCCTGTGGAACAGTCTTCCTATCTGATCAGTATCATCTCCTAAAAAGGATATTATAACAAAAATATAAAAAAATATTGGCATGGATGAAGTATTGTGTTTGTTTTAAAAACATTGAAACCCTTGAAATTCCCATCTATTTTTCTATTTTACACCTGTTCAGAATCTACAGCTGGTTTCTGAAGGCTGCAGTAATCTGAAGAAGCAGATTGAGATCGCTCGTATGTTTGGAGTTCCGGTGGTGGTGGCTCTTAATGTCTTTAAGTAAGGAAACAGATTTTATCTCATGATGCTGATTGTTGTGAAAATCATTTAGCTGCCATTTATCTTCTTGACTGGTTGTGCTTCTTTTTCTCTCTCTGAAGGACCGACACAGAAGCAGAGATTGATCAGGTCTGCCGTATCGCAGAGGCTTCTGGGGCTTCAGCTGCTGTGCCATGTCATCACTGGGCTCGAGGTGGGCGGGGCTCTGTGGAGCTGGCTCGCGCCGTGAAGGAAACTGCAGCACATGAGAATCATTTCCGCTTCCTCTACAGCCTGCAGGTGAAACTACAGGCCCTGATTTAACAAGGCCATTTGTTGGAATGGTACCAACATTTAGCCATGTAGATGCCAGGCTCAATATGTGCTTAATCTCAAGACATGTTCTACAGTTTCAGAGTTCCAGAATTTTGATTTGCGTACCGATTTCATGTGCAGTACAAGACTGCTCTATACCAAACTATAGATTCATATCTGAAGGGTACGTACAATCATCTTGGGCATGAATATCAGGGCAGTATTGAACTTTTTGATTTCTTGAATTGCTCTTTTTCTTGGGCAGAAGGGATATACGACCTTCAACTTTCACCTACAACGTCTTTCTATTTGTCATGATTGGCTACAGCTGGAAACTGAGAAGGATGATCATACATTTACACATTGTCTCTTAGAGCCATTCTTAATCAACAGCAGCAATGGTTCAAACAGTGGCTTGTAACTACTGTTTAAGGGGAGGTGGAGCCACTTTGCGAAGGTCTGGAAGAAGACAAGACAAAGCTGATTGGAGTAGTAAAGGTCCATCTGTAAGAACTCCCCAGAAAAGAACAGTGTTCTTACTGAAAGCTCAATATTGCCATGAGATGTCCATGATGATGTTAAGAAATGTGGTTAAGAAATTACAATCACATGGCCAAAAATGAATTGTTGAGTTGGGCAGCATGTTTGTCGCAGCCCTTCGTGAAGTGCTACAACACCAGCTGACCGACCGAGCCTTAGTTATGTGAGCGCAGAGCACAGGCAGCCTATAGAGATATGTAGCACACCTTTGTGAATTTAATTGTGTAGGCCATGTTAAATAGCCAGAGTGGGCTTATCTCATAAACAGGGTATGTGAAATCAATGCTCAGTGTAGTGTTAAACCTCTCCAGCTTAACGGTGGTCAGAAAAGAGAGTGGGCAAGGGTCGCAAGAGAATTCATTTTGTAGGACTAATTTGGTGTTATTGATGTTACAAACATTTCATCCTAGAAAAATTAAATAAGCATAGGAACATGTATCAGGTTGAAGAAGCAGTCAAAGTTTATTGGTTTATGCTGTTAGCACACTTCGTGCTATAGAATCAGCTGGATTTAGCAGAATTACAAACTAACTCATTTGGAGTCTTATTTATAGGAGTTAAATTGGCTTTCTGCTGTTAAAGCGTATTTAAGCAAGTAATACTCTAATCCATTTGTGTGTCCAGTTGTCTGCAAGGTTAATTGTTTTATTTGTTGATTTATTCAGTAATTTGTGAGCATGAATTTGATTTACTACTAGTGTTTGGAGTCACTTATTTTCAGCTTTAGCTACTGAGGTTGCTGTTTTCATGTGGAAAGAATGTATTTAAGCCTGAATTTGACGAACGTGTCACTGCTACAAAGTTTTGAATGGAATATGGGTACAGAAGGAGTCTGACCCTACTTGATTTGGGAGACTTTGGTCATTTTGAACAGTGTACCTAGAGCACTCTGAGATATAAAGTAGTCTCAAAGGAGTCTCCACAGAATAAAATAGAGCCATGATTGCAAATATGATGTGTGAATGTGGAAAAGCCTTTTAAATTGGTGATTTTGTTTTGTTAATTTTGAGCCTGTTCTTTAAACCTTAAAATGGTTCTTCACTCTCATACATCTCATATTCAAGCACACTTCTTTATAGGAACAAAAATGGTTCCTCTATTACAGAGGTCCCTAATAGGTGGACAGCTGTCTAGGTAAGACACTGTCTTATCTGTTACTCAACCTATAGCTGATTTTGAGGGCTATTTAATTTGTAGTGTTTATTTTTACTGTTTTAAGTTTTCTAGCCTTTGCTAAGTACAGGTTTAGCAGGCCAGGAAACTCACTGAGACTTTGGTGAATGACATACAGGGCAAGCCTCCAGACAATGGCGTTCAGTCATCCCAACTAAACACCCGCTCTGGGTTCTGAAACTGTTGATTGGTAGTGTACATGTACTGTATTATGCAGCAGCATGTTGTTAATCAATTGGTGACAGCAAGATGACAGTAAACCAGTAAAACAAATCAAATTCAGACAATCAACCACAACATTATGACCACTTCACTTACCACGCATTAGCACTTTGTAGTTCTATAATTAGACTGCTGTCAATTTGTTTCTCTGCATACCTTGATGGCCTTCTTTCAGCTAATTATAGATCAGTACTGTATATCGATATCTTGTCTATATCAGGAAATAAACTGTGATATAAGGACTGAGACAATGTTGCTTATTTGGAGTTTTAAAGTTTTTAAGTAACATTCTTTTTAAACCCCGTGGCAAACCTATTTTCTGCTCCTGTCTGCCCCCACATTCTCACATATAAACCATGGTGGGGGGCGTAAGACAGAGATCTGGTGTATAAAGAAGAAATGAAGATGAAATTTCACTGTTAAATATAGTAAAATAGATTTTTGGGGATTGTCTAGGGTGCCCTAATTTGTTCACATTTGTATTTTTCACATCATTTAACCTATTGTATATCACCATTTGTCTTAAATATATCTGGATTAGATTTTTTCTCCATATTGCCCAGTTATCATCCTAACAACAATATAGATATAAAAATAGCATCCAGGACAAGATAAAAGCTCTTTTGAAATAAGTTCAGTGATCCAAGTGTTAAAACCAGAGACCAGGGTATCATTGGTTCATAAGATGAAGTGGGAGCGCTCATAATGCTAAACAAGTCCTGCTCTTCAACAAAAAAGCCAGTCAGCTCCATGCACCACCAAGTTATTAGAGACTTTATTTTAAGATGCATATTTATTTATTTATTTTTTTTTAGAAGTTTAGAAATTTAATTTTAGAATTTAGAACATTTATATAATTTGTTATTGAAATGTACTGGATTGATTTTGACATTCAGCTGCTACATAAAATGTTGACAACAGTTCAGCTGCTTTACTATACAGGATATGGCACTGGATCATAAGGCAAGTTAGACATTAGGATGTTCTGGACCTTGGCTTGAGGACTTTTTACTGCACCTAACTGAATTAGATTGAAGTATCCCTGTTCTATGGTTTTGCTCACAGAACATTTTGAAGCACCTTTGTTTGAGTGTGTTGTAAAAGATTATCCCTATATCATGTTGCAAAAGTCTTGGCTCATGAATAAGTAATCCTCACACTTATCTTAAAAGCACTTCCTTCAATCTTGTGGCTTATACACACATCCATATCCTTCTGTGTGAGTTAGGGGCTGAATGCTTCCGTTTGACTGTTTAAAGCAATGCTAAAAACATCAGATGGTTTGAGTTAGACTTAGTGGGTTTGGGAAGTTGTGACTTTGATTAAGTGATCCGTTCAAAAGGCGAGGTTTCACGCCAATCTTCTGCTTGTTCCAGTTATCTGATTAACGTTCCGGACGCTGGAAATCTGACCTGAGGGAATGTAGATTTATGAGCTTTCAAAGGCAGTAATATATGCTGTACATGAGTCGTGTGTCCGTCCCCCCCCCACCCAAAAGGGGAGATGTTTTGGTCCGGTAGTTTCTCCATCTCTTTTTCTCCTGTATTTGTGCATTTATTTGCAACAACTTTTGTCCACAGACACCCATAGTGGAGAAAATTCGTACAATTGCACAGAAGGTTTATGGAGCTGATGACATCGAGTTGTCACCTGAAGCCCAAACTAAGATCGAATATTACAGTCAACAGGTGAGAAAAGTGCACCATCACACAAAACCATATACCAAATCATTTAATCCTCAACGCAATACAAACAAAAGGCTTTTCTGCATGTATTTATGCCGTCAGGTGTTCTGATGACCTTAACTCTGGAAAGCCCAGTAATATTTGTCTGTTTAGCTGGACATTTCGCTGTAATCTAATGTTGGAATGTGTGCTAAAATAAACTGGTGTTTGAATGTGTGCTAATGTTGGAGCCAAGTGATTAAGCTGGTGTTTTTGCCATGCCTGTGGTTTGTCCTCATAGGGCTTCGACACCCTGCCTGTTTGCATGGCCAAGACCCATTTGTCTCTCTCACACATGCCGGACAAAAAGGGTGTGCCCACTGGTTTCATTCTGCCAATCAGAGATGTCCGAGCAAGCATTGGGGCAGGGTTTATCTACCCACTGGTTGGAACGGTGAGTAGTGGGCTCATAACTGACTCAGTCCCTCTCTCTGTCTCTTTTCTTTCTTTTAGCTTTTTGATTCATAAAACTCCACAAAAGAGCTACATCACATAAAATTGTTCTAATTGACTTTGAACTGTTACTTGGCCAAAGTAGATGTAGATAAAGCATTGAATAATAATAGACAAACTTGGAATCCGAGATCCACACTTTGCGGGAAGTAACATGCTGTCTCTAGGCTTCATGACTCAGGATCACAGTAACGTACAGACAGGATTCATATATGTGTAACAACCTTTCTGACCATGGCTGTCCCATCAATATGTAATAAATTACCAGCAAGTAATCCAGCTTGGAAAATAACTCAAATTCACTTGTTTCCATCGGAAGGAAATCTCACTTTAAATGCCAAAGGAGCTTCCAGTTTTTGTGTACTGCTCTGTCCATGTGTACATGCTCATCCTGCATGCAGACCCACAACTGATCAGCAAGGGGGGGGCATGTCATTGACCCCGATATTGAGTTACCGGGAAAAAACAGAAGCCTGTTTGGCCAACAAATATCTGAATACTGTTAACAGTAGCTTAGAATCTACTGAAATCATCTGGTAGGTGTGATCATCTCCTCTGAATATTTAAATCTTTAGGCAAATAAATGTCAAATGTCAAATTACA
Source organism: Acestrorhynchus altus (assembly GCA_034509495.1). Taxonomy (NCBI): domain Eukaryota; kingdom Metazoa; phylum Chordata; class Actinopteri; order Characiformes; family Acestrorhynchidae; genus Acestrorhynchus; species Acestrorhynchus altus. Next base: position 37,189,306 of record CM067503.1, on the reverse strand, counting down.
GAAATATCCCGCAGAATTGGCTTATGGTCTATAAGGCTAAATTAAATTATAAATTAGACAATGAGTAACATTACTGTAACAGTGTGCCATTTACCAATTATACACAATCTACACCTTTTTTGATGTAACTCTTAAATAGGTGGTAAAGAAATGAAGCACAAAAATTCATTCATCAGTCATTTCAATAAGTCATTTTGGACATCTTAATCCTACAAGGTATCCAGTGTGTGCCAAATGGCCTAACAGTGCAGTCTGTCTAGGAAATATGGTTACTTTCCAGTAATGGAAATGGTTTAGAACACTGTTTGTTTTCTTGGATTTGTTTGATTGAGTGCAAGTTAAAGTGAATTGATTTGACTTAAACTTCAGCTTTGTTCTTCTCACTCAGAGTGTGCTCATTTTGTCAGTGCTAGCCTCTTTTTCGGTTTCTCAACAGTTAATTGGACAGTAATTGAAGTCAGAATTTTTGTTGTGCTTGCTGATTGGTTCCAGAATTCAGGTTCCACCTGTGATCTGTGACCTGGCTGAGAATTTTAAAAACAGCACTGTGAAGAAATTCCTTCGCCTTTCTGTTGTTGCTCCTGATAGCCAATATTGCCTGGCCTAAGGCGCGCAGATCGGTCTGCCTGATTTGTTTCCAGTGTGGTTGGGGTGATGGCGTTTTTAATGAACTTTTATTAGGCCATGTTCAGGGTTGGAGTGCATGATCAAAAGAATGAAAGATTTGGCCAGGGCTTGTGAAAACAACTCGCATAACATCTGTATTTTGATTGTGTGAAGTGAGGTCAGTGCAGTGTTTGAGTGGCATGGCCCTTCAACGTGTGCTTTTCATTAATACAGCCATGCGCTAAGCCCTGGGGTCTTCCGTCGTCCTCGCTTGTTTTCCCTAAACCCAGCTGGAATGCTGTAGACTTCTCCATGCCTCTGTTCTGGCCTTGGCATGGCTGGAATCTTGCTCCCTGCATTCCGTGTAACACTGTTTACATTTTTATTACTCTTCCATCTTTTAAACACTCACATGTGGTCAGTGTTGCTATTTGTTATCTTGCGAATGGAGAAAATTGTGTCTTTTTGTTTCTTGGAAATTGGGAAGGGAGCATTTGAGACCTTACTGGCATTCATAGACTCATTTTCATGGTGTGATGGACTTTGTGTGTAGTCATTTAATTAGTTCACCACTTCCTACTCTGCTAATTAAGTGCATTCAGTGTACTTTTGGGATTCACAATGATGTTGGCATCAGACAGATTTTTAGATTTGGCGAGTGTTCTAGCCTGGTGTATTTAATTCATTCCAGAAGAGCAGAATATAATTTAAGTTATCTGTGGTGCTAATGCATGTGTATATATATTCTCAAAGTCTGCATTTTTGTCAAGTGTTTGTCAACGTTGACAACTATGTACATATATAAAGAACAGCCATGGCCTGGTGGTTAGGGAACCAGCCTTGTCACTAGAAAGCTGCCAGTTCGATTCCCTGAACTGGCAGGACATGATTGAAGTACCCTTGAGCAGGGACTTAACTCTCCAGTTGCTCCCTGGGAGCTGTGAATAGGGCTGCCCACCACGCCAAGCACGTGTGCTCACTGCCACCTAGTATGTGAATTCACTAGAGTATGTGTTTGCACTTGAATCCGGAGGACAAATAACCCTGTGTACATGCAGTATGTGCATGTTTATGTTTTGCATAAAAATATCAGCTAAAGTAACATAGAATGTAAGAGCACCTCTGGCCAAATGTCATTTCATGTAAATGGTTAAGTGGAAGATTTTCTTAATAGCATAAATTTAGACATGAAAAATTAAATTTTAGAGTGGAGAATGGAAAGAAGCACCATGCAAAAGTTCGAGAACCCTGGGCATTTGACTTCATATAACTTTAACCATGCTCTTAAAAAGAGAATTGGCTTGTTAGGGCTCCAGCCTGTTGAGTTATCATGAAGAAGTAATGCCAATTCAACATTTTTATACTGAGACTCTTCAGACCTCCTCAAAAGTCCACACAATCAGCAGCCATGGGCTCTTCAAAGCAGCTGCATTGTGCTTTGAAAAAAAAAGATCACAAGATGTTTCAGATTTTTTATAGTTTGTAATGTAGTTTTGAAACAGCAGTTAACAGCAAAGGCGGAAGAAGGATCAAGAAAACAACATTCAGAGAGCTGCTCAAAGGATTGCTAGTCATGCATATCAAAACCCCAGTTTGCAGAACACTACGATGGTTTAGCAGATTGATGGAGTGGTTGTACACTGGAACATCTGCTCAAAAATCACCTTCATGGAAGAGTCAGCAGAGGTCAAACTTTCCTGCATCTTTACCCCATAATTAGTGTCAGACATTTTCTAAAGCATCTTAACAAGCCTCGTGCGTCCTGGAGCTTCTGAAACATTCTGACTGTAGTGAGCACGAGTTGGATGGATTGATTATGCTTTGGGCTTGTGCTGCAGTGTGTGGCATGAAGAGCATGTTTCTGATGGAGGGAAGAGGGATATCAGATGTCACTGTATTAGCAGTGTCAGTATATCCATACATGTTGTACTTTACATTCAATTCTATTCAAGAGGGAACATTTGAGTTCAAGTTATTTACCTACTTGAAGGCAAAGTTAAGGTCATTTTAATTTGTTAAAATTAGTTTTGAACTGATATTATGCCTGCTTTTGGAGTTCAAGAACTGTGACAGCTAACCTTTTAAAGCATTGGTTACAGGGTCCATTCTGTTACTGCTTTTATTATTATTATTATTATTATTATTATTATTATTATTATTATTATTATTATTATTATTATTATTGCTACTTCTATTACTTTATTTCAATGAAACAAAAGGAAATTCAATCTGTGATAGGAGCCCTTGTTATGAGAGCCAGGCATGGGGTAAGGAAGTGTGTTTCCTGGCTGTGCTGGGCCATGGGGTCATGGCTGGGCGAGGTGAATGCCCCGCTGCATGTTGGGATGCGATCTGGACTCCGCTCTTTGATCTCCACAGACCTGCTGCTGGCTGCGACCGCCTGCACCCTTGACCTTTCACCTCTACCCACTACACTGCCAGTTCTCTCAACTTTCCCTACACTCAGTTCCCTTTCTTTCTGTCTTTCTTTCTGTTAAATATCTCTATACATAACCCAGCTCTTATTGCCCTGCTTGTGTCTGTTTTGACAGGTCATCTCTCGGTCAGCAGACGTTTGTATCTTGAATAAGAAAAGTTAGAAAGTTTGCAGGGCAAGTGTCTCAAAATACACAATGTGCACACTGAACTGCTCACTGAACAGGGCCTCCACTAAAGTTCTATTCTATTCTAAAACATAAATTGAATGTTTTAGGTGTGGGTTTTAAAACATCGTTTCTTTTTCAGTTCAAATTTATTCTTATTTTTCATGATCTGGTATGAGTTTAATCCTCTAGAGTTGGAAAGGTAGCAAGGTTAGAATCTAGAGGTAGGAAACTAAACAGAATTCTTTGCCAACACACTTAAGTAACTTTCTGTTATTATGACTGTTACTAAGAGTTTATAGATGCTCAGAAATCTTGTCTACTTTTAAGAACCAAAATAGGTTTATAGGTTGTTCTGACAAAAGTAACTGTGCATGCCTTATTGCCCCACCAATTAAGAAATTCAGCCATTCATATGTAAGAGGCAAGAAAATCTGTGCCTAATTTACTTCTATAAGTACTATCACATTGAACTCAGACCTTCAAGATGCACAATAACGATTCTTAGCTGGAGCTAATAAAGTCTGCTTCACAACACACATGCTGCCTCACAGCATACACAGCATAGCAGCATCTCCATCTGGAGGAACTTGTGAGGGAGAACAGTTGCATTTTGAGTCAGTTTAATCCCGTAAAATCTGTTTGACTAATTTAGTAATGAATAGCGTGAATGGCGCTGATTATCTTATATGCTAACTATGGAAATGATTCAGGAAATCAGTGGCAAAACCCAGCGTGTTTACAGTGTGTCTTGTGTTTACTGTGTTGAACAGATGTACTGGTGGTCAGTTTTACCTTACTATGGGTTATTGTGATGCATTATTATAGGACTGAGTTTGTTTGACTTAATGCAACTTTCAGCACTACATACATGCAGTCACCCAGTTGTAATGCTGTGGCATCACCGCTGGTTTAACAGATTTATCTGTGTATTTACAATAGAATTCATTCTCATGCTCCAATGAAGCCCAAAGTCATGCGGTTGTTCTGACACTGGATATGTAAACAAGATACTTTCATATGTTTTATATTACACAAATAAATGCTGTTATGAGTTTTTAACATTTTACAGCACATAAAAATGAAATTAAAACTGATGTCCTTACCTTTCAATTTCTACATTTGGTAAACTAGCCAGTAGGTTATGCGCTGCAGTGTTCTGTATGATGACTGTGTTGATCAATAAGATTAGAGCTTTTTTCGGTAACCTTTAATGAAAGTAATTTAACTTTGCCATCTGTACAGTATACGGAATCAGAGGGTAATGCGTTCTGCCAGCAATAAACGCCGTCACACTATAGCGCTGATTCATTGCATCCCCACCAAAATGATTCGCTTGGCTTGTTTTGCGTGACTGAATGGCAGTAATTCAAATCCATATGGGATGTCATTCCCTCTGTGTTTAGTCGTAATGTAATAAGGTGTAATTCTATTGGAGAAACTGATGTTTGATTTAGTTGGAAGTAAATGAAGAGAGGCTAAATGGAATATCCAGCTTCAGTAAATTTGAATTTTTTTATGTAAGTCAGTTGTTTTGATCTACTGCACAGTGTTCATCATTACCAGACAAATAGCTCAAGAAAGTGCTTTTGTCTAGTTTACCTGCAGAGTGCAGTCAGTAATGTATGTGACCATCACTTCCTGGGATGCACAGTCAGAACCAGACAGTGTTGGGACCAGATGATTCACAGCATGGAATTACGATTTAGTCTGAGATGCAACTTACAATTGACTAAAATCATTTGAGTCATTTAAGAGCAATGTGCGTTTACTGTGCCTGAATGCTGTAACTGCCTTGCCTCATGTGTCAGCTTTGTGGAAATATTTCAGACCGTTAAGTTCTGGCCAATAAACAGCAATAAACATCAGTCATTCTGACTAATAAAATCTGAATTTGCCATAAAAATCTAGGATCTGTGCCGTCCACAGCAAAGCAATACTTGTTCCTCTTCTGCATCTCTGTCAGTATGCATGTGACCCTCCCTAGTGATCAGTGGCCCCTGAGGGACAATGAGGTGGAGGGAGATTTAGGAAGTGCATGATGTCATTGTGAAGATATGTGAGGGAAGGTTCAGCCAGAGAACAATGGAGCTCAAGGAATTCAGCTTCTACGCACGTTTTATCTCGGTGTGCTGTAACAGATGCAATCATGTAGCATAAAATGTCCCAGTGAAATGACACGTTAGGCCGAAGCAAAGAAATTTAGGAGGCTGTGCGAGCCAAACTGTAATGATTTTATTCCCCCAAGCTTAACCTCATGCCCCCTCCCCTCACACATTTCGACTGATGGCAAGACTGAACTGATTACTGAATGCTTAGTATGTGAAAGATCTCAAACTCCTGAGAGAATAATGCAGCAGTCCACCATGAGAGGCTGTAAGTTTGTGGTTTTGTCAGGGGTGAAGGTGATCTTGGGGATGAAACAATGCATGACCTCAGGGTGGCTTATTGTTATGTTTCAAATAATGTAATATTGTCTTCACCTGAATGTTGTCATCTTGATAAATAAGATTTATACATTTTGAAACAATGAAGCAGTTCTTAATGGATAAAAGGTGACTTTTATTACTAATGCAGTGATGACACTCACTTCCATTAGCACGTCTGTGTTTGAATGTTTGTTCACATGAACCAATCAGTAGTGTGTATCTTTTCCACACTGGAGCAGAAGCTCAAAGGGCTCCTGATCAAAGGTGCACTTTTTTCCCCCCATTTTCTCCCAATTTCATTCCAATTTGGAAGTGATGTTACCCAGCCCCATTTAGGATTCTCCCCTTGTCCCAACACTAGGAGGGTGGAGACAAGCACATGCCTTCCCTGATGTATGGTGAGACCAGCTACTGCCTCTTTTCAAACTGCCATCATTACGTCATTGCTGGCCAGCCAAAGCACTCGAAGGAAAGCACTGGATCCCCAGCTCCGATATAACGGCTAACAGATGCCTGATCTAAGCATACATGTATGAACAGCAAAGCACTTTTGTAAGTCCCTCTGGATAAGGGCATCTGCTAAATGACGTAAGTGTGGATGTAAATGTGCCGGCCAGCATCACATTGCCATAGAAGAATCACTTTTTATAAAGAACTGTGTTTGTAATATGTGAGTGGGAAGAATCTCTCTTAAGAACATTTTTCTTTATGGAACCAAAAGTGTTTCTTCTGTCATGTATAGTTTTGGTTTATACACATGAAAATAATGTAGGTTTTAATTTTTAAATGATTAGCAAATGTTTTTTGAAGTATCTTCCTCTGTATCTTGGCCAGGTTGTATTTATTTTTTTAACTAGTTTGCTCATTTGATTTGGGCTGTTTGTTGTTGTTGCTTTTTATTTTTGGCCTAGAAGACAAGAGTTTGCATTTTGAGTAACACAGAAACACAAACTCCAGCCTCAGACTTTTTTTTTTTTATAGTTTAACATCATCTCCTTGAGCGTGTGTTCTGATAATGGAGTATTGTTTTTAGGAATAATAGGGGATTTTCTTGCCTGGGTGGAAAATATCAGTAGGGCTGTCCGTGAGCCTTTGTGTACCAGCAGTCACACAAGAGATAGTGCTCAAAGTTTATGAACAGTCCCACCATTGTGGCATTTTCAGATTGTATTAGGTTTTTTGGCCCTTGACTCCACATCTGAACTCAGCCTAAATACTGCCGTGAACGATTTTCCAATGGGATGTATTTTGCATTGGAGCCATAAAGATTTAATCCATTAGCTAATTGGATGAAAATTCACAGCCTCATTAAAGAAGGCTAGAATGCGGTAGACCTTTCTTAAGTGTAGCTTTTCTAGTTACTATCCAGACCCTCTCGAATGATGGGTATAGTCACCATGCAGGCTGGGGCTTTGCTGTCCTTTACATACTTTTCCTTAAACGTAGTGGGTTTATTCAGCTTGCCCTTTGTTGTTTGCTCTGACAAATGAGGGAGACACAATAGCTGTTGCATGCTTGTCGGTTCAGTTAAGCATTACGTGTCTGTTTCCAGGAGCCGTGGTGTATAGCTAACTTGGTCACGGGAGGAAAAATAATGATCGGTCACATAATAGTCTTGCCAGTGTGAGTAATTGGAATGTTGCAATTGAATGATTGGCTTTTTGTGGAGAGCAGTTTGCTGGTGCAGCCGATGACCCATGAGAATTCTGGATTCTTTTCAGTGATCTTACAATTAGGACCAGTCTGAAGACCGTCACCATTATTGAGCACCCAGATCTTAAGGAGCATATTTTTATTGGTAACTGTTTAGCACTGGATGATATATTGATATTAAGATTTATATCAATATCAGGATATAAGCAGAGCATGGTATGGTCTGAGGCGATTGTGACAATCTGCTCCTCTCAACTCCCACTCATGTTCACACACACACACACACACACACACACACACACACACACACACACACACACACACACCATGGAGGGGGCATTAGACAGAGCTTTGGCATGAAGAAGACTTTAGTTTAAATAAAGGACAAAATAATTTTATCTGATATCCTAATTTTTTTTTAATCAAATGTTGTATTTTGATATTAGTCAGTGTAATATTAATATGATTTGAAAATTCAACAGCTTCTAATGTGTAGTTAAACAGACCTTCACAATCAAATAGTATTACCAGCTGATAGACAGAAAGACAGCTAGCTAGATAGAACGGGGTTCTCACTGTGTTGTTCTGGTGCCGATGGGAGTGTGCCTTCTGCAGGTAATTTACTCCATCATCCACATCAACTTGCTGTTCATGAGTAAACTGTAGTAGCGCCAGACTTTCCAGTACCTTCGTGACATGGGATGTGAGGTCCACTGGTCTGAAATCATTGAAAGAAGAGACAGAGAGTTGCTTCAGTCTCTTCTTGACCAAATCATTCCATCTGGTTTGATTGCCTGGCCCAGTTTAAGCTTCTTCACATCTCATATTCTTCTTATCTCATCACCTGGTTGGTTGTCATTTCTAGCGGGGGGATGAAGGCCTTTGGAATTAGTAGGTTTTTCAGCATAAGCCTAAGGTCAAAACCCATTTACAAGCTGTGAAACACATTTACCAGCCGAAAACACTTTAACAAACAGCAAATGAGACAGATAGGAAGTGCTGCTGACGTTTGTCAGTCAATCTGCTTTGCAAGGAAGAAGTGAATGGAGTTACAAGGGTAATTTCAAACCATGTTTTGTCCATTTTGTGGGAGTAATTTTAGACAGTTGGCATGCTTTTCATTTTTATGTCTTTTAAAAGAGCAGATAAAAGATGATGCACCCCATTCCACACTTTTCCCCCACATAGCTGCTGTTATACCTACCCTTTCCATCTAATTAGCTGTTTGTTAAAGTGTTTTTGGCTGGTAAAGGTGTTTTTATTTTTGTAGATTTGTTTTGCAGTTCCCAGCCACCATATGAATCGATGTGAGCGTGTCAAGGAGCAATGACATATTGTTCGTCATGTGTTGTAGTCGTCGTCTTCTTATTGCCAAAGTCCATCCATGTTTGATCAATGTTTGTTTTTAGAGATAAACCTACATCTGTAACGACACAAATGCTCACAGGTAGTCTAAATGCTCCTGTTCACTGGGCAACACCCTCTGTTGGTGTTTTCTGTGACGTGTACTCGGTTCCACTAAAACTGATGTAAACATGAGCTGGTTCTGTGAAAAGCACCAGGGTTTTCATATGCTCAAACAGAACCAGTTCAAGAACCAGAGTTCTTGTGGTGGAAATAAATTTAAACAAGCCACTAAATTACTTTGCAAGTTTTTAATATAGTAAGTTCTAAAGAACTAATCTCAAACAATCTGTTAATTTATCCAATATTAGCTCTAATCATGGTCAAAATGATGGATGATGTCATTGCTAAATGCTGACCTCAGAGTTGATGTCTCAGATCAGTATCTGAATAGCATCGTTGCTGACACTCAATGGACACAAAATATTCTGTTCAAAGACGTACAAAACACTTCTTTCTGTATCTCCCTGAGACACCGATTCTGAGCTTGTCTGGTTTTTGAGCTCTCTTTGTCCTCTTTCTCAGTCAAAGGCTGTATCCTCAGACAGGAAATTGATCATCAACCCAGCCCCTTCCTCTACTCAGAAGTTTATTTACTCTAATAAGTCTGTAAACATAGAGTGCACTGCGTAGTGTTGGTGTCAGTCCAGGACAGTTTGGTTATTTCACTGTTTTAACATGTCATTTAAAACCTGTCCCAAATTTGCTGTAAACAGTGTCCAGAACATTAAAATCTCCCTTTAATAATAAGAATTCAGTTCAGCTTCTGTTGGAGCTGTGATACAAAAAAAGTGTTCTTTGATCTGCAGACAAAGGCAAGTCAAGTCAGTTTTGCGGAAGGCTATACTGATGTCCACTAGACTAAAGGTCTTGTTGGCCAGGGGTCAGATCATTAAATATTTTGACTACAAGGCTGTGATTGTTCATCTTTATCAAAGGCAACGTTTATGCTAAAGAGCAGTTTAATGTTTAAAATTCATACTGCTATACTAAGTAAGCATGTTTTATGCATTTTTGCAATTTTGTTCATTTAACTTCAGATATAGTAAATGTAGCTTCTGTAGCTAATAAAAATACAGCTTTTTCAGACAATCCTAATGTCTGGTTACTCTGCATTTCATGAAACCATTAAAGGATTGGAGATAACCAGCCATTAGGGGTGTACTTTGTGCACTACTGGTGCCAGTCCCAAGCCCGGATAAATGGTGAGGGTTGCGTCAGGAAGGGCATCTGGAATAAAACTTGTGCCAAAACTACATTGTGGATCAAGCAGATGATCTGCTGTGGTGACCCCTAAAGGCAGCAGCCGAAAGTAGAAGAATTAAAGGATTGGAGATACTAAGTCCTGCAAAGACTTTGTATTTTCACAAAAGCGGGTCAGCAAATCAGCGTGGTCTGAGCAAATCAGATCTGAATTATACCACCAGTTCTGACATTTACAAATGTTCAAATTCTTGACACTTCACACCTTGTGCTATCACTCTTCAAATGTAGCTTCTTCTCAAGACACTTTCTGAGGAGCTGAAAATGAAAGCATTTGATTGAATTTCAGCTTGAGGTCTCTAAATTGGCAGTTCAGGGGAACTATGGAGGTCAAGATGAGATTTGCATATAATGTTAAGAACACCTAGCCAACTGTGGGGTGGATCTATCTTCTTTTGGGGTTGCCTTACTGCCATCTGCATCAATGGCGTACTGCGAGTGGAGGGACGACTGAATTAGAGAAAATGCATGCACATCCTCATTGCAAATGCAAATCATGTAAAAGAAGATGGTTTCTATAGCAGATCTCCAGAACATACACCAGAACCATCATGGACTGCCTAAAGAGGCCTTACAGCCCCCTGGTCTAAAGAGCATAGACATTTTAGACAATCATAGGAAACATTGTCAGTTTTCATGGACACTTGACAAATGCCTTTAAAGGTCTATACAGATTTCACTTGGTCCAAAGCTTCTTCACACTCACATCTTTGTTAAAAACATGAAACCTAAAGTGGTTCTTCTGTGGCATGATGGAAAAATCATTGTTGCACCTTTATTTTTGAGAGTGTACCTAAGGTCTTCATAGGGAGGCTTTTGAGCTTCTGCCCCAGTTCAGAAACAGGCCTATACAAAAGACTGTTGGTTTCACACTAACAAACACTGTTGTTTTCCTGTGTGGTGTATCTGTGTATTTGTCCATAGTCAAAGAGAATCATTTGCTGGATGTGTTTTTTCTGGACACGTGATGTACTGTTCACATGCTGTTCACAGCCATCCTCTTCTTTCTTTAAACGATGAAATTTCATTAAGCTAATTTTCCTTCCTCTGCCCTCGTCTCACATTTTTCTGGTCAGTTGATTTTAATTTGAGGTATGCTCTCTCTTTTGCAGTCAGGTTGGCATGATGACCACTGACTCCAAATTTGCTGTTTTTGACAAGACTAAAGGAATTTTCCTGACCCTGCGGAAGCATTTGTTAATAACCCTAATGGGGCTACAGCTAAAACTCTTTTTACTATTGATTAATTGATCTGCTGTGATTTTGATTAATTAAACAAAGAAAAGCCACAGTCATTAGTTTCCCCAACATGCTTCTTATTAAAAATCAGAGTTTATTTTTTGGATAATGGCCTTTTAAACAAAGCATTCATCTTTTAATCATATGTGCACAAGGAACAGAATGTACAGAGTAACAGATCGATCCTATAAGGTCATGCTCATCCCTGCTCTGCCATTTTTGTTTTCATTGTTTCAGACACATGGAGGAAATGGCCATGCAGACATCAAGCCAACCACTTATCACTAACCACCAGTTTAACCATAGCCAGTGTTGCAGATAATGTCCTTATAGAGCACATTTAAGAAAGGGTTTCAGTGATGCTGAGGAAACAAGGACAGAGGAGCTAAGTCACTTTTACATGGAAAGTAGCCACGTAATGTGCTCCATGTTGTGTGTGTCAAAATGTTCATGCATTATGCATACACCTTGAACATATACAGGCACGCTAGTACACAATTGGACAGCAGGCACATGTGCTTTAAGTGGTGGGCAGCTCGGGGGCCCAACAGTGGCAGCTTAGCAAAGCCATGTGTCAAACCCTGTCATCAGTAACCCAGTACTCCATTCTCTAACCACTGAGCCACCACTGATATTCTGATTGCAATCATGCTTCCTTGCAGTACCTTTAGTTATCCAGCTAAGTGCCCACCCAAAGTACTTGTCCAGTTACTGTGCACATTGTGAGTTATCTGAGAGTTATCTGTGAGTGAGGTTCACCACTGGTCAGTGTGCTCATGATATGAATTAGCAGAGTTTGAACAAGATGGTGGGTGCCAGTTGGAAGCAACATCCCATTTCTGGAGTTGTGTGAACATTTAACGTTCCTCAATCCATAGTATCCTATGGGTATCAGGAAAAGGCATTACCACCCCCTGTGGACAGTGAAAAAACTGAGCACACTGGCCAGTGTTCAACTTCACTCAAGATAACAGCTCACAAGTGTGTGTGCTGTGTGTGTGTGTGTGTGTGTGTGTGTGTGTGTGTGTGTGTGTGTGTGTGTGTGTGTGTGTGTGTGTGTGTGTGTCAAATCAAATGAAATTTTATTTATATAGCGCTTTTTACAACAGCAAGTTACAAAGCAGCTTTACAAGTGTGTGTGTGTGTGTTCCCAAACCATGCCCTGGAGTAACTCTACTCCATGATCAATTTATATACTGCATCATTTTTGGCATGTAAATGAATATCTAATTTATTTGATACACTGTTGCTTGATAACATTGTCTTGATCATTTATTTATAGTGAATTGAGATCATGTCCTTTAAACAAATTGAATGCTGGTGCTTTCGTTGCCACAATTAGATAATCTCAGACTAGCTGGAGAAAATTGCTAAATCACTGTGATACTGTGCACCTTTTTAAAAATAGGAATCATTTGGATGTTTTTGGCACCGGGATGGTTGCAGATCGGAGGTGCCTGCCAGTCTGAAACTTTAGAAGCAACCAGTTTTCATTATAATTGTTGTTTTTCAAGCTGGTGAGGTACTTTGCTTTGATCTACTTTCACTAAATGTACCATCCAGGTTTCATGTCACCAGTCTGTAGGTAAACTGTAGCCAGAGCTGGACTTTGAAACACCTTTACACTTTTAATGTTCTTAAATATTACGTCTTTTCCATCAACTCTGCATTTCCAAACGTTTCTCCCCTCAACTAATCAAATGCTGTTTAGAGAATGGCTCCCTCTCAGAAATGCCAGCTATTGGTAGGACTATTGGTACAGAGTAAGAGTGAACGAGTGTAACTGACCCTCTCGGGTACTTTTAGTGAAATCAATAATGCTCTGGCCATTTGCTCTGTCTGCTCGTGACCTTTTCTGTCTTGTTGAAACCACTTTGGCTTTTATACCCTTGTCAAAATAACATTAACATGTTATTGCCTTTCTGCGTTTCTTGCGTCAGACTTGTTTAAATCATTATAGAGAGGATTTCCAGACAGGGTCTGAATTGGCCATGTTTACAGGGATATTGTTTAGTCATGACTAAAATTTGAGACACTTGTGCACACATAGTTATTGTCATCTTTTGGGAAAATTAGCAAAAAAGCGATGCGTATTCTCCATGAATAATAAGAATGGGGAGAAAAGTAAATGGTAGGATTATATCCGTATTGATCAGTATCTGTATGATATCATCAGAGGTGAAAGAATGAATCTGTATCTTTCTTTGAACAGATCTATCCTGAAATAACACATTATGACCACCTCCATTTTATCAGCTTCACTGTGCATATAAGAGCACTTGGTAGTTTCTGTAATCACATACTGTACTCCATTTGTTTGAGCAGGAGTTGTACGTATAGGTGGTGGGTCATTCTCAGCACTGTAGTGACACTGACATGGTGGTGGTGTTAGTGTGTGTTGGGCTGGTCTGAGTGGATCAGATACAGCAGTGCTGCTGGAAAGATTAAACACTGTTTCTACTCATTGTCCAGTCTGTTAGACACTCCTACCTAGTTGGTCCACCTTGTAGATGTAAAGTCAGAGACGGAAGCTCATGAGTTTCTGCAGTTTGTGGTGGTCGTCATTTAGTCCTTCATCAGTGATCTCGGGACCCCGGTCCACAGGAAGCTCTTGGCTGGTTATTTCTTGTTAGTGGTCTTCTTGACCGATGATGAATATGGGGGCAATATTCTTAGGTGTGAAGATAATTTAATAGCCATTGCATGGTTTCTGAATTCTCTGATCTTGTCCATGTTGATGAAAGTATAGGGTGTTTGTTTGTATCTCACCTCATATTTGTACTGTAAGGAAAGAGGAAGTTGTGGATCACTATTCAAATAGTCACTTCTGTTTTTCTGAGAAATGATGCAATAAATGTGCACAGTGCTGCAGATTTACGCTGCTGACTGCTTATGATTTGTTCTTTGCACCTGTTGGAGTTTGTTGAGAAGACGGTGAAGGAAGCGTATTGGATTGAAGGTAGCAGTTTTTGCCAACCACGCTAGGCTGTACAGCATGGGTGTAGCAACTGTTAGCTGATTTCTAATTATTTCATACATTACTGGCGCTGGAGATCATACTGTGTAATTTAGAGTAGATTAAATTAGCTGTTTCCAAAAAGCTCTTCCTACTAATGCTGGGTATGCAATGAATATTTATTGTGACACTGAATCTGCTTTTCTTCCCAGTTTAATTGATATCCTCATATACAGCTAGATTACCTCTAATGGTCAAGTAAGAAAGTAGAAATCAAAATAAAAATCTAGCAAGGCCTTTACAATAAAGTCCATTAATCTAAATGTATAGTTTGGTCAAACATTAGGCTTAATTTCATCAGCATTTATTTACTAGTGAAAAGCAGGAGTGTCCCATATAATCCACGTATATGGATGTAAATTGCAGAAGAGGAGTAGGGAGTTTCTGTAATGGCAGGGATACTTTAGCCATTAGATTAGATTTGTTTTGGACATTCTTGTTTTTAACCTATTGCATGCCTTTAAGCGTGCTTATACATCTGTTGAATTCTTTGTGCTGTTATAGACCTTTTTGTTTATCTTAGAAGGGTCATTCTAACTCGTACTGTTACAGGGTTTACCGCTTCAAAAAAAGTGCTGTATATAGTAAACATAATTGTACGGCACCACTGAGGTGAGTTTCACAAGGTCAAGGAAAAGCCAGTGTACTTGGTCCACCTTGACAAAAATTGATGTTGACAGAAGTTTAAAAATAATGTGTGCTGTAGATAAATAAAAGCCTGTTCCACAGAGGATCTGAGTAACCTGTCTAATTTTTTGAATTACTGAGACCTAGCACCTTTGGAAAATAGCTTTCTGACCGGCTGCTGTTTGTGTCATGCAGATGAGCACCATGCCAGGCCTGCCCACACGACCCTGTTTCTATGACATTGACCTTGATCCAAATACTGAGGAGATAACTGGACTTTTCTGAGCTTGGTGGCGGCAGACACACAAACAGGTGAGTATTTAATAAATACGGTAAATTGACAGGAAAGCAATTTAATATGTGAATTATAGTGCTCGAGTTTACACTGGCTGGCTCCAGTTTACATTTGCTTCATTCATCTGACCTGAAACCTGAAGTTTGCTTTTGTCTTCTCCAGATACGTCATCATATCAGCCATGCAGACGGGTCGAGTGACTTGTATTAAACTCAAGACACTGTGGCACCTCTGACCAACTCCCTTTCAGCTGAATCTGAGCAGCTTTTGTTTTTTGCTTTATAAACCACATATTGTTTAAAAGAAGTTATATACACAATGGAACAAAGATTAAGTAGATTTTTTTGTTGTTTATTTGTTTGTTTGTTTAATACCAAAGTTTTACTGGAGCTCTAGTTAACAGTACTACAGGTTTTATCAATTTTAGTTTTTATTTTGTCTTAATCTTTTTTTTTAATTTTTATGTTAAAAGAGGTAATTTTCTGAGGATAATCTGAACACTACTGATTTGAGAAAGATGGCTGAGAGTTTTATTAGTCTAGGGGTAGGTAATTCTGGTCCTGGTGTGCCAGCTTCCTGCACAATATGCTAAGTTCCCTGCTCTAACAGACCTACTAACAGGTGAGTTGAATCAGGTATGCTTGAGGAGCAAGAGGGAGTCTGGCACTCCAAGACTAGGATTCCCTATCCCTGCATTAGTCCATGCTTTAATTTTATTTTTGGTCTTTTGAAAACTGTGTGAAAAAGACTCTTTGTTGCATGTTTATAAGTTACTATTTACCAGTTGTTTTTATTGAAGTCTGTCAACTGCCTTACGCACAATGCCTTACAGGCAATTCTTACAGTTCCTAACAACAGCGACTAATGAATTGATGTCTTAACCACTGTATGATGCTATAAGATGATGTTTTGCCTGCAGATTTTTGTAATAAATTGAAGTTGACTGAATACTCTCAATACAGATGTGTTTTAACACCTGTCTTAAGGAAAACCTTCCACGGGAAAGAGACATTTTTGATGAATTTTCTTCGAGCATTCAAATCATTCAACTCCCTTCAAGTGCCATTATCACAGTATATTCTGATGTCAGTCACAGGAGTGTGTGTGTTATCATAATCTTTGTTTGCATGTATTATCAGCATCTATTGCGTGTTTCTGCATGCCAGTGTTGTTTCTCACATTCCATACCATCTTTCCCTGTTATTCCCACTGTAAATACAGTGCACCATTCCAACACAAGGGAGAGGAATGCCATTCAGCATTGTGTGTTTGTGTGTTTGTGTGTTTGTGTGTTTGTGTGTGTGTGTGTGTGTGTGTGTGTGTGTGTGTGTGTGTGTGTGTGTGTGTGTGTGTGTGTGTGTGTGTGTGTGTGTGTGTGTGGAAGTGCAGAAGAGGGAAGTATGTGAATTGAACTGTGTTTTTCTACTGCTGAGTAAACATTGCTGGACCTACAGTGTTGTTCTTCCCAAGTATTGTTGGGACAGGACCGTTATATTGTGATGTTAGAAATACGGGTAAGGTTAGTAAACTTGAATAAACAGACTGTTTTTGCAGCTTCACTAACATATATGTAAAAAGTGCCAATTACCCGACCCTGTTAGGACCCACTATCATACAATACTCCCGACATTAGGAAGATGAGCACATTCTTCCACATGTGAAGCCAGCCATCATCTCTTTTCAAACTGCCACCATGGCGTCATTGGCAACATGCTCAGGGGAAAGCGCTGGATCCCCAGCTCCAATGCAATGGCTGGCCAGTATTGCACTAGGTGTGATGTAGGGACAGCAAGTGCCATCTACCAACCCAGAGAGAGTATGGTCAATTCTGCACTCTTGGACTCTGGCTGCCAATGGCAAGCAGCATGACCTGGGATTTGAACCTGCGACCCTCATAGTTCTTAGCATTAGACTGTTGAGCCATTTGGTTCTATAGGCTATTAAGGCTTATAGGTAATTTATTTAATATTTATAAATATTTAATATTAAATATTTAATATTTAACCTTAATTTCCCTGAAGGAAACCTCCCAAGGGATCAATAAAGTTCTATTCTATTCTATATTTATGTATAAATGTTCATTATTGTAGCTGTATGGTTGCCTCTCAGCCTCCACATCGTTTACACAGTGGATACCCGTGTACTCCCAGTGTACTTTTTGGGAAAAAAACAAAAAATGGTCACCCTTATACCCTCATAGGCTCTATAATTCAAATTACAATTCTGTTGTCAGTTTGCCTAAAGAAAATCATTAAAGGACTCCAGCACTTGTTTGTCGTGTCTTGCTGAGTGGCTGCGTAAACAGTTGTGTTCAGGTCTCTTTAACCACTGCTACTGAATAGTAAATTGAAAGCAAAGCACCTTCCAGAGCTTTCAGAAAGTTTTCTCAGTCACCAGTCTTCACCTTTTTAAACACACAGAGAACAACACCCCACAGACTGCCTTTCACACTCTTTCAATATAGAACCTACTGCTGCCTGTAATTAGCTGGGCAACTGACCCATTCTCCTCTACTCAATCACACACCCTTTTCAGCCACATCTTCTCTCAGCTCTTCTTGTGTTTCACAAGCACAAAGCCATGTGCTGGCATCCCTGCAGCGCTGCCAAGTACCCCCAATTCAAGGGGTCTATGGTTGCTGTTTGCTGATGCATTCTTTCAGGAAAGAGAGAATGATGCATTTATGGGAACTGAGTAGTAGAAGAACCAAAAAGACATTGTGTTATAGATGAATCGTTTTAAGCAGTATTGGTCTATTATGGTGCATCATGCAAAAGTTTATCTTGAAGCTAAGAGACTTACACTCTTAAATAGCTTTATAAAGACTATGGGGTGTTTATTAGCACCATTAGGAAAGGCCAAATGATTCAATTTGAAAGCGCTTTAGAATTAGCAATTAGCAGCCATTGACTCCTAAAAATTGAAGCCATTGGAAAACGTGTATCTCCAAAATTGTGTCTTTACTGGAGAAGCTGAAAATGTTCTGAACTTTGAATGGTGATTGTAAAATGTATTAATTTCGGAGTATTTCTATTGGTCTGTTCATCCAGAATGTTTTACTCCGTGTTGAGAGCAGCTACAGGGTTTAAACAATGGAGAAAACTAAAGTGACAAATTGAGATACATGGTTTTCATGGTTTTGCACAGCAGCAATATGAGGAGCTTCGTGTAACTGTGTCCTCAGTTAATAATGTAATTATGAAAAGCAGTTTGCAAGAACAGTGCAAGTCAATTTTTGCTCAAGAAGTCCAAGAAAAGTTTGAGATTTTGCATGTAGGACTGTTAGAAAAGCAGATCAAATCCCTGGTTCAACTACAAAACCCCTGGTCAAATATGTCCTTCATTGAAGAGTCTTCAGAGGAAGACCTTTCCTGCATCATCGCCACAATAAAACAGGATCAGCATCAGCATGGCCACAATGTGCAAAGATGTATTAGGAGGAAATGACCAGTTAAGAGTGAATTGATCGGTCTTTGGGCTTGCATTGCAGCCAGTGGCAAAGGGAAGGTTTTACTGGTTAGGGAAAGAAGGGATTCAATACAAGCTAATTATGACAGCATTATTATGACATCATCACACTGTCTGTAAAAGCTGAAATGAGAAGATGATGCATTTTGGGGGCAGGTTAATGATCCAAATCATTTTTTTCACAAAATTAAATTTCTTTATGCACTGTATGGAGGTACCCTGATGACCTGAGGCTGAAAACTGTTCCTGAGTGATTTGTTGCTTTGTTGCCAGAATTCAAAGGTTTCAGATGATGTTGAGATATCTGTGCAGGTGTTGTGTATGCATGGTACTAACACTTGCCCAGTGATGATGGGTTGTAACTCAAGCATCAAGTTAGACTGGCTGTTTTTTTTGGGAAGTGATTGCGCTCTTCACAAGCTAGAGTGTGTTGAGCTTACTTGGGGGGGTTGGTGGTGGGAGGGGGGTACTGGATTGAGCTAAATCAGTGATCACTGCAGAGAATGCAGTTCCTCTGCTCAACAGCCAAATGACGGGGGCTTTACAACCCTCCAGCTGATATTTGGCACAGGCCATAGTGAGTTTATTCCAAACTGCTGGCTCGATAGATTAAATCAGATAAATCACTGAATTCAATTACATGTCTTAGCACATTAGGGACATCCAGTAAGTCAAGTGTGCTGATGTTGCAGTTGTTGCTTCATTATAATGGAGGCCTTATCAGTAGAGTATTAATGTAAGTGCAGATGTCTTTGACTGCAAGACAATTAGTCTAGTCTTGAAGCAGGTGCATGCGGGGTCCTAGATAATGCTGCGAAGGTGGCATCAAGAACTGATAAAATTCAGTATCACCCATCTTTTATTCACACTTGAACCTTTTCCAGTTCCCTCCCACTAGCTAGGACTGATTCATTGCATGATGCCACCAATGCTGGGAGTCACTGGACCGCTGAACATGCATAGAGAACACTAACTGCCTGCACTGTTATGTCAGCAAGTATCAAGCTACATGGACAGACATACATTCACAAACATACACACATTCACATGCATTCGCTCACACCAGGGCAGCAGCCACTTCACCTGATCATGGTGATTTTGATATGGAATTCCCCCTTCGCAGCTCTAAGAGCTGGTTTAGACCTCTGCAGTGGCAGTAGAGGGTTGAAGACTTCTATGCACAACATGCATCAGCAATCACTGACCCCACTCTGTAATTTTACGTAGTCTGACACTGAAGCAGTGTGTGTCTCGAGATTGGTCTCAGTCTCAACCTCATTTAAACTCACTCTTGTCTCAAACCTATGGTGAGGCGGGTTAGGAATTTGTGATTTTTTTTCTACCTCAAGCACTGTGCATTACATTGCATAGAATGTGTTATGATGAGAGGGATGATTAACATCAGTTTCAAGCTGCACTCATTTAGGCTGGAGCACTGTGATGTGCTGAGAAAATGAGCAGTGATTGGACATGAATGAATGCTTCACATTTCAAGGATCTAATTCCTTCCCGTGGTTTAAACTGGCAAATTGAAATATTGTTATTATGTTTTCATATTTGATATTAAAATGTTTGGAATGGATGTTAATTTGTACTCTAAAGTTACACTGCATGAGACTGTCTCATTAATATTAATACATTTTTAATATGAAACAAAATGTTAAGCTGGTCTTGGCCTTGTCTCAGCCTCAGCCTCAGCCCCCCTCTGTTCTTGAGTCCGACTTAAATGTTAAAAGTCTTGGTTTTGAATTAGGCTCAATGTGTACTAGTCTTGGTCTTGACAGGACTCTCGCACTCAGCTCTAGTTGTCTTGATGGTAACACTTCTTGGCTGAGTTGCTGTGGGTCCTTAATGCTTCCACTTTTCAATAATAACACTCACAGCTGATCCTGGAATATCTAGAAGAAAAGAAATTTCCATTGGTCTTTCACCAGTAGCCTGCTATTACAGTACCACACTGGAATTCAATGAGCCCTTCTTGTTTGATTGTATACACCTGTGACACTGGGACTGAATGAAAAACTGGAATTCAATGTGTCCCAGTACTTTTGTCCATATGTATTAATTTACAGTTATACGTGTTTTTGGGTTGCTGCTGTTTTGAACATGTCCTTGTCAACACATTCAGAAAGTCCAGACTAGTGGCCATAAGTTACCCGTTCTGTTTTTACCAGCGAGTTGGTTGGTTTCAGGAGTTGGCGATGTGCCAGTAGCAGAAACAAAGTGACATGGTCTGATTGTCTAATGTGGGACTGGCTGATGTGCCTGTAGGCCTGGTGAATATTCATATAGACATGATCCTGCATGTTTTTCCTCTTGCTGGGCAGAACACATGCTGATGAAAGAACAGGATCAACAACAACACCACTGAGAGCTTTAGGCATGCAGTCAGTTGGTCACTGATTGCTTCAGCAAGAACTTTACTTTGAGCTATAAAATCACAGCAGTAGATGCCAGAGTTTGTTTATTCTGCAAAAAGTCTCTAGATTTTAATTTAATTGAATTAAATCAGTCTGTCTATCTGCCTCCCTCCCTACCACTCTGCCTGCCTGCCTGGCTGCCTGTATATGTATCTGACTGCCTGCCTGCCTGTCTGTCTGTTCGTCCATCTGTATATCTATCTGCCTTCCTCCCTCCCTGCCTGCCTGCCTGCCTGTCTATCTGTCTGACTGCCTGTCTGTATGTCTGTCTATCTCAAAATAAAGAAATGTTGTCTTTTTATCATAAGCAATTCCAAATCAGGTCAACAATACTTAGCAAACTTGACTAATCAATGATTCTTAGCTGAGGTTTTAAGCACTTACGTAAACACACAATCTGTGATCACAAAAGCTTTGTTATGTAAGCCATACTAAGTTCCTGGAAGTGGTTATGGACTATTGAAGACAGCAGACCAAAGAAGACCAAATAACTCATATTCTCAGAACAGTTCTCTCTTTATCTTTTTGCACTTTAAGCTAATTTTAGACTCATTTTGACTTCTGACTGCGCAAAGCTATTTTGAGCTACTACATATTAAAGATCAAATCTTGACAGTTTAGGTCATGATTTTCATTTACGTGGTATTCCCACACTGTCTGTTTCCTGTCTATCTCTCCTCTGTATTTGTCTACACTATATGGACAAAAGTATTCATTGTTTCTTTTTTGTTTTTTTGTTTTTTGGAGTATTGCTGTGGAGATACAGGCCCTATTCTATTGGCAGGGACAATACAGACTAGCTGTGTCTGCATTTGCACATCAGTGTCAGCAATGGGTACAACTTGATGTAGCTGAATGCATTCATTACAAGTGGTGTCCACAAACATTTGGGCTCATAACAATCCACCATAACATTAGGACCACCCCTTTTGTGTCTTCACTAGCCATCCATTTCATTAAACTCTACTTACCATAAAGGAGCATTTTGTCGTTCTATAATTACAGACTGTAGCCCATCTTTTTCTCTGCATACCTTCCACCCTGTTCTTCAATGGTCAGGAGCAGCTATTAAGTAGGTGGTGGGTCATTTTCAGCACTGTATCCTCTACTCCTTCATCAGTGCCCCTTCAACACTGCCCAATACCTCTATGGTGGTCATGTGAACAGAGTTAAAAAAGTATGCAAAGACATAGATGGACTACAGTCTGTAATTATAGAACTACAAAGTGTCCCTGTATGTTATATATAGTGACTAATATGCACAGAGAGTGTAGAAAAAAAGGAGGTGGTCATTATGATATGGCTCATGTAGTGTAGTGTATCTAGGTCTGGTGGTCTGAGCTGAGCAGTCTTGAATGTTTATTGTGTAGCAGAGCTGCAGAGGTCTGGATTGTGTGGAGTTAGTTGTTACACACACTGCTCAGTGATTAGTGTGAGGAATCCAGAGAAAATGCCACTCTCACCCACAGAGCCACTCTGCTAGGTTGTCTGCCCCTGCCCGTCTTAATGTGGTATTTCCTCAGCTCTTCCTCAGAAGATCCTGCTCTGTTGCTCTCTCAATGCAGGCATGATGTAAACTACAAGCCTCCCTGAATATGAAGTTGTATCAAATCTTATCAAATAAAGACTATATTGTGTATCTGTTACTGTCAGTATGGAATTTCAAATCTTCAAACACGTCATGTTTAATAATAACAGTGGCAGTCAAGTGGAATTGCTCAGATGTACATACTGTCATACGCTGATGTTTAGCAGCTGTTTTGGATGCGTTTGAAGGATGTGTCTCTCCTTCTATGGTAGAGAACCACACACAGTGACTTGAAGGACAATACAGAGGCCACAGTGCTCATCAAGTGCTGGAGTAGGTTGAGGTTTGAGGAAGTTTAGATGGTATCATGAACAACCAGTCACCAATCACCACACAGCACTGGAAATCTATGGGACTGTGTTGGGATATGTGTGGAGATATCCATCCACTATAGAAGATCTGTGGGCAGCAGTGAGGAGTCAATGGAATATAGATATTTTTAAAACTCTAATAGTTATAAGAAATAAAAGCAATATAATAAAAGCTAAATAATTCAAACCTAAATTATGTAATGCTATATATAATTATTACTATATGTAATACATAAAATAAGAGAAGTAATCAACAAATAGTTTTGATAGCAAAACTATGAAATGGATGGATGGATGGGTAGGTGCATGGATGGTTGGGTGGGTGGATGGATGGATGGATGGTTGGATGGATGGGTAAATAGATGGGTGGCTGGGTGGTATTTATGTCTTTGCTGTATGTATACTGTGTACATATATATATATATATATATATATATATATATATATATATATATATATACACAGAGTGGATAAATTACTTTAAATGTCCCAATTTCTAGATATTTAGCCTGAGTATTAAACACTTCTTCTTATAAATATGTATTTGTATTCTTTTTTTTATATACTGCTCATATATTTTTTTTCAGTTTGAGTTGTATGCACATTAATTTTGTGTAAAGTATAATCATTTATTCATTATAAATGAATAATAAATATAAATAATATTATAATATTTTTATAATAACAACAACAACAACAACAACAACAACAATAATAATAATAATAATAATAATAATTTGTCTGATTAAATAAATGCATAACTGCAGTGATCTGACTATAATAAATAAATCAATAAATTGTCTGACTATAAATAAATACATAAATGCAGTTATCTGACTATAAAGAAGGAAAAGAAAAAATAATTAATTAATTAATAGGAAAAAAGACAATTATCAGACTATAAATACAAATAGATACATAAATATACAATTATCTGACTATAAATAAATAAAGAATGTAAATCTCAGTCTTACAACATAACATACTCTCTCTCTCTCTCTCTCTCTCTCTCTCTCTCTCTCCATCGTTGGTCGGTGCAGGTTGCTCTCAGTGCAGCAGGGCGGGTCTGCAGGAGGAGGAGGAGGAGGAGGGCTCCTAAAAGTGCTCACAGCCATTTCATCCCCTGCAGAAGACAGAAGACCCTGATCTCGGTGCTGCTGGGGATCGCGCTGGACTCTCTGCTTCTCTCTCTGTTCATAGTTTAGTTCTGGTTTCCGGTCGCGATGGGAGCGAGCACATCCGCACAGAGCCCCGGGGAGGAGGTGGAGGAGATGGAGGACGCCGAAGAGAAGGTACGCTCAGCCCTGACCTCTGGACAGCACTGTCTACCTCAGCTTCTCGCGCAA
Source organism: Acestrorhynchus altus (assembly GCA_034509495.1). Classification (NCBI taxonomy): domain Eukaryota; kingdom Metazoa; phylum Chordata; class Actinopteri; order Characiformes; family Acestrorhynchidae; genus Acestrorhynchus; species Acestrorhynchus altus. The sequence goes on along the minus strand of CM067503.1, from coordinate 37,165,038 downwards.
AACACCTGATCTTTTCGCTGCACGCGCACGCCTCGTGCTGCACTAGTGAGAAAAAGTTCAGTGCTCACTTCAGCATGTCCAGCTGTGCATGTCCAGAAGTATGCGGACGTATCTCTTTTAGCTCATGTAAGGTGCATCCATACAGACACAGGTGTTCAGCATACACTCCACCCTCTTGTGGCTGAATACAGACAAATCCTCACAGCAATGTTCCTGCCTAATGGAAAGCCACCCCAGAAGAGTTGAGTGGGGAGAGCTTCCTCTTAACGACCTTGATTAAAGGAGAAATGTTGGATGAACAGGTGTCCACAGACTTTTGGACAGTGCATTTGGTGATCAGATATGTTGATCTGCAGGGTGTCCCAGTCTTGCTACTGAACTTCAGCCCTGCTTAATGTTTTTCTGCTGCTCTGACACACCTGACTCAGCTTTCAGCTTATTAATAATCCACTCATGAGCTCATAATGGTGTGATGGAGCAGGAAAACATAGCAGGGTGCCTGGCAGGGGGGGGTGGACCAGCAGGTTGTGCATTGGCATTGCATGTTTTGAAGCCAGAGTTGAGCTGGTGGCGTCCAGCCTGCGGGCTCGTGCTGTCTGACTGCAGTAATAAAGCGAGGAAGCTGTCCCATGGCCATGTCTACATTTAGAGGTCACTGCTGGGCTCTAGAGCTCTGAGCATTGCTTGTGTATTCAGATGGTACATTAGGGCTGGGCAATGTGAGGATGTTAGGATGTCAGAATATGGTTCCCTGACCACTTAGATAGTGTTAGGTCATTCTTTCACTAAGAGAGCATACTTCATCCTGTTTAACTGGGTATAAAGCAGTTAAATGTGTGCAAAAAGTGGCTCTAATGTGTAATTTCCAAGTGTTCAAGTTGTGTGATAATGTCTTTAAATTTGTTGATGTTATGTTATGTTTTTATGTTATGTGGTTGCTGTGGTAGTTCATGTGGTTGCTATTGTGTTAGTATACAATTAAAGATATTTCATGATATATGATCAGAAATCAGAAAGTGCAGTGACTTGTTTGCTGGGAAACCAGCTTGCTGTAAGGTTAGCTTGTCATAACATGTAAGACAGGGTTTCTCAACAAGTGGGTCATGAAACACTCTCTAGTAGTCTGCAGGGCCATCCTCGGGGGAGACAGTCAATAGTGGGGCAATAATGCCACTTTAAATCATAAGTCTACATGATGAAAAATGTGTATAATTCAGAGATCAACCATGTTCAAATGCTAAATATTATTCAATATTTATAATATATAAACAAAGATTAATAGAAATGCAGAAATGTCTTGCGTTATTCTGCAGTTATTTTGTCTTCTTGAGGGCCGTTATACTTTCTATATATTATCTATATATTATAAACAGCTGGTCCATGAGGTAGAAAAGGTTGAGAACCCCTGATGTGAACTACCCAGACAGCAAGAACATATGGACCACTAATGTTAAAGTTAAAGTTCTGTAACATATTAGCTAAGAAAGGCTATCTTTCAGTAATGTGTTCGCTAAGAAAGGCTATCTTTCAGTAATGTGTTCGCTAAGAAAGGCTATTTTTCGGTAACGTGTTAGCTACCAAAGGCTATCTTTCTGTAACGTGTTAGCTACCAAAGGCTATCTTTCTGTAACGTGTTAGCTAAGAAAGGCTATCTTTCTGTAATGTGTTAGGTGTTTTAGATGTACAGATAAAATTCCCACATGCAGCACGAAGACACTAAACAGTCTCATTTAGAGGACAGTTATGTACAAAGTCAGCAGATCTAGCATCAGAAATGCTTAATTTTTCAATAACTATATCTTTGTTAGTTTGAAATATTAATCAGACCTAAACATCTGTCTGATGCCAATAATTGAGTAAAGAAGTGATCTTTCATTAGACTATATCAGTTATGCACACACTAAATGTAAATGCTTCATACTCTGTTGTTCGCCATCAGTATGTTTGAGACACACAAAACAAAGAGACCTGATGGGGCTCATCTTGTCCCTGCCATGTATTGATTGTTTGAGGGTGATTCCCAGTGGTGGGCTAACGTATTTGTGTAATACATTCAGGGTATTGTAATGGGAGAACATTGATGAACAAAACACAAAGGTAACACAACACATGACGCTAAGGATTATTAAGCTGGGCTACATAATACAAATAACATATTAAACACTGGTTTTACGTGGAAATGTCTCTGAAACAGGTTTTTTTTGTCATTTTGCAACATTTCTATAACTTTATCATCAACTGTGTCACAAAACATAGGTTTCTCAAGCAAACCAACAGGACTGGTTATAGTTTTGACATGACAGCAGCAGCATACACTGTTAAGCAACAAACTGTGTGTGTGTGTGTGTGTGTGTGTTTTTTTTTTTTGTTTGGAGAGGCAGATTATTTGGAAATTTTGATCTGACATTTAGTGGGAATCATGTGGAAGCCTCAGGCTGTATGGAGGAGGGTGTGTGTCGAAAATTTATGCAAAACATTTCTAGTACTAAGTAGCTGGTGTTGAAGACCTCAGTTATCAGGTGTTAAAGAGGTTGTGTTCAGAGGGAGTTGGGTTCTCAGGTCAAGTCCAGAACCTGATGATTCTATACCAACAGATAGAAAGCCTTTATACTATGGAAGTGTCTATGATGTACTGTGTTGAACACCATTTGAGAGCATTATCAGGTTGACAGGTGGCTATTTTTGTGCATCTCTGTGCTTTTTAATTTGTAGTGTTTATTAATTGGAGGTGACAACTTTACTCAGATAATTCCTCGTTCATGTGGTCAAACATTTTTTCTTCATGTGTTTTCATCAGTGACTTTAATCATTTACAGCTCAAAGGCATGTTCTGGTGTGTTCCTGTAAACTGCATTTATCTGTTTATCTCCTGCAGAGATGTCTGTTTAAGTTCAGTATTTCTCTCCTCTTTCGCATTTACTTTGAGAGAGGGCTGGGGGGCACCACCATGGGAGCTGTTTTTGGCAACACTTTGGTTTTTGCCATTGGAATGTCAGATATGAACATGCATGAAGCAAGACTGAAAGGGGTATTGTGGTGGGAAAGGGTTTATCCTGAACACTGAGAATATTGAATATTCTCAATTTTGACACATTTTATATTTAAAATGTGGCTGCATAGTTTTACTTTCAAACTATTCAGCCTTGAGGTCAAACTGTAAAAACCTTTCAATACATAGTCAGGGACTTATGGGAATGTGAAGAACCTTCTTAAATATCCAAGTAATATTAAGAAAGAAAGAACTTTGATACTGGTGTAGAATAATAAGATTTTAATAGATGTTTACTTTTCTTTAAGGAATCAAAATGGATCTTCTGTGGCATCATGTTTAAAGAGCCAATCATTAGATTCTTAACAGATCGACCAATACTGAGCTTATAGAGTAACCGATCAATATTGGCTGATGTGCACTATTTTTGGATCTATCTCAATAGTCATTGTCAGTGGCTAGTATTGTGTTGAGTGATGGGGTCATCCAACCCACCCAAAAAGACAAAGGCCAATTTTGGTCTCCCAGGAGACTCCCAGTCACAATAAGCTGTGGCACAACTATGGATTGTCAGTTTCCAGATGGAGTTCTTCTGTATACACTAATATTTTTTAGTAAAGGCAGTGGTTCTATATAGAAGAGTAACAACTCAAAGAACCATTTTCATGCATAAATTACTCTATGCTTCTTTCTAGCATAGGGTTCCACCATTGTTATAAATCTCTCTTATTTTTCACCAGCTCTAGAGTTCTAACTATATAATATGCTTGGGGTAGAGGTCAGATTTGGTGTTTTAAGGTCCTGTTTAGGTCTTTAATGAAAGTGAGGTACTGGGTGATTACTGGTCGCAGCCATCCTAGTCCTAATGTAGGAGCTAATGTAGTAAATGATCTTCTTGAGATCCTTAAATTTCATTAGTTAATCTCATTACAACATAAAAGAAACCCCTTGATAGTGTTTTGGCATTAAATTGGCTGCATTTTCTTAACAGCAACATATCTCTGTAACTTTGGTATTGGCCAATTAGATCAGCCAAACATCTGCTGGCCGGCCTGTGAGATTACCGCAGGAGTTTACATTGAATTGCATTATCAGTTTAGTCTGTTATGATGCTATACGCCATATCAAGAGTTTGGAGTGTGATGTTATCCCAGCTGCCCTTGAACAGGTGTGGTCTGACAAGGTACTAGACAGTCAGGCCTTTCAGCACTGTGTGTGTGTTGTGAGTGAGAGAGAGAGAGAGAGAGAGCGGGAGAGAGAAAGAGAAGCATTGCTAAAATTCCTACGTTGCCAGAGAGGATGTTTATCGACCACATCTCCAATGGAGTGCCACACACAAACATGCACTCATATCACTCTCTCTTTCTCTCTCTCTCTCTCTCTCTCTCTCTCTCTCTCTCTCTCTAACTGGGTCAGAAGTTGGATGGATAGAGATGTTCCCCCGACTTTCTCTCTCAGTAAGTTTTTCTCTCTCTGTAAACTCAGCTCAGAACAGATCAGATAGATAGAGAGTGGAAAAGTGGCTCAGCGTATGAGATACTCAATCCTAACAAAAACAGCCGGGGCTGAAGCTGTTGTTTTTTTCTCCTCTTACTAAGCCTCCATTACTCTCTCTGTCTCTTTCTGTGTCCCTCACTATTCCCTTTAAGTATTCCCTTTAATGGGTGTTCACCCATTGCTGACACTGATGTTCAAATGCACACACAGCTTGTCTAGTCCCTGTGAAGAAGAACTGCCATGAAGAACATGTTGGCACCAGGCATGGGGTAGAGGGGTATAAATTCCCTCAGCATTGAGTTGTGGTGTCTGGAATGATGGTGCTCCATTCAGTACTTTCGGAGTGGAGAATTGTGGAGTGTGGATGAGTTCAGGTGGTGATGCTCCAACTTTTTGACTTTAATAATGCTCTTGTAGTTGAATACAATCAAATCCTCACAACAGTGCTCCAAAATCTGGACAGTAGAGACAGTTACTCCAACAAAAGCAGGATAAACTCTTTTTTTAATACCATTAAATCAAAAAATTAATAAGTCCCAGTAATTTTGTCTATATGGTGTATTGTCATATAAAAACCCTGTAACAGTTCATGTTGCATTTAATGACCAACTGGATCTTCGAGGACATGAAAAGGATGATGATTGATACATTTTCGGGAACTAAAGGTACAATGTATGATGATGATGATTTCTTTGTTTGTTTTTAATTAAATCAGACATTACATTTCTCACATTAAAAATTTCAAACACTACAATAATACTCTGTTTGTTGTTGAGATTTTCTTGGAAACAGAAGAGTTTAAATGGCCTTTCTGAAAGTTCAAGATGCCTGCCTGACTGCAAATATGAATCATAAAAGTAGTCCATAATTACTTTGTTTTTTATTACATTAATCAGGTTACAAACATTTGTAATACATTTGTATTTTGTTTTAAAAGTTTTATTTGGGACAATGGTAGACACATACAACAATTGACTTACATAATATAAAAATTAGTAAATAATTAGTAAAGGATTATACCTTATACAATATAACATTCCACCACTGCCCAGTTTTACCAAATATCAAAGACAGACAGAGACAGACAGATAGGGGGGGTAAATAAATAAATAAATAAATAAAGGGGGTACTAAATAGCACTAAGTAAATAAAGCGAGGGAATAAATAAATAAATAAATAAATAAATAAATAAGGGGTAGGTGAGTAAGGAATCAGTCAGTCATCAGGAAAAACCTTAAGTGACGCAACGTATGACAAAAGTCGATTCCATTTACGGTAGAATGTGGCTGTGTTACCTTTTTGTTGTAAATTTACATTTGTATTTTGAAGATGTAAGTTTATATATATATATATATATATATATATATATATATATATATATATATACACACACATGGGAACGTGTGTACCCCAATGCACAGGCCCCTACGCTTATGTACATTATTCGTAAGAAAGAACTGTATAAAGCCTTGTAAAGAGGTGTAATGAGAGACGGCTGGTGTGGAAGAGCTAGCAATCAGATAAGAGGGTCATAAAGGATGGGACTGGAGAAGAGGAAAGAGAGAGAGAGGAGAGGAGAGGGGGAATACAGAGGGCCTATTGAGGATGGGCTGGAGGACAACTCTTGAGGCAGAGGGGCGCTGTGTGGGCAACAGCCCTAAACAAGAGAGAGAGTGGAGGGAGCAAGAGTGGAGAGTAGGCGGGTTCAGTTTGTTGTTGAAGTTGGAGCAGGGGTATGTCACGTAGTGCGTATGGGAGGGGGTGGGAGGAGGTGGCAGGCGATGACGCAGGTAGATAGAGCCCTTTCCATGAGCTCTGCTGTGTATAGAAGAAAGAGAGCGAGAAAAAGCAACAGGTCTGCAGCGAAGTGAACTGTGTGGTGAAATATAAGGTCACAATAAAGTATTTTCCCTGATTTGGGGGAAATAAATGCATTTTATTGATTCTTGCAAAGATAATGAGAAAGAGCAGGAAGCAAAGTGATTTGTAAAGATAGTTGATGATAACATATGTAATGTATATTCAATGGTCAGGACCCTGCAGGACCAACATAGAGCATTATGAGGTATTATGTGGGTGGATGGTCATTCTCAGCACTGCAGTGACACGGACACGATGGTGGTGTGTTAGTGTGTGTTGCACTAGTACGAGTGGATCAGACACAGTAGTGCTGCTGGAGTGCTTAAACAATGTGTCCACTCACTGTCCACTCTACTAGACACCTATATATAAAGTCACAGACAGAAGCTCATCTGTTTCTGCACAGTTTGTATTGGTCATCCTCTAGTCCGCCTGGATATTTCTGGTTGGTGGACTCTTCTCAGTCCAGCAGGGACACTTTTAACACTCCAGTAGCACTGCTGTGTCTGATCCACTCATACCAGCGCAACACACAGTAACACACCACACCACTGTGTCAGTTTCGCTGCAGTGATGAGAATGGCACACCACCCACATAATATCTGTGATGTTCCTGTGAGGTCCTGACCATTGAAGATGAAAGGAAACCGGCAAAGTCTGCAGAGAAACAAATGGACTACAGTCTGTAATTACCGTATTTTACAGACTATAAGCCGCTACTTTTTTCCACGCTTTAAACCATGTGGCTTATAATGAGGTGCAGATTTTCTTCTTATATATGTTATTTTCTAGGGGTTTTTTTAAACTTTGTGGGTGCGGCTTATATTCCGGTGCGGCTTATAGTCCGGAAAATACGGTATAGAAGTACAAAGTGCTCCTGTGTGGTAAGAGGAGCTGAGAAAATGGACAGTGAATCAAGGTACAAGAGGGTGGTCATAATGTTATGGTAGATCAATGTATCAAGGCAGTCCAGTTTCAGTCACAGGCAGCAAGGAATGTGTAGCCTGCTCTAGGGTGACTGAAGATCTCCCACTCCCCAATTCATCTGAAAAGTTGTGATGGAGCACTATTATTCCAGATGGTGATCGACAGTTCCTCTGGTCCATAGCTCAATTCTGGAGGGTTTGTTCCCCTCTAGGCCATGCCTAGCATTAGGCTGGGTGACCGTAGGTTCATGTTTATCTGCTCCAGAGAGTACTATTCTCTTGGCAGTACTTCTTTACATGGGGTAGACAAGCTGCATGCTGATTACTTTGAGGGCATCCCAAAACTTTGTTTTTAATTAGGGTAGTAAGACCCCTCACAAACCTTCTATGGGAGGCATCCTGGTTTTAATGGAGAGTTTCTGTTTCTAAATTAAATCTAGCTGGAGGCTTGGCATCCTTTCTGTCTCAGAGGAGTGAGATTTTCTTTACGTTTTTCAGTGGGTGGAAAAAAATGTAACCACTGACAGCAGTATCTGACGTCCCTTGATGTATCTGAATGTCCCTAAAAGGCAATTTTAGGAGAGTAGTCTGCATATTTTTTTTGAGGCATAAAATATATTTACCATATTAGACTATGAACTTAAAATGCCATAAATGTGGAAGGAGGAACATCAAATTAATGGAACTGAAATGTCATTTGTTTTGCTGGCAGTGAGAGAACATTGTATGAACTGGATTGTTTGCTGTATCGAAATTTCTATCACATCAAGTAAACACCATCTGAGGTGAACCAAAAGGGAAAGAATGGAAACGGGAAGAAGAACAGACATGTCAGTGTTTTGCTCCCAGAGCTAGACAAGTGGTTTTACTGATAATGGTGTGTTCTTAGCTCTCAGCAGGGAAGACCTGATCTGAAATCAGTAGCTGTGTGAAGAATGGAGCCAGAGCCAGATATTATGCAATGATAGGATGTGATGGAAATGTGGGCCGACATCAGGGGATCAGTGGCTTAATGAGGTTTTGGCGTAAGCGCTTCTCCTGCTCACCTCACCACCACCTCCACCACCATGCTTTCTCAGGGTGGGCCTGCTGGTGAATATCAGCAAAGGGTGCATATCTGTATGAGGGATTAACAAATTATAGTATCAAATTATAATAGGAACAGTTTGGTGATTTGTGGAACCATTTTCAGATGTTTCAGTATTTAGTGCCTCCACCCTTTTCTTCCAGCATTAATTCTTTTCAGGAGATTCACTTTCAGTTGGTCCGCAGAAGCCTCCAGGAGATCTCACAATCCAATTCAACACATTCAGTGATGTTGAGGTCTGGACACTTGGGTGGCCTATATGTTCTGATAAATTTTGGAAACCCATTTTTTCACTTATTTTTCTTTGACTTTCCCTTTCTTAAGATAGTGAATCATCTCCTGATTATGTCTAATCTCCTGAAAGCACTCTTAAAGGGCTCATGTCATGGAAAACCAGATTTCACTCCCCAGTCCATAGAGTCTATGTATGGAAAACCAGCCTATTTTAAATTCAGTGCTGGAGTTCCAGTCACAAAAGAGCTCTTGTACATATAACAGACTTAAATGCATAACCTGGTTAATTGTATGTAAGACAGGTTGGAGCGTGGTCATTTTCAAAGGAATCATGATGTTTGTAAAAGTGAGAAATAAATAAGCAAATGTTGGAGTTTTGACCATTGGAACAGCTCTTTTGACTGGAATTCAGTAGACATAGTGGGCTCTGGATATTGGCTCTTATGATCAGCCTACAGTAATGTCTCATTCTGCAGCTTTCAGAGAGGCATTAATAATGCTACTGTGCTGGAGGAACCACAAACCTGATGGCAAATACACTTGTGTAAAGGTGAATTGAAAAAGACACTCTTGAGGTTTGGTGGTGTATATGTAATAAATATGCAGATAATATACAAGAATGTGCAAAAGACAACACAGAGAGAGAAGAAATGAGGTTAAATTCTTCCAGTGGTTTTATTCGAATGAGGTATTTGCATGATTTATTGCTTGTTCAGTTCGGTAATATTTCTGGGGACACCAGATGATGAATGCAGTGATGTCAAATATTTGAATTATGAATGATCATTGAGAGAGAAAGAAATATGTTTTCCTTGGCTCATAAGCATTCTGCCCTGAGTATGTATGTTTTTACATGCACTGCTGTTTTGGTTGAGACACATTATGCACTTTTATTAGGTTATTATGTAAATGCTAAAGGAATGTTGTTATTGTACAAATTAGCTGGGAAGCATGTGGGAATTGGAAGGGCTTTGGAAGTGCTTTGACAATGGGGGCACAGTCTCTTTGACTAACGTTTACTTGTTTGTACATGGCAAGAACCATTAGGTAGTTTTAGGCAGGGTTCCCACATGTCCTGTAAAATCTGGAAGTTTAAATGTGAACATAGTTCCACTATACTTGCACACAGGGGAAGTCTGCATTTAACCCATCCATGCAGTGAAACAGACACATACACACTAGTGAATTTACACATTCGGTGGCAGTGAGCACACGTGGGCAGTGGGCAGCCCTATCCCTAGTGCCTGGGGAGCTATTGGGGAGTTAAGTGCCTTGCTTTAGGGCACTTCAATCATGTCCTGCCAGTTCAGGGAATCAAACTGGCAACATTCCAGTTTCAAGGCTGGTTCCCTAACATTTCTAATGGCTGCCTACTTTCGGACGAGCTTGCTGGCATCAGTCAACTACAGTATATTGAGTCTAGCTGAATGTCCTTAGCTCCCAATTTTGTGACAAATGTGAATTATGCATGTAGAGCAGAGTGTAAGATAATGCTTATGCACATGATTATCGCCAATCATTAAGACAGAAACTTGACCCATATTTAGAAACTTTCACTCTGTTTATGACTTTGTGTCTAACTTCTGACTTTGACTTAGTTTCTATGTAGGCTACATACACTTTCTCCTAAGGCTGGGCAATAGATCATAAATATCGATATATTGAGATATATTTTGTACAAAATGTAAATATGACCATATTGTAATATTGCAGCTGTGTGCAGGTTACCATATGTCTGTGATTTAATTTAAAATAATGTGAGTGGGTTGTTTGTGTAGAAATGGTTTGGTTTCTTGAGCAGTGACGTGACAGCAAAGGGTTTATAGAGGTATTTGAATCTAATGTAAAATTTGCATATATAAGATAGATATAATAGATGTTGAATAGTACATCAAGCAACCAGTTGATATTGAGAGGCTTTTATGTATGGCATGTATGGAAGTCATGGAAAATGCTTTGGAAGTTCTAGACAGAGGGAGCCCTGTGCAGCAACCAGATCTACTGAATGAGCAAAATAATAAACGATGACAAGAGAAAAAGATGAGCAGTCAGCTCATATTACCACAAGAATGACCTCAAACCTCATTCAAATATATGAGTCAGTGAAAAACACATTTCACATCTCATAAACTTTCAGTGACAGTGATTCTATAAACAACAGTACTTCTCCCAGAATTCCAGCGTTTGATACAATCATCTATTTTTAAGTTTTGGTGTGTGTAGCGGTCCAGCCTGTATTTAAATCAGAGCAGAAAAGGAAAACACGGAAAATCAATGAAGTAACGTCCTATTTCAGGATATAGCCCACAGTGTGCTGAAAAGTGTGCACGATGCTTCCTATAGTGCAGTACACAGTTTATTACATAGTTCTGATCACCGGCAGTTACACTCTTTAGAACACAGCCGATGGACTTGATTAGGTTACAGCAGGACCAGTTTAATATCATGCTAATGCTAATGGAAATGTATCAGTTCTTGATTCAGACAGTATTGGGGTTATACCCCATTGCCTTCTCCTATACTCTAAACATCCACTATATGACAAACTCTTAACAGGTAGACACATCCCTTCATCGTCATCATTGCTGTGGCCATTTATGATCCGGTCAGCAACATTTCCATTACCACCTGTCTTTAAACAATACTGCAAACAAGCCCCTCCCCCAAACCACTAAAATGTAGCCCTTTATGATCCAATCATTAAAATTTCTGTTTTTGTGTAATGCTTATCCAGAGTGACTTACATCTGAGTAATCTGATATGGAGGAGGCTGGAGAATGATGTGTGCCAGAATGTGGACCCTTACCCAGGGACATACTGTACTGGTGTACTGTGGTATGCTTGTCCAGGTGGGGAATCGAAAACTCTACCCTAGGGAAGACAGCGTCATTATCTAAAATGCAACACCAGCCACATGATAAGCTGCCCGAGTTTGATAAAAACAGAGAGAAAGAAGTGATGTTCATTGGCTGCCTTTCACCGTCCATCCTCCAGGGCCCCTTTTACTGGGCTCTGTAATATAGCAGTTCATGCCAGCTTTCTCTCTCTCCTCTCTGTGAGAAGAATGGGCCTGTTTGTATGGGGGCAAAAATAGAAGGGGTGCACTCGCTCTTCTTTTCTCATTCTCCATCTCGCTCACTCTTTCGGCAGTCAGACCACATAAAAACTTAATCAGCACCGAGAGTTATGTAAAATACAAACCAGTATAAAAGAGTGATAGACAGACAAAGAGAGGGAAGAAAGTAAACAGATCTGCAGGGCTTACTCTGGGGAAAAAATATCTACACTGAAGCTGTTATTAGTTAGAGACCGAGTCAGTATTGATATGAAATTGTTGAATCTACAGCGTAACATGCAGCAGGATTCTATCGGAACCATTCTAAAGCAGTTAAGGTTTAGTAGATGATATTCACTTGAAATACCACACAGCGTTTCAGACAGAACCAGATAAACTACTAAACTAGAATGACAGTTTAGCCTTCGGGATTTACTTGGTTTTGCCTGAGGCTGAAAACACATTGATTTATTACCTTTAACTGAACTCTGAAGAACACCTCTCTCTCTCTCTCTCTCTCTCTCTCTCGTACCTGATACAACTAATTACTGCCTTCAGTAATTGATTGGCTGAATGGAATGTGTTAGAATTGGGTTGTTGGGTTGAAGACTGTAGGAAGGTGGCTTTGCTGGAGAGGGTTTGGTGACTGAAGTGTGTGGCCTGGTGTGTCTCACCGCTGTTAGAGCTCTCAGCACTGTAATGACACTGACATGGTGGTGGTGTTGGTGTGTGTTGTGCTGGTATGAGTGGATCAATCACAGCAGTGTTGCTAGAGTTTTTAAACGCTGTGTCCTCTCACTGTCCACTCTATTTGACTCTATTTAGTTTAGTCTTGTAGATGTTAAATCAGAAACAGAAGCTCATCTGGTTCTGGATAGTTTGTGCTGGTCATCCTCTAGTCCTTCATCAGTGCTCACAGGATGCTGCCCATGGCTGGATATTTCTGTTTGGTTCTGTTTATTATCAGTTGTATGAACGGAGCAGGAGCTTGGTTCGCATTGCCGGCAGTAAATCGGTCCTGTCCCCGGTGCATGTTGGACTCCATCAGGGCTGCCCTTTGTCACCGGTTCTGTTCATAATCTTTATGGACAGAATTTGTAGGCACACCCAGGGACTGGAGGGAGTCCGGTTTGGGAACTACAGTATATCATCTCTGCTCTGATGTTGTCCTGTTGGCTTCTTCGAGCCAGGACCTTCAGCAGACACTGGAGCGGTTCATAGCCAAATGTGAATCGGCTGGGATGTGAATCAGCACCTCCAAATCTGAGGCCATGTTTCTCGACTGGAAGAGGGTGGCTTGCCCTCTCCAGATCGGAGGAGCTTAAGTATCTTGGGGTCTTGTTCATGCGTGAGGGTGAGAGGGAGTGTGTGATTGACAGGTAGATCGGTGCTGCTGCCACAGTCATACGGTCGGTGTATCTGTCCGTCGTGGTCATAATGATATGGTTGATCAGTGTCCATTCATTCATTGCAGTAAAAGATTTTTTGTTGCTGTCATGTAGACACCTAAAGGTTTATTGTGTTTGTGATGAGAATGTTTAATAGAACCTAACCACACACACACACACACACACACACACACACACACACACACACACACACACACACACACACACACACACACACACACACACACACAGGGCATATGCTTTCTTGTGAAGTGAGGGCTAATTGATTAGGATGCACTGTGTTTGAATTGAATACTTTCTGACAGATTCTGTGCTGAGATATGGTGTGGTAGTGACCAGCACATGTTGAAGCTTGATGACGTCATCTCTTGTGTGCTTATTGTGCTGCTTTAATGGATGGTGTGGTTCAGCTGGACCCAAGTGCTTTGTGTGCTGGCCGTATTGATTTGACGCGCTGGTTGGTTTTGGCTGATGTCATGGCTCTGATTTCACTGGCCTGTTCTCTGACTCTCCCTGTCCATTACCCACCCTTTTCACACCATATGTGTTCCATAATTACTCACTCATTAATCATATCATACCTAACAGAGCATTGATATGAGGGATATAGTGATACACATAAACGATATGGACAGTATTGTGACATTGTTCGTCTGAAATGAAGGTGATTTAAAATGAGTTTAGCCTGTTTTTGTTGGAGACTGAAGGCTATCTTCTAGATTTTGGGAGCATTGCTGAGTGGGTTTGATTGTATTCACTGGTTAGGATGTTAATTGATAACCACTCCACCTCATTCCCAACTCTCCAGCTCATCCGAAATGTATTGGAAGGAGATCCATCAAAATGTTCATGTTTATCTGCTCCAGAGAGTCTTATTGTATTCCTATTCTATTAGCAGTACTAGTCTAGGGACTAGGCCCAGTTGTGAGGTTTGATTATATATGAAAATCTGTTTTTGTTTTTGTTTTTGTTTTTTGGCTTAGAACACATTTTACTTGAAAACAAAAGAAATCATCCTATAGTCCGTCAGCAATAAGCAATATAAACAAGCGATACAAATAGGGCTGCACAATGTATCATTTCAGCTTCATCATCGCAATATGTATATGCATAGTAGTCACACTTCAGGGTGTATGTAAAGCAATGGCGTGTCATGTAAATTAAAGCATAAACATTGTGCTACAACTTGGAGGAAAATATGCACTGCTCTCAATTTCCATGGCACATCTACCATAGCGCCACCATTAGGCCAATTGGTGTAATTTGTACAAAATTCCCCCCCTCCAAGTTTCGTGTGTGGATGGCTTACGGTGTCGTGTCTTCTCCACAGCATTTTTTTGGTCAGAAATCAGGAAAAAATAATAAATACAGTAGGGTTCCATTACCTGTGGTGCTTGGACCTCTAAAAAGGTATGAAATATGTTTCTTTCATATAAATATAATTATGACAGTTCAACTTTTTTATACGAAATTATGAAAACATCATCACAAATCAATATTTTCACAATATCTTCACCAAATGGTGTCTAAACTGCTGAAGAAGAAATGGAGTAGAGAAGACACAGAATCAAACAAGGTTTAACATTCCATCATCATTGATTTAGAAAGTGTTTAATATCCATCGGAGCTTTGATTATTTCAGGAGAACTGCATTATTGATCACAGGGTTGTGGGTTCAATACCCAGGTCTGCTAAGCAGCTCAACAAGGCCCTTAACCCTTTCTGCTCTGGGGTCTGTCACACAGATGATCCAGGACACTGACATACTGATATACAAAGAGAAGTATTTATTTGTATTGTAGACGTGTGTAAGTATACTGGCAATACAGTGATCAGAGCACCACCGAGTTCAGTGCAAACAGCAGGTAATTCAAACTGTAATTCAATTGTCTCTGGAGTGGAGAGATAAACACAAACATGGCCAATTTGGACAGAAATAAAGTCACAGAGATGTTCCTGTTAAAGAGAATTATACCAATCTAATGTTCAGAGGTTTTGTCTTAATTAACTCATTAAAATCAACCCCAGAATACCTGACATGCTGCTTGGCCACAATGAGGATGTGGAATCTGAGGTTTCTAAGTGGTACCTCATTTTTTATCACTTTAAAAGTTGTTTGCTGTGTCTATTGTTGGAAACACTGAGTTTCTGTGTAAGAATTCAGAGCTCAGATCAGAAACAGTTCTTATTGATTCATTTCAATAGAACAGCTATAAAAAGCAGCATGAAACATGTTTCTGCATTTGTTTGCTTGTTCATAATGGAAGACATGTCCCATATTTGAAATCCCACATTTGGCATTTTAGACAATGCTGTTTACCAGTTATAAAACTTTGGACCAGTGCATTGAGAAAGCATAGGTTTACAAAGTTGAACAGTGGATTAACTCTGATCATTTGCCACATGTGAAGCCAGCCACTGCCTCTTTTCAAACTACCTCCATTGCATCATTGCTGGGCGGCCAACAAACTTGGAGGAAAGCACTGGCTCCAATGCATCGGCTAACAGATGCCTGTGCCGACCTGCATCACACTGGGATTGGAACCTGTGATTCTCGCTAGTTCATTAGACCACTGAGCCACTCAGAAACGATTCTGCATAAGAATGAACAGCTTGCCTTAGAAATGGCACTTTGAATTCACATGACAAGTGGTTGCATTATTTGTATACCTTCACCTGCTTTAACTCATGTCAATTCAGAGAGCCTTCCATTGTAGGATTGTTTCACATCACGTAGGCTGATGGAAAACATAAAAACCTTAACATTTGACCACTTTAACAGGTTGTGGTATGCAGAGTATGTGAACACGTGTTATTATGTTACACTGGAATTGTAAAATCAAAGTTTACTAAGACGTAATTCATAACCTCAGCTTTTATTATGTACTGTTGGACCACAACCTCTTCAGTGTTTTCTTTTTAAATACACATAATGTAGACGCAGCTTCGTGTTCAGAGTTGAAGCGCTCCCAGACATTGGTGAATGATTACTGTTATGATGCACTGTGGAGGCTGTGGTCAGAGGGTCCACTTGGATTTAGGGTGGTGTGCTGTAAGGCTGTTAGCGCAACACAGACTACTCCACAGGGCGTCCTCTGGCAGCGCTGCAGATTTGAAAGCCTCCTATCCCAGGCAGGAACTGTTCCCATTCAAATCCACAGCAAAACAAACACGGGCAGATCCGCTTTCGTTCCTGGAAATGGGGAGATGGCTACTGCGAGGTTTATGGGGATTTCAGCGGGACTGATGTATTCTTGGCCACAGAGATGGTGGTGTGTAACCTTTCATGCTCTGATTGGTTGCTGTTTACAGTGGCCTTGTATATCGGTATTACAGAACTCAGTGGAACATGGTTTAAATCACTTTGTGAGGACATGTACACCCATGTGTAACCTAAGCTTAATCTCAGTTTTGTCTTAAACAAGCATTAATGCTGTCAGGTACATTCTGCACTTTCTAATAGCGTTCTCTTAATCAGTTTTAGTTGTAAATCTGAAATTGAGTTAAAGAGATTTACTCAGAAAGCTTTAACCCAGAAGAGCTTACAGCATCTCTGTTCATTTACTGAGCTGATGAAGGCAGTGGTCAACAAGCAGTGCTGCACATGATGATGGAGATCTACAGATATTAAGTTTAACGTTCCATTCTTTTTATTTTATTTGGACTGCATTAACCTCGTCATGTGACCAGTTCAGAATCCTTATACTGAGTACATACATATACTTATATATCTTAATACTAAACATATTGAGTGCTCCTGAGGACTGAGGGACACTTTGTCTCTGTCTAAACAAATCACCATTCCAAAATGTTAACTTTAATCGTTTACAAGAAGAAATATTTTCCCCCAAATTGATGGAAAGAAAACCTGGAGGGTGACTGGGAAGTCATGTTTTGTCTGATGTAAATGTGGCCTCCACTGATATGTGGCTCCTGGAGAACCACTGTCCTGCTTGCTTTCTTCTTGTCCTGCTGTAACCCAGTTCGACTCTGCAAGGGAGTTTGGAAAAAATCTAATTTGAGTGGAGAACTTGGAGGGCCGGATTCCTGCACAATTCTGTACGTTTGCCACCCAAGCACACCGGATTCAACCCACCCGTTCGTTATCAGGTGCGCTTGGCGTGCGAGAGCAGGGACATCAGCAGACTGTGCAGGACTCTGGCCCTCAGGTCCCCACTCCTGCTCTAAAACAAGCAGGTCAGTGATACTCCAGGACCAGGACTGAAAACCCCTGTGTTAGTTTATACTGATTCATGGTATTGGTGCTAGCTACTGAGTCGCATTGCTTATTTATAATGTTTTTTTTCCACAGGGCCTGTTTGCATTTTAGTGAGGCTTTAGGAAGAGAAACATTTTTATTGACTGTATTTCATGACTTAATAATCATCGTTTTTGATTGTTCTATGTATTACATTGCTGTATTATTGGACTTGTTATAATGCTTTAATATATTTATTACATGTCTTTATTATATTTCTGATATTTACTACATAACATTGAGTTAAAGTGTTGCATAGCAGTGTTTCAAAATGTGAAACCTGAATCATCAGTTCAGCGTGGAAAATATAAAGGTCTTTGAATGTATTTAAAAGAAACTCACTGTATCAGCCACACCCTGTTTGGAGCTTCTTAAAGTAAAAGGCTAATGTTGCTCACCAGTAACAGAAATCTGTGGTTGGCTAACATCTTTTAGAAGAGAAAGTATTTATTTAAGTTGGAATCAGTCTTGTAGAGGCTGTGATTCGTATCTTGTGTGGTCATCTGACGGTATTGTTACTCTGAGCATGTGAGGACAGAGCCCTTTTCCCAGTGAAGGGCTTTGGTCTTGGGCTGTGATACGATCAGCTTGATTTGCTTTGATCGATACAGGAAACCTCTGGACTTCTTCAGTTTGTCCAGCTTAAGAGAAATCGCAGATCAACAAGGTATCACATCTTGCCTGTTATTGTTGTTCCTTCTTTTGCAGAAATGAAAAGCATTGGTTTAGTCACAATCATTGTTTCAACCTTGAATCAAATGGACTTGAATCAAAAATCCTGTTACTACAGAGTGTAAATCGAATGTAATTGAAATTTGTTGTGTAATTATGTAGTTGACATTGCAGTACAGCAGAACACATCTAAGATTTTACCCCTCAAACCCAAGTCTTGTTATTTAGGTATTTAGTAATTACTTAATCTTATTCAGAAATTACTATTATTAATATTTAGTTATATGATCACCGATGTTCCACCAGTAACCCATTTAATCACCCCATGATCTTTAAATGTAATTAGAACCATTTGCATCCCTAACCTTTTAAACCAGTCTCTTGGAATCTCACTCTTTTCCAGTGTTTTATCCAGTGATTAAGGCTAGAAATGGTGTTCATTCCTGTTTTAATTACTCATGTTAATGTGGTAATGCATTATAACATTATAAAAAAACAATATTCAAAAGAGCGTGATTAATATTAGGCTTCTTTACTCTTAACTATACTCTTAAAATGGGTCTTCAGTTCTGAATAGAGTCAAAGAACTATTAGAGGCTTAAATGGTTCTTTGCCTGATTAAAATAAGCAAATTCCTTTGAAAGGAAATAGGGTTCTACCATCATCACATGTCAAAAAATGCTTTTTCCGTTCTTTACACAACCATTTTACCAAGAATGTAATTTCAGGGTAACGTTAGGATTAGGGTTGGTAGAGTCCCTTTCAAACCAAAAGATAGTACTCTTAATGTGTTTGGAGCTGCTTTTAGAGGCAGCATCTGAAGGAGAAAAGAGTCTGACCCGTGCGTCCCTCACGCATGCGCTGTTTGTCCACCACTGCAGTGATGGGACTTCCAGTGGGCTCAGCTGTGCACTGCACAGATTCTACACTGTCCCATCCACAGCTTTCCCCATCTCTCTCTCTCTCTCTGTCTCTCTCTCTCTCTCTTCCCCCACACCCCTCTCTCTCCCCATCTCTCTCTCTCTGCTGTCTGTCTGTCTGTTTCTCTCTTTATATTTCCCACTATCTCTCTTTCTCTCCTGTCTGTCAGTCTGCTTCTCTCTCTCTCTCTCTCTCTCTCTCTCTCTTTCTTCCCCACCCCCCTCTATCTCCCACTCTCTAACCCATCTCTCTCTGCTGTCTCTCTGCCTCTCTCTCTTTCTCTTTCTCTCTTCCCATCTCTCTGTGCTGTCTGTCTGAATTTCTCCCCATCTCTGTCTCTCTCTCTCTCTCTCTCTCTCTCTCTCTCCATCCATCCATATTTCATAAACATGGCCAGATGACAGTGTGTGGGACTGGAGAGCTTCACAGTGTGGAGGCCAACATTCTTTGTCCTTCAGTGACAAATCATAACTAATACCCTTTGATAAACTACTGTGGTCCTGAGTTCGTGGAAAAAGGGGCGTGTGCCTATCAGTGTGTAAGGTGTTTGTGTGTGTGTGTGTGTATGTAGGATGTTGCAGAAAAAGTGCAGCTTGCACATGTTAGTGTTCAGGGTGTGCTGTGAAGCCTCAGCATTTTTATTTATTGATTGAAACGAGACACATCAATCTGGACACCTAGCCAGATACGAGTGGCTGAAATGGTCTCTTGGGGACCATCTCTATGAATACTGAAGCTGTGAAAAGTGTAGAGTAGGGCACTGTCAGTCTCTTCCTGATCTCTTTTATCTTCAGATAGTAGAAACAAAGCTTCAATACACAACTAAACTTCGGTACAAGATAACTAAAACTGATCTTTACCGATATATTCTAAATTAGAGCTGGGCGATATATCAGTATTTATATCAGTATTGGGAAATAACCAGAGCAAGATATTGGCTGAGGTGATTTATAATTTTTAAATAATGTTCTGTTTCAATCTTGAGGAAACCTTTATTCTTCTCTCTCGCTCTGCTCTGCTCCCTGCTCTCAGCTCCTCTACTCAGCTCCCCTCCATCCTATTGCACATACACACAATGTGGGGAGGGATAAGACTTGGAAATGACCAAAACACTTGAAAGGCTGCTTTGGTTACTCAACAATTCAGTTTTGTTGAAGCTCTCACCAAATGTGTGGAATTAACCTCAGGCATGTTCCAAACTAAGTTCGCTTACCATCCATGATCCATCATCCTGTGCTGCAGTTTCTCATTGGTTAATAGGATTGTCACCATCATTCTTGTCTAATTTTGCCTAAATGAACGCATTTGTGGGCATTTAAAGGTGGCGGCTTTGAGCCATTTTTATGTTTTTTTATCAATTATCAATTAGCTCTGTTGTTGAAAACACTGGTAACAGTTTCTTTTTGAATCCTCTAAGTTATTATTAACCAGGTAAGCATACATGAGGTACAAACCTCATTGCACTAGGTCGTTTTGGTACCATAACAATGTTCCAATTAAAATTACTGTATTTTCCAGAATATAAGCTGCACCCTGGAAAATAACATATATAAGAAGTGAAAGCTGCACCTCATTATAAGCCGCATGGTTTAAAGCGTGGGAAAAAAGTAGTGGCTTATAGTCCGGAAAATACGGTAAACTGAAATAACTACACCATAACATAATAAACACTATGCAGTTCTTTAATTACAGATTGTACCACAGAGCAGGTATCATTTGGGGGGTACGGTGACACTGACATGGCGGTGGTGTGTTAGTGTGTTTTGCACTGGTGTGAGTAGATCAAACACAGCAGTGCTGCTGGAGTGTTTAAACCCCTCAGAGTGACATTCAGGAAATGGCATTGTGTGAACATCTGTCTCTAACTTTACATCTGCTATACAATATGGAGCCACTAGGTAGGTGTGAGTGGACAGTAAGTGGACGGTCTGTAAATATAGAACTACAACGTGACCTTGTATGGTCGATGGAGTGAAATGAAATGGATAAACTTCTGGTGGATCAATGCAAAATGCTTTTGCTAACAGAACATTTACTCAAAATAATAATATTTGTATCTCACACTGACTCAGTTCCTTTAAAGAACATAAGGGACTATTAAAGAAAGTGTTCCAACAACACTGCCTTATTTTAAGCCCTAATGTACTGTATGAACATCTGCATTGTGTACGTGTGTTTGCTTTAGAGGCGCCTTAACTGTAGCTGATCACATGCCCCCTCCACAGTAATATTGTTAGTAAATCAAATCAAATCAAGCAACATGTGAGGATGTCAGTGTCTGGTCTGGGCCTTTGTCTGGGACTATTCTGTGTCTTAAAAGAATGGATAATGTGGTCACGAGGCAGTGGTCCTGGTGGACGCTCTAATGTTACTGCTGTTTTATCTAACGTTGTATTGCTTGTCTCTTCAACAACAAAACCATTGTTTTATTTGACCATGTAAAAAGTGTGCCTTCGCTTTAGTAGAGCGTATATTAAAGTCTTAACTGCTGAAAAGTATCAGTTGTTATAATACCCAAAATACTAAGTCGTATTGTTGTTCTGTTGTGAAATTAGGCTGGGTGGGTCTGCTCTTGACAGCATCCATTGTTCATTCATTGTTCTAAATCCGGCGCACTTAATTCCCTGACCTATATCTCCATAATGTCATTATCTCCATTAGAATTCCACTTAAAACCCCCGATTACTGTTTTGGTAGAGTGAATTGTGTGTTAAGGACGCACTGTGAGGTCTAAAATGCAGACATCGAAGGAGCCCACGGAGGGGAGAATTATTGTTTGAGGCGACAGTGGGGTCAGGACGCTTAGGGCTGAAACTAGGACAATCTGGCTGTCCTGCTTAAGGTCATATCATGCTGAGGGTGACTACAGTGACGGGTGTTTAGGGAGTAAGAGGATCTGAGCAGTTCCTGGATGGGTGGAAGAAAACTTTAAACATATCACTGGGAGTGTGCTGGAGCGTAGAAGGCTGTGTCTGTTTATGTGGATACGGCATGAATGACAGAGATCCAAACGAGCAAAGACTGGAGTTAAGAAGACACAACACACCCAGAAATAAACTGTTTATTTTTCAAAAGTGCTCAAAAGGTTCAGATTTACTTGATCAGTAGTCAATATCCTGTAGTTTTGGAACTTTGGGCTTAAAAACAGTTTCGGGTAACCTAATTTCTGACACAGGTGTCCCGTTGCTCCAGTGTCCAAAGATATACACCCTCAGTAGAATCAGACACTCTGGAGCAGCAGGTCATCATCATCAGCATCATCATCAGCTAATCACTTATATGTGGTCAGGTACAGATGTGTGGCTGAATGCTATCAAATCAACAACATCTATTGTAAACCAAGCTCCATCTGTTGCGGAGAGGCTTTAATTGTAGGAAGGGACCACAGACTCCACTGGTTTCAGATGAATGACTGGATAAGTTGTTGTTTACAATCATTTGGACATCACAAAAATAATGAATTCAGCTTGGCTGGATTGTAGCTGAGGCTGTTTCTCAATATGTGTTTTTGGAACATCATCTTCCACTGCCAAAGTCCCAGTTCAATACTCAAGAATGCACTTAATGGAGCTCTGGGCTCAGCGGTCTAATTCAACAACACTATGATCCGAGGAGCACAGGTTCAAATCCTGGGTCATACTGCTTGTCATTGGCAGCCGGAGTCTGAGAAAGTAACAGTGGCCGTGCTCTCTCGGTGACTTCATAGCAGAAGAAGCTGGCCAGACCTACCACTGTACATTTTTAAGTGCTCCTGTTTTAAATAATCCGTGCTCTTGGTTCTGCTTTTAAAGAAAAGATCTGAGACAAATGATCCATGATTGTGTATTTTTTTTCGCCGTGAGGCTTGAATACCCAACTATGGCATCTTTAGCTAGCTTAGCTGGTACACAGCATATCTCCGTAGTCCTCTGTCCTTGTGTTTGTAGTAGGTTCTTGCGAGGTAACTTGTTTAGTCCATTCTTAGCATTCTTGGTGTTGAGAAACACCCTTAGTTTCCATATATGGACCTTATGATGTGGAGAGAGTGTGTTTGCATACTATATCAAACTAATTCATTTAAAAAGTGAGGGACATATCATTGTCCATGTCCGTTTTCTAAGTTTTGCTCATGTTGGTTGCAAATATAAATGTATCCCTCTTCATGGAGAACAGTTTCATTTGCATTAATAGCCTGTTTCGGAGTGGAGTCATTTACCGGTGAGGAATGACCGGAGAAGACAATGTTCTGCGTGGTCAAGTGACATTTCTAGAAAGTGTTTGGACAGACCTCTGCCATGAGCTGTAAAATAACGGATTTTTGATAGTGGTGGGGACAAAACCAAGCTTTTTAAAAAGTGATGTGGACATGTTGACACTGTAAATTATGCCTCTGCACTCAAGCGACCGAATGAGCTCTACTACAACTGCAGCCATTTAAGGCTCAGCTGGAGCCAACATGGAGGAGGCCTCCAAGCACTTAATCCTTGGCTGCACCACAGATATTGACAATTTATCAAATCAAAGTCGGGAGACTTCAGAACTGTCCCAGTGCTATTTGTAGATGCCATGCACACTTGCCATAAATTCCCCACAACTTAATAAGCACAGGCCTTTGGCTGATGGGTCTGTCTGCTCTGGAAGCTGTAGATTCTGCCGCTCAGTGAGGAAGAAGAAGCAGGCTGGTGGGATTTGGGGGGTTCTGCTTCATTTACTGCCAGCCCTTTAAGGGAGAAGTAGTTGTGGTTTAGAGGTTGAGCACATGCTCCCAGGACTGATTTAATTAAGGGTAAAGCTGTCAATATCTGTTCACAATGACAAGAACAGGACGTTTTTTTTTTCTTTGAGCCATCTAGATTTTTCCAAGCGTTACCAGTGGTACTGTTCAAAACCTGTATCACTGGTGGAATAACTGGTGTAGCTGAAGTAACAACTTCAAGACAAGCAGATACAGTAACGTGTCTTTGGCTACATGACTGCATTCAAAACTTGAATCTAGATTCTTTTGAGACATTCAGAGGTGGACTTGTATATGTGTTTCAGGTCATCATGCTTCGGATTATGCTTGGGGTCCTGTAGGGATCCATTCAGCTACACTTGAACTTGAGTAAACTTTCTGATAGACAGCAGAATTCATGGTCCCACAAGTCATCCAGGGACTTTAGACGAAAGGAAACCAGACCATCAAACTGCCACCATCATGTTTAAGGTGGAATGTGATATTAGCTTTACACCAGATGTAATGAGACCAATGCCTTCCAAAAGGAGGTTTACCTTTGACTCTTCAGTCCCCAGACTACAATACCTAGAGTCTAGTGGGTCGTTGATGAGCGTTGATGTTCTTTTTGGTTGGCTTTGCACCATCTCTCCTATGAATGTCAATGTTGCCCATTTTCAAACATCACTGTTGACGCTGGAACTGACAGAGGAGAAGTACTGGAGATAAGCTAGCGATATGACAATGCTGTCAAATACAACTGACTGAATATCTTGGGTCCCTGAAGAACAACTAATGATTTTTTATGATTTTCTAAAATGCAGTAAATATGATCTGACAGTCTGATCTAAAAGGCCTTTTTTGGATCTGATTTTCTATGGTGTGGTTGTTGGCTTTGAGAATATTGCTCCTGGAGTTGATCACTTGGAGCTGTCTTCCAAATGTTTGGAATTGAACAGCTGATGTATTGTAATTACAGTCGTTATATATTACACTATGGTAGCTTTGTGGGTGGGGCTGATCTGAAAGAGACTAAAGTGGACTTTATGTTCTCACATCTGTGCTTACTTAAGAGGCATATGATGAGTGCGGTTGGTGGTCACAGTGTCTTCACTACCATATGCTTGTGTTTATATGTGCGCATAGTTATGTATGTAAACCGTCATTCACATGTTTGGAATCACTGTTCAAAAGATTCGGTGTTTTTAACAATATACTCTCATCTTAAACAGTTGTACAAATAGTTTCACCCAGAAGAAAGTGTTGGATTGCAGTGCAATTGAAAATGAAGATAAAGGTTACCAGAAAAAATACATTTCAAAAATTGGTGATATGTTTTGAGCTACACATACAGAAGTACAGTGTTTCTCAGTAAGGTGTTGGGGATAAACCAACATGCCAGTCAGTGGTGTTCTGCAATAATCCATCCCATGCATGGATTGGACTTCCTGCATATTTTGCAGTGGGGAGGAGTGTTGATAGCGTGACCAATAACAATCCGTACATTTTGGGGGTCGGTCTGGTGATGTGACTGGCCATGGCGTAATATCAGTGTCTGTGTGTTTTCAGAAAAGGTAGGGCCACTGGTTGCAGGACCTCTATAACATTATGTTGGGCTTTCAAAGTATCTGTAATGTAAATCAAAATTGTACGAAATTGCACCCCATACCATGACACCAGGCCTTCTCAACATGTGAAGTGTGACAGCAATACCTTGATTTTGGCATTGACCACAGTGCCTCCATGTATGGATCCGTTGGTCATCTCCACCAAATCAAAAGTGGGACTCGTCACTGAAGATGACTCACTGTTATTCTGAGTGATCCCATGACAGACCAACACCAATGCAGTGTTGTATTGCAAATGATTCTAATGCATTAGGAAAGTTTTGAAAATGATGATGTTACTGTGTTTAATGTGTTGTTTTTTGACATATTGAATAACACTTAATGTGTATTTTTATTAAAAGGTCATAAAAATACCATTTAATATTAAAATTTCTGTATTATAGAGAAAACTGTTTAAATGGCAGGTGGTTCTTAGATTTTGAACAGCAATGTATACTATATTTGTGTGTGTATGTACTTTGCCATTTAGCAGAGATCTGCTATCCATTTCGCTTCTAGAGGGGTAGTGTTGTGTTTGGAAATACGAATGGACAGTAAATAGATTGGTGCAATTATGATACATGTGGGTTGAGTTAGCAGTCCATATAAGAGCTGTATTGCTCGTTCATTGCGGTCAGAAAGCTGTCTTCTGCTTCTTGGTATAAATATCCACAGAAAGACAACTTTCACAAGATAGGAAGTGAATCAGTGAATCTAATGTGTTTGCAAAAGCTAATGATTGCTGTTAGCTGGACTGAGACACTGTCTGTGTTAGTGTTTACATTATGCACCACAGAACTGTCATTTCATATTCACATGTATTCAGTGCCTTGTGAAAGTATTTATCCCCCTTGGCTTTTTACCAGTTACATTACAGCCTGCTAAGAGAGGGCCACCTATCAAAAATCTCAGGCTGGGCAGGGAGGGCATTAATCAGAGAGGCAGCATTGAGACCAAAGGTATCCCTGACGGAGCTGCAAAGTTCCCAAGCAGAGACTGGAATATCAGCTCATACAACTACAATAAGCCCTACACTTCATAGAGCTTGACTTTAAGGAAGAATGGTCAGAAAACAGCCTTTACTTACAGACAAAAATATCAAGGCTCATTCTGAGTTTGCCAAAAGGCATGTGGGAGACTCCCCAAATGTATGGAGGAGCTCTGATCAGATGAGACCCAAATTTTACTTTTCAGCCACCAAGGAAAAGCAATGTCTGGCACAAAACCAAAACAACATCAAAACATCGTCCCCTGAACGCCGTCCCCACCGTGAAACATGGTGGTGTCAGCATCATGCTGTGATATGTTTTTCAGCAGCAGGGACTGGGAAACTGGTACTGGTTGAGGGGAAGATGGATGGTGCTAAATACAGGGATATTCTAGAGCCAAGCCTGTTTTGGTCTGTCAGTTGAGCCTGGGACAGACGTTCACCTTCCTTCAGGACAATGACCCAAAGCATACTGCTAAAGCAACACTTGAGTGGTTTAAGGGGAAATGTGTAAATGTACTGGAATGCCCTAGTCAAAGCCCAGAGCTTAATCCAATTGAGAATCTGTGGTCAGAGTAATTTGAAGGAGCTGGAGCAGTTTTGCCTTGAGGAATGGGCAAAAATCCCATAGCCACTCACAGCCACTTGTCTAAAGCAACTTGCATCTGTAATTGCTGCAAAAGGGGGCTCTACAAAGTATTGACTAAAGGGGGTGAATATTTATGCATAATGAAGTTTTCTGTTATGCTGTCCTGTTTGTTGTTTGCTTCATAATAATAGAAAATCAAATGTACAGAGTTGTAGGGATGTTCTGTATATGAAACGTTGTGCACCCTCAAATAATCCATTTAATCCCAGGTCGTGAGGTAGCAAAACATGAAAAATGCCATATTGTGAATACTTTTGCAAGGCACTGTATGTTTTTGTTTGTGATTCCTTGCTTTTTTTTAAGATAAATAATATGTGGCATTTTTCAGTGTGATTATAATGAAGTTAAACAATATTTCACTTTCACTCTAATGGAAAGTTCAGTCATTTACCATGTAAACAGTTTATCCATTAATTCTCATCATGAGATTGTTGTAACAGTATTTCCAAACCTTTTCTTATCATAACTTATTTGAAGTACTTTTCTCCAGCATTCTGTTCATTGGCAACTAATTTAAGTTGTTTCAAGCATTATTTCTGGAAAGAAGCAGAATGATTTAATAGAATAAGAGGATAATTATATTAGGCAAATCATTTAAACAAGACAGCTTTCTAGGAACAAGTGGAGGAATCTTATCTTAATGACTGTTTGTGGTATTAATAGACAAGAGTTCACTTCATTCAGTCAGAAATGAACAATCATCCAGTTAACCCAAATCAATCGATCAGCACGTGAGGTTAGTTGTCCAGTGTTCTTTACATACTTGCTGCTCATCACTATTGCAGTTCAGAGTTAAAGGAAGCGAATAGAAGTAACCTGTCGACCTCCTTATGTAGGTTCTGATAATTATTCAAGGACGTATTTTGGGTTACAGATGTGGGAGGAGGCATTACGAAGGTGGAGCACAACCATGGAACGTGTAGCTCAGTCATGTATATGTCAGTGGTATTGTCTATATCAGATGTTGGATCAGTTTCTTATAATGCAACCCAATTTACAGCCCTATTGTGGAGGTTACGGCAGTCTAATGCAGTCCTACAGTGTAAATGTAGATGTGCATCGTTGCTGTCATGCAATCATATTTCCAATTTGAAGTTTTGACAAATTGGCAGTTGTTCTTTATGTTTTTTTTTTTTGTTTTTTTTTTTATATTATGGTGAGTGGACCAATTGAAACAATCCTAAATGGCTTGGAATAGAGCCTTTTACATTGACTTTCTAGCTAAGAAGATTTTTGGAGATAGGATGTTTTTGCATTCCAGTGATAATATGCACTGTATTCCCACTGTTTCCTCTTGTTTCCAATTGTTTTCCACTATTCAGAAACACCTACTGTCCTTGATGAAAGGAACATTACAGATCAGAAAATGTCAGCTCTTCTTTCCGTTTTATGCTCTGTAGTGGTCCACACTGTGAGGTGGTCTCACTAAAACCCCAAGAAATCGTTCTCTGACCTTAAAGTGTCCTTTAAACTAGCAGGAGGGATCAAGGACGTGTGGGCAGCTGAGAGGTTTCTACATTCCACTGAAATCCTCTTAATATTACACAGATACAACAGATTATACTCTGACGAGTGTGTATTATACCTGAGTGTGTGTGCACAAGTGTGTGAGTAGGATTTAACTAATAAGCATATGACTGACTATTTGTGAAATATGAGTTGATGTGGGTCAGCCCTGCTGCTTATGACCTGACTATAAATCCTGGTTTAGCAGTTATAAATGACAGTATTTATGAAAATCATTCTTCTAGCTTTGTTTGTTTTTCTTCTTATTTATTTATTTTTAAAGATTATTTTTATGGTCAGAGGGTCATTTATACATGAATTAGGACATAAGTATCTGCATATTTAACAATATGAGCATATGAATGCACATATTGATTGCTGACAACAAATTTGACATATTGTTGTTGTTATTTTGTAGTAGAAGGAGATGTGTTTTAGTAGTTATTATGACATTATGAGTAGTATTTAATTTATTGTGTGGTAGTAGTGGTAGAAGTAGAAACAGAAGTAGTAGTAGTAGAAGTGGTTAAAGATTTAGTAGTAGCAGCAGAAGTAATAGGAATAGTAGTAGCAATAGCAGAAGTAGTAATAGTAGCAGCAGTACTTATAGGAGGAATGGTAGTAGCAATAGCAATAGAGGAGGAGGAGATGGAGCAGCAGTCGTAATATGAGGAATGGGAGTTGGAGTAGTAGTACGAGTAGCAGCATTAGTAATAGTAGGACATATGGTAGTAACAATAGTCGTAGTATGGTTTGTAGGAGTAGCAGCAGTAGTAATAGGAGGAATGGTAGTAGCAATAGTAGGAGTAGTAGTAGTACTAGTAACAGTAGTAGTAGTAGGAGTATCAGCAGTAGTAATAGGAGGAATGTTAGCAATAGTAGTAGGTGTAATAGTAGTAGTAGGAGGAGGGGGAATAGCAACAGTAGTAAAAGGATGAATGGTAGTAGCAATACTAGGATATGCGAAATAATAAGTACAAATACTTGTAGTGGTAATGGTATTTAATAAGTTTTTATTATTATTATTATTATTATTATTATTATTATTTATTATTATTATTATTATTATTAGTAGTAGTAGTAGTAGTAGTTGTAACAAAATAGATAGCAGTAGTAGAAGTAGGTGTAGGTGGAGTACTAATAATAGTAGTAGTGTGTGTACCTGCCAGACACACACATACACACGCCTACACTCAAACAAACACACAGTACCTCTGAGTTTGTAACATAAACAGTGAGGAATTATAGTCCACTCCCACTGCGTATCTGCGTCTGACTATAAAAACGTTACCAATTACAGTATAAAAACATTACAACTCCACACTGGTCATGGCACATAAAGCAAAAATCTACAACAATACACTGGCTCCCTCTGGACGCTGCAGTGTTTATTCTTACCTCAATCACATTTTCCACTGCTTCTCAACTAGTTCTGCGCACCTTTCATTTTATTCATGAGAGACTGACGTGAACAAGAGTGGACTTTTTCATATGACAGCATTTCAAAAAAATCAGTCATTTATTTCTTAATGACCCTTTTCTTCCAATACTTCAACCATAATGAACCTAAATGTCCACTGCAGTAATTAAATGCATATACAGATGTTGTAAGTAGGATGTTGTAAATACACAGCAACTAAGAATAATGTAAATATTGCTATTCAACTTTTATTTATAGCATTTAAATATCAACATGTTAAGAAAAACAGGGTCAAGGCTGGATCCAGGCTGTTGGTCTAAAGCCTTGAATGTTGTTTAATAGCCTCAGATCTTTTGGGGACAGGCTTTTTGGGATTAGCCCCTAATGTAGGTAGTCACACCCCTGGGCTAAAGTATGACCCTCAAAGGACTTCTCACCTCACACTGGTATGGAGTGTGTCATATATTGTGACAGCCTTGCCATCATCCTCACAATTGAGCTCAGGTGCATTTTGTTTCCACTGATCATTCTTCAGATGTTTCTACAGCTTGATTGGACACTTGTGGTGAATTCAGTTGATTGGACAGGATTTGGAAAGGTTCTATAAGGCCCCATAGGAGACAAAGCACAAACCGAGCCTTGAAGTCTAAGGAGTTGTCTGTAGACCTCCGAGACAGGATTACACAAAACTTTCTGCTGCATTGAAGGTCGCAATGAGAAGAGTGGCCTCCATCAGTCACAAATGAAAGAAGTTTGGAACCACCAGGACTGTTCATAGAGCTGGCCACCCAACCAAACTGTGTGATCATGGTAGAAGGGCCTTGAGGGAATGTCCTTGAGTGCCAGAGCCCAGCTATGAACCTGATTGAACATCTCTGCAGATATCTAGTCTGATGAAGCTCAAAAGGTTCTGCAACCAAGAATGAGAGAAACTTCCTGAAACAGCATCATGCTCAAAAGATTTAATAAGGCTGTAGTTGCTGCCATATATGCTTCAACACAGTATTAAGCAAAGGCTGTGAAGACTTATGTACATGTTATATTTTTGTGCTTTATTTTTTAATAAATTTGCAAAGATTTCAAACAAACTTTTTTGATTTCTTCATCGTAGGGAATTTTATGTAAAATTTTAAGGGTATGTTTCCTGATAAAAATACTTTCTGGATGCACTGTATATATACACTGTATCTACCCACTGTCTCAGCTAAGAGCTCATCTTTAAAAGCTATTGGCCTGTAAACATTATCCCGTGGGACACAAACACACTCATTTACTAGTGGTGTTATAGTCAGAGCTAGAGCAAAGTTCTAGCCAAGACCAAGACAGAGACACATTGAGCTGCCATCTCTACTTGTGTGTACAATATGTTTTCTTTTCCTTTTTTTTTCTTTTTCATTTTTACCCAATTTTTTACCCACAAACCTACCCATCTGCCCACCCAGAGAGGGACAGCAGACCAATTTCTCTCTCCCCCTTGATTCTGTCTGCCAATGGCAAGTAGCAGGACCCAGGATTCGAACTCAATACATTTTCTCGTCTCTCCTGCTGGAATAGTTGGATCAAGACACTTCTGATTTTTTTTTCCCCATTTGCAGCACCAAGGATGAGTATAAACACCAGACTTTTTTCTAGTGTGAAAACAGAGCACACGGTGAGCGGACAGTGTGGAAATATCCGCAGAATTTTACAAAAAGTGTAATGAATGAAATTTCCTTTAAACAGATGCATTTAATTCAATGAAATCATGTGCCTATAATGCATTTTTACATATTCCAGGTTTTAATTAGCATTACTTTATGCAGACACATTTGACTTGACTGGTCTCGGCAACAATCTGCTTCACCAATCTGCTTCACCCCCAACAAAGTCCAAATGAGGTCAAGACTGAGACGACACTGAGACGGTTCTTTTGTTGTCTAGACTGAAACCAGGCTCCAGGCTACTACACACTTGTAAGCTAGAGATTTCACAGGCTTTTACAGAAATCATTCAAATGGCCTGTTTCTGAACTTTAATTGACAGTATTACATTTACAACCACACAAAACTCAAGAAAATGCTGCAGTTTTCTGTTAAAAGCTTCTGAGAATTGAGAATAAATGTAATGTTGACCTCTAATATAGAAGGTCAGCATGTTCAAATTGGGTAAAGCAAGAGCAGCCACGAAGCTAACAGTGAACACACACACACACACACACACACACACACACACACACACACACACACACACACACCACACAAATAAAGGTCAACAAATGCAAATAATGACCACACATCATACCTCTTTGCTAGCCCTATTTTAAGCAAGACTGGTGCCATAAAGATGGATGCTCCTTAAGCACACCCTCAAACACCCTCACACATGCACCCAATCTCTCTTTCCTCTTGTCAAGCAGTTGTCAGAGGCTGAGAGTGTGGTGGCAGTGTGTGTGTGTGAGTGTTTGTTTAGTAAATGGAGGGGTTGTGTGGACATGTGTTGCAATCCTAATGTTTACTCACACACTCTGACTCGACTGGATAATCACACATAATTGTTTTCTCTGCAGTGCTTAGTAAAGCTTGCGTCCACCTGGGTGGTCAGTAAGGTTGTGGTGCGAGCTGAGAGGAGTGAATGTTTCCTGCGGACTGCACAGACGTCTTCAATTGGAGTCGATTTAGCTGGTCAACAGCCTCACAACAAATAAGCTGTGATTCGATTTGGTATGATTGTATGCGGAGGGTTTAATGACTGCCATTGCACATAGTCTTTAATGAGGTTCAGGCTCACATAAATCACAAGGGAGGAAAATAGAGCCACAGAGTTGTGGTCGACGTGAATGTGTAAGTGTGTATTTGAAGGCTTTACTGTGTGTAGCACGCTATTGTAAATAGAACTGACAGTTTTAATATTGTTAAGCCGTCCATATGTTCTCAGTGGGGCAGGGATAGGCAGTCTTAGCCCTGGAGTTACAGATTCCTGCACAGTTTAGTGCTTTTCCAGCTCGAACACCATATTCAACTCACCTTTTTTTATTTTAATTGCCGGATTTAGTTGGTCTCCTTTACAAGGACTGGGCCTGGAATTGTCTACTCCTGCGGTAGGGTTACCATGAAAAAGGAATACATTATTCAGAACATGTACAGCTCGGGTTGGGCAATATATCATAAATTCATCAATAAAAATATCAATATATTGAAATATTTTTTGTGCAAGGTATGAAAAATGACCATGGCATAATATCGCATCTGTAATGCAGGTGTATGATTTAAAAAAAAAGAGCCTGAGTGTCTTCAAATCAGAGTTTATTTGTGTAGTGCTTTTAACAACTGATCTTGTCACAAAGAAGTTTACAGAAATCAAAAAGTACATGATTAACAACACACAAAACAAAGGATAAAGACCCCCCAAATGAGCAAGACAAAGGGCGACAAGGGCAGGAAAAACTCCCTCAGAGCTGGAGGAGGAAACCTTGCTCACAAGGGGGGACCCCTCCTCCTCTTGTCAAACTACTCATACTTTCAGTATATTGATAAGTGGCCAGTGAACCACCACGTGTCTGCTGTAATACTCCGTATATTGAAGAAATTATAGTTTGATAGTGGACATAACAGTAACAGTAGCAGCTGAATAGGGATTGTGTAAATTTCTACATAGTTGGTGATGGCAGGTGGGAAACTAGTCCAAGAGCAGTAGCCAGGAGGCAACCAGTGTGAAGGGGTGGCAGGGGAGCTCGAGGTCCGTCTCGGGTGGGTGACAAGGGAGGCCGAGGTCAACCTCTGAAGGGGTGGCAGGTCAGCAACATCGTATTTAAAGGTTACGTTTTATATATACAACACTCTGTTTTTGGTGTTACAGTTAAATACTGATACTTTAACATTATAGTCTGTTATGGTTTTCATCATATTGAGATATCACCACTTCTCTTACGCATATCAAGATTTCTATTCATATACAGCTCGAGATAGGAATCGAAAGGGGCACTACTTGTTTCTGCTGTTTCCTTTTGGTAGGAAACTACATGAAACTCATAAATAAATCAATAAATTATTTGGACACAGCCAAGTAGCCAGTAGCTCCAGAGGCCTGAGCTACTTCGCTGAGTTGTGAGCAGAGTTTAAACACTCCAGCAGCACTGCTGTGTCTGATCCACCTACGAGTGCAACACACACTAACACACCACCCCCGTGTCAGCGTCACTGCAGTGCTGAGAATGACCCACCACCCACATAACACCTGCTCTGTGGTGGTCCTGGTGGGTCCTGACAATTAAAGATCAGAGTGAAGGGAGGCTAACAAAGTATGCTGAGAAACAAGTTGACATGGAGATAGTCAAAATAGTAGGGTCGATCGGTGTATTTACGTACTCTAATACAATGTCAGCTTAAATTTTAATTTATAAAATGTCCACACAGACTCTGAGCTGTGCAAACGCATTCCAACAAATAAATAAATAAATTCATTTGATCACTTTTCATTGTTCTTACAGACGAAATGCTACTAGAAAAACTGTTACAGATGAATAAATTGTGTGAATTATCTTGTGCACAAGAAGGGAGAGTCAGGAGATGAGAGGTGAGAAGCGGTTCTGTGTTAATAGTCATCTCCTCTCTGTCTGAAGGCACACATTTCTCCATTCAAAGCTTTTACCCTTATGCAAACACAAGATAAAGATGTGCATTCACGGTTAATGAATAACAAGATACATGGACTTAACCTTTGACTTGTAAGACCTGGGTAATCAGGGTGACTGCAGAATGTCTGCTAGAACTAAAACCCCTTTTCATGCTGATTCTCGGGTGACAGACATCGTACTAGTCACATTACATACTTGTGAGCAGGTATTAGAGATCTGAAAGAGTGAGCAGATGTTAGATGTGAGCAGTTATTAATGAACTAACTGAGGAATAAAACACAGACTAATCTAAAACTGAATTCAACAAAACATAGTTTCAGATTTAGGACACAGCTGCTTACTATTGTTATTATTAGTAAAAACAATCTGTGCCGTTTGTTTTCATCACTGAGTAGACCAGCCAACACCATCCATCCATCCATCCATCCATCTATTCGTCCATCCATCCATCCGTCCATCCATCCATCCATCCATCCATCCATCCATCCATCTATTCGTCCATCCATCCATCCATCCATCCATCCATCCATCCATCTATTTGTCCATCCATCCATCCATCCATCCATCCATCCATCCATCCATCCATCTATTCGTCCGTCTGTCCGTCCATCCATCCATCCATCCATCCACCCCCTTGTTCCTGGTTAAAGTATGGAGCAACCACAGGAAACCCACACATAACCAAAGAGAACATACTACACAATCACAGACAATGACTGGAGTGATGGTCAAACCCAAAACCACCTGTGGAGCTGGTCTAAACAATAGCTGCCGCGGTACACCCAATACCTGCTGCGCCACTGCCATCATTCATCCAGTGGCACATTTTTGTGATTTAATGTTCATTTTGAAACTTTAACAACATGGTCAGAGGAGGACAAACATAATGGAGTTTTTCTGTGATATGAGTCCTTTGAGTCTGTGACCAGTTTAGAAAATCTCGAGTGGGCATCGTGCAGAACTAGAAAGGAGTTGGTTTTAGGCAGGGTGGTGGTTGTTGGGTGGGGTGAGAAAGTTTGGGTGGGGCTCTG
Source organism: Acestrorhynchus altus (assembly GCA_034509495.1). Classification (NCBI taxonomy): domain Eukaryota; kingdom Metazoa; phylum Chordata; class Actinopteri; order Characiformes; family Acestrorhynchidae; genus Acestrorhynchus; species Acestrorhynchus altus. Next base: position 37,129,624 of record CM067503.1, on the reverse strand, counting down.
GAATTCCACAAAGGGGCTTTGGAATGCAGGGAATGGCAGTCATGAGATAGTCCTGGGGTCAGAAGCCAGGCAGGGTCAAAAGGACACCTGCTGGTCCACTGTCATAGCCACACAGAGCTGTGTGTATATATGTTTTTTCACACATTTGAATCTATATATATATATATATATAACAGTATTAAGCAAATTCTAATGCACCTTTATTATATTTCATAACAAAAAAATGAAAATCATCAGTGTAGGAAACAGCAAAGGTTTGGGAACCTTACAAAGCCCTACTTACTAACATCCACTTAGAAGGAAGTGACGGTTTACACATTTATAGCAGCTAAAATTGTTTCATTCCTTTTGTTTCAAGATAATTTTGGGTCTTCGTGCTGCACAGCTGATTGAGAGTCTATTATTAGCTGAAAACGATCTGTTTAGGTCAGGGGACTTGGGAGTGTCTTTTCAGGTAGTCAGTGTTGGATTTTTCAAGTACATTTTAGCTCATTATTCTGTTGGCATCCAGGATTTGCTGATATTTTGTGAGATCCTTTCTTCCCTCCACCTGTTCAGTATTACCAAAGTCACTGGCAGCCACACAACCAAAAGCATGATAGCTCCACAGTTGGTAAGGTCTTTTTGGGAAAAAAAAGTTTCTTTTTTCTCCAAATATACCTTTGCTGATTGTGACCCCAAAGTTTCACTTACACTCTTAGAACCAGAGATCTGCAGTTTGCAGGCAGTTACACGTTGTTTTTAGGCTTCATAACTCTGGGTCAGAGGAAGCTACAGACATGATACGTATGGTATCATGTAACATACCATGGTGTTCGTTCCATCCACGTGGTGGATTCATACAATATTTATATTCTCTTCATTTTTACATCTCAAATGAAGAATTTGAGTAGCGTAGGATCTTCTATGAATAACAGTGTCTGGAATTCGTGACTGACGCCTATTAATGCTTTTAATGTTCTAAAGGTTAACCAGTCATCAACACTTGCTCCTTGTTAGCGCACGGTTTGAAGAGTCACAAATTTATTCAACTTGTGAAATGTGATTCAGGGTGGCACAGTGTGGCACCTCAAGTCACTGTTGGTGAGGAGTTCGGTTTGTTCTTCTTGTCGGCTCTGGTTTCCTCCAGGTACTCTGGTTTCTTTCTTCCACACAAAAACATACTTGGTAGGTGAATTGGCTATAAAAAATGGCCCACCACGTTTGAGTATGTGAACGTGTGCATGCATATTTTATCCTGTAATGGACTGGCTCCCTGTCTAGGAGGGTATTCTTTCTTGGTATTCTTTCTTTCCGCCCAATGATCCTGGGTAGGCTCTGGATCCAGGAAACAGACCCTGACCAGGAAACAGTGAATCTGATTGTGGAAGGAAATTTGATTACACTGACTAGCTAATTATAATTAATGACATACCTTCGGCCTGATTTGCTAAACGAGGTTTGAGATGTTATATATATATGTGTGTGTGTGTGTAAAATATGAATAAAATATAAATACAATGTAAAATAAAAGGTCCCGTGTGTATGTAATGTGTCTTATGTTATTACTACGTATGTGCATGATGTACACTGATCAACCATAACATTATGACCACCTCCTCATTTCTACTCTCACTGTCCAAATCCTCTTACCATACTGGAGGAGCATATCTAGGCTTATAGGCTGTAGAATATCTGTTTCTCTGCATACATTTTAAGCCTCCTTTCACCCTGATCTTATGTGGTCAGGAGCCCGCAGGACCACCACAGAGCCGATATTGTTGAGTGTTGAGCATTTTCAGCATGGCAGTGACACTAACATGGTGGTGTTGTGTTAGTGTGTGCTGTACTGGTATGATTGAATCAAACACAACATTGCTGCTGGAGTGTCTAAACACTGTGTCCACTCACTGTCCACTAAACCTGTGGTTCCACCACTAAACCAGTAGCTTTCTGGGTTTATAACTAGAAAGCCTTACGACCCACAAAAAACTCATCTATTATGTGAAATTGTTTTTGCCTAATCTCATACCTGATGTAGTTTGGGACGTACTCGCGGTTGATGGTGTCTTCTGAGGAACAGTGTCTCCATTCTTTCTTTGTTTAAGGAACTTCTACATCTCTGGTTTGCTATTTGTCTGCATCAGGTGCCCATGCTGCAGTGTCTCAAAATTATAATGCTTAATTTGCTTTTAGGTGCATTTCTGTTAATGTTTATAGTTTGAGCACAGAGTTTGTTCTCTCAATTGTGACTTGTACTACATTGTTTTCCCACATAGACTTGATTTATGATTTGATTGAAGTCCCATTACGAGCCCACTCTGGACTGCTGCTAGAGAGTGCTTCATGGCCCGCTGGTGGTCCCTGGCCCACAAGTCGAGAAACAGTGCCCTAGACTATTAGTGTCCATTAGACCTAATTGATCCACCTTCTAGATGTAAAGTCAGAGACAGAAGCTCATCTGTTTCTGCACAGTTTGTGTTGGTCGTCAGAGATACAGATGGAGTACAGTCTGAAATTTATTTTAATCCTGTATCTTGATTTAAGTCATGCCTTCAAATTGTGTGTTTCCCGGTAAACCTGGACTGGCTAAGTGACTGACGTCACATGTTCAGCTTGTTCCAGAAAATTCCATAAATTCTCTCTCTCTCTCTCTCTCTCTCTCTCTCTCTCTCTCTCTCTCTCCCTCTCCCTAAGTGAGGTTAGTGGGTAGTGGAGTAGTATAGACATTAAGTGTGTTAAAGTGGACATTAGCTCATATAGTGAAGGAAACCCAACCCAGACTCATTATTTGAGAGAGGAAAACTCTTTAACCTGCACTCCTTGGCTCCTGTGTGGGATCTTCTCAAGAGGCGTCTTCCTTTTGGAGTCCAGCCTGATCCATTAGATTGATGAAACCCTCCTCTGGGAAGTGCGTGTGTGTGTGTGTGTGTGTGTGTGTGTGTGTGTGTGTGTGTGTGTGTGTCTATGTGTGCTTATGTGCTCTAGACATTTCTTCACCTTCTCACAATAGTCAGTGCAAGACAGGCATTGTGCTGGTGTCAGCCTAGACGGCCCTCCCAGGAGAACAATGAGAGAATGTAAGTGAGAGAGAACGTCAGAGAAAGAAAGAGAAAGAGACCAAGAGAGAGAGGGAGAGAGAGAGAGAAAGTGTGTATGAGTGTTAAATGTGGCACTCAAAGGGGCAGAAACTGGAGGAATGGGGAGCGTCAAGCAGCACATGCGGTTTGATGACAAATCGATAATGTGAAGCAGGCCTGGGTGAGACTGCGAGTGTGAGTGATGCACACACAACTGAACACTTTGATTCAAGCATGTTCATCATTTTCACATGTATAAATTATATTACATCAACACAGTTATTGCCAAGCATAAATAGAGTGAAGTATGTGAGTGCTGCATGAGAGTCTATACAGATAAAACATCCAGCTCTTTACTCTGAATAACGTAGGTGTGGGTGGTGGGACGTTCTCGCAGTGTTTCCCAAACCTGGTCCCGAAGTGCAGCTGTCCTGCCTAGTATTTACTTAAACACCACCAATCCAGCACACGATAGAGTTGCCAATGAGCTGATATGTTGGATCAGGTGGGTTGGGAGCGGTTGCTGTTACATGTGCGATTCACACGGTACTTAAAAGACCTGTGCTGTATGGTACCACTGCAGCTACAACTTGATTACAATTTGTTACTGTCATAAGTACTGATAATTAATGTACCCTTATTATAATGTGTTACCTCTTTCTGTATCCTGTATATTTAAACAGCTTGTTGCACACTTAAAACCAATATAAATGATTCTGATTGGCTGACATATTTTACCTTGTGTATTTTACTGCAGTTGGCCTTTAAATATGTGTAGTATGTTTTAGGTGTACTGTGGATTGTTTGATTGTAGCCATCCCATAGAGAAACCATTTTTGACTCCCCAGAGAAGCCTTCACTGACTTTATAGAACAGTTTCTAAATGAATCCATCCAGCCATCATTTTCTGAACCGTTTATTCCTGAATAGGATCACGGGGGAGCCGGTGCCCAGCCGGCAACTCTGAGCGCAAGGGCAGAAAACAACCCTAGACAGGGCGCTACTCCATCATAGGGCTCACACACACACTAAGGGCCACTTCAGGGTCACCAATTCACCATCTTTGGAGTGTGGGGTAAACCGGAGTACCCGGAGGAAACATGCAAACCAGGAGAACATGCAAACTCCACACAGACACCTCCCACCCAGGGATCGAACCCAGGTCCTTCTTGCTGTAAGCCAACGGCGTAATTCACTGCACTGGTTTCTAAATGAATGTTACATGCATTATATTACAGTGTACATGCATAATTAAAAAGAAATACATATGTAACACACACAGTAAGACATGCTGTATAGGTTATTGCTATCAACTTATAAAAAGAAAAAATCAGTTTACCTGCTGATGTGCTCTTCAGACTCCACCATGTTTGGAAAAACTTAAAGTTTGGCAGAGTGGGTGTGGCTGGGTCTGATACAAGGGTTCAGGTACCTATCAGTCCAAAATCAGGTGGCCAATGTAGATTCAAGCTGAACGCCGCCTTCTAAGCCCCACCCACATGTGAAACGTGTGCCAAAACTCAGAAGCAAAAGAAGGAAAAAAATGAGAGATTCCCGAAGCAAATGACTTTATCAGTAAAATCCACAAATAAATAAATAAATAAATAAATAAATAAATAAATAAATAAAGCAAAAACATGTCAAACCTATGGGAAAATAAGTATCAAATAACTGCAAAGAGTGATAAAGTAACCAAGTATCTCAAAAAATATATTTGATATGTATTTTATCTGCTTTGCTTTTCAATTCTTAGAATTTTGTTTTGGATATTTTATTATTTTATAAACTTTTGGCCCAAAATGTACTCCATAATAAACCAGCATAGATAGATTATGGACAGACTGATCACTGGAACCGTAGACTGTAGACTGTAGACTGACATGGACACTGTATCTATTCAATAGGGCTGGTCTTTTTTAGACTGACCTAAACGTGTTCAATTTCTTTGCATTGTTTCATTTCGATTTGTTCATGTTCATTCACACTGACTTTTCTTTACATTTTATCATAATAAAGGGTAAATTGATAGGACTGTTAATTAATAAATGTAATCTAATGGCTAAATCGTAAAAAAAAAAAATTGTGTGTTTATATATTAATTATTGTTGCTGTGTTGATCCCACAAATATTTTCTGAGTAACAAAAACATGATCATCACACTAAGGTTAAGGAACCTCTCGCTTTAAAGGTTTTTGTCCAGAAAAGGTTTTTTTTTTTAGAATCATGCAGAAGAAAACCATATATGTACTTGTATGTGTTTCAGAGCTCAGCAGTGTTTCATGTCTGCATTATGAACATGCTGCGAGTGTGTCAATAAGGAATGGATCTGAATAACATCAACCGAGGCCATTTTTGAAGTAATTAAAATTCTTAGCTTTCAGTGATCTGTGTATTTTCTAAATGCAAAGTGGAATGCAGATCATGTGGACAGAACAAAAGCTCTGGCCTGATTGTATCGCAGTGTTAGTTCTGGTTACAAAGTATGTTAGTGAAACTATGGGATCTACTGTGTGAATATGTATAAATGTGTGTATCGTGGTGTAAGTGATGGTGTGTTTTCTGTTCAGCAGCTGCAGAAGAATGGACAGATCTCCATCTCCAACCTGAATGAAAAGACAGATGAGCAGACTGACATTAATGGGCATGCTGAGGATGATACCCAGGCTGAGAGTAAGTCTGTGTGAAAGATTGTTTGTCGGATATTTTTCACTTTGTGTGTGTGTGTGTGTGTGTGTGTGTGTGTGTGTGTGTGTGTGTGTGTGTGAGTGCATCTACAACTGCATGCCATTTGCCATTTTCAGTGTGTGTGGTAGGGAAACGGGGGACGGGGGGCATGAGAGGGCAACTTTATCTCTTTATCTGTGTCTCATTATTTTCTTCACATAATCCCAAAACAAACACATTAAGAACACCTACAGAGAGAGAGCTACATCTGTCTGCCCAAGAATGTGTGTGTGTGTGTGTGTGTGTGTGTGTGAGACAGACGGAGAGAGAGAGGGAGAGAGAGAGAGATGGGGGCGGGGTGTAGTAAAGACCATTTACTCATCCCTAAAAACATTCTTAGCACGATGTTCATCCACATCAAAGAAGAATGCAATCAAACTCATGTGGGAGTGTTTGGAAGACAAATGATCCAGTACAGAAAAAATTACAGACCTGGGTTTCTTTACAGGGTTAATGGTGGGAACCAGAGGTTGTAATGTCTACAATGTAAAGACAAACATTTTTGTTTGTTGTCTTTAAGAAAGTGACGCCTCACACATATTTCATGTAATGCTGATAACAATAACATTCCTGCTGTTTTCATAAAAATTATGAATAATTTTACACAAATAACTAGAAAATACTACACTATGAAGATCGAGTTTACATAGAAAACTCAAGGTACATTGTTGTGGTTGAAGGTTTTATTATTTTAAGGTCAAACTGCACCTCGATTTCAACTTGAGTGAGCTGTTAATTCTGAATGAAGGTTGCACATAAATTCTAAAGTAAGGATCAAAATATCCTATTTCTATTAATATTTACAAGAAATGTTAAAAATGATCTTGATATGCTGTCCCTGTGCTTGTATTCTTTATGTAGTTGATAAAGGTACAATCTTAAAGACATACACTGTAATAGAAAACCTGACACTTCCACTTCTAACAGCAATCTTAAAAACTAGTTTAGTACTTAAAGATTCAAGAGTTTTATTAAAAAAATTATTTTAATATGCACAGTAAACAGGCAGTTATGCTGTGCAGTGTACTTGTATGCTAGTTTTCCTTGACACTCAAGCTGTTAGATATAAAACCTTAACAACTAAGATTATGTGGTTTACTTGAAAGGATTTTTTTTTTATTCTGAACTTATATTCTGGTCAAAATGCTTTTCTTAGAAATCAACAGTGTGCACAACGAAGTTTGGGACTAAATTTTACAAAACGTGAAGCAGTTGGTTTTTGGGTTTTTTATATCTATTTTTTTTTCCATTCCAATTTGGAAGTGCCAGTAACCCAGCTCCGTTTGCACTCTCCCCCTATCACTTTCAAGCATCTTGTGTCTCCAGGAGGAAAGTGTCCCCAGCTCCAATACAATGGCTAACAGACTGGCTGTGATGTGGGGAGAGACTGTGATCTACCTAGCCTGTCCAATTTTACTTTTCTCTCAGACTCCAGCTGCTGACGGCAAGCAGCATGACGTGGGTTTCGAACCTGTTGTCCTTGGATCATCGTGCTACTGCATTAGACCTCATTTTCATTAGCTACTCATTTCAGGAGATACAGTCATAACCAATTTTTAATGTAGCTTTTAGAACTTCGGACTCCAGGTTCACATTACTGTCATCGTGTACAAATCAAGACTTCTTTAATCAAAAATAATCACATATTATATTGTTTTTTGAAGAAAGAAAAAAAAAGACATTTTACACTTTGATTTTCCACTTTATCCAGATTTGGTTGATCAATCAGGACTGTTTGGTGTCTGAGGTTTGCGTTTGGAGCTATGCAGCTTGGTGAACTCATCACACACTTGTACTAATGTTATGTAGTTTCTGACTCTGCATTACAATCTGTGTCAGAAATGACACATGCAAACCTTCAGCACCTACATGTCAAGACAATTGGGAAAATGAATATTTTCACTGAACTATTGCTTTAATCTATTACCTCACCCTCATGGCTTTGGTTATCTGTTGACCTGCAGCAGGAAGAAAGCATCCTTCAGTTTATAAACATCTGTGTATTTCTTTCCCAACCTTCAAAGGGCTACACTCTACACTTCTCTTCTTCTCTTGCCTGAACACTGCAGTAGGTCTTTTACTCATTTCCACAACCCTGTCTGGAGTGTGTGCTGTTTATTTATTCTTTAGTTGCCTCAAAATCCGAGAGACCACCGAGATGTTACCCTCCCAAAATATTTAGCGAGCCGTGACCTGGTGCAGCTTCAGAGCGCTCCGTGTTCGTTTTTAATAAGCTTACCTCACTGTGCGTTCAGAAACTCGAGATGACTTTAAATGCAGAGATATGGGGGAGTCCGGGCCTTTTAATAACGTCTATAATGACCTGTCCTCTGGCTGTATGGAGTAACCTTACGCTGCATCAAACACAGACAGAGTGCACAGCCAGGCCCTGTAGAGATGAATGGGGGCCGTATTGTCCATTAAGAGCAAGAATGTGAGCAGTAGATACAGTATCATGATGACAAGAGGAATAGGTTTAATAACATTGTAAGCACATTTTTGTTTGACAGTAAAGGCCTTTACAGCTTGGATTTAGTGTGAAAAATTCAGATTTTGTATACATATTGAAAACGTATACTTATGAAGCCCTTCACACCAAAGACAATCTGTCAGAAGATGAAAATATAAACAATATAATCCAATTTTTCACCTTTTGCTCTAATTGGGAGATTTTTTGCCAGTGACATAACCTCTCTCCACCAATCACAACTCTTTTTGGCATTGGAATGATACCAGCCACCTACTGGCGATCAGAACTCTTCATTGACCTCTGTGGATCCTCCTCACCTGTGTAGGTGAGGAGACTTGGTCAGCGTGCATCCATGCACTGATGAAGGATGACCAGCATCAGATGAGCTTCTCTCTGACTGACTTTACATCTACAAGGTGGACCAACTAGTTCATCTGAGTCTAATGAAGTGGGCAGTGTTTAAAAACTCCAGCAGCACTGCTGTATCTCATACTAGCTGCTGAGTATGACCCACCACCCACATAATACCTGCTCTGTGATGGTCCTGTGGGGAGAGATGTGGTTAATAGTGTATGCAGAAGGACTGCACTCTGTAATTATATTGTGATAGTGTTATGGTTAATTGGTGTATCGCTGCACTGTGACAAGCATCCTAGCTTGTGGATGGTGTGCCAGACCGGAGTGTCTAGCTACTTTGTGTGTAAGTATCCAGACACCCCTTTTCGTCAACTCCTCACCTAATTCATCTAGCAGCCATTGCTAACATAGGCAGTCAGTTCCAATGTACACCTTGTATATTGCATGGAAAAGCACCGCTACTGGGACACTCACACCAAGACCCCCAAACTCTGGTTACCCTGTTCGTAATGCAAGACTAATCATCTGTGAGATCCAAATCCAAATTGACGTCTGGCTTGAATTTACTATGATCTAAAATGTCATCTTCAAACTGGCTCATAAATTGTGGAGATGTTAATGTATGGATCCATTCCGAGTGTGTTTCATTCAGGTGTGGAGAAAAGCAGACAGAAAGAATAAATTCTCTGTAGAAGAACTGGACGTGCTGACAGCTAAGGTGAGTGCCAGCTGCTAGGCGAGCAGTTGGAGAAATCACAGTGAAAACTTCCAGAAGGTCTGTGACTGGAATATAATTTTTTCCTTCGCTCTCCTGTCTTCAGTGGTGTGGCCCTTAGCAAAGTAATAGCACCTCCATCTCCGTAGAGTTCTCATAGGTTCATGTGGTCTCTTCAGGATAGTAAGTGCTCCAGGATGTTAATTCAACCAACAAGTTTGAATTGACCATAACAGAGAGGGTATCACTTTTCCTGTTATTGTTGTAAGCTGGGAAATTTACCTTGGAAATGGGAATGGAAGAGGCCTCACTGTCCACTGTAAATGTTAAACTTCCAGGCCCCTGAGAGTTGTGGTTTCAATCCTCAGTGCAGTCACTGTCTGTGAGGAATTTAGGGTGTTCTCCTCATGTCAGCATGGATCCACCCCCACCACCCCAAAAAACAAACTTTGTTTTGGCTAAATTGGTGCTGCCAGGTGTCAGTGTGTGAGAAAATGGGTGTGTATGGACCCCTGTCATAGAGTGGCGCCCTATCCAAGAGGTATTCCTGCCTCACAACCAATGATTCCAAGTAGGATCCAGACTCATGACCCTGTCCAAGAAGGAGAAGATAAGAAGATGGATGGAAGGAAGTTGGGAAACTGTTTGTCTCACTTCTTCTAAGTAATATAACCAATATATTTGTGCAAATTCTGCAAACAGATTTAACTTCCATAAACCGTTCATTCTTAAGTACAGTTGTGTGTTAATTCCAATGTTCCAAAATCATCTTTCCTAGAATTTAGTTTGGAGCAAAAACATTTACCCCAGTTAAAAAATACTAAACTCTTGGACACTGAATAATTTACACAACTACACACTTAAATTAAAATATGCACACACACACACACAGACACACACACACACACACACACACACATCCTCCTGCTGCTTGCCTGGTGTTGCAAACTCCATCGATACTTTTTGAAACTCCCCCCGACATCTGTTTGCTTTTACAGAGCTGCGTGAGGCCAGGTTCTCAGAGGTGTGCGTGTTTACATGGAGAGACTGTCATGAATTTCACTCAGGCTGGGATGCCAGCACTGCTCAGGTCAGATGTGTAGTATGTGTGGTATGCTGCTGTTGTGTCAGCGGTTTGAAACATTGGAGAAAGGGCTGAGGGAACAACTCCCCATGCAGCCAGTCCTTATGAAGGAGTGAGTATATGGGTATGTGTAGTTTGGGGGGATGGAGGGGGCTTTACAGCCCGAACCCTGATAAAAGCTCCAGAGCTACCGGTGGCCTCTGAAGGAGCAGGAATGCCACTGATAACAGCACAGAAGCACAGGATATGCTCTGTGTACCTCAACACACACACACACTTACACACATGCACATTCCTGAATTCTTGGATAGCGTCTGTAGATTTACACCGTAGTTGGCAATCACTGCTTTCAATATAAAATCAATATGGTTGGAGAAAATGTACCCCCCATTAAATGAGTTCATCCGGCCACATTAGGTTGCACCCATTGCTCACGCAGCTTGTCATGTGGAGAAGTATTGCCAAAAGAATAGAAATGTCTATAGTGTGTTGGCACCATGCCAATACCAGGCATGGGCTAGAGGGTACAAATCCACCCAGAAGTGAGGTGTGGAGCAGTGGAACTGTGTTCTCTGGAATGATGGAGCTCCATCCAATACTATTGGGATGAGTTGGGGGATGGGGTGGTGTGGAGATCATCCAATAGTCTTACCTCCGTAACACTCGTTACTGAATGCAATCAGCTCTTTACAGCAATGCTTCCAAACCTAGTAGAAAACCTTCCCTGCATAGTAGAGACTATTACTCCAACAAAAGCAGGATAAACTCTTTTTTAATCATTTTAATAATAATTTCAGAAGAAAGTACAAAAAAGCAGGCGTTCCAATACTTGTGTCCATATATGCGTAATGCTTTTGTAATATTTAAATCTACACGATTAAATTAGGATCACATATAAACACTGTGCTTAGACTTAACATTGTCATAGCCATGTCATAATCACGAGTTGTCATGTCCAGTAATGAAAAACTGTAACTGGTACTGGTAACTGTCAGGTGACACATGCTACAGTGTCCTGGTTGTTTGTCACATGATAACTTAAAGTCATGACTGACTGAGCCGGAGCTCATAATACACATTAAACATCGCTCACATATAGTTCTAGTCTAATCCTTATCTCTACACTCACTGTCCATTTTATCAGCTGTTTCCATGAATACTTTGTTAACCTCCTTTCACCCTGATCTTCAATGGTCAGAACCCCCCAGGACCACCACAGAGCAGGAATTATGTGGGTGGTGTATCATTCTCAGCCCTGCAGTGACACTGACATGGTGGTGGTGTGTTAGTAGTGTTGGTACGAGTGGATCAGACACAGCAGTGCTACTGGAGTGTTTAAACACTGGGTCTACTCACTGTCCACTCTATTAGGACCTAGCTGGTCAACATTGTAAAAGACAAAACCTCCTCTATTTCCGCAAAGTTTGTGCAGGTCACCCTCTAGTCCTTCTTCAGTGATCACAGGACGCTTCCTACTTCCTGAGTGTTAACCCTTTATGTATGTCCAGTTATTACTTCACCTTTAATCATTGAATCAGTTTCATTAATTATTGTTCACTTCAGTGGAATGTGTTTCTTTAAATTGTATTACAGGGTTAGTCTGGATTAGTGTCTAGTTTTTAACAGATTTTTGGAGAATTGTGAAAAATTCTGAAAGAGTTGATAAGACGGACAAGGCTTGAGATGCTTCCATAATGAGGTGAAGAAGTAAAGAAGTGAGAAATGAAGTTTCTACTGACATTGAGAATGCCACATATTTGATGCATGCTGAGCCAATCATCAGGTAGAATCTATAACTGCATCATTTGTACATTTATAATGACAGTATTACAGCTAAGCAATATCTTCTTGATCTCCCCTTTCAAGACAAATCTCATATATTGATGCAGACATTTTAAAATACCTTTAGGTATCTGATGCTGCTCTATTTCATTCTACACTGTCTAAGATACTGTAGAACAGCTACTGTTAATGACTGGTGATTCCAAACCCCTGAACAGCCACGTAGGTCAAGATTCAAAGCCAGTTCTGGTGCTGACTCTGCACTGCCCATGTTATTTAGGCTTAATCTGTGTCTTCGGATATAGTTTTCCAGCTGGTTTGTAATACAGTGTGAACAGCCTCTGGAAGCTCCAACTAAAGACAGTGGAAGGAAAAATGGCCCAGTATGTATAAATGTACACAAAGTGAAGGAAGGAAGCCTACAGAGGAGGATATAATCTTTCTCTCATGAGGCCACAGACCAGAACTGACGCACTACACACACTCACATACACACAGACGTGCACGTATGCCTCCTCACGCACACAGGATGGACACAAACACAAACTCGCGCCCAAACACTCAGGCTTCAGTGACTCCTACATGTGCGTGCTCCCCCTACAGTCCTTCGTAGAACAGAGAAGCAAAACAAACATTATGTAGTGTTGGATGATATTAGTATGATTCTGTATTACTGTTATACTATTTGATGATGACATTTGCATTGCTTATTGAGATTCCACTGTTCTCTGTCATTATCCCGACAAAAACACATTCATAGTAAATGAATTTCATTTAATATGTTTAAAATGTTCTGTCAAAGCAACCAGAACAGACAGTAAATTGAATGAATACAGTGCAGCTAAATCTAACAATCAATTCCATTGTGTGACACTAATACTGGTGTGTTAATACAGCTTCTGTACAGCATTTCCCACGACTTGCAGCTCAGTTTGGTCAGGATATTTTAATCCTGTATTCCAGTGGGACAAGCTTCTTTAAATAGATCTCGAAGGCTAACGTTGTGAGTGTATGCACGCAAGCAATTTTTACTATAGCCCTGGTGGAGTTTGAGACCATGTGCAAGATTCTTTGTTGAATTTAAAAGTGCATAGGCAACTATTGTGGTACTAATATGATAATAAATAGCAACGTTCCAGGGGAAAGAAAAAAACTTGTTGTTTTCAGTGGAAGCAATTTATTCTAAGTCATTTTTGACACAATGTAAAGAACAACTGCCAGATTTATTCATTAATTTTTCAAAAATGGAGCTACAAGGTTTTTGTGTGACAACTAGGTGTGTTTCTCTACATACTTTGTTAGCCTCCTTTCACCTTGATCTTCAATAATCAGGACTCCACTGGACCACCACCGAGCAGGTATTATGTGGGTGGTGGGTCATTCTCAGCACTGCAGTGACACTGACATGGTGGTACTGTGATGATCCACCTTGTAGTTTTAAAGTCAGAGACAGAAGCTCATCTGTTTCTACACATTTTTTATAATCATATTAAAGCTGAGCACGTGTAACTTATGTATGATTGCTATCCAAACAAAATCTTAATTTGTTACATTTTATTGTCTTTTACATTAAAAACAGTTGTAATTAACATTGTTTCACAATTTCATGATTAACTGATTAAGAAAAAATCCAAAAAGTCTCAAGGAGATGCAAGGTTTTATTAAGTTCTGTGTGTGTGTGTGTGTGTGTGTGTGTGTGTGTGTGCTGAGCAGAGTTTCTGGGTTGCTGATTTTGCTGACCCAGTTCTTAGGCTTCATACTTGAGGGAGGTGACTGCCAGAGAAAGAAAAGACACCCCACCCTCACCCAAAATACAGACACACACACTCACACACACACACACACACACATACATATGCACAGATCAGCTCTGGGAGTGGCGTTTGATAAATATTATACAGTTTTCTGGACACTTTGCCAAACTATGTACTGTATTGTGCAATGTTCCCCTGCCAAAATGAGTGTGTGTGTGGGGGGGGGGGGGGTGGTTGGGGGGTAGTTGTTTTAAAAGTCCAGCATATTTTACACATTGAGCAAAACAGAATCCTTAAACAGCGTGTTTTGTTTAGCTAATCATAAAATTCATCTCTGTAAAAGTACAATATTGGTGTCAGTACAGGACAAATTGCCCAGTTGTACACAAATTGCATACACTTTCACATATAGACATAGTCGCAGATGTGGAGTCAGCACATGCACACACACACAGACACACACACATACACACTCAGCTCCCAGCCAGCTGTCTAGGAGGAGAGGCCTGAGAGAGTCCAGAGGATGAGATCAGCCATTATCTCATACGCAGAGGCCACTCTCCCCCAAAAATTGTGTATGTGTGTGTTTGCACACATGTGAATGATCAGATTCTGTGGTATTTGCTGCGGAGTGTGGGTCCGTAATAGTACAGTTGTGGGATAGTACAGATCTCAGAGATGGCAGCTGTGGAATAATGCACCTCTGAGATGTTGTAGGTCTTAAATAGTACAGTTCTAGGATAATGAAGCTCTAAAATAGTGAAACTCTGGTATAGAGGAGCTCCGGGATATTGTAGTGCTGATGTAGAATCATTCTTCAATATTGAAGCTCTTGGATAGTAAAACTTGAATAGTTAATTTCTGGGATAACCTATATCTGGGATAGTCTGTTTCTGGCATAATGAAGATCTGAAATAGTGAAGCTCTAAAAAAGTGTGTTTCTGGGTTAGTGCAGCTCTGGAATAGTAAAGCTATGGTGTAGAGTAACTGTGATAATACAGCTCTGGAATAGTGTAGCATTGAAAGAGTGAAACTCTATAATACTGTAACTCTAGGATAGAGTGCCTGTGGAAAAGTGATGCTCTGGAATAGTGTAGCTATGGGACTGTTACATTACTGTTGTAATGTAAATTTGGGAAACTTTACCTTTGGAAGAGTGAAGCTCTAGGATAGTGTGACTTGTCTGCTACATTAAGGATGGTTTTACTACTGAACTTGTATGTAATAAACTGCAGGGACTGTTACTGTAGCAGGTAACTGCTGTAATACTAAAAGAATCTGTCACATACCCTGAACAAAATGTTGCTACGTACAAATAAAGTTTAATACACAAATATCACAAGATAATGGAGACAGTTGAGGGTGGTTTCTCTTTGCATTGTTTCCCATATAGTTGCTGAATAATAATAAAGATGGGAAGTTTAGGGTTTTTTTTAAGTGTAAACTAATGTGTTTCATTTTTTCTTTTAAAGTTTGTTGAGAGTTTGTTGAGAGTGAGCAGTGGAATTACTATTTGTGTTTACAATAATCTGAACAATAATGATGGGACTGTTGACATTGGGAGTACAACGGGTTAAAGTTACCTTTAAGTAGCAAGTAAGAAGTGTCTGTAAGGGAGCGTAATACAGAGCGGTTTGGACTGTGTTTCAATATTTGATGTTAAAATATGTTCCCCTAGGCATGGAGATCCAAGAGATAGCATGCTCTACTGAACTTGCCCTAGACCAGCTTTGTGGAGAAAGTTCATTGTTCAAAATCAAGACAAATATTGGTTCTCTCCTCAACGATTTGACTCATGAACACACACACAAACACTAAACCCTGCCTCCCTTTCACACTGAAACCTTCTAATCTGCAATACACTGCCTTAAGACCACCGGGAATGGCCCAAGAATGTGAAGACCATCCCCCAAAGTACACCAAACCCAAAATGGCCCTATCATAGTGCATTGTCATGGCTAGTGGCTCATACATAAGTATCTAGGGAGAGATAGCAGTAGAATTCCAGAAACACTGGGGCTACACTGAGGAGTGAGGAAGAGGGAATCATTGGCACACGGTGAAGGAATGTGAATGTGTATTTAATATCATTTAAATTGAATATTAACTAATTTGATTTAGGAATTTAGGATAACTGTGTGGGGAGTACAGGGACTTAAAGAAGGAGGGTGTGATCCTTTAATATTGCATGTCCAGCAATTCTGAGACCTGGACAAAGTTATACAAGCTGCCCTGTGTGTGTTAGATTAGTATATATACAGTATGTTAAAGAAATGATTTACTCATCTTTCCACACATGTGATGACTCAGTCAACCATGATAAAAGAAATGACCATGCAATTAAAGTTGTTCCAAAAGAGTAAATAATAAAAAAATGCAATTTGAAGAAAAGTTAGGACATCCATTGCCCTAATAGCTGGAATTTCCACCTTTGGCTAATATAATGTGAATGTAAATGTTTCCTATAACTGTCTACCGTTCGCTGATATCGGCTGGAAGAAAGATTCATTGGAAGATTGTGGAATTCATTCATTTATGTGATGTTTCATTGTCAGCTTTTGTATTTGGTCTTACATTTTCCTCAAGCCCCCTACATTTTCATAGTGATTTTTATGATGGAAAGATCTGCAGGCATTCATTTGCTGCAGCAAAGCTGATCCAAACCATGACACTTCCACTGCCGGTCCTCACAGTTGGTATGAGGTTCTTGTGCTCAAATGCTGTGCCCAACGTCTTCTGTTACTCTGCCCAAATATTTCAACTTTGGATTCATTTGCCCAAAGCACATTTTTCCAGATGTCCTGGTGTTTGTCTAGCTGTTCTCTGGCAAAGTTTAATCTTGCCAGAGCAAGGGTTTCCTCCTTGCTCACCTCCCATGAAAATGAGTATTTTCTGACAATAGATGCTGCACTTTGAATTCAACTAGTTTAAGGTATCTGATGACATTTTAGGATTGTGAGTAATTTACACAACTTATGGTCTGCTCTTAAGCTGAACTTGCTCGGCCTGACCTGGCTATGTTTTTTTAAAGAATTTTAAATGTTCCCAACATGTAAATTATTTTCCAGACAGTGGCACGGTTCATTTCTTTGAAATTCCTTCCCTAATTCATATGCATCTACAACCTTCTTTCCGAAGGAACTCTTTTGGTAATACTATGGTGATCACACTCACTTCAACAATCAAGAGTAAACCAAACTAATGTATGAGGCTTAAATAAGACAGCCTTCTCCAACATCCTGTCTAACGATGATCTAACCATTTGCAACTGATGTGCTGCACCTGATTCTAATTTTAGGCATTTAATTTTTTTAATAAATGTTGGGGGTTCTAACTTTTCCTCACATTAAAATTGAATTTCTAATATTGATGTTTTGCTAATTATTTTTACATGATTTTTTTACCTACAATATATCTCTCAATACAGTTAATATAATGAATCTCAATGTTATTTTTCGTTATTTGTTTGGGCTTTAAACTATTGTGATTAAGACATCAGGAACCCAAATATCTGATAAGCTGATCATTACTATTATGCCTTAATAGTGGGTGCACATAGCATATTGTCACTGTCACACAAAACCTCATATCTCCAAAACATCAACTTTATAGGTGAAGGAACTTCTTATGTTTTGATGGAAGTCAGTGTTGGATGGTTTTCACTTCAGAGCATATCTATTGCTCCATTCATCATGAAATTCTGACACAATATAAAGAACAACTGCCAGATTTAAATGAAGTCACCAAAAATTTAAAAAACAGGGATAACATTGTACATGACAGTGGCTATATATTACGCTACACTATCTTGAAAACCACCATCTATCACCGAGTCCCACAGATATTTGGGTGGTTCCAGACATTTTGACTCATCCTGTAGACTAGCTTATCAAGATCAGAGAGCCATATCCACATCAAGTATAGAGTTCAGCCAAACAGCTTTCATCCAGGGCTTTGGTGCAGTACACTGCACAATATCACAGAATGTTCGGTGCTTCTGGCAAACTGTGAACTATAAAAGTGGACAAAAGTAGGTCAGACATCTCAAAACAGTGGGAGTCACCTTAAATAGTCAACCTAAATAGTGTCCATACCATTTTCAAGTTGACATTGTGCTTTACCTAAGCCTCCATTAATTATTGACTATATTAGCTTCTTTACTTGAGTCCAACAAAAATGAAGGTCCCCTATGGTTCATATGCCATTTATTTTTATTTTATGTATTTAATTACTTTAATTACTTTGTTCAGTTCTAAATACACATACCTGAGTAAGGATCTCTGAGCTGCATGGACTCTTTTTATAGTTGTTTCCACAATATTTGTCCTAATAGTGTCTATCAGACCCCTCCCAGTGAACCAGTTCAACAACTATGTATCTGTCCCAGTGGCCTTGATGGGTCTCGGAGTGTGTGATATAGTGGTTGGCCTACAACAAATCGGGATTGATGTTTCTTTCTCAGTTGTGATTTGTAAAATTCCTGGTGGGTGGTGATGGGGGTTACTTGAGGAGAATGTGTCTTATGAGGAGGGTGACGAGGGGTAAAGTGCTGAATTCTGCCCTTTAAATCTCTCTTCAGCTCTTTCACCTCTGACCTCAACCTGCCAGCACCGTGAGTGCCCTAGATCGCAACAGTGGTGATAACATGTTCCCCATTAACGGGGTTCAGACCCACAATACTGACCACCCAACAAGAAGACTCGTTTTATCTGACTCACACGATCGTTAAAGGATCAATCTGCTGAACAATCTAATATTATTAAAACAAAGGTATAAGACTGCTCAGATGTTTGCACTCAGCACTAGAAGGTTCTTGCTAGGTGGTCAGTGAGGTGGGTTGGAACCCTGCCAATGGGGATTTTTTTTTTTTCTGCTTAAATGTTTAGTTTACAAACTTCTGCATTTTCCATCCAACTGTGCAATAAATAACTTCATCACCTAAGCTTTATAACCTTTCGATCATCATTGAGTCAGCATTGCTGGCCATTTCACTGTATTGTCCTTTGCTATTGGAGAGGACTGGCCGTGACTCAAAGGGGAAAGTGTGTGTGTCAGAGAGAGTGGACATATGATCACATGGGTGAGTGTATAAGTCTGTTGGCATACGTTGCACCTCATATTATGAACAATATAACCAGTTTAATTGTCTTAAACGTCCTATTCAGCAGCGAGTCCACATCCGCAGACGCTAAGCAGCTGCAGAATGGGACAGGAACAAAGCTAGAGAATGAGCTCACAGGCACAGGAAACTGGAGAAGGAAGAAGAAATTGTGACGCAAAAGAATGAGTGCTTTTCCTCTTCTGCATTCTTCTGCTTCCGGTTTTCCATAGAAAGCAGAGAGTGAGGGGGAGAGACAGAGGGAAGGGTGGAGTGTTCAGAGATGACAAGAATGCAGATGATTGTAAAGTGGAGAAGGAAATCACTTGAAAGAGTTTAAAGATCCCAGCAGTATGGAGTGAAAGACAAAAGTAGTGAAGAGAGAGTGCAAGAGAGAGCGAGAGGGACAGAAAGAAAGCGTGAGAGAGAGTCCTCTGATCCTGGGTAGATTCTCTCACACAGCAGCTATTTCCTTTTCCTCCCATTATTTCAACAACATCTTTCTCGCTCGAGGAATGCGTGCACACACCAGGGCATGTGGGGGAGTCAGTGTGTGTGGAGGTTCGTAATGATGTCACGCTGTCCCATTGCGAGCCCTAAACCCAGCATGAAGCCCACCTTCTCTTGTTTCTGCTCAGAGAAGACCACACCTCAGAGCCCACATTCCTGAATTCAGTCACGTTTCCCTGATGCCACAGATAGCAGGGGCGTCTCTGTCTGTTCCGCCACGCTACGGCCTGTTCCAGCTGCTCTGAGCTATGGCAGCACAAACCTTCTCTATGCTAACCTATGTCTGTCCCTGTTCTCATTGCTTTATAACCTTCCCTAGGTGCCTAAACACTTGCCTTAAAGGGCATAAAAGTCCAAAGTATATGACCTAGCTAAAAATGACAGTAACAGTCTTTCTGAACCCTGATCATTGTCCATCCAGGGTTTTTTGTTTTTTGTTTTTTTTTCAATCGACTACATCGGAAGCAAGGGCAAACAAACCAAGAGGAAGGTTGTGGAAGTGGATGGACACGCCTGACTGTAGAATGATTCATTACGGAACTGCAGTGAGGAATGGTCTTTCGCCTTTGAGGAATCTTCATTACACTCCATCACTCTGACTCATATTTATGTACCCACTTCAACATGAGTGAACAGCATGTCCCAAATTCCTCTTTGACCCAGTCACCGGGAATTAAAAAGCCCTTCCTATGTGTCATATCCCTTATAGCTGACCGAGTGCCATGTACCGCAAAGATCTTTCACTGCCGGTTCTGTGACAGAGTGAAATCATCCTTGTTCTTTAACATAATATGTGGTTGAGTGTAATATTCCCAGTTGTAATCCCATTTGTACAGTATATCAACCCCTTTTTACTTTTTCACATAATGTGAATGTGGCAATTTCATAATGAATGGACCAATAGAAATGCTCCAAAATGACCTGCAATTAAATCCTTTTACACTGACTTCCGGAGAATGTTAAGTTAATCCACACAGAACCAGAATCCACATTCTGTACATGGCAGAAATCCTGACTGTATAACAAATAGCTGGAATAAACCTGGAAAACAGAATGAAAAATGTTGCGAAAAGGGACATTTCCATGTTATCACAGAATGCTTGCTTACGTTCTCTGTCCTGGCTCATTTTTACTGGAAACCTGGTTTTGCATTTAAATGTCACCTTTCTTGGTCTTTATAGAGACGTTTACACATGCCTCCCGTTGAAAATCCTCATGTTTCTCTGATTGTCTGAGGCAGCAGAGAGCTCTGTGTCTGGAGTTTGTCTTAAACTTTCAGGCTTGGTGGGATTAGAGCTGTTATCACCCCTTAAGAGCATATTTTACCTGGAATTTGCACATTCCTTCAAGACAATGTGGAGGTGTGAGATTCTGATTAGGGTGCTATCTGTCTGAGCAATCTCGCCAGGGTGCTTCAAAGCTTCCTCTTAACACACAGACCCAATTACAATGCCTGAGTTGTTTTCATTTACAGTTAGAATGTGCCATTAGCACACTTTGAGGTTACCAGTGGTGGAGCATTGGTTTAGTCTTGGGCTCACAAAACGAAATAGGCAATACTTCCTTTGGTATTTGTTCATTTAGGACCTCACTGTACTTTTATACTACAAAAAATTGGACACTCTCGGCCATATTACACATTTTTTAATTGAGAACTTGTAAGTAGAACATCTGTATCTGATTAAACACTCTTTAAACCATATATTATTATGCTCAGCAACTGTTTAAAGTCCTGCGAACAAAAGTGATTGAGACCTATAAGGCAGTGGAAATAGGCTAAACCACATGCTTTCAGCTCATGGTTTCTAGTGTGTATACTGTTTTTAAGAAATGTCACTTTAATAGAACTGAGGAGGTCACGAGGTATGAGATCTAGAAGGTGAAGAAAATTCACTGACAGACCTGCTAGTATGCTGGTAAGACAGGTAAATCAAAAACCCCTTATGACTGCCAAGAAACTATGGTTTTGAAAAAGTGTACTGGAAGTGATTCCAAAAAAGACCAACACATTCTGTATGCAAATCTGCCCCCTTTAGGGGTCACCACAGCAGATCATCATATTTATGATCTGCATTATAGTGTTGGCACAAGTTTTATGCCGGATGCCCTTCCTGACGCAACCCTCACCATTTATCCGGGCTTGGGACCGGCATCAGCAGTGCACAAACTACACCCCTAATGGCTGGTTTCTGTATGCAAATCTGTTAAAACACTGCATTGTTGCACAAATAGGTTGTATAGAGTATTGGCAAGAGGTTCTTTGTTTCATAATGATAGTGTAACTTCTTTTTATTCTAATAGAACCAAACTTTTGATATGATTTGAATGAATCTTTAACCAGTCAAAGAACATTTAAGTTCTATAGAATTACTAAAGAACCATTTAAGACTGTGGGCTACCACAGCTTGATGTAGGCAATGCCTCCGGTTTTAAGTATGTTGCCAAAAAAGGCTAAATAGCCTGCTGTATATCTTAGGGAAGTTTTATGTCAGCATGAGGCACCCTTTAAGTAAATGTTTGATAGGTAAAATGTGAAGTAGTGGCTGGATACCTGTGATATATCTGAAATTCAAGCTTTTACTGCTTTATAGAGCTACAGTAAATTCCTACAAGAAGGGTCATAGATCCACCAAATCTCTGGCGGATGACACTGTTAGCATTCCTGCAATGTTAGTGCTGTCACACGAGAGAAGGAGAAGAGATCTTTTCTCTTCTTCAGAATGTTATGAGATAAAGTAAGAAGGATAAAAGGGATAAAGAAGCACAGAGAAATATGGGATACAAAAGTGATTAAGGGGGAGACGAGGGTGTTCTCAAGGCAGCTCGACAGAACTCCCAAACTACCTCCAATTGATTCCCCGAA
Organism: Acestrorhynchus altus; assembly: GCA_034509495.1. NCBI lineage: Eukaryota > Metazoa > Chordata > Actinopteri > Characiformes > Acestrorhynchidae > Acestrorhynchus > Acestrorhynchus altus. The sequence goes on along the minus strand of CM067503.1, from coordinate 37,107,208 downwards.
CTTTCGATGTTTTCTTAGAAAATCATTCTTGTCAGTGATGGTAGAACATCTTGAGTTAAAACTCCACTGAGAACCACTGAGGAACCTATCTTTATGACTGTGGAGAAACATATGTTTAAGGGTATGAAACCAAGACCTCCCCCCATTTTACCCAGACTGTATTGTGTGTGATATTATCTTTTTTTTTTTTTTTTTTTTTTTTTTTTTGAGGAGAAAAGCTAGAGGATGTGAGAATGCTTAGTGGCAAAGGAAAAAGAGTAGGGTGGGGGGCGTTTGAAGGAAGAGAAGGTAGAGGAAAAAGGAAGCCCCATTCAAGAGAAGAGGAGCAATGGACAGCTGAAGAAAAGAGGGGAGGGGGGAGTTGGGATGGGGTGGTCCCACATAGAGCCCATTTGTGTCAGTATGTGTTGAAATGTGTGTGTTGCCCTCCTCCTCTGCTCATTGTAACCCAGAACCGGAGAGGAGGAGAAGCTTGGCCTCAATGAGAGTTCACGACAGAGAGAGGAGTGTAACCTAAGAGACCAGCCAACTGCACTTACTGAGACACTCTACAACAGGAACGTCTAATCAGCATCTCAGCCACAGACAGTTATTCACCGTTTAAGTTCTTTGGTTCATTCTTGGGCTTGAAAAAGGCTTCTCCAAATGCTTGGGACAATAACTTTAACAGGTAAAATTTGTTCTCAGTTGTCTTGCTTCAGCTTTTCATTTGTTGGTGAATGAAGAACTAATGGATGAGGTGGGAGGTGTGTAAGTTTAATAATGAGTTTGTTCTCGTTTTGGAATTTCTTGCTGCTGTATTGTGCTTTTATGTGTTCTCTATATTGTTTTATGTGTTAATCATGTAAACATTACTAGGAATGATGATGCTGAAAGTGACTTTGAGGGTGTGGTAGTCCATGCATTGGAATTAGTACATAATTTGATGGGACATTCTCTTCAATTTGTCTGCTACAGTTCATTTCACCTTTTTATAATATAGCAAGAAGCCTTCTTTTGTTATTATTAAATTCCCATTGGTATGGTATTACACACATTATCGTTTGAGTTGAACTGGAATGCTCCACATTCATTCATGAAAAGCATCCCTCTGGAAAGACCAGAAGACCAGCTTAGAATATTTCTGACCTTGTGATTCGGTGTGTGTATGTATGTATTGGTATATATATATATATATATATATATATATATATATATATATATATATACACCAGAGATGTACTTCAAAGAGAAGTTCTGAGCTGACTGGCTTTGGAAGCCTTGTATGTCTCTGTGTGGAATTTTAATTAGTTTTTAGGTCCCTTTAGATCTTAGTCAGGGTTCCCTGAAGAGCCCCAGTGGGTGGTGTAGGTATATGGGGTTGATTACCTTGTTGTAAATGACTTAAGAAGGTTTGCAGAGATGTTTGTGGTTGTTAAAAATGAATAATCATATGAGCATTAATTAAGCATTCCTTTTACACATACTTCTGAGCATATATGCAAAAGTGAGACTCCCTGTCGTGACAGAAATGACATGTTAATTATATGTAAATGTGTAAGTAGAACAACCTAAAGTTCTGTGACAATAATGGAACCCTGTTTTTTTGCTATATGCCACCAGTTTTCCATTTATCCATCATAGAGAAGAACCACTGAAGGACAAGTGAAAGCAAGTGACCATTTAAGCATCCGAGTGCTCTTCAGCTGTGTTGGAAATTATGGTGGGTGTGGTTTTGTGGGGTAGTTCTGCACAACCTCGTCACAGGTCAAGGATAATACTGATACGTGATAACAGTTGTGTCAAACCTGTGTATATATATTGCATTTGTATGAACATGCCCTCAGACAGACTGAGGTGAGGTTCCCTTGTCTGTTTGTAGTTAATTCAAGTGTTTACCATCTCTCAATTGATACTGTATCACGTGTCGATACTGTACAGTAGGAGTAGGCAGTAGGAGTACCTCTTAACTTGTCCTTTGATTCTCTGTAACTAGTATTAGTTAGTATCCCTGGTGCCACACCTATCTCTATAGGCGGAGGATGGGTGTAGACTGGTGTGAAGGGGCGTAGTTGTTTGGAGCCTTGGTGGAATGGGGTACAGTCAGTCAGTCTGGGTGGGGGTAGGGGGTGAATGGTCAGAGTGTTGAGAACAGATCAACTGTTCTGTTTGCTGAGTGCCATCAAATCCCAGGGTTGTTCTTCCTGAAGCACGGGGACACTAATTAATAGCCTGCAGTTGCATACATCTGTTTGCCAAACATGACAAACAAAAGGGGGAGGGGGGTGTAGGCGGGTTGAGGACCCCACCCCACTCCTGACCCTTATAGAAAATCCAAACCATTATCCCTCCAAGAGTTGAGATAACACCCCTCCCCTCCATTTCTTTCTCCAAAACTATATCCACCATACAAGCAGCCACAAACAGAGAGAAGGGATCAGATTCCGTAGCTCAGGTTTCAGTTCACTCCAGCACATTTTAGAGACAGCAACAGATGTAGAGTGGCTAGTAGCGTCAGCAGCCTCTTGACATATTTTATATGTCTCTGTTCTTCTCATGGACACATACAGCCCCCAGTGTCCAGCTGTGCTAAGTATGTAAGCAATTTAATCTTAAATGTGTGGGTGTGTGTGCATGCACATGGGTGGGCAAGTATTCCCCCTTCATGGACACACACTGACCAACCCGATATTAGATAAAAGACACGATTTACACATGATGGCATAAGACAGTCTTGTTTTTGGAAGGAAAGTGTTGTTCATCTACAAGACTGATCTGCCAAATGGTTGTGGTTGTTTGGTTGTGTAGTAAACACTCTGAATATCTGTCCTTCAACCACAACCACAGCAAGAACCTCTTGTTTGTATTGTGGTCAACGTTTTTCCACTTTTATTATCTTTGAAGACCCCACGCTGCTGTTTCACTTACAAAGGCTTGGAAGACATGACAGTGTAGGAGCTGCGGTGGCAATGGCAACTATGTGAGAGGCACTCTTAAGGCCACCCAACTGTAGTTACACACACACACACACACACACACACACACACACACACACACACACACACACACAGATCCTTTCATTGTCTGTATGGTAAGATTGTGAAAGCCCTAGTTCTACACATTTGGCCTCTACAGTCTCCCCCATTCTCTCAGTTCTCAGTAAGTACTCTGGTAAGATTGTGAAATTCCTATCAATCTTTTTTGTCTGCCCCCCATAATGTGCTTTCTCCTCATGAAACATCCCAGGCTTTCGTCATGGTTATTTAAGTTTAAGGATGGACAATAGCATTGGGGGCCCCATTCATTTCGGCCAAGCAGGGAGGGAATCCAAGGACTCATTGTGAAAGACCTGGGAGCAAAACAATGCAGTCTTTCCTAGGCTTTTAGGTTTTTCTCTGGAGTGGGATGTTGTATGTCGGGGGAAGTGTGACGACATCTTTTGGCTTACTCCGAATTGCAGCTTGCATTTTTTGCTTTCTGATAGAATTGTTGTTTTTCATTTCATCCGACTCTGATTGGAGTTCTCTGGAATTGCCTCAGAACACAACTTCTGTAGAATGAAATCAAAATCAAAATCAGGCCTTTGTTTACACATGTGTTTAACGTAGGTGTGTTATGATGTTTCATATCTAAATCTCTAAAATATGAATGAGGTTTCATAGAGCGCAGTGTTGATATGCCAGGAATGCTGATGGTTGTGTGATATTCCTATATTATGCAATGTTGAAAGAGAATATTAGTATGGTCAGGAACAAGAATATAAAAATATCTGTGTGTGTGTGTGTGTGTCTTTGTGTCAGTAATGAGTCAGGTAATGTGATATCCATGCAATAAAACAGAGTTTTTAAAGTAAATGGGTGTGTTTTGGATCCCAGAGCAAGAGCAAACAGAGCCAGATGTGAGCATTCCCCAAAGAAAGGATGGATGTCAGAGGGAAGCTGGGCCTCAAGGACCCCAATGCTGCCTGTGAACTAAAGTTCCCCTCCCTACACACCACCCTGTATCTGCTTCACTCCTGTCAAAACACAGATAGACATGGGAAGAGTATCAGACGTGTGTGTGTGTGTGTGTGTGTGTGTGTGTGTGTATGTGTGTATGTGTGTGTGTGTGTGTGTGTGTGTGTGTGTGTGTGTGTGTGTGTGTGTGTGTGTTTCTCTTTTTTTCTCACCTGTTACTGTGTGGCCATATGGTCATTCAGTCTAAGTGAGACAGTGTGAGTATGATTAAGTCAAGGCTACGAAAAGATTGTAACATTTTCCTTTATGTGTTTACGGCTTTCTGCTAAAATGGGTCAGTGTGTTTGTTGAGACATTTGGCAGTGCTTATGCGATTGTGAAACATACAACTCGGAGTTTTCTCCTAAGGCCTTGATGTTGAATTGTGTCATCATTCTCCTGCCTTTGTTTTTGGCTTGCACTCTGAAGGAAGGGATCAGCAATTGTAAGGCCAAGATCAGATTGCCATCATTTGCCTGATTAAATCTGCACAGGGGGTGAGAGTCTTTTATGGAATTTTACAGCTATACAACTCTGATTTCCTGCAGATGTTTGGGGGCCACCATCTTGAATTAATTATGTCTGTAAATCATGTATTTTACATTTATTACTCTCCTTTGTCCCTTGTCAGTGATTCCTTTTAAAGTTAACTGCTGGAGATCCAAAGGGCCTGGTTATTAATTGAGATGCATAATTCATCTCATTGGTGACTTATTCTGGGTGATGTTTATTTGTACAAATTTGCTGGTGCCAAATATTCAGTTCCATTCAACAAGAAAGTTGTTAACTGACACAGCTGTTAACATTATATTACAGTGCTTTGTTTATTCTCTCTTTGCAGTTGGCCAAACAGATGCCATGCCTCAGAAGGAGGATAGCCCCGAGACCATTGAGGTGCTCCAGGATGAAGTCTCCCCTCAGGTTAATGGAGATCAAGAAGAGGAGAAATCTATTAGTGTAGACAAAACCACATCTGTAGAGGAGAAGGTTGAGGAGAAGCCAAGTGAGACCAATGAAGTGGGCTTCAAAAAGATCTTCCGCTTTGTTGGTTTTAAGTTCACATTGAAGAAGGACAAGAATGAGAAGACTGAGCCTGTGCAGCTGCTGACAGTGAAGGAAACTGATGATGGTGCATCAGAGGCTGCTACTGAGGAAAGCAAGGAGGCCGTTGTAACAGCAGAAGGAAAGCCTGAAGATGAAAAGGCACCAGATACTGCAGAGACAGAGAAAGAGGCGACCACTGAAGATGCTGTGCAGGAAGAAGCAGCAAAAGATCTCCCTGCAACCGAGTCTCCAGCAGACACTGAGAAAGATAGTGCTGCAGAATCTGAACAGCAGCCAGCTGAAGAAGTGGTAACAGCTCCAGAAAAAGAGACAGCTGAAGAAGAGGTATCTACTCCAGAAAAAGAACCAGCTGAAGAAGTTGTAACCACACCAGAGAAAGAACCAGAAGTTCAAACCGATTCCCCTACCAGCCCACCCTCCCAAGAGACACAGTCTCCATTCAAAAGATTCTTTACTCAGGGAATCTTCTCTAACCTGCGGAAAAAGACAAGCTTCAAAAAGTCCAAAGATGAGGAGGCAGTGAAGGAGAAGCCTCTTGAGGAGGATATAAAGGAAGCTGAGGAGAAAGCAGAAGAGGCAGTGGCAGAAGACAAAGAGGCTAAGGAAGATGCAGATGAAGGGAAAGGTAGTGAAGAGGTACATGAATTAACACCTACAGAGGAGAACAAGGCTGAAGCAAGCCCAGAGGAGTTGCCAGCCACCATTGAAGAACAGAAAGAAGAGGAACTGAAAGAACAGGTTGAGACAAAAAGTGAGGCTGAACCAGCACAGGATGCTGAACCTATTGCTGAAACTACTGCATGTGAGGTTACTGAGACCCCTGTTGGTGACAAGTCAGAAGATGAAGCCAAACCCATTAATGATACCAAACCTGCTGATGATAAGCCAGAAGAATCTGCAGAGGGCCAGCAAAGTCCTGAAATAGAGGCAACCACTGAACCTGAATTGGTGTCATCTCAAGAGAAACCCAAACCTCAAGGAAGCCCACTGAAGAAGTTGTTCACAGGAGCAGGGCTGAAGAAGCTGTCTTCCAAAAAACAAAAGGGCAAAAAAGAAGCAGAGACAAAACTAACAGAATCTGGTGAGCATGTAGTCGAGCAGATTCAGTCATCTACTGAGTCAGCAGAGCCACAGAAATCTGATAGTGGACCATCCTCCCCAGAAGAATCTGGTGAACAAGTTATAGGGGAGGCCAGTGAGGCTGAGGGTACTGTAGATGGTGAAAGTGAGGCAGTTACCTCTGACAGTGAGAAGAAGAAAGATGGTATCCTTCCCTGGGCCTCCTTCAAAAAATTAGTCACTCCAAAGAAACGTGTCAAAAGACCATCTGAGAGTGAAGATGAAGCGCCTGCTGATAAGCCCAAATCTGCTACTCTGTCCTCAACAGAGAGTGCTGTCCTAGAGGACAAACCCGAAGAGACAAAACCAAGTGATGAAGTAAAGGATGAAGCTAAGGAGGAGGAGTCACAAGCTGAACTGAAAACTGAGACAAAAACTGAGAAGCTTGAACAAAGCACAGAGGAACCGAAGAAAAAGATGGACACTTCTGTGTCCTGGGAAGCTCTCATTTGTGTGGGATCAGCCAAAAAGAGAGCCAGGAAAACTTCAGATTCTGATGATGACGAAACTAAGATTGAGGAAGAGGTGCAACAATCTGGAGAAGAGCAAGATAAGACTGCAGAACCTCCAATTGTTAGCTCCCAGGAGGCTGAACATGAAAATTTGGCCTCTTCTCCAGAGCCAGAAGGAGAACCTGTGTCAACGTGGGAGTCCTTCAAAAGGCTGGTAACACATCGTAGGAAACCCAAAGCAGAAGAGAAGTCTGATGAAGCTTCAGGTCCAGAACAGACCACATCTGATAGTGAAGTTCCCAAAGAAGAATCATCCTTTTCCTTTAGAAAACTAATTCCTCGCAGGAAGAAGAAGTCTGATACCAAACAAGATCCATCTTCTGATGTTGGATCTGCAGAAGAAGACTCTGATACCCCAGCTGTGGTGCCTCTGTCAGAATATGATAACGAACAATCAGAAAAAGCTGAAACTCAGAAGAAAGAGGAGCCCATCGAAGAGGAGGCAGAGGTCACTCCTGCAAAAGCCTCAACTGAAGACAGATCCCCATCTTGGATTTCAGCTGCTGTGGAAAACCCTGAAGAGGAAGCAGATGGGAAGCAGCTAAGTGATATTCCGGAAGAAGGAGATACAGCTGCTACACCTAAATCGACTGATAACACCATCGCTGAGGACATTATAGAGTTTACATCAGAAGCAGTTACTGCCATTGAGCCAGCAGAAGAAACTGAAATGGTCTCTGCAGTCTCCCGCATTACAGCATCACCTGTTACATCTGGTGAGACCACACCAGTTCCAGGAGATGGTGTAGTAAAAAAGTCTGAAACCGTTCTACAGGAGGCTGTTGAATCTATTAGCATTACATCAAGTGCAGTGGCTGTCACAGTAACTGAGGAGCAGAAGCCAATTATTGCAGTGTCTACTTCCCCAGTCCAGGTTGAGTCTGCCATAGAAGACGAGAAGGTGGTATTGGTTTCTCATGATAAAAGTGAAGCAACTGCTATTTGCACTGGCCTTCACACCAGTGAAATCAAAGGCATGGAAGACGAGAGCCCTCTGAAAGCTACAGTTGAGTCTGTCTCAGCTGTTACTGAAGTGCTCCCAGTGGAGGTAGCCATTGAAGACCAAACTCCAAAAGCCGTGGAAGCTGGAGTGGACGAGCAAAAGGTTTTTGAGGTGCAAATCAGCAAAGTTCAAGCTGACTTCAAAGAACAGCTTCAGACACCCGTAGAAAACGAAGTGGACGAGACAGCACAGCTTGAAGCAGTGAAAGAGATACCAAAGGCCGAGACTGTAAATGAACTTCAGGAAGCAACAGCAGTCAAGGCAGCTGTGGTCACGGCTGTTCAGCAGGAAGCACAGCTACTTGAGGAACCCCTGGTAGCACAGAATACTCCAAAAGTGGAGACTGAGGGCCCTATTGAGCCAACTGTAGAAGAGTCAATCTGTGCTCAGACTGTGGAGGTGACTGAAATTGCTGTTGCTGAAGGTGAGAAGGTGCAAGAGCTGAAGGATATTAATCAGTCAGTGGCCAGTGTTGAGGTAGCATTTGTAGAGGGAATAGTCATGGCTGTATCAGAAGAAGTTACACCCTTACATGCAGATGTCCCTGTAGCTGAAATAAGTGAGTCTAAAGAAGACTCGATTCCTATTATGGCACAAACACAGGAATCCTCAGTGACAGAAGAGATTATCTTTCAAAGCCAGTCCTCAGTATCCAAGACGGAATCCGAAGTAAAGGAGGAGACGGTTATGAAAGAAGTTCCAATAATCGAGTCAACAGGTGACCACGAAATCAAAGTTGTTGTGAGAAACGTTGAAATGGTCTCAGCCAAAGTTGAGGTTGAGGGACACATTGAAGTTGCATCCTTGAAAGAAAGTGCTGTGGTTGAGGAAGTGTGTCAGAAAGTTCAGGAAGAGGTGGAACTTTCACAGGCAGTGGATATGAAGGAAGCAGAAGCCATTCAGGAGCAGAGCACAGTCATTGTTCAAGAAGTCATCCAGAACGTCGTAGAGAATCTTAGTGAAATTCACATGGTACAAGAAACAGCAGAAAAGCCAGTCGAGGAGAAAGAGAGCAGCACCACTGTAGTTGAAGAATCACCAGCGCCTGAAGATGTACCTGCAACTTCTGAAAAGACAGAGGACACATCTGCAGAATCTGCTCCAGCTGTAGAGGAAAGACTTTCAGCTGATGCTAAACCTTCAACTGAGGTACCAGTACAGGAAGAAAAACCTGCGCCTGAAGAACCAGCACAAGATGAAATACCTGTGGCTGATGCACCAGTCCAAGAAGAAAAGCCACCAGCTGAAAGCACCTCTGAGAAGCCACTCACACCTGACAGCGAGAACAGAGTTGACGACCTTCAGACTCGGGTAGTCACCGAGCCATCACTAATTGAAGTCAGCGAAGCCATTCAGATTTCTGAAACAGTTCCAGTCGCTATTACAGACAAAATCCAACCCGAGGAAGAGGAGGTGGCCTCGGTCTCTGTGGATGCTGTACAGCAATATACAGATGTAATTAAAAAGGAGGTTGAACTGAAGGAAGTTGAAAAGAATGTAGAAGATAAAACCATTGATGAGAGTGCAGGAAGTGAAGAAGGAAAAGGCCAAGTTGAGGCTGATCTCAAGGAAGTGGCAGAAGAAATCCAGCAGGTAACCACAGAGACAACAGTGTCAGAGACACTCGAGAAAAGCAGTGAAGTAAGACAAACAGTGACAATTGTAAGCACAAGTCATGCTGAAGTGGTGGAAGAGCAGTGTCAGATTGAGACAACAACGGAAATTAGCGTTGGAATCATAAATGTAGTGGATGCTGTTGGAGATACCGAGACAACCACGAAAGAGGATGACTCAAAGAAGCAGGAACCAGTAGAAGACAGACCTCAAGCAGCTTTGAACGAGGCTCAAAAGGATGTTTCAACACCGGACATGAAAAAACACCAAGAGGGGTCTGAAGATGCCACCTGTCAAAAGACAGAAGCGAAAGCCACTGAGGTGAAGATGGCTGTTGATGAGACAGTAAATGCCATTAAAGTGGAGGAGGTGACTGAGGAGGTGGGGAATGAGACTGACCCCGTCTCCGCAGAGATTGCAACAGTGTCATGAGCCAGTAAGTATATGATCTTGTGCAAAAACTGACCAATAATTTGAATACTCTTTACTCCTAGATGTTTTTAGCTTCCGTTGCAAAATCAAAATGTACAAATAATTGTTTACATTAAAAGTTAAATTAGTAAATAATTATGACAGCATTATATAATTCAGCAGCACCTAAACGGGTATTTCACAAGGGTATTTTAATGGAAAGTGAAAAGCAAGGTCTAGGTTATTGTTCTGAATTCCTTAGATCAACCATTGCATTTTCTCATGGTTCCTTTTTAAAAACATCAATGGACCTTCGTTTTATTACCGCCGGATTTGCCAGCTCGTGAAATGAAAAAGCTTTTGTTTGAGGTACAAGTAACCAAGGGACCTTCGATATCAAAGCAGGAATGCCGCAGCCTGACCCTTCACTTTGTAGGCTGGATCTTAAAGGGAAGCCGTGTGAAGGAGAGATGAACTTGTGCTGAAAGACTGATTATAATTCCCCCCACCCCTCCTCGACACACTCTCCTTTTCCCTTCCCTTCATCAAAGTCTTCCATGTGTAGTCAGGGGACCATGTCTAAGAACACATTGGATTTAATGAGATACTTTTCAGAAGCACAGCTGAGCACATCTGTAGTGTTTAGTAAAAACAAGACGTTTTCAGACGTCCCGGTTTATTGTAACAATAAGATGGATTTGATTAAAAAGCTGAATATTTAAAAGCGTGGAAGTGAAAGTACAGCAAAGTAAAGAGGGAGGACATGGTCAGAGAGCAGGACGGACGCTGAGGTAGGAGAGATGGGTGTGTCTGCTAAATGTTTGATGAGTGCTAATGCAGCACTGCAGTGGAGAAGAGGCGGGTGAAGTATAGCTACGCAGCAGGGGGTTTGGTGCAGTATTCTCTCTCTCTCTCTCTCTCTCTCTCCTACCACACACTCTCTTACTCTGGTGATTCTTGCTGAGTCATAAAAACATTGAAGGGGAAAGGAGGGAGGGGAAAGAAGAGGGTAGAGGGAGCAGGGGAGGAAAACACAAGCAATACAAGTTTTACACAAGCAGTACATGTATTAATGTGGCTGTAGCATAAATGGAGACATCTATGGTAAGGAAGGAAAATGAAACTATGACAGAGAGAGAAAGAGAGGCTGTAATGGGGGCTTGCATTACAAGCAGAAATATCAAACAGAACGCTGTCCGTTAGGGAGATACTTAACCTTTCCTCCTGCTGGCAAGGCTTAACCTATCTGGCACACCAATGAGCTCAGCCTCATATTGAACCGAAAAGTATCAATGGCTTTTGTTTTCTAGGGCAGGAAAATAGGTGAAGAGTTAATATCCCCTGCACAGGAAAAACAGTTCTCCCCGTGCTTTGAACTGAACAGTGTTCAGGGGGGAATCAGTTATTCACTGATATTCAAACAATGAATGGATTTCTATCAGTTCCAGCGTTTCGTCAGTGCTTAATCAAAACCTTGGAAGTGTTTTTTTTCCTGTTGTTTTTACATCAGATGAAATGTTAAGTCCCCTCTTGTGTCTAAAATGACACAGCTGTACATTAAATCTGAGAATGTTTTTCTTTCACTTACAGTTACAGTGACCACTATAATTAACCCTCCTGTTATGTTCAACTGTACATCATTTTGCTGACTCAGATTGAAACAGTGCATGTTTAAACATTAGAAAACCTCGGTCTTTTGCTCAAATTATATTCATTTATATTGTCTGTATATTTAGTGTGATCATTCTTTTTTTTATTTTTGGATTAAACATGGTTTACTTATGAAAACCAAGTACATTGTGTCCCGAATCTGAAAAGAAAGCATCACCATCAGTCTAAATGTTAGATTTTTTATCCTTTATAGCTTCTATTTGACATTCAACCCTAAGACTGTGTGTAAGATAAACATTGGGGGAGCTGGAATCATTCAACATATTGGTTCTTTACACTGTTTCAGCCCAGCAGAAAAGGTTTCAGGCTCCAAAAATAATTGAAAATATTATTGAATATTTGTTCTGCATTTTTAAACTTTACAACAGGTCAATTTGAGCCAAAACATAACAGGAGGGTTAGAGAAAGGGCAGTTTCTGAATATCTGGAGGCCCTAAGGCACATCCTGTTTGAGGCCCCGTTTATCTCGTTCATATGTTGTGTGCAGGAATGAAAACAAACCATTACTTCATTCACTTTCTGTTAAAAGTACTGAGACCCAATGTAAACAGCCTGTTTGGATCTGTCATTACTGTACTGTACTGTTTTGAAAGATTTGTTCCTATTATTCATAAACGTGACCTCAATTCAGGACAGTCTTTTTACTGCATTCTTCTCAAGACTTTTAAAAAACACTGAGTGATCTCATGCTCTATGGTCTGAGGCACCTCCGTGGGAGGGGGGTGTTAATTGGGATAAACAAGGTATATCTACTTTCACTGACGTACAGCGCTGTTCATTGTTTTGTGTGCTCATCACTTTTCTCTCGCTCTCTTGTCTCGTAGGCTTCATGTTGGCGAGGTGGTTGTATGGGAACCATAGCTTTCTGAAAAGCGGGAAACGAGAAGCTACTTGTGGAGGAAACAAAGACATAGTGCTCTGGTGCCTTCATCTGAGCGAGAGACCAAAACTCCGGTCTCTTCTTTCTCTATTCATCCATCCAGACATCTATCCATCCATTCATCTATCCCTCTTTCCACAAGTCCACATTGTCTCACCACATGAACTGTTTAATGGCAGAGATGTCTCAGTTCCTGGCCCGTACAGAGGGATTCACATTCCCAACACCACTCATCACCATTTCTACAACAGCTACTCATCTTGTCATTGTGGAGACGATCATTTTCAGTTTGATTTCTATGGTCCTGTTGTCGAGGGCTGCTGTTGGATGGAGAGAACATGTGTGAAAGCTTGGTTTATGTGTGAGAGTGTGAGAGGGTGTGTGTGTGTGTGGGGGGGGGGGGGGGGGTCCTTCTGGGTGGGTTCTCATCTTGTATATTGTATTTATATCTAAAATATTCTCTCGGCCATCACAACCACGTCCTCTCGTGTTAAACTCCACTGAAACAATGTCGTTATCCCAAGGCAAGAGTCTGAACTCTGCAGTTACAAACATGGTACACACATGCACTCAGTTAAACATTGTTAGCCATATTTCATCACTGTAAACATGTGGCCGTAAATCTACCACACCAACAAAAAAAACAAAGGAGAGCCAGTGTAATCACTCAAGTCCTACTGTACGTACAAAGCATACTTTGTTTCTTGACTGTGAAGCTTATATTAATTGTCTCATCTTTGAGAACCACACGCTATGACAGTACAACACTGATCTCACCTTGAATATGTGATTAGCTATTAGAATCTGATTGTTGGTGTTCTATAAGGTCTGGTAGCACTGTTCAGTAGCACTCGGTAGTACAAATTCAGTGCACCAGTGCATTTTCTGAGAGAATGTACACCTTCACAGTCCGTATTCACATACAAATGCACTTGGCATTGTTTGACTGGTTTCATGTAGAGCGGGGGGGGGTCCGATCTTATCCACAAAGGGTCCGCAAAGGCTTCGCAAAGGCTGTTGAAGGATTGCAGACAATCAGGAGCACACTTGATTTGGCTTATTCACTTGGTCTTGATGTGGCGTGCTCCTGCTTGGTCCACTTAGACTTTGTTAGAGATAAGATTAGATAAGATACCCTTAATGTGGACTTTTTCAACTGTGAGAAGGGCAGCATGTCAATGCTGTTATGCAAAATCCTTGTATCTCCACAGACTTTTAATGGAAGTCTAAAATATATTATTCCAAGTCATTTTGGATGGATTATTTCTAATAATCAATTCCTCATGAATTTGTGATAAAATAAAAAGAACTGGCAAAATTGAAACATTGGCGCAGGTGAGATACACAGGCTGTGTCTGAAGTGTAAGAGATGCTGCCTACTTATACAGCATTCTGAGGCAGGGAGGCACCAAGCAGAGGTGGAAAATACAGGTCCAGAAAGTAAAGTTCTGTCTCTGGAGTTTGTTTCCGACGTTTGGAACAAAATCTTGGGATGGATTTTGTCGTTGTGGAGCTGGATTTATCACCTTTAGTGCAAAGTCATGTCTGAATTGAAGCAAGGCCTCAAGTTGGCTATTTCCAGTTTCAGACGCAACCAAGATCTGTGGTGGGGCAGCAATGGTATCGTGGTAACACAGACTGGGTAGTGCATTAGCGCCATCTGGTGTTGACTCTAAGACTAGTTTCATTCACACTCCATGTTTTTTTTTTATCTTGTTGATACTCATTTTATGTTTTTATGTCTCTCAGCTCTGTATTATAGGCTAACGATGTTATTCATCCAGAAGATGATAGTCTTGCCTTCTCAAATGCTTTATATATATAACAGTTCATTTGTAGTGACTATATTACCATGCTATCTGTTCTTTTACTCCCTTAATGTGAGATGTGAGCAAAAAGGTGGCAGTTGGTATGTATGTGGTGTTGGGGTTGTCGTTCATTCATTTCATGTTGATTCTCCTGCCATATAATTTAAGGAGGAGCCTGCTGAGTTATAAATGCAATATAAAGGTCTCTTGCTTAATCGCACATGAAGAACATTTCACCAAGTTCCTTCTGGTTCTTCACTCGCATTGTGTTGTTATGCTTACATTGACCCGAGGGGGGGGGGATAAGTACACAGAGAGCATGTGCAGGACCCCGGCAGAAGATGCTTTATTTTTGCAAAACACAGATGAAATAGAAAATAGTCCCAATCTCTGTACTCCTGTCACAGCTTGTACGAACACCCAGTGTGCATCCCTTTCTCAGCTTTTTATAGAATATTACTGTGAAGCTCCTTAACATTTGTACAAATTGTATACCTATGTATCTTAAGTCCTAATATTGTAATATTAACAAATAACCAATGAGAGCATTAGGCAATGTAGCATGACCTTTTCCTTTTTTATTCCACAAGCTGTTAATAGTATGGATACATGTCTATATTTCATTCAAATAAAGCTAGCATTGTAAAGCACCGCTTGTCACACTTTTTTGTTTGTCACATCCATTTACCTGACCTACTTTTAAGGGCACCGTCTTTGGTTAATGGCACAATTTTTCCTCCTGACACGTCTTCAGAGCTGCATGATCCCGTGTGGATATCTGGAATAACAATTTTTACTCAATTAATACACTTAATTAATTCAAGTAGATCAATTGAGATTGTGGATATGTGGTCCTGATGACTATTGATGTGTAAATCTGGTGCTGGGTTCACAAAGAAAAAGATTATGATAAAATCTTACTGTTCAAAAAATATTTTTCAAAGAATATTTGTAGTTTGTATTATATAATCTTAACCCCATCAACTTAAATGACAGCCTCACACTTGTCTAACAGTGTAAACGGTCAGAAAGTCTGACTGTAAACTGTCTAAATAGTTGAATCGCTACAATTAATTTTCTTAACCCTTCTGTTGTGTAAACTACACAACTAAAACACTTAACCAACCATACAGGTGAGCACAACAACAATAAAAAAAAAACCCCACCTGGGACTCCATAGCAACTGCCTAGCAACCGGCAAGCAACTCTATAGCAACCACAACTGCTTGGAAGTGGGAACCAAGCTGCCCAATCCTGCTTTTCTTTCAGGGAATTGTCACACCTGAGTATTTGTTAGTCAAAATAACATAAATAATAATAACAACATAATGCTCTTATTAGTAAAAACAATCATACAAACAAAAACTATATTAAGCTTGATCACATTAGATAATGTATTATTAGAGATTTGTAATAGCTATATTTGGCCAATCATGTTTATTTCACTTTTAGCTGCTGTTTGCTGAAAATGATTGCACACTTAAGTTTGATTTAGTTTCCTACCATGTTGTTCTCAATTGCATGGGCTTAAATTAATATTGGAAATAAAATGTTATTTTGCATTGTACAAATGACTTTGTGAAAAGAACAAGTGTAAGATTTTTTATTCTAAAACAGAATATCTAAAATAAACGAATAGCCAATGGAATTGTTCTTAAAATGCATGTTAAATGAGAGAAAATGCTAATCAATATTTTTGAATAACAATTTCATTGTTCACTTAATCCCTGATTACTATTTCTTTCTTTCTTTTAGTAATTTTATTACTAGTAAAATCTCATAGTGGATTGTAATTAGAACTATAAAGGAATTCTATAATAAAGAAATTCCGAATTGTTGTTTGGTGATGTCATTGTTTGGTGACATTTGCAACCAAAGCAACTTTGTATTGAAATGTATTTGCATTGCCCCCTTTTATTACTGATAATTACTAGTGCATCTCAAAAAGAGAATGTTGTTTTTGAATTAAATTGTCATTTTATATTCATTATATTTAAGTGACTTTTTTTAGCTATAAGCCAAACTGATCAACAAAAAAAACAAACAAAAAAAAAAGCTTAAAAGGTCACTTTATGTGTAAGCAATATTAAAAAAAAAACAAAAAAAACTTTTTGAATGAAATTGTGATCATGAATGAGCTTTTTAACAATATTGAGATGCAATAATATCCGTATCCATTCTCTGCAGCATCACAACTTCAGTCTGCATTTGTTGAAAAAAAAGTTTTATTGTTCATTATTCACAATTAGAATGCAACGAAAGTCCTTTTTTCAGTAATTGTTCACGTTCCTGAGGACCTGTAGATCACAGTATACTATCTGTTTGCCTTCGCTTTGGGGTTTGTGCGCTTGAGAAGGGGAGTTTCTTCTTCACCCCCTCCCTAGATCTGCCTCAAAAAACATAATTTCAGAACAGAATAGATTAACAATTTGCATATGTACAAATACTTAACAGTGACAATGAAAAGCAAGACATGATATTTTACATGTGTGACAAACAGGACTTAATAAAAGACATCAAAGATCTCAATTACAAAGGAAAATGAGAATAAAGAGAAGCATGGCATCAAATCCCAGTCTCTGACCAACCATTCAGTAGTAATTCAATTCACATACATACGGTCAAAATAGCGCCCCTGACTGGACATAGAAACATGCTGCAGAAATAATACTTTAAAAGATACTGAATCAGATGTTCAATATTATGAACTTACTCATGTTACCCCTTATTTGCTTCCAAAAACAACACAATGTAAATAACTTGTTTATTTGAAGAGCTGCTCATTTTTGGGTTCTGTTGATATTTAATGGAAATTAATCTTTTGCCCTGAATGTCCACTGCCTGTTTCCAACCAGTCTCGCTTTGCTTTAAGCTCAGGATTTCATCAAGAGTAGTCAGGTTCCCAAAAGAATTCAGTGCTTTAACAGCAGTGGCAATCTAACTGAACAATGAACAAAAGCAATGAACAACAGCAAACTATAAAATTAAACCAGATGAAAATCAAGACTGAATATAAAGACTATTCACACAGGGCCAACAAATGTACATACACTTGTGCTATGCTAAAATTGATTATATTCTACGCTGAATGCATTTTGCAATATACAACATTTGCATTATAAAATATTCTTTGTAAATATAGTACTGTGTATAAAATTAGAAAAGTTATACCAAACTCATAAAATAAGGGTTTTAAAAACATTTTTTCAAGCAAAAAATTGGCAAAACAAGAATGGCATTGTGTGAATTCTCCCATCAAGCAGAGATTTCTGCTCACCTGGGATCACTCAGAAGGTCAGACACGCATATATTTAGTAACAGGTTCAAAGAGAATGATGTTTAATAAAGAAAAGAGAGCGATGGCACATCTGTAAACATTTATTGACACCAGTTTTAGAGCCGGCGTCTGTTTTATCCAGAGCCATGTCTACTGACAATTATCACATCCTGCTCATTTTGTCTGGCTAAGGTGCCAAAACAAGTTAAAAAGACATCCATGATGAGTTGGCACACATAAAAAAATAAAAAATAAAAAAAAAAAAAAACAAAAAGAAAAAAACCCTCATGATGTGTAATAAACTGGCATTTGGGTAACAGGTTTGCATTCAAGTAACTGATTGCACTAGCTTCTTACTTCTTGAAAATATATTTTACATTTTTTGTTCATTTGAACTTGGTTTATGTGCTGAATGAAATCTTCCACAATTATGCTCTAAGCTTTTCTTCACAGGATAACCTGAACCCCTCGAGGCTTTTGTGACATGTGCACCCATTAATAGGTGAACAGCTGTGGGATTGTGTTTTCTGTAATAGAGTGAATTATTTTACATTAGTTCACCCATGCTGAGGTACCGGTAGAATGCTTTTGCCTTAGAAAGCTTCAAGCAAGCACCACACTTAGCTGCCCAAAAGAGGAGACAGTGAGGGCGGATACTAAGGGAGATGATATCTAACAGAAGGGACAAACCATTTTGGCCTGCGGAAATGCTAAAAACACACAGTTATTTCATTTAGCCTACTGCTTTAAAAGTCAAGAAATTTCAGTCATGAAAGGATCATACAGGGTTAACACCACCAGCCTGGCTTTAATCTGATCCGATCAACCTACCCGGCAATGGAAATGCAGTGTGACAGCAACATTCTCACTAAAAGCGTGATCACTACAATTTACTACTTCCCCTTCCTGTTGGCAGTTATAAAGAGGAAAAGCTTAAACCACAGCTTTCAACATGTGAAACACAGAGCTGGCCAGAATAATTCAGAAAAAAAAACAAAAAAAAAATGAAAAAGTAAAGCATATTGTATGTTTGAGCTTTGTGGTGTAATTAACATCTGAATTCCCTGCTTTTGCTTTTCAAGAGCACATAATGCCAAAAAACCCATAAGTTCAGTAGAACATCTCCTATAACATGCATGTAACTCATTTTCCCATCTATGCCATTAGCTTAATCTAGCAGAATAACCCCAAAAAGTGACACATTATGGGAAAAACAAAGAGAACAATTACATGATGCGTTATTATTCCACCAAAACCTCTTCCGTTTTGATGGCCGTTACCAATGGTCCACCACTGGATGAATCGGAACCCTCATCTTTGGCCGCTTTGTCACTATTTAATCCACTGACCCCCATTCCCAAAACACTCCCATCAGAGGGCATGCCTTGGTTGAAGCACTGATGCTTGATGACTTCGTTGGGGTTGGAGAAGGTCATTTCACACACGTTACACTTGTAGGGCCGTCCCGAAGAGCCGAGAAACATCGCCTCCATCTGACTGGAGTCATCAGCCGCACATAGCTCCATGCTCTGCCTGTCAACCATGGTGAATGCTGACTCCGCCCCTTGGCTCAGACAGACATGGCGGGCGGCCTGGTTGGCCCGGCAAAAGCTCTTTCCACAGGCACTGCAGCGGTACGGCTTACCCGTGTGGATGTACATGTGCTCCCGCCAGTGACTCTTCTGGATGAATTTGCGTCCACAGGTGGAGCACTCATACTTTCTCCTCTTGACCTCACGCTCCACATCTGCTGCACCCTCCAGGTTGTCTATGTCGGCTATATCGGAGGGAGGAGGTGTGTCTGCCTGGGGCTGGGCTGCGCATAAACTCGCTGCCACAGTCGTAGGTACTGCAACAGCCGTTTCGGCACGCGGAGAGACTTTAGTGCCAGTAAGAGGCTGTTCACCATCACTGACCATATCCACCATGATAGGGGTGGCTGCAGCAGCTCCAACACCTGTAAGAACTTCTTCGACTTCAGGTGTGGCGGCTCCTCCAGGCATTATAGGGGAAGTTGCACCTCCTGCTTCCACCACAAGAGGGGGCACAGCCTGCGCATGCCACAGGAGGTGCTCCCGCAAAGCTGCTCGCTGGTTAAAGCGACTCCCACAGACATGGCAGGTGTAGTGCTTTCTGAATGAAGAAGTTCTCCTCATGATGCTGGGCTTCACATGAAGAATGGTGTTGCTGCTGGAACTGATTGAAGCAGATAGAGCCTCACTGATTGGGGTATCTACTTCACACCCCTCTCTACCAAACTGGACATGGCTTGATGATGCCTCTACTTCCATCTCTGACTGAAGTCTGGATCCAGACCCTGACTGCAAGAAAGATGCACTCACAGTAGAGCACTTTGCATCAAGTACACCTGCGCTATCCGAGTCAATAGGTGAAGATTGCCTCCTGGCCGAGAGCCTGCTAGACGACATCCCTTGTTGGTCCGATATCTGAATGCCATAGAGAGAAGTGGAAAGGCGAATGTTGGGTTCGGGATGAGAGAAGGCTGCTTGGCTAGCCAGACTAGCCTCCTGGATTAGGGGGTAGGCATGCAAGAACTTCACGCCCTGCTCGAGCCGGGCTGGGTCTATAAGCTGCGGCGCCAGTTTGCCAGTGTACATCAGGTTGAGGAGGTAGCTGAAGATATCAGGCTGGATGTCTGCAGGCTTCAGGCGGACACAGTCACTGGACAATACAATAGAAAGGCACATGAGAAAGTAGTCTCCATGAAACATTTAACATTATAGCCTGCACATGGACAATTAATTTCATTCTGCATGCTGATTACTTTGCCTTCTCCTGAAGATCTCAGGGCTAGTTCTCAGGGCTGAGACCAATCTTAATATCTTAAATCGAACAAACCTGATGTAGAGGACAGCAGAATGCAGAACAAATGTAAGTTCAAGATTTGCTTACCCTCTTAAAAACATAGCTACTACAAAGAGTTATTCAAGTTTGAGATAAACAAGTGAATATACAAGGGAACCAGTTTTTTATACATATGGACATCTGATCTTCATTTGAACAATAATGAGATGGGGGTGATATAACTAAGCAAATAAAACTGAAGAAACGTCAGGGCCAGACGAACGTTTGCCAGAGAACAGGAGCTCTGGAATAATGTGCGTTTGGACAGATGAATCCAAATATGAATTATTTGGACACAGAAACAGAACACATGTTTGACACAAACCACTGCATTTGAGCACAAAAACCTCATACCAAACATGAAGCATGGTGGTGGAAGTGTCATGGATTGGGGCCTGGAGATCTCTCCATTAAAAACTTTATGAAATCTTTGTAAGAGAGGGGGCTGGAGGAAAATGTGAGACCCTCTGTATCAAGACTGACATCACATAGCTGAAAGAATTCTGCATGGAGGAGTGGGAAAATCTTTCTTCCAGGCAATGTCCTAGACTTAGTAGACAGTTATAGGAAACATCTAACTGACATTAACTCAGCCAGCCAAAGAGGAAAGACTAGCTATTAGGACACAGGGTTGTGTTTCATTTTGTCAATGATTTTTAAAATGCATTTCTTTTAGTGTCATTTTTTCATGTGACTGAAGAATCAAAATGGTTATTTTATTGCATGATTAAAGAATCAAGAATTACATGTCAACTTTGCTTCTACTGCACGTGAACAAGTCAACCAAGACCAGAGTGCAAATGTCCACTCACCTCCCTTAGGACGGGATTCACTATAAGAAACAGGGCTATCTGTTGCAAACATTATTAATACAAAGCATTTATGTTGCTTGAACAGGTGAACTTTCCAACATAAGTATATTTTTGACTGTAGGCTGTTTTGTGGTTATGCTGTGGGTAGATTTTGAATAAAAATCATGAGAAATTGAGTGAGCTTGGAGAGGAGTAGGTCTGGGATGTTAGACTTCATTGTTCAAACTTCCAAAAGCGTTGTGGGCTTTAATTGAGTGAAACGCTTGTGGAGGACGGTGTTTACTTTGTAGACCGCAGTCAAGAGCTTATGAGTAAGTGATTGGAGTGTAGGTAAAGTGAATGGGTGGGGTAAAATGTGTGACTGTTAGATGTAGCAACTGGTCAACCTCATGTGTCGTTTCACATTGCTGATCAGATCATGAACAGCCACAGCAACTTTAGTCGTTCGATGTAGGATAGTCTTATCTTCCTGTAACGCTGATTAATAGAAGTGTTCGGATCGTAAACGGCCACAGCAGGTCCAGTGGTCTGGTGGAGGGGCTTGTTTGTAGTATTGTTTAAAAGACAGGTGGTAATGGAAAATGTTGCTGATTGGATCATAAATGGCCACAGCTTTCAACTTTCAGATGAAGGGACGTGATTTTGGAAATGGGGTGGGGCCTACATTTAACCCTAGATGTTAGTTGCAGGATTTTGCCATCTTCCTGTATTATTTCAACCATATTTATACATAAATAATTTATATCACTGTTATTACTTATTATTGCTTTAGAACTGGTATTTTACAGCTTCTTAGAGGAAATGATTTAAGTGTGAATTCACCTGATGTGTACACAACTCTAATCAATACCACACACAAATAAAAAGGCAAGTTTTTCATAGGGTGAGTTCTGAGAAATGACAGCCAGACCAAGACACCCTCAAGAAGGTTTTTCAGCACCAAACCAGAAAAACTAAAATTAAAGCTGCAGAACAAAAACACTTTTGGTTTAAGCCAATCAATACATAAGTACAAATCATCATTTTAGTAACATGAGTTAAATATTGTGTATGGTTACCTGTCCTGGTGAATAAATAACATTCTGAAGTAGTTGGAGAAGGCAGCCAGCACAGCTTTGTGTGCTTTGAAAAAGACATCACCAATGGCAACTGTGCAGTCACACAGGAAGCCGAACTCCCTCTGTGCGTTGAGCTGCTGCAGGAGGATAAGACCATGGTTGGCCAGCTCCATACTTCCACCTACACAGAGGGGGGCAGAGATGACAGTCAACTTCCTGTCTACTGCAGACCACAATGAACCACTAAGGGGAGAAAAAAGCCAGCACTAGAGAAGGTCTTTTGAGTACACATGCAAACAGTAGCTTAGCAGACACAATAAGTATAATAGGCAAACACATTCCAGCAGAATCATATTTTTTAACAGTGATGATTACCAACCTGTGTTATAATGCCAACATATCAAATATGCATGTTAATTTTTATAAAGCATAATTTACAGTATTAATGTGTCTGGACTACAAGAGGTCTCACTAAGGCCATGCTGAGACAGCTGCATGTCAGGATATTTGCTCTGCACGGGAAAATGGGATGGAGCGGGAGCTTTTCATATTGACCCAAACGCAGATGCAGCCGGAACTCTCCCCGACCACTGTTCTCGAGGGGATATGAGGGGATGGGGCGGGAAAACCAGGGAGGGGTGAGGGTCAATGCTCTAGCTATATTTAGATGAGGGGAATTTTGAGTTTGTGTGACTGAAATGAAAAACAGGTTTACAAACTGTTTTATTTGATTTGCTGTTTCTTAACAATAAAAAAGACAATGTTGCTTTCTCTATTACATCCAAAGGTTGTTCACTCTTTAACACACCTAGACTAACTGCCCATTAGCTTATCTCCTAATGCAGAACACATTGGAGGCTAAAGGTCCACAAAACCTTAGTAGATGCACACGAGTCCTGTAGACGCTCTTTTTACAAGGGTACTGGTTATGCAGCATTGCTGAGATCCCAGTGGACGCCTCACACCTGCTGCTCAAACCTGAATTCTGACTGCAGGGTGCAACAGTGCACTAATGCTGAGTAGTGCTGTGATGCCTGAGGGAGGGGGGATTAGGCAGCTTCAGATTTGTGACACCCACCTTTAAGCCTTAGAATCTGACCTTTTGGTTGCTCTTCTAAGGTCATTTCAGTCTTTCATTCATTCCTCATTCTAACAAGTACTCCTGTTGTGGAGGAATATCCTGGAAGACGTGTGTGTGGATTTCACTAAATTAACAATGATATGCCCCACCCATTTTCCACGGTTCTTACATTGACAAATTGATTGTCTTTCACAGTCTTATTTTAACATTTGCTGGACAAGAGGTCACCAGTTCTGGTTCAGAAGGCCACAATTCAACTAAGTTCATTTTACTTGGCGTGTCTAAACTGGGGTAGGAAACCCTGGTCCTAGAGTGCTACCTGAATCAACTCGCCTGTTAACTGGCAGGTTAATTTGCTATGTTAGAGCAGAGAAATCAGTAAACTGCACAGGAAGACGGTCCCTGGTCTAAACAGTGCTCGACGATATATCAATATTTATAGTTATGGGGCTACAAACAGAGCACAACATGGGCTTTAATCTTGCGCACACCTTTTTTCTGCTCCCTTGCTCTGTTCCGCCCCCTGCTCTCAGCTCCTCCTCTACTCTGTTCCACTCGGCCCCCATTCACGCTCTCGCACGCAGACCACCAAGTGGGTATAAGACACAGCTCTGGCATGAAGACGTGTTTAATGAAGATAATGTCAAATTTCAACATGTTTAAATTACTTAAAGGGATAAAAGGTATGTATTTTTCACATCATTTATCGTATCATATCTTGTATATCGCCATTCAGCTAAAATATATTGTGATATGAATTTTTGTCCATATCGCCCAGGTCTAGGTGGTCCGAGCTGGTCTCCAGCTGTCTACATGGCTGTTCCATTCTTCTAGCACTCCCTGTAGCTTACCAGTCATTTTAATTAAAGCCCCTTTCACATTCAAGCCTCAAGGCATTGCCAGGTTTCTTTCACAGCTAATGGCCTGTATTTGCATCATTTACACCTGCAGCCTTTAAAGGGTAGTTTACCAAGACACACAGGTTCATACTTGACATGAACTACTCAAAAAGCAAGATGATGCTGATATCCTCAGCATGTACAGTGAACCGCTCCTTCATACAGGAGTCATGTACAAATACAGTATGTTCCTGCGATATGGCTATTTCACAAAACATATCTACTGTAAAAGAAAAGGGTCACAACAATGGTCAAAACAGAATAATTATAAATTCCTAGAAATTTTCTATGCAGGTCAATTTGGCCTCAAACTTAAGCCTGCAGTTCCTGGTTAATTCCACCATTCCTAAAAGTGTGTGGGAAAGGAACAGAGTCAGCTAATTTCAGAAGAAAGTGGAAGGTCCACTCCACTGCATTGTAATCAATTATCCTTGGCAATAAGGGGGCTTCTTCTAAATCAATGGTGAAATCCCCTCAGGTTTCACAGCTTATGTTTAAGCCTTCGTGATCATGCTCACTCCCACCAATTCCACAAAGGAAACGGCTCTCACTGTAAAGCTGGATGGAATCGTCAAGGCTAGTCTATGGACTTATTTAATCTTTTTTATGATTTCCAGGCCAATCCTCCAATCATCAATGCAGCACCCTATCTCCACAAACAGCAGGTCAATGTGTGACCTTTAAACATCTCTGGACCGAGCATCTGACGTGTAAAGTCTAATCTAAGATAATCAAAGTAGCAGCTCCAGTGGCTATTCCAGCCACTCGTGCTCTGACCTTAGAAGTCAACATGGACCCACAGCCATGCAGGTCACATGATTCGTGTTACACATCACACTGCGCATGCTCCTGCCCCTTAGCCACAGGAACATGAGAAATAGTGTCACATACATTGTGTGTAACGTATCTGCAAGAGGCAGCAATGTGGGGCAGCTCCAAGTCTGCATGTGTAAGCATACCATTAGGGTCACAAAAACAGAAGCCTGTACCTTTTCAAAAGTAATGTTCACTTTCATTTCATCACTGCTGTACATATAAGATTTCCATATGTATGCACAAAAACAATTTACGAAAACAATTACGACAAGCAAAATTACTCCAAAATGGGCGGAGCAAACCCACTTACATACGTAAGTGAAATATAGACTCAAAAATGTAGTAAAAAAAAAGAGAGAAAGTAAAAAAGTGTGTAATCCACTCTGAATATCGTGTCAAATTTAGAACATGCAGCATCTATCAGCAGGTAAACTGAAGTTTGTTAGGTGTTGTTTTTTGTCCTTAAATGTGAAAAGTGAAGAGTTAAAACAATGTTCCACAATCAACAGAACAGAACTAAATTAACCCCAAACACGATTGTGAAGTGTGTGAAAAGGTTCTCCCAAATTCAGCCAAAGTATTACACATTAAACACAAAAACTATAAAACAAAATGTTTTACTTCATTAACTGTTTTAATGGAACTGGTAATTGTTACTGGTCTATGAAGTAGCCATGTTCTAATTTAGCTTTTCTAAAGTAAAGTAAAACATCAGCTCTGAAATGAAAGCCACAAAGTAGGGGACAAAGAAGTAGTCTCACCAAGCATATAACCATATAACACAACAATATAACCAATTGAAATTGATTCTGAAAAAAGTATTAGTCTAGAAACTAGGGCTAGGTCATACGCCAATATTTATACTGATGATGGTATATAAACAGAGCAAGATATGGGTTGAGGTTGAAATAAATATCATTTATTTGTAGTTTTAAAGTTTTTTAAATAATGTTCTGTTTCAGTCATGCGGAAAACCTTTTTCTGGTCTCTCACTCTGCACCACCTCTATTCTCCTGCCCTCCACCCGCATTAAAAAATGATGATCAAATTAATCTTGCCCATGACAGTTATTTCATTTTTCTGTTATTTACTGTAACACTAGTACAGTCCACTTAAAAACATACAACTCCAACACTAACCCAAAAGAGCAACTCAAGCATATTGTAGCAAAGGGGAATTTCTTTGTCATTCATTAATCATAATCAATGAAAAATGATCAATTAATCATTATATTGATTTGAGGTCATATTACCCACCACTACACAAAAACAATGTTGTACTGCAATAGCTGGCCAAGTGGTTCTGGAAACACATATTTTCTCAACAAACAAAGAATTTACAAATTCTGGTTCATGAACATGGTATAGTGTAATGTGTACATGCAGTACACTTAGCTTGCTAAGTGTATATCTAGCATGTTTGAAGTATAATAAATTTCAACTCCATTATGATGTCATAATTCAGTAAAATGCTCCAGTGACATTTTGGGAAACAATTATGTCAAACAAAACATACACAGTCAGAACATTGTTATACTAAAGAAGAAAATTTACACCACTTTGGTGTATGCTACAATTCTGCTGATATTATTTTGCTGACTAAAGATAAAAGTCCTTTGGCACGATTTCGACTACTACACTCACCTACTTTTGAAGCACGATGAAACCGCAATAAGGGTTAAAGTCTGACATCTAACTATTTTAAACAAGATGTTAAACAATGACCATTTTGTAATATCATATCTACTAAGCAAGAGTTGATTTACCATCTCAAAGGACAAGAGCTTTTGGTTTGTGTGGAAATTGTTTGATTTAAAGAGGGATGACACTCAACAGAGAACAATCTTGTGCAAATTATGCCAAAGAAACAATGTAATTAAAGAAGCATCATGACAACTTTTTCACCATCTCAAACTTGATCCAGTTCAGTTTTCTGAGTCATTGAAATCCCACAAGGTGTATTATGTTTATTATTAAAACTATTACTTGCATATATAGTCACTGTCAGATGAAAAACATGTATCTGCTAAAAGTGACTTTACAAGAGAAAGCAAATTAAGTCATTTTAAAGCATTTCTATTGGTCTACTGATCCAGAATTATCCAGTGTAGCAGCTACACAATTCAAACAATGGAGAAAACTCATATTTACATGTACAGCATGCCATGATTTTGATAATAAATACTGATTCTTTAACATTAGACTTTTTTAAACTTTAAAACCTTTAAAACCCTATGCCAATTTTGAGGGATGTTTTCATAGTTCCACATATATTTATTCAGATATTGTGATTTTCAGGAGATCCTATAATATTCAGAATTTAAATGTTTGTATGAATTTCACCATGTTTTGATAAAAAAAAATGTACTTCGGCTACAATTACTGTTTTTTTTCCTTGTAAGGACTAAAAACACTTTTTGGAAATTGATCATCCAGTGTGTTTATGGGCTGAAAATACAAACATTTAATTAATTATTATTATTTGTAACTAATTATTTGTAATGACGGACAATGATATTTATAATTCTTCAAAATACTTAATAGCACTTAACAAAAAAGAAAAGGCATTTTTATGTTATTTGCATATCAGTATTATTCCTTCTAATGACTACAATTCTGTAATTTGAACACTGTGTGTGTGCAAAGAAAGAGGGCAAACAGCCCCTTCTTTCTCATTATCCCTGACGTACATGTGGACAGAGACGGCCATGGGTAGCTAGGGTAAGTCCTGAAGCATAAGATATGTGTATCAGGCCCGTAGGTTACTCTTATGCTGAGTTATGAAACCTAGAAAACAGCATTTAAGAGTTCAGGTTATATCTCTTACATACAGAGGAGCTTATTCATATCGCAAATCACACAAAGATCCTCAGGATATGAATGAATATCAAAAGGTATAATCTGGGTAGTTGGGAGGTACCCCCAAGCAGAATGTAAAGTCCCCCGAGGTCCATAAGTACTGCTTTAAGCAGACTCTGACCTCACCTACGTCACCAGAGGGTGGGATACGCAGTAAGGCTTCTAAAAGCGACCTATGACGTATGTGTGTGAGTTCCTGTAGATACAACCCAACCTGGGCTGGCCTTCTACAAGCCTCTTAACCCAGACTTAACACCAGTTCGGGGAACTGGGTCCAGAAACAAGGCAGGCAGCAGCAGCAACAGCAGCGTTCGGGTCCGGACTGTGGTTGTAAATAAGCGCCGCCTCCAGTTGAGACACGTGGAGAGGAGCGATCTCCCGCAGAGAGAGACCACTTCCGCAGCGCTTCCCCCCTCGGCCAGCAAACACAAACCAAACACGAATGGTGCTTAAGCTTAGGGTCCGTAACCGCTGCTGCTCAAAGCGGCCATGTCCCCAGTTCGCCTCCGCGCTCTTAAGCCGGCTCTGAGGGCGGCAGAGGGGCTCAGACACGGCGGAGAAGGGCAAGACACGGAAAAAAAATAGTCCCCCTCGCCCAACGGTCACATACACACACGTAGGCGAGCGCGCGCACACACACACAGACAAGGAGGGGGTAGGAGGGGGGTCACCGAATAAAACGACCAAACTTCGAGTAAATTAAGATGTAGAAATGGAGACTGAAAGCTCCGCGTTCCGCTGGGTTAGCGACGCTCGGTTGCGGTTGAAGAAGCGTACCTTTCCGCCGGATTAATCCGCGGCCGGGTTTGTTGTTGTTACCGGGTTCGTGTCCGTTGCCCTCGCAGCTGCTCTGCTCCTCTAAAGCGCAGCATTGGCGGCGATGGTTGTCGGTGTTTTCCGGTCGGGTTACGTTACAAATCACATGACTTGGGCTGAAGGGACTTAAAAACGGTTAGTCGAGGCCAGGAGGCTGACTTACCCCCCTAACGGGCGGGTAGGAGAACACACGCAGCGGTAACGTTAGCAGCCCTCGGTAAACAGAGAGGGAAGTGTCATGTTGTCGTTCGCCATGTTTAACTTAACAGAGGAAGAGAGGGAGAGGAGGGGGTTAAACGGACCGGCCTTTATTTCATCTCCCGTTAGAGCCGCGTTAAACATATACTAACTCTCTATGGGGAGGCACTTCTACCCTGCTCCTCTGGCCCTCAAACGCACATTAACGCCGTGTTGTGCGCGGAGGCAGGAGATCCAGATCCACAAACTAAGACCTCCGAGCCGGGATTTTGTTCCGACTGCCGGTTCCAATGCGAACGACTGAGCCGAACCGCGGGCCGGATTATGAGAGTCCGGACCCGGATCTCCTCCCTCGAGCAAGACAGTTCAATATCAGAACTTCAAGTGTATTCCGCCGATGTTCTCACTGCTGGAAGCACTTTAATTCAGCAGAACATGCGAATAGGGTTGTTACTGTTGTGCGCCATGTGTTCATGAGCTGTAAACAATGAACAATGTAAATATTTACTTTGACCATGTTTTGATCAAACATTCATTAAACTTACAATTATTTTTTTATTCACCTTTTTTAATTTATTCATTTACTTTTGTTTATAAGGACTCAGATATTCCATAGGAAATGGATCATCCAGAGTGTTTATGAGCTGAACATGCAAGAAGGTTTATTAATTATTTGTAATAATTGACAAGGATATTTATAATTCTTCAACATGCTTTACAGTGGTCCAAATAAAGTAAGCATATGTAATATAATGCCCTTTATTGTTTATAATATTTTTAATAGTTATCCCTTCATATGACTTTTATTCTGTAATTTGGCCACTGTGAGCAAAGAAAGAGCAAACAGCCCCTACCTTCTCATTGTCTTCTATATTCCTCTGTGTACACAGAGACTGGTTAGATAGGGTACAGCTTGTAGTTAATGATCTGTGGATCATGTCTGTAGGTTACTCTGATCTTGAGTCATGAAGCTGGGAAAACAGCATGTAGCTGCCTGCAAAGTGCAGATCTTGGGTTCTAAGAGTCAACTTATTTTCACTCATATTTTCTCTGACTAAAACTTGTCACTTGTTTTTTATTTTATTAAATGTAATGAATATAAAATATGAATTAATGTCTGAATTAAATGATAAAAACGTAACAGTATTCTAATATTTTGAGATGAACTAGTATCCTCTTTTTTAACACTTTTCTAGATTAAAAAAGTAAAGATAATGGACATGTATGTAGTTTAAATTTTTAACTATTTTGGATTTATCTAATGATTATTATCATTAATTAATCTACTGATTACTTTCTCCATTAATGGACTGTTTGGTTTTTAAACTGATAATCATGGAAAATTTGTGGGATCCTCTTTTTAGATACATTGTATTTTAGATACTTTTATTGAATCTAATACAATGTATTACACAAATGTACGTGGTATGGTAACCATACGTTTTAATACAACAGTATACCTAAAACCAGTATGCCACTGTTAAA